>CM051513.1:49612340-50812340 GCA_028015205.1 Mytilisepta virgata
CCTTAAATGATTCAAAGTGAAGTTGATCTTGTCTGCAGATCTACTCATTAATTTGTTATCTTGTATTTGACACAATGTATAAATTATTAGTGGAATACATGAAGGTTTTAGTTTTAATTCTTTTATTGAGATTGTGGAATGTCATGATTTTCAAGTGAAAGAATTATACAATACAATACACACGTATGCACATTGTTAGAAAGTACAAATTTTATTTGTACAAGTCTTAGAAACAGGTGCGTTGTTTAGTGAGAATTTCCCAGCCATTTTGCAGGGGATAGATACACCGTTTATTTATTTAACTTATTTTTTTTATTATGTTCATTAATAGCTACCAGTTATAAAGATGAGAAAACAGTAGAGATAGGATGTCGGAATTGTCACTGATCCCCGCAACCCTTTTTACCAATAAAAACTGTTTTCGTTTGATTTTTAAATTTTAAATTTACGTAATCTCGATGTAAAATGAAATACTCTTCTAAGATATTCTATGTCCGAGTTTGTCTTCCTGATGGACTCCATAAAGACTAATGCTGAATTTTAAATTTGAGAATTTCTATTTAGAATTTCACACTAAGGAATGATTTCACCTCACTGTGATATTTTCGTTGCTCAAAGTGTACCTAAGATAACCTCCTTTTCTACCAGTCTACAATTTTAAAATTTTTAATTTCAATATGTAGAAAAAATATGAGAGTATTAAAGTATTGTAAACAGTCGAAAAGCTAGGAAAAAGCTATATTGTGACGTGAACCATTATAACGTCCACATTTTACTTGACAATCGTAACTGTATCGTATATAGCATTTAACAACCTGTTTTGTTTTCCAAAATTGAGCTTTCGCTAATTATTTGATATGAATTTACCGGTAAGACTAACTTATAGCTTAAATTTTAATTTATTTGTTACCTTTCGTAAATTAATTTTTTAAAATATTCTTAAAGTTTTGTTTTCTGAACAACATGTCAAATGTGTACATTCACTTCGTTCGGTAATTTATCCACAGTTATTTTTTAAAATCTGCTTATTTGCTTACTGGCCTATTGAAATAGATAAAACAAAACATACAATAAAATTTGGATTATTCTGATGTTATTAAAGTATTAGGTAGAATTTAACTTCCAACAACAATTTGTTTTTAAAATAACAATCTGGGAGATTGATATTATCGAGTATACGTGAGCCCATAATTGCAAAGAATCAAGCGTGGATTTAATAATTCACAAATAATCTGTGACATCACATGTAAAAATACATAGAAAATAATGCTCCAAACCAAACAATGAGAAATAAATATTTGTTCAGTAATACTTCATTATTGTGAAAGGTATGAAAATATTCTAATAAACATACAAGCATTTTCAAATCTTTTATAGAAACACATTTTTAACGTTATCTTTAACAATCTTCAAAATAGCATATATCACAAGGATTTGTTGATCGACATTTTGCATAATTTTTGACAGATTTGATCTGTGCTGATCATGAGTTATTGAAAAGTAATCCTAAAAATGTCTTATGTCCACAACTCCCGCTTGCTTTGGATAATTATAACACATTGTAACGTGACCGGGACGACGGCCGCAAAGTGACATGACGGACTGTTTTTACATGTATTGTACTTAGCAGGATTCAAATGTTCTCTTTGAAACCCTAAAGCCAAACTAAAAATTGTATAATTCCCAGTATTTCATATTACTGATACTTACTGAACTACATTTTAAACAGTGTAACAAAATCAGATTACACATACAGAAAATACAAAATTCTTATCTGACGCTAGCAAACTTTAAAACCAGGAAAAATGTCTGACATTATTAACATTATTATTATAATCATAACTTTACAGGTCATAATAGAAATCAACAAGGTAATTATTTACAGAAACTAAAAATATCACACTATTCTTAAAAGATCAGGACCCGAAAGCACTGGTATGCTACTAACCAAAAGAAAACAACCATTTAACTTAAAATGGGGGGGGGGTATGGTTTTTTATATTGGTTGGAATTTTTTTTCAGGTATGGACACAATTTAATTTTTTTCGACTACAATCAAACCAAATTATTTTTTTTCTTACCAAGTCGAATCAGAAAATTTTATTTGAGCTTTGCCCAGAAAGTAAAAGGTGTATTTATTCCTATGAAATAAAGGGCAGTAAATAAAACTGGTATGTACTATGAATGTGTTTTTATAATAAAACATTTGCATATACTTTTCATTTGTAAATTTAAAACAAGATTTGTTCAGATTTTTGCACTACACATCACATGCACATAGGTCCATCTCGTAAATAATTAGCATAGTCTCTGTACGTTTTATTTTATTATAATAATCATAATTCCACACAGTACTGAGTAAACACACATTGGGTATATGTACATGTATGCATATTTAAACTAGAGTCTCAGAGGGCATGAAAGCCATTTTTATTGATGTACCTCAAAGAGAGAAGTCACTTCTCCCTATCATTATGAAATGTGGTAACATTGTTATAAATGGTGAGGATTTTAGAAACTACACCTATATCATGTAGTTATAATAATGACCCTTTAAATTGTAGCCAACAAAGGACACAAATCAATAATAAAATTTAACAAGATTTATTATATACAAGTTTACAAAATAATATTACACAAAATAAAATGTCAACTTAACTGTTCAAAATCCTATGTCTTTTCTTTGTCCGGAATTCTTTTCGTCACTGTTGCAGGAATCCAAACGCAATATTATATCCAATCGGTCACAATCTAGTATGATGTAACGTAAATAAAAGTATGTCAAGGATGATGTGTGAAACGTAAATAAATCCAACAGCTGAGAACACAAGAATGTCTGGTCCAATACGTTCTGATCTGAAAGTCTAAATTTCTTGTCCGTATATATAGTGTAGAACGGAAACTTCTGGAATACGGTAGAAGTTCGAATCACACCAGAATTATTACGTAAGGAAAATAGAAAGTTCTAGTCATTCCATCAGTATCTATTATTGTTCCAGTGATTTCTAAACTGCGAAGTTATAACATTATTTGGTAAACAACTATAAGTATTATGTAAACATATTATACATGTTATAAGGCCACACAAAACAAATTAGGCCAAGATAAATAAATATCATAATTACAATATCATAACAAAATAAATATAATAATACAATATCATAACACACGATATTCATTATTAATTTCAGACCATAGCATTCATAGATTTGATGTTTGGAAGCTTGGTTACTGGCCTATATATACTGCAGAATTATTTAAAGCTCTTCAATTGTATCCGGATAAGGATTGATTGTAAAATTATTGTTTAACGCCCAGTGGTAACAAGGTGCATACCAGGACGAGAACATGTTGATATGATAAATGGATATGATACCTGCTTTGTACTAGACCGACACGCTGAGTCGGATTTTTAGTGTGCTAGTTCACGAGGTGATTGTCCACAGGAAGAGATATCACCTCACTGGGACACATTATACTGACTCTTACTGTTAGATGCCGCGTGCTTGGCGGAAAGCAGCAAATACCCATTTTAATGTCTTTCATTTGACCCGGTCGGGGATCGAACCATCGAACTTCCGCACTCTCTATCGTTAGACCATTCAGATTCCTGAAAATCAATTAAAACAGTTATAATTGCAAATAAAAGCAGTTGCATTTTCTACAAAGGTAACTCTAAAACAATTACAGTCATTATGTGGCATTCTTGCTTTGTGCAATAGAGCAATTCCATCAGGAAGAGCTTTTAGTAGAAGACTGTCTCACCATTTGATCTTTTATATTAGAAGATAGATGGTTGTCAATTGTAGATATTCAGTTATTCACTGATAGTGTCGGCGGTTTGGGGAAAGGTTGTGGTTGTTTTTTAATGGGGGTTTGGGGAAAGGTTGTGGTTATTTTCAATGACCCGAAGAGGGCATCAAACAGATTTACAAGATATTACCTTCCTTGAAATAATACCAATTGCTTTGGCAATATTTCGTTGGTACAATTTATTTCAGAAAAAGGGAATTTCATTTCATGTTGATAACTTAGCTGTTGTAGAGGTTTTGAATAGTAAAACATCAAAATCTGTTAAGAGTATTAACAATCGTGAGATTTATAGTTTATTGGTCAATGATTGGAAGTTTCATATGAGAGCTTTTTCATATTTCTTCTATTTATAACTGTATTGCTGATGCACCTTCTCGTGGCCAGTTTCAGAAATTCAAAGAGTTGCTCCGCAAGCAGATGCATTACGAACCTCAATACCCAAGGAATTTTGGAACCTTTCAAAATTGGATATTTAAATTGAAATCATAGTTCCCTATATGTTAATTCTATGAATTTTTATGAAAATGCTTTTAATTTAGTAGAGCAATTCAGAACAAAACATCAACTAGAACACACGTATCTGCGTGTAAAATTATGGCGCTTTATATGGCAGTTTGGCCAAATATTTCGTGGACCTTATTTTGTAAATTTAACCATAAAGAAGTAACAAGATATCAGGCTTGTAAGGTATTAAAATCAGCGCTTAGGTTTCTTGGACTAAATGAAAATGAATACAACACCCATTCTTGTAGAATTGGAGCTACAGCAAATAGATAAATAAATAAATAATAAAAGAATAAAATAAACTGTACATTATCATAGACAAAACAAATACTAAACTATCACAGATTAACATGTAAATTATATTTAATGAAATCATTAAAACGAAAAAGAAAATTAAATACACATGTATGTGAAGTGGACTATATTATAGAATATAGTCCAACATCCTTCACATATTGTAAAAGACTGTCGCCAACGACTTTTGTAAATAGTTCTTTCATATTATCGACTGTATAGTACCAACAAATGATGTAGAAGTTCGAATCACACCAGAATTATTACGTAAGTAAAATAGAAAGTTCTAGTCATTCCATCAGTATCTATTATTGTTCCAGTGATTTCTAAACTGCGAAGTTATAACATTATTTGGTAAACAACTATAAGTATTATGTAAACATATTATACATGTTATAAGGTCACACAAAACAAATTAGGCCAAGATAAATAAATATCATAATTACAATATCATAACAAAATGAATATAATAATACAATATCATAACACACGATATTCATTATTAATTTCAGACCATAGCATTCATAGATTTGATGTTTGGAAGCTTGGTTACTGGCCTATATATACTGCAGAATTATTTAAAGCTCTTCAATTGTATCCGGATAAGGATTGATTGTAAAATTATTGTTTAACGCCCAGTGGCAACAAGGTGCATACCAGGACAAGAACATGTTGATATGATAAATGGATATGATACCTGCTTTGTACTAGACCGACACGCTGAGTCGGATTTTTAGTGTGCTAGTTCACGAGGTGATTGTCCACAGGAAGACATATCACCTCACTGGGACACATTATACTGACTCTTACTCTTAGATGCCGCGTGCTTGGCGGAAAGCAGCAAATACCCATTTTAATGTCTTTCATTTGACCCGGTCGGGGATCGAACTTCCGGCCCCGTGTGGGTCCCGGGGACACAATAGAATAGGCCCACAGCTCCTCGGCTTGGCGTAAGAGGCCCCTAAAGAGGCGACATGTTTGCCGTGTGTCGCAAACCCGTGTCGGTATAGGGAGTGTTCCTGGATGGCCGGATAAACGGTTCCGATCACCATCTGGGGCACAATCTTTACCTAGACGGGAGGCCGGATGGACCCGATTCGGTCAATCGGCTGGTCACATCAATCCCTTTATAATAGTTAATATCTTTATTTTTTTCCCTTAAAATTTGTTTAACATAATTCCTAAATTTCTGATTTATTGGATTGGTGTTGGCTTATGGGTCAAACCTCAACAGGCTCAAATGTTTTAACTTTAGATAAACTATTTATTATTTTTTGTTGCTTTACTTTATTCTTTTTCCCAAAATTCATAAGCAAGTTAAGTATTCTGTTTTACTATTATCAACATTACTAATTTTGGATTATTTGAACAAAATCATATCATAAACCAGCTCAAGTTTTGGCAGAATGGTCCCGGTTCAGCCAACAACTGGTCATGTCTAGCCCTCTGCTGTCTTCTCGTGGTTGTCTGAAAAGATCCAGATGAACCCTATATGAAACCGAGATACACTGGGATGGGATGGTGGACTGCAATGGAGTATCGTTTGAGGTTGATGTTCGGGTTCTGGGATCTTGGGATGACAACCACTGATGGAGGCGAAGAGAAGGCGGTGGCTGATGGGACAAAGCTTCCTCGGCTTAATGAGGCCACATGTTTGCCGTGTGTGGATACCCGTAAGGATAGAGGACGGGATCCTGGTGGCTGAAACACGCCACTTTGGCCCTTACTTTATCTGAAACGGGAGGTCGGATGGGCCCGGTGGCGACCAATCGGCTGGTCACGCCAAGCCCTTGAACTGTCCTGTTACCAAAATGTACAACAATAGTACCATTTATATAGGATGGTTTAAGAAGGCGGTGGCTTACGGTTCAATCGTGTAGATGTTACTTCGGACGGTTGTTTCGTCAGGTAACCCCTGGCACGAAGCTTGCGTCCGAACAGAAGTGCTCTATGCGAGTATCTTATCCCTGTAGCCCTAGTGCTTGTCGCATATGCGGCAAGTATACATCATATTGGTGCTGCTCCGAGGCGGGCGGGGAGCAGGGGTAACGAATTATTATGCAATCACCATGGCTTCTCCAGAAAACCCCCCAAAACCAACAAGTTCGAAGAGAAAATTCAACAACAGTGACGACGAGGATCCTCCAACCAAACAAACAAATACAGCCCCGGACACTTTCGCAAGATTTATTGTATTGACCGCCGTAAATCCTGAAAAACAAATTACCAAAATTTCGCCCTTTGTACTTCAAAAAACAATACAAAGCTATGCCGGTCAAGTAAAAAAGGTATCTAAAATGAAAAATGGCAGTTTACTAATTGAATGTATTAGACCTCAACAATAAAAAAATCTTCTATCTCTAACCAAAATTTCTGATGTCCAAATCTCAGCCACTCCACACAGAACACTTAATTCATGCCAAGGAGTTATTCGCGACAGAGACCGTGATCTATCTGATTTATCCGAAGAAGAAATCTGTGCAGAACTTGAATCTCAAAATGTCTCAAAAATCAAACGGTTTACCAAAAAATCCGAGGATAAGATCATTAAACTCAACACATATCTCATTACTTTCAACCTCCCGAGTGTGCCGGAGCATATCTTTATTGGACCCTACAGAATCAAAGTTGACAAATACGTACCTAACCCTACTCGCTGTTTCAAATGCCAGAAATTTGGACACGGTAGGAGTTCATGTAGAGGTACGGAAAAATGTGTCAAATGTTCTGTAGAGGGCCATTCCAGTTTTGATTGCGACGGCCACATCAAATGTGTAAACTGTGGATCAGATCATATGGCGAATTCCAGGAACTGTCAATTCTACATTAAAGAACTTGAAATACAGAAAACAAAAGCAGAAAAGAATATTAGCTACCAAGAAGCTAAACGACTGATCTCTGCCGCGAATAACTCTACTCAAGCCACATCCTATGCCGACAAAGTTAAACAACCCCAAAGCACTCGATCTTTTGCAACTCAAACTGATTACACATGGCCTGTTGAATCAGAACTTCCAGTTCTCCTTCCTCAACCAAATTCCTCGAAAGGGAAAACTTCCCAATCTACACAGTCTAATTCATCACAAACATCTAGTACTCTACCTACAAAAAATCAACCAAAATCATCAGCTAAACACAGAACTTCCACATCTTCAGATAAGAAATCTCAAAATCCCCCGTCTACACAGAAAACCACAAGATCCTCGTCTTCTGATAAGTTAAAAAACAAACAACTTTCTAATCGCCAAACGAAGGCTGACAAGAATTTTAAGTTTAACAGGTTTAGAGATTTGTGCTCAGAGTTTGACGACGAAGTCGATCAAGACTCTGAACAAATGGATACAACTCCCACTGAAAATCTGGAGTCAATCTGGGGTGATCCTTTAGTTCCATCGAAGGATTCTCCTCCATCAGCGATTGACTCCCGCGCTTCGAGTAGCTCAAACGAACGATCCAAAAAGGGTTACTCCCCCATCCGTCCACCTAAATAATGAACAATATTATCCAATGGAATTGTCGAGGTTTAAAAATAAATTTAATTGAACTATCCTTACTTATCCAAACCTTCATTCCTGTTGCCTTTTGCCTACAAGAAACCCATTTAAAGGAAAATGATCAAGTAAATATTAAAGATTATTCTCTGTACAGTACCCATGTTAAGAAGGATGAAAGAGCTGCTGGCGGCTCTTCTATCCTTGTTAAGAATGGTGTCATTCACAGTCAAATAAATCTAAACACTGACTTACAGGCAGTTGCAGTTCGACTTTCTCTAAGTAAAACCATAACATTATGTTCTGTTTATATTCCTCCTAATTCTTCCTTAAATATTACTCAACTAAAATCTTTGACAGATCAACTACCTGCCCCATTTCTTCTTATGGGCGATTTTAACGCACATAATCCTATATGGGGCAGTAACTCTTTAAATGATAAAGGCAAGAGGATTGAAGATTTTGTGAATCAGGAAGGGCTGTGCATTTTTAATGATGGATCAGACACCTACCTCCATCCAGGGAATGGTGCTTATTCCGCTATTGATCTAACACTATGTGACCCTCCGTTATTATTGGATTACTCATGGCGAGTCCATGATGATTTGTGTGGAAGTGACCACTTTCCAATTATTTTGGAGAATCTATTTCCAACATCCTCGGAGAGAGTTGCTCGCTGGAAATTTGACAAAGCCAATTGGCCTTTGTTCGAACAACTCTGCCGAGATGAACTGAGAGAAGACACTTTCGACAGTATTAGTAATCCAATTCTCAAATTTAGCGAAATGTTGGTATCGATAGCGGAAAGAACCATTCCTAAAACCTCGACAAATCCAAAACAACCCAGCAAACCATGGTTTGATGATGACTGTGAGGAAGCGAAGAAAAACAGGAAAACGTCCGAACGACGGTTCAATTTGCATCCAACCCAAGGTAATTTAAGTAATCTCCGTATATTCCGTGCGAAAGCACGTCGAACATTTAAACAAAAGAGACGAAAATCTTGGCAAAACTTCGTCTCTAAAATAAATTCCCATACACCAATGAACAAGGTTTGGAATTTTATTCAAAAAATTAAAGGAAAAAACAGGAAAACTAATCTTCACCATCTCAAAGATGGACAAACTCTTTTGACATCTCAAAACGACATCGCTCAAAAACTCGGTGAAACCTTTTCTAAAAATTCCTCTTCTCAAAATTATTCTCAGGAATTTCAACATATTAAAAACCGAACAGAAAAAACTAAAATCAACTTTCGATCTAAAAATTCTGAAGACTACAACCGCCCTTTCTCTTTGGATGAAATCAAAAACTCGCTGTCAAAAGTACATGACACAGCATGTGGTCCTGATGATATTCACTATAAACTTTTGAAACATCTTCCTGATACTTCTTTAAAAACTCTTTTGGATCTGCTCAATAATGTCTGGGAATCTGGTGACTTGCCTTCCATCTGGAAGCTAGCCACAGTTATCCCTATTCCAAAACCTGGGAAGGATCATTTTGAACCGTCGAATTATCGGCCAATTGCCCTCACAAGTTGCGTCTGTAAGACAATGGAACGGATGATCAACGACCGCCTTGTCTGGTTCCTTGAGACGAATGGTCTCCTGTCCAATATACAGTGCGGATTCCGGCAAGGCAGAAGCACGTTGGATCATCTTGTTCGCTTCGAATCATTTATTCGGAACGGGTTTGCTAAAGGTGAACATGTGGTGTCCGTCTTTTTCGATCTGGAAAAGGCATATGACACCACTTGGAAATATGGTATTTTAAAGGATTTAAACGATATGGGGTTGAAAGGTAGGTTACCTACATTTATCGAAAACTTTTTATCTGACAGGGAGTTCAAAGTCAGGGTCAATACAACATTGTCTGATCCGTTTGAACAAGAGATGGGTGTACCCCAGGGAAGCATTCTCTCTGTTACTCTCTTTAGTATCAAAATTAACAGTCTTGCTAAAACCTTGCAAAACAATGTTGAAGGCTCTCTTTATGTTGATGACTTTTTGATTTGTTGCAGAGCTAAAAATATGAACAGCATAGAACGTCAATTGCAGTTATCACTTAATAAAATTGAAAAATGGGCAACAGAAAATGGATTTAAATTTTCCGCATCAAAAACTCTCTGCATGCATTTCTGTAATAAAAGAAAATTACATCCAGACCCTGAACTCAAACTCTACAATGCACCTATCAAAGTAGTTAAAGAAACGAAATTCCTTGGGTTACTTTTTGACAATAAACTTACCTTTCTACCCCATATCAAAATGCTTAAAGCTAAATGCTTGAAGGCATTGGATATTTTAAAAGTTGTTTCTAGCACAGACTGGGGTGCTGATAAAAACATTTTGTTAAATTTATACCGATCACTTGTACGATCAAAACTTGATTATGGGTCTATTATATACGGATCTGCTCGCAAATCCTATATAAAGATTTTAGATACTGTTCACCACCAAGGCCTACGTTTGGCTTTGGGGGCGTTCAGAACGTCTCCTGTGGAGAGTTTATATGTAGAGGCGAATGAGCCGTCTCTTTATAACCGTCGGATAAAACTTGGTTTACAATACTTAACCAAGCTAAAAGCATATCCTTCAAATCCTGCCTACGACTGTGTTTTCAATCCTCTCTATGAGAATATATTTGAACAACATGAAAATAAAATTCCTCCGTTTGGTATCCGGATGAAATCACATATATCTGGTTCTAACATCAACCTTGATGAAATTGCCCCCATTAATATACCTCAATCACCACCTTGGCTTGTACCCAAACCTATGTTTATTTTTGACCTTAGAAAACATAAAAAGTCCGAAACAAACCCTATTGTCATTCAGCAACACTTCGCTGAAATAAAATCAAAGTTTGAATTTCATGATTCTATTTATACTGATGGGTACAAAGTGGCTTCCGCTGCTGTCTATGGACAACAAGCAGCAACTCTCCGTCTTCCATCCTCCAGTTCCATTTTTACTGCTGAAGCCAGAGCCATAATTCTTGCTTTAAAGTTTGCTAGAACATCTGAAAAACTTAAATTTCTTATTTGTTCAGATTCACTTTCATGTTTATTGGCTATCGAAGGTCAGAAATATAAAAATCCTTTAATTGCCCATATTATTGAATTTTACAAAAGACTTGTCCAAGTGGGCAAAGAAATCATTTTTCTCTGGGTACCAAGTCATATTGGTATTAAGGGAAACACAGTCGTAGATAGAATAGCGAAGGATGCTTTAGATGACCCCATAACTAATATGTCAGTGCCTTACTCTGATTTTAAACCTTTAATATACAAATATGTTTTACGTCTGTGGCAGTCCCAGTGGGATCTGCTTACAGACAATAAATTACATTCTATAGAGCCAACTGTTGGCAAGAATGTTTGTTTCTTCGGCAAAAGCCGAAGAGACCAAGTTGTTTTAACTAGATGTCGCATTGGCCACACCAGGACGACTCATTCTTTTATTTTAGAGAATGAGCCACCTCCTGAGTGTATTCCGTGTCAATGTCGACATAGTATTAAACATCTTTTAATTGACTGTGTAGATAAATCCGACATTATTAGTCGGTATTACACAGTCAACAATATGAGAGATTTATTTACAAAGGTTGCTGGCAACCGTATTTTACAATATTTGAAAGACGTTGGACTGTATTCAAGAATATAGTCTGCCTGCATTCTTGAATAGAGTCCAATACTTTAAATTTGTTCATATGTTTTGCATGTTAATTTATTTAATAGCGTATCTGTGATATTATTTTGAAATTTCGTCTGTTATTTTGCAAAGTTCGTCTGTGATATTATTTTACATATTGAAAATTTGTCTCGTATTTGTTTTATTGTTTAATTTTCTCCTTAAATATTATTTGTAAATAGTTCTTTCTTTTTAGATAGTTTTTGTTTTAATCAAACTTAATTTAATTAGTTCTCGCCGTGATATGGCTTAAATGTCGCCCACACGGCGTAAAACATTATTCAATCAATCAATCGAACTTCCGCACTCTCTATCGTTAGACCATTCAGATTCCTGAAAATCAATTAAAACAGTTATAATTGCAAATAAAAGCAGTTGCATTTTCTACAAAGGTAACTCTAAAACAATTACAGTCATTATGTGGCATTCTTGCTTTGTGCAATAGAGCAATTCCATCAGGAAGAGCTTTTAGTAGAGGACTGTCTCACCATTTGATCTTTTATATTAGAAGATAGATGGTTGTCAATTGTAGATATTCAGTTATTCACTGATAGTGTCGGCGGTTTGGGGAAAGGTTGTGGTTGTTTTTTAATGGGGGTTTGGGGAAAGGTTGTGGTTGTTTTTTAATGGGGGTTTGGGGAAAGGTTGTGGTTGTTTTTTAATGGGGGTTTGGGGAAAGGTTGTGGTTATTTTCAATGACCCGAAGAGGGCATCAAACAGATTTACAAGATATTACCTTCCTTGAAATAATACCAATTGCTTTGGCAATATTTCATTGGTACAATTTATTTCAGAAAAAGGGAATTTCATTTCATGTTGATAACTTAGCTGTTGTAGAGGTTTTGAATAGTAAAACATCAAAATCTGTTAAGAGTATTAACAATCGTGAGATTTATAGTTTATTGGTCAATGATTGGAAGTTTCATATGAGAGCTTTTCATATTTCTTCTATTTATAACTGTATTGCTGATGCACCTTCTCGTGGCCAGTTTCAGAAATTCAAAGAGTTGCTCCGCAAGCAGATGCATTACGAACCTCAATACCCAAGGAATTTTGGAACCTTTCAAAATTGGATATTTAAATTGAAATCATAGTTCCCTATATGTTAATTCTATGAATTTTTATGAAAATGCTTTTAATTTAGTATGGCAATTCAGAACAAAACATCAACTAGAACACACGTATCTGCGTGTAAAATTATGGCGCTTTATATGGCAGTTTGGCCAAATATTTCGTGGACCTTATTTTGTCAATTTAACCATAAAGAAGTAACAAGATATCAGGCTTGTAAGGTATTAAAATCAGCGCTTAGGTTTCTTGGACTAAATGAAAATGAATACAACACCCATTCTTGTAGAATTGGAGCTACAGCAAATAGATAAATAAATAAATAATAAAAGAATAAAATAAACTGTACATTATCATAGACAAAACAAATACTAAACTATCACAGATTAACATGTAAATTATATTTAATGAAATCATTGAAACGAAAAAGAAAATTCAATACACATGTATGTGAAGTGGACTATATTATAGAATATAGTCCAACATCCTTCACATATTGTAAAAGACTGTCGCCAACGACTTTTGTAAATAGTTCTTTCATATTATCGACTGTATAGTACCAACAAATGATGTATTTATCTACACAGTTTATTAAAAGGTGCTTGACGCTGTGTCGGCATTGGCACGGAATGCACTCAGGAGGCGGCTCTTTCTTCAAAAGGAAAGGGAATGAGTCGTCCTGGTGTGGCCAATGCGACATCTTGTTAAAACAACTTGATCTTTTCGGCTTTTAAGTACAGAATAAATAACATTTTTCCCAACAATGGGTTATATTTCAGGCAATTTGTTGTCCGTTTGCACATCCCACATGGATTGCCACAGACAGCAAAACATACTTAAAAATTATAGGTTTAAAATTTGTGAATGGCACTGAAATTGGGTTCGCTTGTTTAAAGCATTCTTCGCTTCCTGATCTACGAGTGTGTTTCCTTGGATACCGATGTGACTTGGTATCGAGAAGAATTTTATATCTTTCCCAGACAAGGCAATTCTTTTGTAAAATTCAATTCTTTTGTAACTTTTTAGCTACACTATTTATTTTAATGCTAAATAAAGTAACAGAAAGAATGCTTCCCTGAGGAACACCCATCTCTTGTTCAAAAGGGTCAGACATGGTAGTATTAACTTTTACCTTTAACTGTCTGTTAGACAAAAAATTATCAATAAAGGTAGGTAACCTACCTTTCAACCCCATATCGTTTAGATCTTTTAAAATACCATATTTCCACGTGGTGTCGTATCCTTTTTCAAGACCGAAAAAGACCGACACAACGTGTTCACCCTTAGCAAACCCGTTTCGTATAAAGGATTCAAATCGAACAAAATGATCTAACGTGCTTCTGCCCTATCGGAATCCACACGGTATACTAGACAGGAGGCCATTGGCCTCTAGAAACCAGACAAGGCGGTCGTTGATCATCCGTTCCATTGTCTTGCAAACGCAACTTGTGAGGGCAATTGGCCGATAATTTGACGGTTCAAAATGATCCTTCCCGGGTTTTGGAATAGGGACAACTGTGGCAAGCTTCCACAGAGAGGCAGGTCACCAGTTTCCCAAATGTTATTTAGTAAATCCAAAAGTGTTTGTAATGATGTATCAGGAAGATGGTTCAGAAGTTTATAATGAATATCATCAGGGCCACATGCCGTGTCATGGGCCTTTGCCAGAGAATTTTTGAGTTCATCCAAAGACAAATGGCTGTTGTAGTCTTCTGTGTTTTTTTTTTTTTTATTATTTAAAATTAAGTGTAGTTTTTTCGGTGCGATTTTTGATTCGTTGAAATTCCGGAGAGTAATTTAGAGAGGACGAATGCTTAGAAAATGTCTCTCCAAGTTTATTTGATATGTCCTTTTCAGAAGTTAGAAGAATCTGGTTATCTTTAAGATGGTAAAGATTGTTTTTTTTCTGTTTTTACCGTTAATTTTTTGTATGAAATTCCAAACTTTATTCATTGGTGTATGGGAGTTTATTTTAGAGACGAAGTTTTGCCAAGACTTACGTCTCTTTTGTTTAAATGTTCTACGTGCTTTCACACGGAATATACGGAAATTGCTTAAATTATCTTGTGTTGGATGCAAGTTGAACCGTCGTTCGGCCTTTTTTCTACCTTTCTTCGCTTCCTCACAATCGTCATCAAACCAGGGCTTGCTGGATTGTTTTGGATTTGTCGAGGTTTTAGGAATGGTTCTCTCAGCTATCGATAATAACGTTTCAGTAAATTTAAGAACTGGATCAGTAATGTCAATGAAAATATCTGTTTTAAGTTCATTTCGGCAGAGTTGCTCGAACAAAGGCCAATTGGCTTTGTCAAATTTCCAGCGAGCAACTCTCTCCGAAGATGAGGGAAAGAGGTTTTCCAAAATTATTGGAAAGTGGTCACTTCCACGTAAATCGTCATGGACTCGCCATGAGTAATCCAGTAATAGCGAAGGGTCAGATATCGTTAGATCGATAGCTGAGTAACAACCATTCCCCGGATGGAGATAGGTGTTAGATCCATCGTTGAAAATACACAGACCTTCCTGGTTTAAAAAATCTTCAATCTTTTTGCCTTTATCATTTTGAGAGTGACTGCCCCATTTAGGATTATGAGAGTTAAAGTCGCCCATAATGAGAAATGGGGCAGGTAATTGATCTATTAAGGATTTTAGTTGATTTATTTCTAAAGGACTGTTTGGCGGGATATAGACAGAACATAATGTGACAGTTCTGTTGCGTTATTCGGATAGCAACTGCCTGTAAATCAGTTGTTAGGGATATTTGGCTGTGAATGATGTTATTTTTAACAAGATGGATGAGCCGCCTGCAGCTCTTTCATCCTGTTTCACTTTTGTACTGTAGAGAGAATAATTTTTAATATTTAGATGATCGTTTTCTTTTAAATCAGTCTCTTGAAGACAAAAAGCAACTGGGAGGAAGGTTTGTACAAGTAGAGATAATTCAATTAAATTAATTTTTAAACCTCGACAATTCCATTGTATAATGTTCATATTTTAGGGGCGCGAATAGGGGAATATTTGTTCTTAGATCGATCTGTTGAACGACTTCGTTGACGTCTTTCACCCATAGCGCCGGACCCTCAGATGGTACTAATGGCCAGATCGGCTCCAGACATTCATTCGACGTTGTATTCATCTGCTCAGAATCTTCATCGATTTCATTGTCATACTCTGAGCAGAGGTCTCGTTGAATTTTGAATTCTTTTCAGCCTTCGAGAGGCGATTTGAAAATTTCATGGTCTGAGTTTTACCTTTTGATGAGGAACGTGGAGCTCTCTGTGATGGTGAAGGTTTTTGAGGTGATTGTTTGGTTGAAGATATGGACGACCTTTGTTTTGGTGTCGGTTTTTGTTGTTTGCTTGTATTTGAAGACAGGGATGTGGATGTTGTTTGTGAAGAATTTGATGAAGATTGTTTAGGCTGAGGTGGCTTTCCATTTGATTGATTGGATGCGACGAGAAGAATTGGAATTTCTGTTCCATCAGGCCAGGTGAAGTCAGTTTGAGTAGCAAAAGGATCTGTTGGTTTTCGGTGATTTAACTTTGTCAGCATATGAGGTGGCTTGAGTAGAGTTTTTAGAGGCAGAGACCAGTCTTTTAGCTTCTTGATAGCTTAAACCCTTTTCTACTTTAGTTTTTTGAATTTCGAGTTCTGTTTTGTAAAATTGGCAGTTTCTGGAATTGGCCATATGTTCTAGTCCGCAATTTACACATTTAATGTGGCCGTCACAATCAAAACTGGAATGGCCCTCTACAGAACATTTGACACACTTTTCAATACCTCTGCATGAACTCCTACCGTGCCCAAATTTCTGATATTTGAAGCAACGAGTAGGGTTAGGTATGTAGGTGTCAACTTTGATTCTGTAGGGACCTATGAAGATATGTTCAGACACACGGGTACAGTCAAAAGTAATCAGATAAGTATTCAGTTTAATAATTTTATCTTCAGACCGTTTTGTAAACCTCTTAACTTTTGATACATTCTGGGATTTCAGTTCATCACATATTTCGTCCTCTGTCAATTCAGCTAAATCGCGGTCTCTCTCTCTAATCACACCTTGACAAGAGTTCAGTGATCTATGAGGTGTAACGGAGGTTGATATCAGATATTGTAGTGAGAGAGAGTAGGTTTTTAGACTGTTGGATCGAAAACATTCAACTAGTAAATTTCCGTTTCTCATTTTTGTGACTTTTTTAAGCTGACCGGCATAACCTTGTAGAGTTTTCTGGATAACAAAAGGAGAAATTTTGGTGACTGGTTTTTCACTATTTACTGCTGCTATAACTAAAAATTTTGGAAAATTGTCTGCAAAATTATTTGGTAATTTTGCTGTATGTTCCTCATCGTCGCTGGTGTCGAGTTTCCGTTTACATGTTGATTGGTTTGTTTGTTTTTTTTTTTTTGGTTGAAAATCCATGGTGATATATATACATTTCGTTATCCTGGCTCCCCGCCCACCTCGGAGCAGCATCAAAACGATGTATGCTTGCCACATTTGCGACAAGCATCAGGGCTACCAGAATAAGATACTCGTATGGAGTACCTTTGAATGGGCGCAAGCCTCGTGCCAGGGGTTGCCTGACTAGACAACCACCCAAAGTAACATCCACACGATTGACCCATGAGCCACCGCCTTCTTGAACCCAACATATGTAAATGGTACTATTGTTGTACATATTTGAAACAGGCCAAGTTCAAGGGCTTGACGTGACCAGCCGATTGATCAGGACCGGGCCCATCCGACCGCCCGTTTAAGATAAAGTAAGGGCCAAAGTGGTGTGTTTCAACCACCAGGATCCCGTCCTCTATCCTTACGGGTATCGATACACGGCAAACATGTGGCCTCATTAAGCCGAGGAAGCTTTGTCCCATAAGCCACCGCCTTCTCTGCGCCTCCATCAGTGGTTATACATCAGCAGACCACCTTCCAAACCCAGTGTATCTCGGTTTCATAAAGGGTTCATCTGGGTCTTTTCAGTCAACCACGAAAAAAACCGCAGAGGGCTAGACATGACCAGTTGTTGGCTGAACCGGGACCATACTGCCAAAACTTGAGCTGGTTATACACGATTTTGTTAACATAGTCCGAAATTAGTAAAGTTGATAATATTAAAACTAAACAGAATAATTAACTTGCTTATGAATTTTGAGGATTGATTGATTGATTAAATATTGTTTTACGCCGAGCTGGCGAATACGAGAACTTATCTAAACGGAGCTGGTTAAAATTGAACACAATTAAAACCAATTGACTATTTACAAATAAAATATTAACAACAGTATAAACAATAAAACAAATATAAGACAATATCACAGACTTGAAAAATATCACAGAAACGCTACAAGAAAAATATAATCAATAAAATAACATCAATCAAAACTAATATATGTATAGCAATTTAAAATTCTGGACCAGGACTATAACCAGGAATAGAGCCAGACAGACTATATTCTAGAGTATAGTCCCACGTCCTTCAAATATTGTAATATACGGTTGCCAGCAACCTTTGTAAATAAATCTTTCATATTGTTGACTGTGTAGTACCGACTAATAATGTCGGATTTATCTACACAGTCAATTAAAAGATGTTTAATACTATGTCGATATTGACACGGAATACACTCAGGAGGCGGCTCATTCTCTAAAATAAAAGAATGAGTCGTCCTGGTGTGGCCAATGCGACATCTAGTTAAAACAACTTGTTCTCTCGGGCTTCTGCCGGAAAAGCAAATACTTGTGCCAACAGTTGGCTCAATATCATGCAATTTATTGTCTGTAAGCAGATCCCACTGGGATTGCCACAGACGTACAACATATTTATAAATCAAAGGTTTAAAATCAGTATAAGGCACTGACATATTAGTAACTGGGTCATCTAAAGCATCCTTCGCTATTCTATCTACCACTGTGTTTCCCTTTATTCCAACATGACTTGGTATCCAGAGAAAAACTATGTATTTACCCAAAACAGAAAGTCTTTTATAAAATTCTATTATATGTGAAATCAAAGGATTTCTATATTTCTGACCTTCTATGGCCAATAAACATGAAAGAGAATCAGAACAAATTAGAAAGTTTTCTTTATCAGAAGATCTAATGAATTTTAAGGCAAGAACAATAGCTCTTGCCTCAGCTGTAAATATAGAACTGGAAGATGGAAGACGAAGATTGATTGAATATGTTTTAACGCCGAGCTAGCGATATTGCAGCCAATATCACGGCTAGAACTAATTTGAATGGAAGTTGTTAAAATTTAACATAACATCTAAAGCCAATAGACTATTTACAAGTAAGATATGGCAGCATAAACAATAAAAACCAATATCATACAAAACGTTACAAAACATTTTACAATATCACAGACTTGAATAATATCACAGAAACGCTATCACATAAATACAAACAGTGAAATAAAACCAGTCACAACATATAGCAAATTAAAATTATGATTCAGGACTATAATCAGGAATACAGTCAGACTATATTCTCGAATATAGTCCCACGTCCTTCAAATATTGCAAAACACGGATGCCAGCAACCTTTGTAAATAAATCCCTCATATTGCTGACTGTGTAGTACCGACAAATAATGTCGGATTTATCTACACAGTCAATTAAAAGATGTCTAATACTGTGTCGACATTGGCAAGGTATACATTCAGGAGGCGGCTCATTCTCTAAAATAAAAGAATGAGTCGTTCTGGTGTGGCCAATGCGACATCTAGTTAAAACAACTGGGTCTCTACGGCTTTTTGCCGAAGAAACAAACATTCTTGCCAACAGTTGGCTCTATAGAATATAATTTATTGTCTGTAAGCAGATCCCAGTGGGACTGCCACAGACGTAAAACATATTTGTATATTAAAGGTTTAAAATCAGAATAAGGCACTGACATATTAGTTATGGGGTCATCTAAAGCATCCTTCGCTATTCTATCTACGACTGTGTTTCCCTTAATACCAATATGACTTGGTACCCCGAGAAAAATGATTTCTTTGCCCACTTGGACAAGTCTTTTATAAAATTCAATAATATGGGCAATTAAAGGGTTTTTATATTTCTGACCTTCTATAGCCATTAAACACGAAAGTGAATCTGCACAAATAAGAAATTTAAGTTTTTCAGATGTTCTAGTAAACTTTAAAGCAAGAATTATGGCTCTCGCTTCAGCAGTAAAAATGGAACTGGAGGATGGAAGACGGAGAGTTGCTGCTTGCTGTCCATAGACAGCAGCGGCAGCCACTTTGTCCCCGTCCTTCGACCCATCAGTATAAATAGAATTGGAATTCAAACTTTGATTTTATTTCAACAAAGTCTTGTTGAATAATAATAGGGTTTGTTTCGGACCTTTTATGTTTTCTTAGGTCAAAAATAAACATAGGTTTGGGTACAAGCCAAGGTGGTGATTGAGGTATATTAATGGGGGCAATTTCATCAAGGTTGATGTTAGAACCAGAAATATGCGGTTTCATCCGGATACCAAACGGAGGAATTTTATTTTCATGTTGTTCAAATATGTCCTCATAGAGAGGTTTGAAAACACAGTCATAGGCAGGATTTATAAAGAGACGGCTCGTTCGCCTCTACGTATAAACTCTCCACAGGAGAAGTTCTGAACGCCCCCAAGGCCAAACGTAGGCCTTGGTGGTGAACAGTATCTAAAATTTGTATGTAGGATTTGCGAGCAGATCCATATATAATGGAACCATAATCAAGTTTTGATCGTACAAGCGATCGATATAAATTTAACAATATGTTTTTATCAGCACCCCAGTCAGTGCTGGAAACAACTTTTAAAATATCCAATGCTTTTAAGCATTTAGCTTTAAGCATTTTGATATGGGGTAGAAAGGTAAGTTTATTGTCAAACAGAATACCTAGAAATTTTGTTTCTTTGACGACTTTAATTTGAGAATTATAAATTTTTAGTTCGGGGTCCAAATGCAGTTTTCGTTTATTGCAAAAATGCATACATACTGTTTTGGAGTTGGAAAATTTAAAACCATTTTCCAAAGCCCATTTTTCAATTTTATTTAATGACAACTGTAGTTGTCTTTCAATATTGTTCATATTTTTAGCCCTATAACATATCAAAAAGTCATCTACATACAGGGAGCCTTCAACACTTTGTTTTAATGTTTTAGCTAAACTGTTTATTTTTATACTAAATAAAGTGACGGAGAGGATACTTCCCTGAGGAACACCCATCTCTTGTTCAAAAGGGTCAGACATAGTCGTGTTAACCTTTACCTTGAACTGTCTGTCTGAAAGAAAGTTTTCAATGAAGGTAGGTAACCTACCTTTCAACCCCATATCATTTAAGTCTTTTAAAATGCCATATTTCCATGTGGTGTCGTAGCCTTTTTCCAGATCGAAAAAGACCGACACCACATGTTCACCTTTAGCAAACCCATTTCGAATAAAAGATTCAAATCTAACGAGATGATCTAATGTGCTTCTGCCTTTTCGGAATCCACACTGTATATTTGACAGGAGACCGTTTGTCTCTAGGAACCAAACAAGGCGGTCATTGATCATTCGTTCCATTGTTTTACAAATGCAACTGGTGAGGGCAATGGGCCGATAATTCGACGGTTCAAAATGATCCTTCACAGGTTTTGGGACAGGGATAACGGTGGCTAGCTTCCAAATGCAAGGCAAGTCGCCAGTCTCCCATACTTTATTAAAAAGATCCAATAGTACTTGAAGAGTCGCATCAGGCAGACGTTTAAGGAGTTGATAATGGATATTGTCAGGGCCAGAAGCTGTGTCATGGGCCTTGGCCAGAGAGGATTTAAGCTCTTCGAGAGAGAAAGGAAGGTTGTAGTCTTCTAAATTAAGGTTTTTCTGAATTTAAACTTGTCAGTACAATAAATCTTGGAAAAGTGTCAGAAGTAGTATTTAAAATTTTATTTGGAATGTCATCCTCATCACTGCTATTGTCTAATTTTCTTTTATATGTTGGTTGGTTTGGTTTATTTTGGAAGTCCATGTTGATTTATATATATTTCGTTACCGTAGCTCCCCGCCCACCTCGGAGCAGCATCAACACGATGTATGCTTGCCCCATTTGCGACAAGCATGATGCATACATCGCCCTGATGCACTCTAGCATCCATGATGGATACCAGAATACATCAGAACGACGCACGCCTGCCACATCTGCGACAAGCACCAGGGATACTAGGATAAGATACTCGCATAGAGTACCTCTTAATGGGTGCAAGCCTTGTGCCAGGGGTTGCCCGGCAAGACAACCGCCCAAAGTAACATCTACACGATTCACCCATAAGCCACCGCCTTCTTAAACCCAACCTATGAAAATGGTACTACTGTTGTACATTCTGGAAACAGGTTAGACTCAAGGGCTTGGCGTGACCAGCCGATTGATCGAGACCGGGCCCATCCGATTGCCCGTTTCAGATAAAGTAAGGGCCAAAGTGGCGTGTTTCAACCACCAGGATCCCGTCCTCTATCCTTACGGGTATCGACACACGGCAAACATGTGGCCTCATTAAGCCGAGGAAGCCTTACCCCATTAGCCACCGCCTTCTCCGCTGCTTCCGTCAGTGGCTATCTTCAGAGACCCCAGAACCAAAACATCAATCTCATACGATACCTGCACACCACCCTAACCCGACCCATGGTATCGAGGTGTCATAAAAGGTTCATATGGGTCTCTTCAAATAACCACGAGAAAACAGCAGAGGGCTAGACATGACCAGTAAGTGACCAGACCGGGGCAATCCAGCCAATTTTGGAGCTAGTTGTTTAAATATTTCAAAACCAATGCGAAACCAAAAAGACATTTTAAACAGTTGATACAAATGAGAGGCATAATTTAGATTTGAATATTAAGACAATAACACAAAAATAATGGCAATAAATAAAGATCTAATTCAAAAGTAAAGACATTCTGAGCTTGTTAAAGTTTGTGACCCATTAAAAAACATATAAATAAGTGTTACAAAAAGGGACTGATGTGACCAGCCGATTGACCGAATCGGGTCTATCCGGCCTCCCGTCTCTTCAAACAACCAGGCAATCCAGGGACGCCTCTTTAGGGGCCTCTTACCCAAAGCCGAGGAGCTGTGGGCCTATTCTATTGTGTCCCCGGGACCCACACGCGGTGAATTTTGAGGAAAAGAATAAAATAAAGCAACAAAAAATAATAAATAGGTTATCTAAAGTTAAATATTTGAGCCTGTTGAGGTTTGACCCATAAGCCAACACCAATCCAATAAATCAGGAATTTAGGAATTATGTTAACCAAATTTTAAAGAAAAAAATAAAGATATTAACTATTGTAAAGGGATTGATGTGACGAATCGGTCCATCCGGCCTACCGTCTAGATAAAGATTGTGCCCCAAATGGTGATCGGAACCGTTTTTCCGGCCATCCAGGAACACTCCCTATTACCGACACGGGTTTGCGACACACGGCAAACATGTCGCCTCTTTAGGGGCCTCTTACGCCAAGCCGAGGAGCTGTGGGCCTATTCTATTGTGCCCCCGGACCCACACGGGGTACATTCACCTTGAATTGTCTGTCTGATAGTAAATTTTCAATTAAGGAAGGTAACCTACCTTCCAACCCCATATCATTGAAATCTTTAAAATATCATATTTCCATGTGGTGTCGTATGAATTCTATAGATCGAAAAAGACACCACATGCTCATCCGTAGCAAACCCGAAGAGTAGGCTAATGCCGCTACAGAAGGCTAAATTATCGGACCCTAACCAACCATCCTCCTTTTACATTGGTAGTCAAAATTGGTTCCCCTTTGTGACCTGACCCATCCCTATTTGAATTGTTTGATAAACTGAGCCGGTTCTCGTCCTGAAGAAGCATGCAATATTTGCCACTGGACGTTAAGCAACAATCAATCAATCAATCGTCTGTAGGAACAAGACAAGGCGGTCGTTGAATATCCGTTCCATGGTCTTGCAGACACAGCTTGTGAGAGCAATTTGTCGATAATTCGATGGTTCAAAATGATCCTTCCCAGGTTTTGGAATAGGGATAACGGTGGCTAGCTTCCAAATGGATGGCAAGTAACCAGCTTCCCACATAGTATTTAGTAGATCCAAAGGTGATATATCAGTAGATGTTTTAATTGATTGATTGTTGTTTAACGCCGTATGGACAGTATTGCAGCCATACCACGGCGAAAACTGATTAGAATACAAATAGTGTATAAAATTGATTGACTATTTACAAATAAAAGACAGGAATAAACAGTAAAAAACGTATCACAATGACACAATCACAGGTAATATTTTCAAAATAAAACAAACAATATCACAGATAAACTATCACATATTCATACAAAATGACATAATCATATAACAGAATTAGGTTAGCATTTATTCGGTAAGGACCATACTCGAGAACAGTCATAGACTTTATTCTCGAATATAGTCCAACTTCCTTCAAATATTTTAATATCTGGTCGCCAGCGACAATTGTAAATAGATCTTTCATATTATTGACTGTATAGTACCGACTAATGATGTCGGATTTATCTACACAGTCAATTAAAAGATGCTGAATACTATGTCGACATTGGCAAAGTATACATTCAGGAGGCGGCTCATTCTCTAAAACAAAAGAATGAGTCGTCCTGGTGTGGCCAATGCGACATCTAGTTAAAACTTGGTCTCTTCGGCTTTTGCCAAAGAAACAAACATTCTTGCCAACAGTTGGCTCTATAGAATGTAATTTATTGTCTGTAAGCAGATCCCACCGGGACTGCCATAGACGTAAAACATATTTGTATATTAAAGGTTTAAAATCAGAGAAAGGAACGGACATATTAGTTATGGGGTCATCTAAAGCATCCTTCGCTTTTCTATCTACGACTGTGTTTCCCTTAATACCAATATGACTTGGTACCCAGAGAAAAATGATTTCTTTGCCCATTTGGAGAAGTCTTTTATAAAATTCAATAATATGGGCAATTAAATGGTTTTTATATTTCTGACCTTCGATAGCCAATAAACATGAAAGTGAATCTGAACAAATTAGAAATTTTTCTTTGTCAGAAGATCTAATAAATTTCAAGGCAAGAATAAGAGTTCTTGCCTCAGCTGTAAATATAGAACTGGAAGATGGAAGACGAAGAGTCGCGGCCTGTTGTCCATAAACAGCCGCAGCAGCTACTTTATCTCCGTCTTTTGATTCATCAGTATAAATGGTATCGAAATATTGAAAATTAGTTTTAATTTCAGCAAATTGTTGCTGAATTTCAATGGGGTTAGTTTCCGACTTTTTATGTTTTCTTATGTCAAAAATGAATTTGGGTTTGGGTACAAGCCAAGGTGGCGATTGAGGTATATTAATAGGGGCTATTTCATCAAGGTTGATGTTAGAACAAGAAATGTGTGGTTTCATCCGGATACCAAAAGGAGGGATTTTGTTTTCATGCTGTTCAAATATATCCTCATAGAGAGGGTTGAAAACACAGTCGTGGGCAGGATTTGAAGGATAGGCTTTTAGCTTGGTCAAGTATTTTAGACCAAGTTTTATTCTTGATTATTTAGAGACAGCTCGTTCGCCTCTGCATATAAACTTTCTATTCGGGATGTTCTGAACGCCCCCAAGGCCAAACGTAGGCCTTGGTGGTGAACAGTATCTATACTCTTTGTGTAGGATTTGCGAGCAGATCCATAAATAATAGAACCGTAGTCAAGTTTCGATCTCACTAAAGATCTATATAAATTTAACAAAATGCTTTTATCAGCGCCCCAGTCAGTGCTGGAAACAACTTTTAAAATGTCCAATGCTTTCAAGCATTTAGCTTTCAGCATTTTGATATGGGGTAGAAAGGTGAGTTTATTATCAAACAGAATTCCAAGGAATTTATTTTCTTTAACAACTTTAATGGGTGCATTATAAAGCTTTAGTTCAGGGTCTAAATGCAGTTTTCGTTTGTTACAAAAATGCATAGAGACGGATTTTGAGTTGAAAATTTAAAACCATTTTCTGTCACTTTTCAATTTTATTTCAAGATAACTGTAGCTGTCTTTCTATATTGTTAATATTTTTAGCCCTAGAACACATCAAAAAGTCATCTACATAGAGGGAGTCTTCAACATTTTGTTTTAATGTTTTAGCTAAACTGTTTATTTTTATACTAAATAAAGTGACGGAGAGGATACTTCCCTGAGGAACACCCATCTCTTCTTCAAAAGGGTCAGACATGGTCGTGTTAACCTTCACCTTCAACTGTCTGTCTGAAAGAAAATTTTCAATGAAGGTAGGTAACCTACCGTTCAACCCCATATCATTTAGGTCTTTTAAAATGCCATATTTCCAAGTGGTGTCGTATGCTTTTTCAAGGTCGAAAAATACCGACACCACGTGTTCACCCCTAGAAAACCCGTTGCGTATGAAAGACTCGAAGTGAACGAGATGATCTAACGTGCTTCTTCCCTGCCGGAATCCACACCGCATATTAGACAGTAAACCATTGGTCTCAAGGAACCAAACAAGGCGGTCGTTGATCATTCGTTCCATCGTCTTGCATACGCAACTTTTGATGGCAATTGGCCGATAATTCGACGATTCAAAATGATCTTTACCAGGTTTTGGAATAGGGACAACTGTAGCAATCTTCCACAAAGAGGGCAAATTACCTGTTTCCCAAATGTTATTTAGTATATCCAAAAGTGTTTGTAATGATTTATCAGGAAGATGAGTCAGAAGTTTATAATGGATATCATCTCGGCCACATGCTCTGTCATGGGCCTTTGCCAGAGAAGTTTTGAGTTCATCCAAAGAGAAAGAGCGGTTGTAGTCTTCTGTTTTTTTAGATTTAAAGTTAAGTTTAGTTTTTTCGGTGCGATGTTTGATTTGTTGAAATTCCTGAGAGTAATTTTGAGAATAGGAATGCTTCGAAAATGTTTCTGCAAGTTTATTGTTAGAAGGGTCTGGCCATCTTTCAGATGGTGGACATTGGTTTTTCGGTTTTTACTATTAATTTTTTGTATGAAATTCCAAACTTTGTTCATTGATGTACGAGAATTTATTTTAGAGACGAAGTTGTGCCAAGAGGTTCGTCTCTTTTTTTTAATGTTCGACGTGCTTTTGCACGGAATATACGGAAGTTACTTAAATTATCTTGGGTTGGATGCATATTGAATCGTCGTTCGGCCTTCTTTCTATTTTTCTTTGCCTCCGCACAATCATCATCAAACCATGGTTTGCTTGGTTGTTTAGGATTTGTCGAGGTTTTAGGAATGGTTCTTTCAGCTATCGATACTAACTTTTCATTAAATTTAAGGACTTAATTAATAACAGTATCAAAAGTTTCTTTCTGCAGTTCATCTCGACAGAGTTGCTCGAACAAAGGCCAATTGGCCTTGTCAAATTTCCAGCGAGCAACTCTCTCAGATGACGTGGGAAAATAATGGGAAAGTGGTCGCTACCACACAAATCATCATGGACTTGCCATGAGAAATCAAGTAATAAAGAGGGTCACAAATGGTTACATCGATAGCAGAGTACGAACCATTCCCCGGTTGGAGATAAGTATCCGATCCGTCATTGAAGATGCACAAACTTTCCTGATTTAAAACATCTTCGATCTTTTTGCCTTTGTCGTTTTGTGAGTTACTGCCCCATATAGGATTATGAGCATTGAAATCACCCATAAGAAGAAATGGGACAGGTAACTGATCTGTTAGAGTTTTAAGTTTACTAATTTCCAGGTTTGTGTTAGAAGGAATATAAACAGAACATAGTGTAATAGTCTTATTAAGAGAAAGGCGAACTGCAACTGCCTGCAGATCGGTGTTTAAATTTATTTAACTATGTATAACGTTATTTTTGATAAGGATTGAAGAGCCGCCTGCAGCCCTTTCATCCTGTTTAGTTCTTGTGCTGTAAAGAGAGTAATTTTTGATGTTTACATTATCGTTTTCCTTTAAGTGAGTTTCTTGGAGACAAAAGACAACTGGTAGGAAAGCTTGGACAAGTAAAGATATTTTAATTAAATTAATTTTTAAACCCAGACAATTCCACTGAATTATATTGTTCATTTTAAGGGTGGGCGGATTAGGAAGTAGTTTTTCCTTAGTTGTTCACTTGAACAACTTCTGCGCCTGTCGCCAGAAGCGCTGGAATCTCCGGCGTTACGAGAACAATTCCCAGCAGGAACTGAAATATTTCCCCAAATGGATTCTTCTGGTTCATTTGAAGTATACATCTGCTGAAAGTCCTCGTCGACATCATTGTCGAACTCTGAACAGAGGTCTCTAAATCTATTAACTTTAGAATTTTTTTCTACCTTTGAGAGGCGACCGGGTGATTGTTTGTTTCTAGCTTTTTCATTGGAAGACGATGGTGTAGTTTTTTGGGACGATGAGGAAGACTTTTGGTTTGAAGGTATTGAAGTTCTTTGTCTGGCAGTCGGTCTTTGTTGTTTACTGGTAGTATCTGACTGAGGTATTTAAAGAACCAGAGGTTTGAGAAGAGTTTGATGTAGAAGACGGTTTAGATTGAGAAGTTTGAAGTAAGAGTGTTGGTACTTCTGATCCATCAGGCCAAGTGAATTCAGTTTGGGTTGCAAAAGTTCTGGTTTAATAGGTTTTGACTTTATCAGCATAAGAGGTTTGAACAGAGTTATTCAAGACAGAGACCATTCGTTTCGCTTCCTGATAGTTTAATTTTTTTTTAGTTTTGGTTTTTTTGATTTCTAATTCCTTTTCATACAATTCACAATTTCTTGAATTAGCCAAGTGATTCAGTCCACAGTTTGCATACTTTACTGTACCGTCACATTCAAAACTTGAGTGGCCCTCTACAGAACATTTGACACATCTTTCAATACCTCGACATGAACCCTACCGTGTCCAAATTTGTGGCATTTGAAACAACGAGTAGGGTTAGGTATGTATGTGTCAACTTTCATTCTATAGGGTCCTATGTAGATATGTTCAGGTACAGTAGTAAGTTTGAATGTAATAAGGTATGTATTCAGTTTTACAATTTTTCATTCGGATTTTTTAGTAAACCTTTTAACGTTTGAGACATGTTTGAGATTCCAATTCTTCCTTAATTTATTCTTCAGACAACTCATAAAAATCACGGTCTCTGTCTCGAATAACCCCCATGGATGAATTGAGTGTTCGGTGTGGGGTTACCAAGATCTCAACATCAGAAATAGGAGATTTTTTGCCTGTTGTGGTCTAATACATTCTATAAGTAGACTTCCACTTCTCATTTTGGTAACTTTTTGAACTTGTCCAGTGCAGCTTTGAATTTTTTTCTGTAGTAAAAAAGGAGAAAGTTTAGTCAAAGGTCTGTCAGAATTTTTACTTGTCAAAACTAAAAATTTAGGAAATTTGTCAGATGTTGTGTTTTGTAATTTTGAAATTCGCTCCTCATCGTCACTATAATCACCTTTCCGTTTAGAGGGTGTTGGTTTTTGGTTGTTTTCTGATTTCTTCATGATGATTTATAAAGTTTCACTGCCCTTGCTCCCCGCCCACCTCGGAGCAGCACCACAACGACGTTACCTGACGAAACAACTTTCCAAAGTAGATTCTACACGATTGACCCATGAGCCACCGCCTTCTTGAACTAATCTTAAAGATGGTGCTATTGTCGCACAGTTTTATATTTAACATCCACACGATTGACCCATGAGCCACCGCCTTCTTGAACCCAACATATGTAAATGGTACTATTGTTGTACATTTTTGAAACAGGCCAAGTTAAAGGGCTTGGCGTGACCAGCCGATTGATCGAGACTGGGCCCATCCGATTGCCCGTTTCAGATAAAGTAGGGGCCAAAGTGGCGTGTTTTAACCACCAGGATTCCGTCCTCTATCCTTACGGCTATCCACACACGGCAAACATGCGGCCTCATTAGCCGAGGAAGCCTTACCCCATTAGCCACCGCCTTCTCCGCTGCCTCAGTCAGTCGCCATCTTCAGAAACCCCAGAACCAAAACATCAATCTCATACGATACCTGCATACCACCCTAACCCGACCCATGGTATCTAGGTGTCATACAAGGTTCATACGGGTCTCTTCAAATAACCACGAGAAAACAGCAGAGGGCTAGACATGACCAGTAAGTGACCAGACCGGGGCAATCCAGCCAATTTTGGAGCTAGTTGTTTAAATATTTCAAAACCAATGCGAAACCAAAAAGACATTTTAAACAGTTGATACAAATGAGAGGCATAATTTAGATTTGAATATTAAGACAATAACACAAAAATAATGGCAATAAATAAAGATCTAATTCAAAAGTAAAGACATTCTGAGCTTGTTAAAGTTTATGACCCATTAAAAAACATATAAATAAGTGTTACAAAAAGGGACTGATGTGACCAGCCGATTGACCGAATGTCGCCTCTTTAGGTGCCTCTTACGCCAAGCCGAGGAGCTGTGGGCCTATTCTATTAGTGTCCCCGGGACCCACACGGGGGAGTAGATGTTTTAAAAGTTTATAATGGATATCATCAGGGCCAAATGCTGTGTCATGGGCCTTTGTCAGAGAGTTTTTAGGTTCATCTAAAGGAGAAAGGTGGTTATATTCTTCTGCATTATAAGATTTAGAATTAAGTTTATTTTTCAGTGCGATTTTTGATATGTTGAAATTTCCGGGAAATATCCTTTTCAGATGTCAAAAGGGTCTAGCCATCTGTCAGATTTCAAACTTTATTCATAGGTGTATAGGGTTTATTTTAGAGACGAAACTTTGCCAATATTTACGTCTCTTTTGTTTAAATGTTCGACGTGCCTTAGCTCTGAATATACGGAAATTACATATATATTGTCTTGGGTTGATTGCAAATTGAACCATTGTTCGGCCCTTTTCCTGTTTTTCTTTGCTGTCTCACAGTCGTCATCAAAACACGGTTTGCTTGGTTGTTTAGGATTTGTCGAGGTTTTAGAAATGGTTCTCCCCGCTATTGACACCAACACCTCATTAAACTTCAGAACTGGATCGTTAATATTTTCAAACATATCTGTTCTTAATTCATCTCGACAAAGTTGCTCGAACAAAGGCCAACTGGCTTTTTTCAAATTTCCAGCGAGCAACTCTCTCAGAGGTCGAGTGGAACAGATTTTCCAAAATAACTGGAAAATGATCACTTCCGCATCAGTCGTCATGAACCCGCCACGAGTAATCCAGTAATAAAGAAGGATCACAGATAGATAAATCGAAAGCTGAGTAAGAACCATTCCCGAGAAGGAGATGGGTATCAGAACAATCGTTAAATATACACAATCCCTCCTGATTTAGGAAAATTTCTATTTTCTTGCCTTTGTCATTTTGCATATTCCTACAACAAAATAACGTTATGGGCATTAAAATTTCCTACAAGGAGAAAAGGTTGATTGATAGAATATTGTTTTACGCCGAGCTGGCGATATGTCAGCCAATATCACGGAAGGAGAAACGGAGAAAGTTGATTAAAGATCTCAGTTGTTGAGAGTCCAAGATCGTTATAGTTACCGTTTTTTTCAAGAGAAAGCCTGACAGCAACAGCTTGTAGATTTGTTGTTAGATTTATCTGGCTGTGAATGGTGTTATTTTTAACAAGGATGGAAAAACCGTCTGCAGCTCTTTCATCCTTTCCAACATAAGTACTATATAGATTATAATTTTTAAAATTTATAGAAATCATTTCCATTTAAGTGAGTTTCTTCAAGACAAGAGGCAACAGGAAGGAATATTTATATAAGTAACGATAGTTCAATAAGGTTAGTGTTTAAACCCCGATAATTCCATTGATTGATTGATTGAATGTTGTTTAACGTCACGTAGACGCAAATGGTCATATCGTGGCGGAAACTAATTTTCTTTTAAAACAAATCAAGTAAGATCAAACTTGATAAAACAAAATGCATATTAACAAATAAAACAGAAAATAATAAAAAACAGAGCTAAACAATAAAATTCCTCAAAAATCTGATTATATAAAAAATATCACAGTTTAAGCTTTTGAAACAAAGAAATATACATTATCACAGTCAAAAATAATATCAACAAACAATAAGATTAAACAAATAAATTTGAAATACTACGAACATATTAAAGTTGTAATGTGGACTATATCCTAGAATATAACCCAACATCCCTCAAATATTTTACAAGACAGGTAAAAAGGTCTTTCATATTGTCGACTGTGTAGTACCGACGAATGATGTCGGATTTATCTACACGGTCTATTCAAAGGTGTTTAACAGTGTGTCGGCATTGGCAAGGGATACACTCAGGAGGCGGATCATTTTCTAAAATTTAAGAATGAGTCGTCCTGGTGTGGCCAATGCGATATCTAAATAAAACAACTTGTTCTCTTCGGCTTCTGTCGAAGAAAGAAATATTTGTGCCAACGGTTGGCTCAATAGCATGCCATTTGTTGTCTGTAAGCAGATCCCACTGGGACTGCCACAGACGTAAAACATATTGATAAATCAAAGGTTTAAATCAGTATAAGGCACTGATATATTAGTAACTGGTTCATCTAAAGCATCCTTCGCTATACTATCTACGACTGTGTTTCCTCGGATACCAATATGACTTGGTATCCACATAAAAATTATTTATTTGCCCATTTGGACAAGTCTTTTATAAAATTTAATAATGTGGGCGATTAAAGGGTTTTTATATTTCTGACCTTCTAGCTAATATAGACAAGACAGAGAATCTGAGCAAATAAGCAATTTTAGTTTATCATACGTTCTGACAAATTTTAATGCAAGAATGATGGCTCTAGCTTCTGCAGTAAATATTGAACTGGAAGATGGAAGACGGAGAGTTGCTGCCTGCTGCCCATGGAAAGCTGCAGCAGCCACTTTGTTCCTGTCCTTGGATCCATCAGTATAAATTGAGTCATGATATGCAAACTTTGATTTTATTTCAGCTAAAAGTTGCTGAAGTATAATTTGGGTTAGTTTCCAACTTTTTGTGTTTTCTGATGTCAAAAATAAATATTGGTTTAGGTACAAGCCAAGGTGAAGATTGAGGTATATTAATAGGGGCTATTTCACCAAGGTTGATGTTGGAACCAGATATGTGTTGTTTCATCCGGATACCAAAAGGAGGAATTTTGTTTTCAGGCTATTCAAATATATCCTCATAGAGAGGGTTGAAAACTCAGAAGGATACGCTTTCAGCTTTGTTAAATATTGTAGACCAAGTTTTATTCTACGGTTGTAAAGAGGCGGCTCGTTCGCCTCTATATATAAACTTTCTACGGGAGATGTTCTGAACGCCCCCAAGGCCAAACGTAGGCCTTGGTGGTGAACAGTATGTAGAATTTTTATATAGGATTTGCGAGCAGATCCATAAATAATAGAACCATAGTCAAGTTTCGATCTCACTAAAGATCTATATAAATTAAACAAAATGCTTTTATCAGCGCCCCAGTCAGTGCTGGAAACAACTTTTAAAATGTCCAATGCTTTCAAGCATTTAGCTTTCAGCATTTTGATATGGGATAGAAAGGTTAGTTTATTATCAAACAGAATTCCAAGGAATTTAGTTTCTTTCACAACTTTAATGGGTGCATTTTAGAGCTTTAGTTCAGGGTCTAAATGCAGTTTTCGTTTGTTACAAAAATGCATACAGACGGTTTTTGAGTTGGAAAATTTAAAACCATTTTCTGTGGCCCACTTTTCAATTTTATTTAAAGATAGCTGTAATTGTCTTTCTATATTGTTCATATTTTTAGCCCTATAACATATCAAAAAGTCATGTACATAGAGGGAGCCCTCAACATTTTGTTTTAACGTTTGAGCTAAACTGTTCATTTTTATACTAAATAGAGTGACGGAGAGGATACTTCCCTGAGGAACACCCATTTCTTGCTCAAAAAGGTCAGACATGGTGGTGTTAACTTTGACCTTGAATTGTATGTCTGAAAGAAAATTTTCAATGAAGGTAGGTAATCTACCTTTCAACCCCATATCATTTAGGTCTTTTAAAATACCATATTTCCAAGTGGTGTTGTATGCTTTTTCAAGGTCGAAAAAGACCGACACCACGTGTTCACCCTTAGCAAACCCGTTGCATATGAAAGACTCGAACCGAACAAGATGATCTAATGTGCTTCTTCCCTGCCGGAATCCACACTGTATATTGGACAGGAGACCATTGGTCTCGAGGAACCAAACAAGGCGGTCGTTGATCATCCGTTCCATCGTCTTGCAATACGCAACCTGTGAGGGCAATTGGCCGATAATTCGACGATTCAAAATGATCTTTCCCAGGTTTTGGAACAGGGATAACTGTAGCTTGCTTCCAGAGGGAAGGCAAGTCGCGAGTAACCCATATTTTATTGAGGAGATCCAAAAGAGTTTCTAAACATGAAAAAGGAAGGTGTTTCAGAAGTTTATAATGAATATCATCTGGGCCACATGCCGTGTCATGGGCCTTCGCCAGACAATTTTTGAGTTCATGAAGAGAGAAAGGACGGTTGTAGTCTTCTGAATTGTTTGATCGAAAGTTAAGTTTGGTTTTTTCGGTTCGGGTTTGAATACGTTGAAATTCCTGAGAGTAATTTTGAGAAGAAGATTTTTAGAAAAGGTTTCACCAAGTTTTTGAGAGATTTCATTTTCTGATGTTAAAAGGGTTTTGCTATCTTTTAGATGGTGAAGATTGGCTTTCCTGTTTTTACCATTAAGCTTTTGTATAAAGTTCCAAACTTTGTTCATTGGTGTATGAGAATTCATTTTTGAGACGAAGTTTTGCCAAGACTTTTGTCTTTTTTTGTTTAAATGTTCGACGTGCTTTTGCACGGAATATACGGAAGCTACTTAAATTATCTTGTGTTGGATGTTTATTGAATCGTCATTCGGCCTTCTTCCTACTTGTTTTCGCCTCCTCACAAACATCGTCAAACCATGGTTTGCTTTGTTGTTTTGGATTTGTCGACGTTTTAGGAATGGTTCTCCCAGCCATCGATACTAACGTTTCATTACATTTGAGAACTGAATGAATAAAATTATCAAAATCATCTATTTTAAGTTCATCTCGACAGAGTTGCTCGAACAAAGGCCAATTGGCTTTGTCAAATTTCCAGCGAGCAACTCTCAGATGCAGTACGAAACAAATTTTCCAAAATGATTGGAAAATGATCACTTCCGCACAAGTCATCATGAACTCGACATGAGTAATCTAACAATAAAGAAGGATCACATATTGTTAAATCGATAGCCGAATAAGAACCATTTCGCGGATGAAGATAAGTATCAGAACCGTCGCTAAATACGCACAATCCTTCCTGGTTTAGGAAATCTTCGATTTTCTTTCCTTTATTATTTTGCATATTACTACCCCAAATAGGGTTGTGAGCGTTAAAATCTCCAACCAGTAGGAAAGGAGCTGGCAACTGACTGATCAAAGATCTTAGTTGCTGGGAATCCAAGGTTGAATTTGGAGGAATATATACTGAACATATAGTAATTGATTTTTCAAGAGAAACTCTGGCAGCAACAGCTTGCAGATTTGTTGTAAGGTTAACCTGACTGTGAATATTGTTGTAAGGTTAACCTGACTGTGAATAATGTCATTTTTAACAAGGATAGAAGAACCGCCTGCAGCTCTTTCATCCTTTCCGACGTAAGTACTGTATAAAGTATAGTTTTTAACATTAATAGAATCATTTTCTTTCAAGTGAGTTTCTTGGAGACAAATAGCAACAGGAAGGAATGTTTGGATAAGTAACGATAGTTCGATAAAGTTAGTTTTTAAACTCCGGCAATTCCATTGTAATATTTTCTTCATTTTCTGGGCGGACGAATAGGAGAGAATTTGTTATTACGCCGCGCTCGCGGTGAACAGCTCCCACTTCTCCAAACAGAGCCATTTGAAATGGGGTCACCCCAGACTGATTCAGAATAATCATCTGGGGTTACTTCCATTTGGTTGTCATCATCGCCTTATTCAGATGACACCGTCTGAAATTTTACCAAGTGCTTTTCCGCTTTCTTTATGCGACCAGTGTTCTGTTTTAACTTTTCTATTGAAGATGAACGTTTATTTTGCTGTTGTGATGATGAAGACTGCTTATTGGATTTCTCAGGTGAAGACTGTTTATTGGTTGAAGTTGAGGACTTTTGTGTTGAGGATTGAGATTTTGTATTTGAAGCATTATTTGCAGATTTGTTTGATGTTTGAAGTTTTCGCCCTAGATCTTCGTGCATCTGTTTGTCAACATTAGAGTTGATATAAATATCAGCCATCTCAAAGTGGTTAAAAGATGAAGCTGACGTCTGCGAAGAACTGGATGGCTGTAAAGTTGTAGTGGATTTTGGCATGGAAGTAGTAGATTCAGAGACAAGTACTGGATGTTCAGTGCCATGTGGCCATGTAAAAACTGTTTGAACAGAGAGAGATCTTGAAGTTGGAGGTCCTTTAACCTTATCAGCATCAGTAGAATTGTGAGGCGAGTTATTCGCGAGATGGGTACAGTGCTAATATCAGTTAAAGAAAGCAAATTTTTAGATTGTTGTGGCCTAAAGCATTCTACAAGTATACTTCCAGATTTTAATTTTGAAACGTTTTTAACGGTGCCTGCGCAACCTTGTATAGACTTTTGTAACATAAATGGTGAACTTTTGGATAGGGCCCTTTCTGAATTTTGGCTTGTTAGAACCAAATATTTAAAACACTTTCCGGGATCAATATTTTGGGACTTTGATGTATGTTCTTCATCATCACTTTCTTCTTTTTTTCTTTTTGGACTTGTTGACAGGGGTTTTGGGGGGTTGTTTTTTATTTGATTTGTAAACTCCATGGTGATTTCTGTTTGTTCGTTGCCCTTGCTCCCCGCCCATCTCGGCTCAGCATCAATATGATGTATGCCTGCCGCATATGCGACAAGCACCAGGGATACACTGACAAGATATTCGCAAAGAGTACCTCTTAATGGGTGCAGGCCTTGTGCCAGGAGTTGCCCGGCAAAACAACCGCTCAAAGTAACATCTACACGATTGACCCATGAGCCACCGCCTTCTTGAACCCAACCTATGTAAATGGTACTATTGTTGTACATTTTGAAATCAGGTCAAGTTCAAGGGCTTGGCGTGACCAGCCGATTGATCAGGACCGGGCCCATCCGACCGCCCGTTTCAGATAAAGTAAGGGCCAAAGTGGCGTGTTTCAGCCACCAGGATCCCGTCCTCTATCCTTACGGGTATCCACACACGGCAAACATGTGGCCTCATTAAGCCGAGGAAGCCTTGCCCCATGAGCCACCGCCTTCTCCGTGTTTCCATCAGTGGTCATCTTCCAAGAACCCGGAACCCAAACATCAACCTATGGGATATATCTATACCACCTTAGGTATCATTGAGGGCTCCTTTGGGTCTTTTCAAACAACCACGAGAAAACAGCAGAGGGCAAGACGTGACCAGTTTTTACTGGACCGGGACCATCCAGCTACTCTTGAGATTGTTGTAGAAAAATCAAACCAAAAATGAAAATGAATCTGACTAATAACGAAAACCTAATACAATAAATTTTATAGTGACTAACGTGGAGAAAATAAACTAAATATAAACAATGAAAAATAATAAAAATAAAAATAAACATTTTGAGCATGTTGAGTTTTGTGACCCATAAGCCAACACCAATCCGCCAATCAGGAATTTAGAATTTAACGAAAACATTTGGAATAAAAAAAAATAAAAAAAATAAATATTTTAAAGGATTGATGTGACGAGCCGATTCACCGAATCGGGTCCATTCAGTGTCCCGTCTAGGTAAAGATTGTGCCCTAGATGGTGATCGGAACCGTTTATCCGGTCAACCAGGAACACTATTACCGACACAGGTTTGCGACACACGGCAAACATGTCGCTTCTTTAGGCCGAGGAGCTGTGGGCCTATTCTTTTAGTGTCACCGGGACCCACACGGGGGCAATTCCATTGAATTATATTACTCATTTTTGGGTAATAGGAGAGACGAATAGGAGAGAATTTGGAATTACGCAGCGGGTGTGGAGAAGAGCTCCTATTACTCCGCACAGATATCTGTTATTGGATCTCCCCAGACTGATTCAGATAAATCATGTGGGGTTACATACATTTGGCTGTCATCATCGGCATATTCTCATGACAGCGTTTGAAATTTAACTAGATATTTTTCTGCCTTTTTCAATCGACCTGTGTTCTGTTTCAATTTGTTTTCTATTGAAGAGGAAGGAGTGTTTTTCTGTTATGATGATGCGGATTGTTGATTTGGTTCTTGAGGTGATGATTGTTTACTGGAGGAGATTGCAGTTTCTTAATGGAAAGTGAAGACTCGTGTTGAGGACTGAGTTTTGTATTTTGTATTCTCTTTCACATTCAAAACTTGAGTGGCCCTCACCTACCAGAACACTTGACCCACCTTTCTGTTCCCCTACAAGAACTCTTCCCCTGACATTTGAAGCAGCGGGTAGGGTTAGGAATGAAAGGGTCAATTCGTATTCTATAAAGTACTAGGTAAATGTGGTCGGGGATTTTTGAAAGCTCAAATATTAAGAGATATGTATTAAGCTTTATAATTTTGTTTTAAGATTTTTTGGAGAAACGTTTAACTTTTGTGATATGTTGAGAATTTAGTTCTGCACAAATGTCGTCCTCTGACATGTCAATTAAATCATGATCTCTGCCTCGGATAATACCTTGACAGTAGTTACGAGTTCTATGACAAGTTGCAGAAATGGCAACGTCCATGTTTCCGTCATTGACAAAAGATTTTTGGACTGTTGCTGTCTGGTGCCCTCCACAAGGAGACATCCATTTTTCATTTTGGTAACTTTCTCTACTGTGCCTGCCACTGATTGATTTTTTTTTTGTAAAATGAATGGGGATAATTTATTTAAAAGTTTTTTTCTGGGTTCAAACTGTTCAAAACTATAAATCTGGGGAAAATGTCCGAACTTGTTTTTACAATTTTGTTGGGAATGTCCTCATCATGACTTGAATCCTGCAATGTTCGTTTGTTAACTGAATTTGGTGTTTTGGGGTTCTGGTTTTCATTTGAATTCTCGATAGTGAATTGTGATGTTTCGTTACTCTTGATCCCCGCCCATCTCGGAGCAGCACCAAAAACGATGTATATCTGCCACATTCGCAACAAGTAACAGGGCTACAAGAATAAGATACTCGCATGGAGTACCTTTCAATGGGTGCAAGCCTTGTGACAGGGGTTGCCCGCCAAGACAACCGCCCAAGGTAACACCCATACGTTTGACCCATGAGCCACCGCCTTCTTGAACCCAACATTTATAAATGGTACTATTGTACATTTTGGAAACAAGTCAAGTTCAAGGGCTTGGTGTGACCAGCCGATTCATCAGGAGAGGGCCATCCGATCTCCCGTTTAAGATGAAGTAAAGGAAGCCTTCCCCAATTACCCACCGCCTTCTCCTCGTTTCCGTCAGTGGTCTCCAAGACAAAGGAACCCTAACATCAACTTATTTGATACGTGCATTCTATCCATCCAATCCCATTGTATCTAGATGTCACTGAGGGTTCCTTTGGATCTTTTCAAAAATCCACGGGAAAACAGAATAGGGCAAGTCATGACCAGTTTTGGCTGGACCGGGGTCATCCAGCCATGCCTTGAACTGGGTGTAGAAAATTAATATTTAGATACATCAAAAGATGAAAATGTAGGCAGTTCTTCAAAAGCCAAAATATAATATTTTAGTCGCAATACCAAAAAAATTAAAACAATGATAAAGAATAAAATGTCAAACCTGAAAAATAAATAATTTGAGCCTGTTGAGGTTTCTGACCCATAAGCCAGCAACAATCCCGCCAATCAAATCAATCACCTACATTCCCTTCATGATTATGTTGTAAATGATAGACTTAACTGATACTATGTACCATTAAATTATTGTAATGAACAATGTAGAGAAAACTTACCATTAACTTCCATTTCACATAATTCTATCATAACGTTTGCCTTGTTATAATAAGAGGGATAGTATTGCTCTGATTTCCGTTCGTTGTACATTATAACGTATCTTCCGTGACTGACACAACTAAATGTCATAACAGATTGTACAGAATTAGGATCCTCATTGATCTCACGATAACATAAATAACCATCCTGTTTGTTACTGGCTTCGTCTTGATCAGTTGTTGTATTAGCAACAATTAAGAAAAAACCTGCATTTCGTCCTCTAAATGTGGTATCTGAAAATATATAAGCTGTTTATTTACATAAAGTAATATTATAGAGATGTTTTGTTTTTGATTTAAGTTGTGTTGTGTATACAACACCTAAATTAACATGAAGGTGTCGCTGCCCACTTTCTTCTCCACAAATTAGAGTTCAAATGTATCAACTTAGAACTTCATGATGGAGTGTAATGAGCGAACTGATATGTTAGTATCTCATATAATACACGATGCTGTATATTTCCTTCAATTTAAATCAGATGCGTACCACTAGATATTGACAGAGTCACGTGCTGTCATATATTGTGGAATTATTTAAGATAATATTGACTTCTAAACACATGCACATATCACTCTCAGTGTTAGCTCTCATTTACTTAGATAATAGGAAGAAAAAAAAATACAAATTCGCGTTACAGTTAATATAAAGTAACAGTTAGAGATATCCAACACAGAAGAATAGATGACAGGTTTGAGGTAAGATGACTTTATTATTGTTAAGATCATTTGTATGAAACTGAATGTTTTCACAGATTACAACACAAAAATGTATAACAAATACTTTAATAATTTATCCAACCACTGTAAATTCCAAAACCTAACAAACAAATAAGGCTGTTATCAGTGCATATCAAGTTAAATGTTAGATAATTTGGTAGTGAGAATATGGAAAGTAAAACAAATAGAAGGAATAAGATTTTTTGTAGACATTCAGACCCGACAGACAAATGGGGAAAATTATAATATACAAAAAGTTCCACATAAACAAGGAATAAACCCAGCCATTATAAAAGTTAAGGAAACTTTTAAGCGTTCTAGCTTTAAGCGACAAGAAAAATATAATAAATATACTGACTCCACTGGGTCGCACTGTACTCTGTTCTTAGAACGATCGTAATATCATGTATACTGTATATTTGCTTAAGATCTACGCTCCATGTTGCTGTTCGTTGATTGCCTGCTGATATTGCACATGATTTACCATAATAAGACAGATTTCGCCGACCATCTACAGCCATACTTGCTGGAAAACTTCCTAGTGTCGGATTTATAAGTGTTGTCCTTTGGTAGGCGTCCCTTTTCAATGCTAAATTATCTAAAATATGTTCAACATTTAAATTTTTCTAAATAAAGTAATTTCAATTGGAGTTAATGTGTTATAAAGCGACCATATTTGGAGGTGAATGTGACCAGGCAATCGAAAGTGATTGCCAACTGGACAATCAGTTCCATTCTTTATAGAACGCAAGTGTTCTGCAAAGCGGTCACCAAGGCGACGACATGTCTCTCCGATATATACCTTATCACAATTCGTACAGACGATTGCGTAAACCAAATTTATATCGGTACAGATATACCCATTTTGAATTATGTATTTGTTGTCAGCGCCCAAGATCTCTTTGGTATCTATGGTGTAGGGGCATGTCACACATCTGGACCTTTTACATGGCCTGGTTCCCCGGTAGTCAGTTTTTCCTGAGGAAATGTTCGAACAATAAACATAGAAAATTTACCAAATAAATTGGAAACATTTCTGTTGTAAAAATTACTTGTATCTTTTACATGTGTATATCTATTTCAACAATAAAGAGACTTCCGAATTATTTCATCAGGAAGTTTTGTTTGTAATATTAAGAATAAAAAAAACTGATATTTTTAAATCTTCAAAAGTTGATTAATTGTATAACGACGTTTTCCCATTATCTCTCTGTGATGTCAGACTTTATGACGTATTTCAACACATCTGATTGGGCTCATGAATTCAAAGCCCCTAGTACATGCTAGTACCAGTTTAGTCTTGAAACTGCATGCAAAAATAATAAGTGTTGTTCCGATTACGATAAACCAAATTTCCTCTGAAAAATGTATGCCTTTTATTGCATTTTTTATATTTCGTCAAAGGCAACCATATTCAATGTTCTAAAAATTACAGAAGTTTATGTATGACTCGACATTTGCGGAAAGTGATTTTAATTGAAGAAATAGTTCCCGCAATTATTGTTGAAATCTTTGTTAACAACAAATTTCGGCTGTGACAGAGATTGTAAATTAGTTTAGATTGGATTTTACAGTTCTACTCATATGCAATTTAATTTTACAAGCGTTGAACTCACATATCGAGTGAATAATATACCATCGAAATACATTCCTGGATTTTTAAATTTCAGCAGAATAATTTGTTGTTATGCATGAGAGAGATCAGGCGAACTGCTGCATTTGGAATGAATAAGTGTATTACATGATTTTGTTTTCCCAACAAGCAGGGTCCATGTTCAAAAACATCCAGGCTAGAAATATTGAGAGAGGATGTTTGTGCATACAAAATATACATTGTTATAGAAATATCAGACCCAACAGAAATAATGTACCGTTCAATCCATTTTTCTTTTTTTCTTAATTCCCGAATGTCATAAAATTAAACTTTTAATTTTCAGACGCCTATTATAATATTCTTGGTACATCTTTTAAAAAATCATTCGTACTAGCGGCATGCTAGCAAAACGCCTCTCTACCAAGTCTTCCTACTTTTACTAACATAATTGTTATATTCAACGTTTGAGCATGGGTACCCTAATATTTTTATATTTTCTCAATTATCGTGAATCTACGTGCATTAACGTCAAATTAGTTGTTTACATAACTGTAGGAGAACACCAATAACTGTTTTTCGTGAAGACTCGATGTTTTACCTTATGCCATTTTCAAATAAATCCAATAAAAACAAGTATATGCAATTGTAATATCTTTTAAAGGTCTACATACTGAAAAAAATAGTAAACTGTAGGATACTTTCAATTTCTTCGACTTGACCTAAAAGTATTTTGTTTGGAGGGACTGACGCAACAGCCTTCAACGCCCGAGGCGAGCACACTATCATTGGACAAATGAGATGGTACAAGATCGACTTATATCAGATGGGGCTAACGTTTTCTATGTCTAGAAATTTTTATAATTTTTTATGCCAGACTTTAATGCTAAAAATTTAATGTATAATAAAATTACAAATCATAATATAATTAGGCAAGTGGACTGTCACTCTTGAAAGCTGATGTAGTGTTTGGCGTATACAGTTCTCAAAATACTAATACTCATACTGCCATAATTGTCTTCATTCTACTCTTACATTTATCGTTTTATAAAATTCCTAATTTCGACAGAAAACCTTTGATTCAATCAGAACACAATTTGTACTTCTTTGAACTAAGGCTCATTTGGGCCTTTATTTATAATATATGTAGGCACTATATTATTTAATAGCTGATAGGATTCTGTTATTCATTAAGCCTATGAAATTTCGGTGTGTTCTGGAAGTTCTTGACGTTGAAAGTTGAATTGTAAATCTCACATTTTTATGCAGTGTATCATGGAGTTATTTAATTAAAAACTCTCTAACAATTAATAATTCAGTGGTATGCCTTATAGATTGTTTGTTCATTTCAAGGAATATATAGAAAAACCTGTTCAAAACTTGACATTAATAATATTTCAACATAGAAAAATTAGCATTTTAAAAACAAATCTTACCGTATCCCTGACATAAATGTCCTAATGTCATTAAAATATATCCGCTCAGAAGTACCACCTTTTGTTCATCAACAGATAGTGTATACATTTCCGTTGATTCCGATTGAAGGTAATTCTTTGGTAGGTATTTGGTAAGTATTTTATATACACATAAATAAGAAATGTTTGTATATTAAGTTCTTCATTAATAACGGAAAAAATATATCTTCTGTATCCTACAGAATTTTAAATCCTATAAAGACGGTAGCAGACGTAAATCTTTAAAAGTTCTTAAGACCACTTGAGTGAACATTTTATGGCACTTCTATTTTATGATACCTTTATGGTATTTAAAACGTGAAAAGTTTAGTGCTTATTTTTATTTACTAAATTTAGAATAATATAGTGTATTATATGTTTAAATATATTGATTTCGTTAGGTTATCCGATTGCCTCATTTAATAAAACCTGGTCGTTACAATATATCCAAATGCCTGTATTGCAAATTTCGCAAAAAAAAAAAAACTCAATAAAGCAAGGCTCCGGAGTTAATTTTTGACACCTTATCCTGCTTTTACTTCAACGCATGCAAGATGATAAAAGCACTAATTTACGAACATATCATTGACCATGAATAACTGTTTAGATATTAAGAATCTAACCAAGGCGAGAGTGCAAGATAGAGAAATGTCAGACACAGTCGGGTAAGATTTATCCTTCTCTTTCTCGGCTTAATCTTACCCAGGATGTCAGGAGATTTCCCTATCTTGCACGAGTTATGAATCTGTTTTGACTCTATTTCTAACTTTGTATACGACCAGTGATTGAGGTATAAACATTGCTTGTCACATTTGTGTGACCTAATAATGAAGCCGAAAAGAGATAAACGAAAACAAAAGACCCAAAGAAATAGGATATGAAAACAAACAACCACTGCATCTTCGGAGTTATAACTTTTATTGTCGAAGGTATAAAACAGTAGCAAGAACCTTTAATCCATCAAAATATAAAATGTTTTGATATTTTACATTGAAATAACTCAATTTCATCCCAGGTCAAGGTCAGTTCTTTCGGTTATTACTCTGCACGCCTTGAACTACGGCAGACGAGGAACGTTTACCTAATACAACCTTTTGATTGTAGGCCGTATGGAATTTATTTGACAATATTTGGCATGTATTTCTGTTTTATCACGTGTTTTGATCTAGACTGCCCGAGACAGTTTCAAAATTATTTCCCTGGAGACTATCCGTGTTTTGTCTCATCCTAGGGTAAGACAAAGAAATCTCATACCGGTAAAATAGGAACTGCTTTCTTTCAAAGTTAAAAATTAGAAAGTTAAGTAAAACTAACAGAGAGCTGAACGGGTTATGGACATCAATGTAATAGCTTAAATATGCAAATATGTGGACTGATTTTTCTCAGCAAAGTTGTGGCTAAGATTTCTGTCACACCTTTACGTCTTTCAAGTCCATTTACTGCTGAAATCAATATAATAATTATAAATTTACTTTTGTGAACTTCTCTTTCCTAAGTTTGCAGACAGAACTAAATTGACGTGAAACGTGGCTCCTGGCTTTCCCCGTGTATTTTACATTTATAAAATAAAGTTCAAAAAGAAAGTCAATTCTATTTTGTGTAGATTGTACAACTTATCACAGAATTTGTTTTCCCCAGTCCTGTGGTCTTCCGGAATTTACCAATTGTCTTACTGTAAATACTCCAAAGATCAGTAAATTCAAACTGATCTGATAAAGATTAGGGACGAGATCAAAAATTCAATGTCGGATAAAAAACTTAATTCAAATAGTTTGGGGGTGGGGGTGTAAAATTTTTTTATCCGACATCCATTTTCGGATATGCCCATATAGGTCAATCAATTTTTCCCAAATTAAGTTAAGAGGGGGATGGGGGTGGGGTCAGTGAAAAAACTATGTGAATTAAGTTTTTTTATCCTACATTGAACTTTTGATCTCGTCCCTTAGTTTATTAATGTTCAAGGTTGTATCAGGAAGTAGATAAAAATATATATTACACTTGTTAGCAACTGCCGTCAAATAATAAATTATTTCACTACGAATTTTTCAGTTTCTCTAGTAAAACGTAGCGAAAGTATTGTGGTGTATTTTACACTATAGACTGCTTGGATTGGAATGGCTTTCATTTTGAATTGAATGGTTAAAGTTCGAAACCATTACAGGCAGACATCTCAATCAGGCCATACATGTATGCATTCATTTTAGTTTCAAACGAATTAGATTTAAATGGAACACTTTTTCGTCATAATATTATTAGCGTTATTTTATCAATTCATTAACATGAAGTTTTTTCTATTTATGAATAGACCGAAAAGAATCCTTAATTTAATTCCAATTTGTTTTGACATCTAGAACGTTGCGATTTCCAATGACGTCATAGTGAAGTAGAAAATTTAGGCTATAAGATGATTAAAAAAATGAGCAATCAAATTATTTCTGGATAAGTGTGACAAAGTCATGATCTTTTAATATAGGTGTGTGTTCTTCGGGTGAATTAAACCAGCACTTACATTGATCCTGTATGTTGTATGATTGGCAACTATATTTATTTATTTGCCTTATATTTTTTTGGCAGATTTAAAACAGTTCAAAGAAATACATGATAATCATGACAACTGAAAAACTATAAACTGTGTGTCAGAAGGATAAATCAAATTAAGTTCTAAAAGTAGAGGCACGAATATTAATATTGTTTAAAATCATATTCCAAAGAGGTTTCTGTCATTCCAATTGTATATAACTTGGGTATAATATATGTTTTTTCTGCATTGCTTTAACATTTTTGACGCAAGATTAGACGCGCTCTATGAACAATACTATAAAGTATTATTCTAAACAGCATTAAGATTCTGGAGAATTCAAGGCGACAAAAGACACAAATAAAGTTCAGTCAAGTTGTCATTAACGTTCATTAATTAAAATTTCTGAAGTTTTCTTCATTTTCAAATTATTAGTGTCACGTCACCAAACTAAGTCAAGGAATAAACATCTTTTCTGCAGTTATCATCCGTCATTCATTCCATGTATATGAAATGTACGACGACTGGTTCCCAGCATTAAATTATCCTGTGATATGAACAACTTTAGCTATTAACATAATAAGAACTGTACATCATCATTCAAAACTGAAGGTAATAAATCGTGATATAACGGATCCTTATTTTCTTATTTTCCGCATATGATGTAGCGGTTAAGTGTTTTACTGCATGCCTTATCAAATCCAGGTGTACAATACATATTTAGGTGGCTATGCTTTGTCACTTCCTCGTAGAAAAAAATTCCCTTTGACATTTATTAAGTAAACAGTTACATTTTCTTAAAAAACAATAAAACGGATCAACATTGGCATACCAATCAATTAACCTATCCATCGAAAGACACTCGGAGAGACGAGAATGAAAGAACACAAAAAACAAATATAGAAACAACAGAGTCAGTAGTAGTGAGGTTAAACCTAATAATATCTACATCTGCATTTCAATATATATACATGTAATATGAAGTGTATTTGTTATAACTTGTACGTACTAATACATTCAACAAACAAAATATTAATTTCCAATTTGGTAACATATTATGATTCATGATTCACATAAATAATCATTTAAGAACAGTTTAGGCAGAATGCAATGAAGTTTTATTATTTCTCGTCCTTTTCGTACACGTTTAAGATCTGTATACTCCGCCCTTCTTACAGTTATAGAGTTCTTTGTCAATAATTTAACGAAGAATTAGACTTTTAATTTATTTTGCTCTATTTGTATATGCATTGTAATTGTACATATAGGCAAACCAGATACTATTCTTATGTTTTCTCTCATTTGTCTGAATAGACAATACCGCAATTGTTCTATATTTCGTAGGCATATTAAAAAAAGGCCTCGTTATATATACCAAATATAATGTTTCTATATATTCCCTACAAGATACATAAATGTTTAGAAACACTATATAAAATATGATCATCTGCCATAATAAAATAGACCACTGTGGCACACCTGCACACAATTTCAAGTAAGTAGAACAAAAAGCTTTGTTTACATTTTTTTCCCAAATAGGTGTTATGAAACCACGATGTCACACTTTATGTAACGCTAAAGAAAATGCTCAAAAAAGCAATATACCAGTATTCTGTCCTTTCAAAAGAATTTAAACCATGAAAAATTGGGTGCATAATGTATACTTGAGAAGTTGATATAAGAAACTTTTATACGTGCTTGTAAACTACCTTTTTCAATAACGTTGCCAACACAGCCTTTCAGGGAAATTGGAAGATAGCTTAATGCAAAGATGCATTACATAATTTTAATGGTAGGAACACGAGAAAATTTCCAGCATGGTGGATAATTATACTGATGTAAAAACCTGTTTAAAATAATTCAAATAACAGTCACTAATTTTGGGGGGAGGGGAATTTTTTAACGTCCTAAAGCTAATCTTATCAAGACTCGACGCTCTTTGTTGATATGATATGTCATTCATTTTATTTTCATGTTCTTAGAATTAAAAGAAAATTAGCTATTTTTATCTTAGTTTCAATTTTATTTCCGAAGATGTTATTATAAATTTTTACAAATTTGATTCAAAGAAAACGATTAGTATTAATGGAAATACTTTACGAAATAAAATGACCAGGCTTTTTCCAGAATTAAGACTAGAAAGAATAGATGCGTTGATTCAGCAATGACAGGGTAAATCCTATATACTTCATTAGGAGCTCACACGAAAAACCCATTTACAACCCTGATTGAAAAGCAAAGACAAATTCAACACTCTTCATGAGCATGCAAACCATTTCTGATGACGTCGTTTCCTTTCCTTTAATTTCCCGTAACGAAACTTCAGATCAGTCACTTCCTGTGACGTAATTTCCGGTTACACATAAGTCATAATTTAAAACCTCCCCTATACTAGGTTTACCCAAAAGCGCTGCATCTGAACAATGCTAATAGGAATAGAAACATTGATTCTTTTTAGGTCTTACTATACATATCGAAGAGAGACATATACTAAATTTTACGAAGGGACGACTTTAATTTTCGACTTACTATCTTCCCTTTCCTTGGCGGAGACGTCCCTCTGGCACCATCGTATGGTGTGTACATATCACAGTTTGTACGTTTTGCACGAATTTGGACAAGGTTAGAACATTTAGAACCATACTATAACTAAATTACTTCTAATAGAGGGTTGTATATATTTCACAAACTGCGTAATCCTTTTTAATTTTCTTTATAATAGATATCAAGATCTTTTAGCTAAATTCTAGGCGTTCAGAGAAAACACTATGAACGGGTTTTCCATCTTAGTTTCTACATTTTACAGTTCAAGCAAGAGGTAATCTTATTTGTTATTATTCTGTATAGGCTTTCATATTATGTTTTATACGCCAGAGTGTCAGAATAGATAAGTGGAGGGGGTGGGGTTGGTAGCCATAAACCAGTTTGTACTAAGTCAGACTATCATGACTCTCTGTCGTATTCATTTTGTGTTATGTGCTTTTTATGTTTTTTTTTGTCCCGGGTTTTGTCTGTTAGGTTATGTTGATTAATTGGTATGTCATTGTTGAACTTTCTAGTTCCCTTTCGATGTATTCTGTCGATTAAATAATTCTTTGGGTTGAAAGAAGAAAAAACTACGATACAAGAGCCTATATCGCTCACCTGGATTTAACTTGTCCACCTTGAGGAGGACTACAATTTTAGTGTAGCAGTCAATTTGGCTGGTTTTCCCATACGGTATTACGTTAAACTAAGTTTGCCTGTGGTGGTCATCTTGATCGATAGTCGGGGTCATCGGACATTATTCTGAAAGAGAACAATATAAGGACCATTGCTGCCAAGTCAGGTTCATATTGGTGAAGTGGTTTCAGACAGGAAGATTGGTAAATGAACTTTCCCATAGGGCCCTATGTTAGACTAATTTCGGCTGTGGCGGCCGTCTTAGATAACAGTCGGGTTCATCGGACACAATTGTAAAAGAGGGCCGTGTAAGGACCATTACTACCAAGTCTAGTTTTAATTGGCTCAGTGGTTTCAGACAAGAAATTTTTTTAATGAGTTTTCCCGTAGGGTCCAATGTTGAACTAAGTTTTTTTTTAATTCATCCCCCTTTTTATGTTTTTAGAAGCAGCAGCCATATTGGTTGGAAGTGATGCCGGACACAATTTTTGGAAGGGGGGGGGGGGGGGGCACCAAAGGACCATTCCACCATAGTTTGGTCCCAATTGGCAAAGTGGTTTCAAAGGAGAAGAGGAAAAATCTACGCCGGACAACGATGGTCATCAAATAGTTAAGGTAAATATTCTCTTAAAGGTTGTAACAGTAGAAGACAAATTTATATACAGTAATTGTGAAGGCTACTTGGTAAAAAGGATTTATGAGATTATACATGTTGTGATAGTTTTATGGCCTTTCAGAATTCAAAATTTATCAGTATTTTACAATGTTATAAATTAACGATAAAATAATTATATATGATATGGGTTGACACCGCCGTGAAGAAATATCTAGTTGATAAAGTTACACTTCCTTGACGGGGTTCTTAAGGAAAAACCGAAGAAGTTAGTCCATATCTTTAATTTCAGCTTCCGCTATATCGATCATGTTTTATCACTCAACAATACACGTTTTGAGAATTTCTTACATCTCATCTATCCCATTGAGCTCGAAATTAAGGACACTGCCAAGTCTGCATCTTGTCTTGACTTTTACTTCGAAATTGACACCAGAGGAAGGCTGAATCCAAAACTTTACTACAAACGGGATGACTTTGATTTTCCAATCGTCAGCTTCCCATTTTTGAGCGGCAATATTCCAGACGCGCCGGCGTGCGGAGGGTATATTTCACAAATCATACGTTATTCTAGAGCTTGTAACATATACCTTGACTTCCTGGACAGACACCGGCTCCTGGCAGGAAAGTTGCTCAAACAGGGGTACGTTGCTCCTTAGTTGCAATCACACTATTAAAGTTTTATGGACGTCATCATGACTTGGTTGACAAGTATGAAAAACCGCTTTCCAAATGAAAATGGACCTGTTTTATTGAAGTTGTCCCTTCTTCATATCGGATTTAACATGGGCAGCATGGAGGGTGTCATGGAGGAACCAGAGACCGCTTACTCGTCTGTAGCACCTGAATCTATCCCGGTCTTTTGGTGGGGGTCAATGTTGTTCATATATTTTTGTTTTTAAGTGTAGTGTTTATATTGTTTTGGTCCTGTCCGGAGTATGTCAGTTATTTTCGATTTTTCCCTCCTCGGATATTTCTTGACTTTACTTGACTAAGACTTAGAGATATAGAATAAAGATAATTGATTGATTGATTGAAAATTGTTTTACGCCGTGTGAGCGACATTTAAGCCATTTCACGGCGAGAACAAATTAAATTAAGTTTGATACTATCTAAAACGAATTAACTATCTACAAATAATATTTAAGGAGAAAATAAAAAAAAATAAAACAAATACAAACGTTCAATATGTAAAATAATATCACAGACAAACTTGGCAAAATAACATCACAGATACGCTATTAAATAAAATAACAACATGGACAACATATGAACAAATTTAAACTTAATGGATTCTATTCAAGAATGCATCCAGACAATATTCTTGAATACAGTCCAACGTCTTTCAAATATTGTAAAATATGGTTGCCAGCAACCTTTGTAAATAAATCTTTTATATTGTTGACTGTGTAGTACCGACAAATAATGTCGGATTTATCCTATTAAAGAGTATTTCACAGTCTGTCGACATTGGCACGGGATGCACTCAGGAGGCAGCTCACTTTCTAAAATAAAAGTATGAGTCGTCCTGGTGTGGCCAATGCGACATCTAGTTAAAACCACTTGTTTCTTCGGCTTCTGCCGAAGGAAAAAACATGTTTGCCAACAGTTGGCTCAATAGTATGTACATTTGTAATTTATTTTCTGTCAGGAGATCCCACTGGAACTGCCACAGATGTAAAACCTATTTATAAATCACAAGTTTAAAATCCGTATAAGGCACTGACATATTAGTGTAAAAAATGTTGCTGAATTATAATTGGGTTTGTTTCAGACTTTTTATGTTTTCTGAGGTCAAAAATAAATTTAGGTTTGGGTACAAGCCAAGGTAGCGATTGAGGTATATTAATAGGGGCTATTTCATCAAGGTTTAAGTTAGAACCAGAAATATGTGGTTTCATTCGAAAACCAAATGGGGAAATTTTATTTTCATGTTGTTCAAATATATCCTCATAGGGAGGATTGAAAACAGAGTCGTAGGCAGGATTTGAAGGATATGCTTTTAGCTTGGTTAAGTATTGTAAACAAAGTTTTATCCTACGGTTATAAAGAGACGGCTCGTTCACCTCTACGTATAAACTCTCCACAGGAGATGTTTTGAACGCCCCCAAGGCCAAACGTAGGCTTTGGTGGTGAACAGTATCTAAAATTTTTATATAGGATTTGCGAGCAGATCCATATATAATGGAACGATAATTAAGTTTTGATCGTACAAGTGATCGATTTAGATTTAACAAAATGTTTTTATCAGCACCCCAGTCAGTGCTAGAAACAACTTTTAAAATATCCAATGCTTTCAGGCATTTAGCTTTAAGCATTTTGATATGGGGTAGAAAGGTAAGTTTACTGTCAAAAAGTAACCCAAGGAATTTCGTTTCTTTAACTACATTAATAGGTACATTGTAGAGTTTGAGTTCAGGGTCTTGATATAACTTTCTTTTATTACAGAAATGCATGCAGGCAGTTTTTGAGCTAAAGAATTTAAATTCATTTTCCGTAGCCCATTTTTCAATTTTAGTAAGAGATAACTGCAATTGACGTTCTATAGTGTTCATATTTTTGGCTCTGTAACAAATCAAAAAGTCATCAACATAAAGAGATCATTCAACATTGTAATGTAAGGTTTTTGCAAGACTGTTAATTTTAATGCTAAAGAGAGTAACTGAGAGAATGCATCCCTGGAGAACACCCATCTCTTGTTGAAACGGATCAGACATTGTTGTAGTCACCCTGACTTTGAACTCCCTTTCAGATAGAAAGTTGTCGATACATGAAGGTAATCTACCTTTCAACCCCATATCGTTTAAATCTTTTAAAATACCATATTTCCAAGTGGTGTCATACGCCTTTTCCAGATCGAAAAAGACAGACACCACGTGTTCACCTTTAGCAAACCCGTTGCGTATAAATGATTCGAAGCGAACAAGATGATCCAACTTGTTTCTGCCCTGCCGGAACCCACACTGTATATTGGACAGGAGACCATTCGTCTCTAGGAACCAAACAAGGCGGTCGTTAATCATCCGTTCAAGTGTCTTGCAAATGCAACATGTGGGGGCAATTGGCCGATAATTCGACGGTTCAAAATGATCTTTTCCAGGTTTTGAAACAAGGATAACTGTCGCAAGATTCCAAATGGAAGGCAAGTCATCAGTTTCCCATACATTATTGAGAAGATCTAAAAGTATTTCAAGAGAATTGTCAGGAAGATATTTCAAAAGTTTATAGTGAATATCATCAGGGCCACATGCTGTGTCATGGGCTTTCAACAGAGAGATTTTAAGCTCATCCAAAAAATAAGGGCGGTTGTAATCTTCTAAATTGTTAGATTTGAAATTGAGTTTGTTTTTCACGGTTCGGTTTTTAATCCTTTGGAATTCCTCGGAATAATTCTGAGAAGAATGTTTTGAAAAAGTTTCGCCGCGTTTATTCGATATATCATTTTCTGAGGTCAAAAGAGTTTGGCCATCTTTTAAATGGTGAAGATTGGCCTTTCGGTCAGACAAGTCACGGTCTCTAATTACTCCCTGACACGATTTCATTGTCCTGTGAGGAATAACGGAGATATGGAGATTGCCAATTGTAGTTAAAGGAGAGTAGATTTTTTATTGTTGTTGCCTATAACATTCGACGAGGAGATTTCCAATTTTCATTTTTGAAACTTTTTGTACAGTACCTACACAACCTTGTAATGATTTTTGAAGGATAAAAGGCGAAATTTTGGTCAGAGGTTTAACCGGATCTAAACTCGTCAGTACTACATATTTTGAAAATATATCAGAAGGTGTATTTGCAGATTTAAGAGTGTGTTCCTCATCATCACTTGATTCTAATTGTCTTTTAGAGCTTGTTGGTGTTTGGGGTTTCATATTGTTTGGTTGTCCTTGCCCCCTGCCTGCCTGTCTGTTTCGTATTTTTTCTGAAGAGGACGATAGTGAGGTATTCTGAGATGATGATGATGGTTTGACTGGTGATTTCTGGTTAGATTTAGAAGTCCTTTGTTTTTGGGATTGTGAAATTTTATCAGAAGTTGAATTTGAAGGGGTAATAGAGCCAGATGTCTGAGATGAATTTGAAGTCATAGACGGCTTAGATTTAGACGAGATGCTTTTTTGAATATTGAAGTTAGATAGCGGAATAGGTTGTTCTGCTCCATTAGGCGAATTCAGTCTGAGTTCCGAAAGATTTAGTTTGGGATGGACCTTTCAATTTATCTGCTTAGCTGGATGCGAGTTCTCCGAGACGAAGACCATTCTTCTAGCTTCTTGGTAACTGATATTGTTGTCAATTTTGGCTTTTTGTGTATTCGTATTTCTTTTTTGTAAAAATTTTTGAATTGGCCATGTGAGTTGAACCGCAATTTGAACATTTGGTTTCAATCTGGCAATCAAAATTGGAATGATCTTATTCTGAGCATTTGACACATTTTTTAGAGCCTTTACATGAATTCCTACCATTCCCAAATTTCTGACATTTGAAGCAACGGATAGGGTTAGGTATGTACTTGTCAACTTGAATTCTATAGGGACCAAGATAAATATGTTCTGGAATATTGGGAAGACCAAAGGTAATCAGGTAAGTGTCCAATTTCAAAATTTTATCATTCGATTTTTTGGTGAATCGTTTGACTTTGGAAACATTTTGTGGTTTAAGTTCCTGACAAATTTCTTCTTCTGTTAAATCTGAAAGATCATGGTCTCTGTCTCGAATTACTCCCTGGGAAGTGTTGAGGGTTCTGTGAGGAGTAACGGAGATCTGAACATCTGCAACTAAAGTAAGTGAAAGTAAATTTATTGAGAGCTGTTGTCTGACACATTCGACTAAGACGCTTCCGGTTTTCATTTTAGACACTTTTTTAACTGTACCAGCGCAGCCTTGGATTGATTTACTTAAAGAGAAAGGCGAAATTTTTGTCAAGGGTTTGTCACTTTATAGACTTGTCATTACCAAAAATTTTGAGAATGTTCCTGAGACTGAGTTTGACTGTTTTACTTTATGTCCATCATCATCTTCTGCGTCACTGCTTTCTAATTTTCTTTTGAAATTGGTTTGTTGGAGGGTTTGATTTGAAAAAAACCATGGTGATTTAATTCAGTTTCGTTGCCCTTGTTCCCCGCCCGCCTCGGAGCAGCACCAATATGATGTATACTTGCCGCATTTGCGGCAAACACTAGTGCTACAATGGCAAGATACTCGTATAGAGTACTTCTATATAGACACAAGCTTCGTGCCTGTTACCCGAGGAAACAACTATCCGAAGTTGAATCTACACGATTGACCCATATGCCACCGCCATCTTGAACTATCCCGTTTAGATAGTACTATTGTTTTACAGTTTGAGATAGGAAATGTTCAAGGGCTTGGCGTGACTAGATAAAGTAAGGGCCAAAGTGGCATATTTCAGCCACCAGGATCCCGTCCTTTATCCTTATGGGTATCCACACACGCCAAACATGTGGCCTCATTAAGTCGAGGAAGCTTGTCCCTTGAGCCACCGCCTTCTCTGTGCTTCCGTCAGTGGTTGTTATCCAAGACCTGGAACCCAAACATCAACCTACAGCGATACATGCAAACCACCTATCCCTCCCATTGTATCTCAGTTTATGAGGGTTCACTTGGGCCTTTTCAAACAACCACGAGAAAAGAGCAGAGGGCAAGACATGACCAGTAAATGGCTTGACCGGGACCATCGAGCCATTCTTGGAACCGAGTATACCGTCTAGGTAAAGATTGTGCCCCAGATGGTGATCTGAACTGTTTTTTCCGGCCATCCGGAACACTCCCTATTACCGACATTGGTTTGCGACACACGGCAAACATGTCGCCTCTTTATGGGCCTCTTACGCCAAGCCGAGGAGCTGTGGGCCTATTCTAATTTGTGTCCCCGGGACCCACATGGGGGAATAAAGATAATAGTGTTGTTTCTAATTAAGCTCTTATTGTGTTTAGTTTATTCTGATTCTTGCAGAAATTCATTGAATTGGTTTTTATAAAGACCGCTTCTTTTGACATTAAAATATAATTTAGTACCAACTCGACAATGAATCTTAAAACGTGAAAAAATGTTGTATTTTATCACAAAGATCACTGTGAAGAACCACATTCGGTGCAATCATATCTATCAATACTCACCATCCGAAATGAATCGTTCAAATTGGCTATATTCCTGAAATTAATCTTTTCCTTGTGCATCGTTTTTATGTCCTATAATAGTAAATGTAGAAATACACTAGTTCCTTTCAGACGTTAGTTCATTTATGATCCAGAGACTTTGAACATGTCTTGATTCAAATGTATTTAAAACATGTATCATAAATCTTTTAAAAAAAAAGAATGGCGAAAGAAGGTATACTTATTGAGTTTCAGGTAGACAGAAAGCATATTTTGTCAAGAAGCACACTTTTTTCCAACAGACTATTGGTTTTCCAATGGGTACCAATTGTGCACCGCTTTTTGCGGATTTGCTTCTTTACACCTATTGGATAACACTGAAAAGAAATTAGCCCAGTCCTTTAATGTTAGATTTCGCTATATAGATGGTGTACTTTCTTTGAATAACAATAAGTTTTAAGAAAATCTACATCTCATCTGTCCCAATGCTTCATGCTTTGACTTACACCTATTGACAGACACCAGATGACGGTTGAACACTAAACTATACGACAAACGTGATGAGTTTAGTTTTAAAATAGTGAATTTTCCTTTTCTAAGCAGCAATATTTCCGCGTCACCTGCCTATGGTGTCTACATTTCTCAGTTGATCCGTTATTCTAGAGATTGTATCCACTATAGTGACTTTCTCGAGCGGGCAAGACACTGACAAATAAATTCCTTTTGATGCAGAGGTAACCCTTAGCTGAATTTTGATCCTATATGTTTTAATTGTTTTGGGTCTTGATGGTTGTGCTTATAAATTCATCATTATATCTTTAACTGGATTTCCAACATTTTGATCTTGAGCACTGCTGATGCGTTGTCAGTCAACGAAATTGCCATACAGTGCATCAAATTTATTCGGTATTTTGTGATATATTTTATATAAACTATTCAGTATAGGAAAAATCCAGTCTCGACTAACATCATCACTTAAAAAGTTTAACGGTCGACATCATGATCTGATCTATCGTTATCAGGAGGTGTGTCACAAACGAACATTGACATATTCCCTGTGTAATTCCAGTTCTCTGACCGATTTTGACATTTACCGATTTAGACCTATTAACAGCTTTGATCACTGGGCAATAAGATGGGTATCGCATGGGAAACAGGATATAGCTGATATCACTCCAGGTTTTTTTTGTTGGAGTTCGTATTGCCCACACTTTATTTTTCAGTGTTCTTTGTTCGTATGTCTCTCTCTTTGTCAGTTTGTTTGCCAGTCGTATTCGTCTCATCCGGGTACTGTCCTCTGGATTATGATTTAGGATTTCCCCTCTTGCATTGTTGGTTAAGTATCTTCTACACTTGATTTACCTCTAATGTAACTACCATACAATTATTTCATTTTTATTATATATACAAAGTAGATGGATTTTTCATTATATTTCAGAATGAAAATAAAGAAAATAAATGTGCAGTAAGGAAATATATCATTTTGCGCAACTATTATCTTCCAATTAGTGTTACGGCATTTTTGTCATATGCCAAGTTTATTTGCTATTGTTTCCTTCTACAAAAGGTTTTCGGCTTCATTTTAACTTTGATCTGGCGTATTGATATATATGTTCTGTTCACCGCCGCTCCTTTCTATCCAATCATCTAAGGTATCGTACTCATGTGTTTGTAGGCTGGACTCTACAGTATTTTCTATAAAAGGCAGTGAAGTAAATTTATATTAAATACTGATGTTTAACACTATGACGAGTACTTTTCTTCTTTTGAATTTGCTTCGTACATAGTAAAACTAGACCTTACATTGATCCATATGGAAATTACTAGATCGAGGCATCATCACTCATCAGGATCAATAACTCTTATTTTTACGAATCATGGGAATTCCATGCTACACGTATGCAAATATAAAACGCATGATGACTGATAAGCAGCGATTAGGGAAAGAAATAATGAATTCTGCAATGATCGCTCAAAATATAACAGAAAAAATTTCAAGATTCATAACTATTTTTACTATATTGCTCTGAGTATTTCCCATTATTTCTAAATTAATTAAATAAAAAACAATAAAAAATCGTAAAAACTAATAAACCAAAAGTCGTAATTAAACAGCGCATTATATTGACATCCACCAAACCATAACCTGATTATAAAATAATCCAATTTCAATATATTTAACATACCGTACGTAATGTCGCTACCATGGGAGTTTTCATACACATGTTCACTTTCCTCACTATTTTTCTTCTGTACAAATCTGTTTTTATGAATAAGAGTGAGAGTACGAACATGAACAGTTAGTTCTTATGCGAGATTAATAAAGAGCTGTCTGTTGCTGCCGTGCGGGTTATATATACTATAAGTATCTTCTTTCAGCTATATGGTATTAAGGTCATCATGGTTTTGATATATCATTTTCTATCTCAAAATTTAGACGATATCTAAAAGTTTTTTGTGTTCTCAATCAAGCTTTTTGTTGTCTGTGTATTTCTAGTTTACAACGTATTTTACATAGCGTATGTATTTGTTGTAGGATTTGATCCGGTTTGCAGTATTACAGGTGGTGTGATTGGTTCAGGACACAGACATGTTTTTTTCCGCTATGGCTATTTCTTACCCATATTATTGGATTTTGATATAATTTTTTTGCTTTTCTTAAGGTGGGAGATGTTTTTTGCATTTACAATTGTACACATTGATTGACCATTACAATGTTCCAATATCTAAGATGATGTTGGACCTGTTCCCACTGTCGTAACATTTCATGATTGACTTTATTGAACTTCACGAAGTGTGCCGTATACGGAGCAGGAACTGGTTATGTTCCGGAGCACTGCGTTCACTCCTGGTTTTTATAGGAGTTCGTGTTGTTCATTGTTTTTTTTAGTTTTCAGTGTTTATATGTCATGCTTATGGTTGTTCATTTGTCTTCCCGGGCTTTGTCTGTCTAATGGATTACGTTTTTTTTTATTGCTCCTTAGGTATATTTGTCCTCTTTACTACAACTAGTAATGAATAATAAATTCAAATATCAAGAATGGCGAAGAATGGCCAATCCATTAATAACCTATTACAGTGTATAGTAGTTGTCAGAAAAAGTAACCCGACTTCACACTATATTGGCAAAATGGGTACCAAACCGCTACAACAGGAGAGTCAGATAATTTTCAATGTCTGCTACATGTTCTTTAAACAAAGGTAAACACATATTCTTTTTCTTGGACTTGGAATTTGTTGACTTCTCGAACTGTTTTATCGCTTTGTTATTCTTTTGCCAATATTCAGGATTAAAAAAAATCTGCTCGGAAAAGAGTGTGTAACCGGTTATTTTCCCGTGCAATCTGAGGCCGAAAAGGGGAGAAAATGATTTCTCGATGTGTGTACATGATACATGTGATAATATTTCTCAGACCATTTTTAAAATTTATATGTGATATTAAAGTAAACGTTTTGGTGTAGGATAGATATCAAATATTGTACGAAAAGTACTTTCTGAAAATAAACACTGAAATAAAACTACTCTTAACTTAATACGTCGCCAAAAATTTGGAATTATATTGCTTTTTAAGATATTTTCCACGATGTCGATTTTTCATTTTTCAACATCAAACTCAGGTTGTATTCATATTTTCAATCTTTCCAGCAAAGTGTAGATGTCGTATTTTCGTTGTATCTATCTCTTTAGTTCATTTACACATTTACACTTCTCATTGTAATTGCATGAATAAGATGACTTGATAGAGTTAGCAGAAAGTGGGAACGTTTTTTCCAGTCTTTAACATTCTCATCGGCTTTCTGAAATTAGGATTTTTTTCAACTCTCAAAAGGCAAATACTCTTTCGAATCCGTTTAAAATTTCGAACCGAATCCCTCACAATGACGATGAATTATCGGTAACATTAAATTCTGCGATTTGTTGAAATTCATGTCTTACATGTATTACGTTATTAGAGAATGGTAGAGTAAAAACTTTATGAAATTCACAAATATTTTTTTCAGTCACGCTAATAAAATACAGGTATTATGTTTGACGAAGGGTTTTTCGAATTGCAAATATATTTCTATATATTAACTGTGTTTTGGTAAAAAAAAAGAAAAAGCATCGGCTTTCTGTTTACCCCGCGCATAAAATCTATCAGTAGAACTTATTAACTATATTACAGTCGAAACAATGATGGGGAAACCCGTTCACGATAACTGCTTTTCTGGAAGCAGTGTATTTAGCTAAAAAATGTTGATATCGATTAGACAACTTTTTAAAAGCATTTAGCAACTTGTGAAATATATAACCCTGTAATAAACGCTTTGTGTTAGTCGTTTGGTTTCGCTCGTAAACATTTTCTAATAGTGGGCAAATGCGTGCAAAGCGTACATGCTATGATATGAAAAACTATACGATGGTGCCACACAAGAAAGGGGAAGTTAGTAATTGGAAAATTAAGGTCGTATCTTTTATCATATATTTTGGTATATATCTCTCCATTTTCAATCTTTATAGTGAAAGATCTAAACAGGAACATTTACTATTTACTATTCGTATTAGCTGTGTTCAAATGTAGTTCCTTCGGATAAATATCTTTTGCATATTGAAGAAACTCGGAGTTATTACATTCGATTTTTCACTTTATTCTACGTATTCTGTTTGTCCAAATTATTTAAATGTATTTTTCTATTGATTTGTTAATGGTTAAATTTTCATTATTTAAATTTAGTTTTTGTTTCGGTCAAGTTTCTTAAATCCAAAATTACGTCCTATAAAACGGATAAATATGCTCTAAAGGTACACGTCTCACAAATAATCGCGTGAAGCATAAAAACAATACATTTAAATTTTTAATCTAATAAGCGAACGACGAAACTGGACGCCTCCGGGTTATAAACTCGCTAGGATGTATTGAAAATCAACCTTATAAATCAGGTTCATGTAGAACATAAAACCATACATAAAGTAACGAAAAGTTTATATATATAAATTCTAACGAAAATCTTTAGTTGTAATTAATTAATGTTTTCCAAACGTTCCAGCTTTATTCAGCTCTCTTCAGTGGTTGTAAACATTGTAATAGTGAAGTTACAACAGCAACAACGATTATGACGTTTTTAGCCACCTACCTTCTAAGAAATATCAATATAAAAACTGAAACAGCACACAGGAGAAGACCGGCTACTGTTCCACCTACCACGGCTGATTTGTTATCACCTTTCTGCTTTTCTATATACTGAAAAGAAACAAATGTCCCGTTCTACTCTGTAAAAGTATAACCGACAATAGAATAGAAAGAATGGAGTAATTATATTTATTAGGCCAAAATATATTCGTGTTGTCTTGTGCATCAGTTTTCAAAATAGGATCGGTAGGTCGGCTTTTTTTGGAGAAGGGGGGATAAATAAATTAGACATTAATATGTCAATTTGACATACAACATACAAGCATGGTTTCCATCCCATTCACAGGATGTGCGGTGGTCTGATAGCAACATGAATTTTTTATCCAAACGATCTCGGATACTCTGGATTGGTTTAATAGCAGATTCTGTTCTGCATGTGACAACGCGACCTTCATGTTACTCCTATTAAATATGTATAGATATGGCAACATTTGTGGTGAAGCAATCATTATTGTTCATAAACTGCTTGCCGACATGATTGTTTTGATCAATATAAAACCCCAGACGTCGACTGAATGGATCCAAGTTTTTTAGTTGAAACATTTTCATAATCGCGAAAAAAATGTTAGGGTCGGCAAAACGACCGCAAAGAAAATAGGGTCGCTCGGATAACCGGAAACACACATATATTTTTATTTGGCCTTATTGTTTTTAAACGATTTACTTCTATAACACTTTACTTCTATAACACGTGAGGATGTAACAAGTATTTAACATTTCAGTTATACATTGATACATTAGAGTTAATAAGGTTATACTCCCCCCACCCCCCCCCCCTGAACGTTCACATTTTATGTAACCTCTGATATGACATGTCATTCATTTCATTCCTTAGGCAGCCATATGTACATTCTGCCTCTGAAGTAAGTGTTTCATCACCACACGTTGGACTATAAATCGATAATATTGTCAGTTTCTCCGTCTTTCTTGTGACGTTAGCTCCTCTTTAATATTTTGGTTAATAATTCAATTTCTTCAATAAAATATCTTTAAAAGCGTAATAAGAGGGTGCTGACTTATGATTTTTAAAGTTTGAGACACCAGAGATTGAATTTCGAAAATTGTGAATTTAAGCATAAACTTCCCTTTCATCTTTAGTTTTTTCTTTACAAAAGGAACATATCACTTTTACCATTATTAAACCACTGAGCCAATAAGAACACAAAACGACAGCAATGCTCCTAAGTTGGTCATCTTTTTTGAGGGTAGAACTGGGTTGTTATCCACAAATGAAACTATGTAAACGTAAGATCCTATAGGAAAATTCAATTGAGCATCTTGTCCTTAACGACTCTAACAACGGAAACCATACATGACCGGAATGATTCTTGGCTAGTCCTCTTTTACAATTTTGTCTGATGACACGAACAATCAAAAACCAAAGCGTAAGTTAAGACCTCCTGGGAAAATTCCCTTTACGATATACGTTTTTGGCTGAAACCAGTCAGAATTGTATCCAACAACTTGGATCACCAACCAAGATGGTCACCGCATCTTCAACAGATAGTATTTGGATGGAGGGCCATATCAAGACCACTGCCGCCATGTTTAATTCTGACTGACTCAGTGTTTCAAACAATAGCCAGCTGAAACCAAACTTTAGTAATAGCCCTTAAGTGGTCCTCTCTCATAATTGTATCTATGACAAAGATGACCACAGTCAAGATATTTATTCTGCTTAAAAACTACATAGGACAATCCAGGTGAGCGATACAGTCTCCTTGGACCCTTAGTTCACTCTATTTCTATACATTATTGCCAAACGATGTTCGAAACTCAATAAGCTTTTTACGTTTTTGTGTTGCATACACTGGGGTCCACAGGTGGCGAATTGTTTAAGACGAAATAAATTGTATATTCAGCTATTAAACATGTATGTTCTAGATGAAGATACCATTGTTGTTTGATTGTACAAAATGTTCAAAACAAAGGCAACTGTATACACATCAACAATCCAATTTTAACGATTATCGACACTGAAGAATAAAGAACCAGGCATAACCACTGAAAAATACATAGTCACACGAATGTTGCGTGATAGCAATCTATTGACCCTCATGCCATACATGACTTTGTTAAAAATGGTGATAGGATACTTACCACTTGACAACTTCCTGTAATACCATCACACGTTCTATTAACACAACCAGCACTGCAGTTGAACTTGCAGTCTTCTCCGTGAAAGGTATCTAAGCATTCTGAAAGTGTTTACAATGTTTCCAAATGATAATATGTAATGATAAAAATGTGTCAAATGAATAGTGCAATTTGCAACAGAAATGATTGTTACTATCTGGTTTCACTTGTTGAAATGCATGTAAGTTTGTAGATCTGTTAACCAGTTCATAAATTTAAAATTTCTTATTTTACATTCAATAAACAACAAAATTACAACATTAAGTTATATCTCTCGTAAGCATAGCTTTTTCATTGCATGGCCTTGGCTTTAATTTTTTTGTTTAATTTGCGTTGAATCTGTCCTTATCAATATTTTTCGGTATTTGCTTCAGATTTCACATTTTAGATGATGAGCAGAACTGATAACTCGTAAATTGGTAAAGTACGCAGATCTGGTCCAAGGAAAATTTGGATCATAGAATAATTAATAAAACCTCTGTAAACCGAAAAGCCATGTGACCGTAGAAATTGGCCGGTTTTCTGAGGTGCCGGTCATGACGGGTTTCGTATTTGTACTGAAATCTGATAGGAAGTATATAAATTAAAATACTACAAAGCATGACAATTACATATATATTACAATTGCATTGTTTTTTCTTTAACTGTAACTAAATCTTTTGGCTTCATAGTTTTTTTGTTTTGTTTTGCTTTGTTTTTTTTTTTTTTGGTAGAAAGGGAAGTTGATAACTTTTATAAGAACTGAGTCTTCCGTGCACACATCAATGAGTCTTTTTTGTGAAATACTCAACTGAATGAATAGGGTGATAGATCTGCCGATTTTTTTCAGGTACATTTGATAGGAATATATATGTATTGGACATGAACTTATCTCTGGTATTCAAAATTTACAGGTGTCGGATTGAAAATATATGTGTAAATTCCGGATGAAAAGAAAGCGTTCGGTTTTCAGAGGAATCCGGTTTTCAGAGTGATCAATTCAGCGGAGTTTCACTTACCGTCTATGCATATTTCTCCCTGGTATCCTTTATCACACCCGTTTAGGCATGTTCCGTTTACGTGATTGCATGGTTCTCTTTCGCGACATTTTCCACAAGATTTCTCACAACCCTCACCATAAGTATTTCCATCACATTCTTGAGAATAGAAACACGAACACACCGAAATTATGTTAGAATATGTACCCGACATCAAAAGAAACGAACCTCCTCTGTTCATTAATTTTGAGTTACAAATGGATATATTTTTATATCTGTTCAAACTACCAAATGTTTAATTTTGATTTTTTCAAAAGACTTGTTTTCATCTCAAAAGAAAAAAAGCGTTACAATTTGAACTCTTGCTGAACTCTAGCTGTCTTGTATCAACAAACAAAAATCTCTCAAATGACCGAGAACTTTTCATTTTGAACTTTTAACCGTCAGAAAAAGCTTGGTAGTCGAAATTAAATCCTTCGATTATTCGCGCTATCATGTTTAATCAAGCAAACAATACACACAAAAGAATAAAAGAATTTCACATCTGAAATGAGTGAGCACCACTCTCTTTTTAATACTCGGAAGAATACAGTCAAGAAATAATATGAAATGTAAATTTGCACTTAATTGATAAAAGAAAAAAATACTTTCGTCACAAAGAACTCCTTTCCAACCAGGTTGACAACCCTCCACACAGGTACCATTCACATGATGACAATCATTACTTTTTTTACAGTTTACACTGCACGTTTCTTTACACTCCAAACCAAATGTTCCACGATCACATACTAGAAAATAAATCATAGGTTCAGGAAAGATTCTATTAATATTTACATGTGTATACTGTTATTATTGGGGGAAAAATTGGGAATATATATTAGTAGCTTTTAGATATCTTGCAATAATAGAATAAAAATGAGTTATTTACATGTATATGGATTTCGTTGTAAAATCTATTAATTCCACGATGAAACACATGACTTAGTGACAGAAATAATTACAGAACTAGATAGATTTTTAATATATCTCAACAGCTTTCAAAATAACATTGATGCAATTTATTGTGTCATAAATACGTTATCAATTATTTTTTTATTTATGCTAGATATAGTTTTAAATACTATCACCTTCATTGCACTGTTTGCTTTTCCAGCCAGGCTGACACCCATGACTGCAATTACCATTAACGTTATAACACTCATTTTGCATGCAATTATCACTGCATTGATTTTTACATTCCAAACCGTATGTTCCGTCCTCGCATTCTTAATAAACAATAAATATAAATATGATAATATGAAACATTAAAACATTAGAATTATTTATTCTAGGAGCTGATTTTAATTTCTCTATCTTTGTTACAATCTGAAAGCAAAAAAAAATGTTACAGAGATACAGAACGGATCATTTAAAACATCATGCTCAAGCAGACATTTGAAACAGAGATTATGACCGTTCCAAGGTAACTTCGACCACGGATTATGACTGGTCCGTTCGGTCATAATCTCTTCATAAAGTTAACATGATGACAGAAATGGTCCTAATGACGGTTCTTAAGACCAAGACTAGAACCGCGTCTGGTTTCGTCCTTAGAACTACTTGAACTCTGGAACTAGTAATCAGGACGGCGGAAGCGTAGTTTAAAAATCTTTAAATCAAAACAAATAATTTCCTTCCAAGACGTTAAGCTGATTTTGTTAAAATGTTTCATGTTAATCAAAGTACGCAGACTATCACAAGATTATTCGTATTTTAGTACTCATATGAAGCGGACTTCATTCAAGGGTTACTACGTGCAAAACAAAAAGAAACTAGCCCAATCCTTTAATTTCGCTTTTCGTTATATAGATGATGTGTTGTCGTTAAATAACGACAAATTCCAAGACTTTCTACATATTATCTACCCCAGTGAGCTTGAAATTAAGGATACTACAGATACACCAAAGTCCGCTTCATATTTGGATTTGTTTCTTGAAATAGACTATGAGGGACGTTTGAAGACAAAACTTTATGACAAACGTGATGACTTCAACTTTCCTATTGTTAATTTTCCCTTCTTGAGTAGCAATATACCAGCATCGCCTGCATATGGCGTCTACGTTTCTCAGCTTATCCGATTTTCAAGGGCATGCGTGAGTTACCCTGACTTTCGATAAAGAGGATTACTGCTGTCATAAAAGCTTCTTAACCAAGGTTTTATCAGGGATAAGTTGATTTCGTCACTTGGGAAATTTTACGGTCGTCATCACGAATTGATTACCATTACAGTGTTCCAATATCTAAGATGATGTTGGACCTGTTCCCACTGTCGTAACCTTTCATGTGCCTCCACCGATTTGTGACTTCCCCCGGATCGACTTTGTGAATTTCCCGACGGGTGCCGAAAACGGAGCAGGAACTGCTTACCCTTCCGGAGCACCTGGGTTCACTCCTGGTTTTTATAGGAGTTCGTGTTGTTCATTGTTTTTTAGTTTTCTGTGTTTAATTGTTGTGCTTGTGGTTGTTCATTTGTCTTCCTGGGTTTGTCTGTCCAATGGACTACGTTTTTTTTATTGCTCCTTAGGTATATTTGTCCCTTTTAGTATGTATTTTTAATTTAGTTTGTTCTTTTAACTGTAATCATTATCTTTATTTTTTCATACTTTTTTATTATACCTTATTATCCTCCTCAGGGAAAAGAAATTTGCATTTAAAAACGTTATTTATTTATTTATTTATTTATTTTTATTATTTTTTATTTATTTTTATTTTTATTATATTCCGTCTACTAAATTCGATCTTCTTAAGATATTTTGTTCCTATCAGATTGTGTGATACAAGATAAATTTGATTTTTTATATTGATATTTTTTTCTAAAGTATAAATACAAGACTTTTCAAACCTGAAATATGCTTATCCTATGTGTTTATGAATTTTTGACATGACTTAGTTCATACGTTATACATATCTTAAAAGGCTTCTCCATAATATATTTTAGATGAAAAAATGTCAATTTCAGAGTGAAAAAAAACAACAATTAGCTTTTCAAACATTTTTAGGATCATACTTAGTTAAATTTAGCCCATATATAGTAGGATATTTGTTATAATACTAGTGTTTTAAATAAAAAATACAAACTTTTAACTTGTCATATGTTTATTTTTAACTTTGATAGAAATTAAGTTACCGTATCCAAAAATGTCTATCTGAGACTTACTGCAATACTTGTTAGATGAAAAAAAAATCAATTTCACGGCAAAAAAAAAAACACACACACAAAATTTTAGGACAAAGGTCCATTTTCATTTGGGAAACTTTTTTTTTATACCTGGCAACCAAGTCATGATGACGCCCATAAAACTTTAATAAGGATGACTTCAATTTAGGAGCAACGTACCCCTGTGTGAGCAACTTTTTCTGTCAGGAGCCGGGCTCTGTCCAGGAAGTCAATGTATATGTCACAAACTTTGGAATAACGTATGAGGTGTGAAATGTATACTCCACTGGACCATACGCCGGCCCTTCTGGAATATTACCGCTCAAAAATGGGAAGTTGACGATTTGAAAATCAAAGTCATCCGGTGTGTCGTAAAGTTTTGTATTCAACCATCCTCTGGTGTCAATTTTGAGGTGAAGGTCAAGATAAGATGCAGACTCGGCAGTGTCTGTGGTATCCTTAATTTCGAGCTCATTGGGATAGATCAGATGTAGGAAATTCCCAAAACGTGAATTGTTGAGTGATAAAACATCATCTATGTAGCGGAAGATGAAATTAAAGGTACGGGCTAACTTCTTCTGTTTTTCCTTAAGAAACCCATCAAGAAAGTCTGCCTCATATGAGTATAGGAACAAGTCGGCCAGTAGTGGCGCACTATTAAGGATTAAAATAGTATCATCAAGAATTTATAATAGTTATTCATTTTATTTGACAATAGGAATAACTTTGTGTATATTAGAACTTATTCAATCTGAAACCAAATATATCAATAGGAAAAATCAATAAAGCAGAGATTTGAACCTGTCCTAATCTCTGCTTTCAAATCTCTGGTTCAACAGCCACTGGACTAGTCCTAGCTGTTCTAATCTCTGGTTTTTTGTCCTAGAGCAGAGATTTTAACCAGAGATTATGTTAACTTGAAGTTAACTTGAGGCGATGTTTTAATTTAGCCGTACTGTAAATAACGTTAACAAAAGAGAAAAAGACATGATAAAGAACAGAAATAAAAACACTGCACGGTAACCTTTTGTTTACAATATTTCTCATGTACACTTACAATTACCATAAAGAAGTGTTTAATAATATATTTATAAAAATGAAAAGATATGGGTGGATGTCAAGGAGACCATACTCCATCTCCGTACGAAACGGAAAAGTATAAATTGAGACAACCGTAGCCAACAATATACCGATATATTTTCGTTCATTGTAAGACTACAAGTTCCTTTGTTTGACCACGACCGACATAACAAACAGAAGCAGAGAAACCTTAAGATAGTTCCTTTGTGGTTAACATGTCATAATGTAGAATACCTTATTGTGAACCATAGTCTACTCCTTTGGGGTATTATATCATTGGCAGCTACAAATATTTTAACATTTTCACATTGGATAATGCCTTATTCTTTGTACGACAGAAACCCTAGCTTTTAACTCGGGAAAATAATAAATGTCGTTACAAACTGTTAAATTGTTATCCCAAATTAATTCTGGACACTTCTAAGAAGCAATTAAAATGTGTTCTTTTCCAACTCATATTTCCGGAATACCTTTGATACCTATTCATTTTAAAATTTGTTCTTGGACTGAAAAATGTGACATTTGCCTCCAGAAATAAACAATAAACCTGTCAATAAATTGATTGATTGTTGCTTAACGTGTAGTGCCAAATATTTCATGCTTCGTCAGGACGAGAACCAGTTCAATTTATCAAACAATTCAACTAGGGGTGGGATGGGACACAAAGGGGAACCAATTTTAATTGCCACTGTAAAAGGAGGATAATTGGGTAGGGTCGGATAATTTAGCCTTCTGTAGCGGCCACCAGCCTACTCTTTTTCGAAAACTACAGAAGGGGTATTTAGCGTGCTGAGAGTGTGGCATTCTCCATACACGTTATCCACTATGGTCCGCGGTCAGGCTTTCTGTATTGACCTGACAACCCCCAACTAGAGTTCCTCCCCTATACGCCACATGGGAACACGCTAGACCTGTTAAAAGACATCGTCGCGGATTGAGATTCAGAATATATTCTACAGTAGTTACATATGTACATGTGTATTCTAAATCAAAACCCGAAACCAATTTCTGAAACAAATTTAAAAAAACAATTGAAACTTTAAATACATATATGTCGGTACTATGTACCCTCGTCACAAAGTAGTTCTTTCCATCCAGGTTTACAACCATCTGTACAGGTACCATTTATATGATGACATTCATTATTTTTGAGGCAATTTATACTGCATCTCTCTTTACATTCTATCCCAAATGTTCCCGAGTAACACTCTGGAAAATACAACGCATCAATTTATAAACAAAGTACGGGAATGAATATGTCGCTCGGATTTATTGTAACAGCGTTTCATAAAAAATTAACATACTATAACAATCTTAGCACAATGTTAATTCTTTATTTCGCTTACGTAAGACTGTCTATTGTAAGATTGGATGGTTTCACTTCTAAAGCCATTTTAATAATTATCTCTTAAATATTATTTTTCATGAACTTGAAATTTCTAAAAGATAAGTAGACATAAATTTGTCACCTTTATCATGTAATGATTACTATTAAAATTCTGTCGGATTATTTCTTCGGTTTTCAAAATTTTAGGGCTTCAGCGTAAATCGACTTAATTTGCACATCTTATCAACATTCGTATCAAAGAATTTATTATAACCACTGAGTCAATACCGCTGCTAGCCTGGAATTGATACATTAAATTTACTGATACAAAATGTTAAATTTGTAAAAACAAAAAAAAAGAATATCTCCTTCGTGCATACCTCTGTCCTATTTTGGTTTTGGCTCTACCCTTTCGGTAATTTGCTCCCCAATGGCCTTATCAATTCAAAAACAGACCGTTTATCGCGGACTAATACAGTGTATCTACTAAATATTGATATAAACTGAAGCATCACAGATAAACTTATAATTATCATATCAATGTCCAAATGCGATACAAATGTATATCACATAATTAGAGTGAAATACACACATCTAATATGCATTATACATGACTTTGCAAGACCTGTACCACCTACCCTATATCACACCCTTTCTCGGTGTACACTTTTATTCTATTCGGGGAATACTTTACTTTGTTTCTGCCATAGGCTAGAAAATACAAAGCCAAAGGCCCTGGGCGTAATATTATGTACTCGGGCTAATGCGTTATAAACACTTATATACTGTTATGTAGAGGTTTCCCCAGACCAATTTAGCATGGCGCTGCACCATACCTCCATCGTCAAGCCCCATGCTGCCCTCATCATGAAATTTACAATGTGCCCCCAGGTAGCCAAACCTAACTTTCAATTTTTAGTTTAATCTTATCTTTTTGAAACTGATTTGCATTTAATCATGCACCCCAGTTGTGTTGGTACTTTTTTATGACACTTTTTTACACCATCACATAGGGTGAAGGCTGCTCATTGTGGGTTTTGATAAATATAATGCCCTCAAGTCAAGGTGGGGTGCCCTAAATATTATCTTTTTTAACCTTTGAGTGCCCTCAAAATACGAAAATTACCATGCCTTCACAAATTTCTGGGGAAAGCACTAGTTTTGTCTGATATTTTTTAAACTACACAGACGAGTATTTCCTCGAACCTCTTACAATTAAAAAGGTCCGTATAATCATGATAACATGATTGATTGATTGATTGATTATCGTTTAACGCCACGTCGACGCAAAGAGTTCATATCATGGCGGAATCACATTCATTATCATTAAAATAATCCAAATAAGATGAAGTATAATAAAACAAAATATATATTCACAAGTAAAAAGGAATATTAAAACGATTGCTAAACAATAAAAAAACTGTTTTTTGCAAAGATAAATTAGTACAACGATTTCGGTTATTAAAACAGTTATAAACAGTTTAAGAATATCAAATATTAAATAATCAAATTAATAAACTATCACAGATAAACAGGTAAATTAAAAACAAAAAATTATTAAACATTTGGTTTGGACTATATTCTAGAATATAGTCCAACATCTTTTAAATATTGTAAAAGACGGTCGCCAGCGACCTTGGTAAACAATTCTTTTATATTATCGACTGTGTAGTACCGACGAATAATGTCGGATTTATCTACACAGTCTATTAAAAGGTGTTTGACATCATGTCGGCATTGGCACGGGATACACTCTGGGGGCGGCTTATTCTCCAAAATAAAAGAATGGGTCGTCCTGGTGTGGCCAATGCGACATCTGGTTAAAACAACTTGATCTCTTCGGCTTTTGCCTACAGAGTACATAAAATGTTTCCCAACGATAGGCTCGATTTCATGTAATTTGTTGTCCGTTAGCTCATCCCACTGGGATTGCCACAGACGTAAAACGTAATTAAAAATTAAAGGTTTGAAATCTGTGTGTGGCACGGACACGTTACAAATTGGTTTATTCAAAGCAATCTTGGCTTCCTGGTCTACGACTGTGTTTCCTCGGATACCAATGTGACTTGGTATCCAGAAGAATATTATATCTTTACCAGAAAATGCAAGTCTTTTGTAAAATTCAATTATATGTGATATTAAAGGATTTATATATTTTTTGGATTCAATACTTTGTAAACATGAAAGAGAATCTGAACAAATTAAAAACTTCTTGTTATCTGAGGATCTAATGAACTTCAGAGCAAGTATAATAGCTCTGGCTTCAGCTGTAAAAATTGAACTGGAGGATGGTAGACGGAGAGTCGCTGTTTGCTGCCCATGAATAGCAGCAGAAGCTACTTTGTCCCCGTCCTTTGATCCATCAGTATAGATAGATTCAAACTGTTCAAAATTTGATTTTATTTCAGCAAAGTGTTGTTGAATTTCAAGATGGTTTATGTCCGCTTTTTTATGTTTCCGAAGGTCAAAAATAAATTTAGGTTTTGCTATTAGCCAAGGGGGAGATTTAGGAAAATCTATAGAAGCTATATCATCAAGATTGATACCAGAGGCAGAAATGTGTGGTTTCATACGTATGCCAAAAGGAGGTATTTTATTTTCATGTTTTTCAAAAATATTCTCATAGAGAGGATTAAAAACACAGTCGTGGGCAGGATTTGAAGGATATGCTTTTAACTTGGTCAAATACTGTAAACCAAGTTTAATTCTACGGTTAAAAAGAGACGGCTCGTTCGCCTCTACATATAAACTCTCCACAGGAGACGTTCTGAACGCCCCCAAGGCCAAACGTAGGCCTTGGTGGTGAACAGTATCTAAAACCCTGAGGTAAGATTTCCTAGCAGATCCATAAATAACTGAACCGTAATCAAGTTTCGATCTCACTAGAGATCGATATAAATTTAACAAAATATTTTTATCAGCACCCCAGTCAGTGCTGGAAACAACTTTTAAAATATCCAATGCCTTTAAGCATTTGGCTTTAAGCATTTTGATATGGGGTAGAAAGGTGAGTTTGCTGTCGAACAGAAGGCCGAGGAATTTGGTTTCTTTCACAACTTTAATGGACGTATTATAAAGTTTTAGTTCGGGGTCTAAATGCATTTTTCGTTTATTGCAAAAATGCATACAGACCGTTTTGGAGCTAGAAAATTTAAATCCATTTTCCGTAGCCCACTTTTCAATTTTATTAAGAGACAACTGTAGTTGTCGTTCAATAGTGTTCATATTTTTGGCTCTAAAACAAATCAAAAAGTCATCAACATAAAGGGAGCCCTCAACGTTATTTTGCAGTGTTTTAGCCAAACTATTTATTTTAATACTAAAAAGAGTAACAGAGAGAATGCTTCCCTGAGGAACACCCATCTCTTGTTCAAAAGGGTCAGACATTGTAGTATTTACCTTGACCTTAAACTGTCTGTCTGACAAGAAATTGTCAATAAAGGTAGGTAACCTACCTTTCAACCCCATATCATTTAGATCTTTTAAAATACCATATTTGCATGTGGTGTCGTATGCTTTTTCAAGATCGAAAAAGACCGACACCACATGTTCACCCTTAGCAAACCCGTTGCGTATAAAAGATTCAAAGCGAACAAGATGATCTAACGTGCTTCTGCCTTGTCGGAATCCACACTGTATATTGGACAGGAGACCATTTGTCTCTAGGAACCAAACAAGGCGGTCATTGATCATCCGTTCCATTGTTTTACAGACGCAACTTGTGAGTGCAATTGGCCGATAATTCGACGGTTCAAAATGATCCTTCCCAGGTTTTGGAATAGGGACAACTGTAGCCAGCTTCCACATAGAAGGCAAGTCACCAGTTTCCCAGATGTTATTTAGTATATTCAAAAGTGTTTGTAATGATGTATCAGGAAGATGCTTCAGAATTTTATAATGAATATCATCAGGGCCACATGCTGTGTCGTGGGCCTTTGACAGAGAATTTTTGAGTTCATCCAAAGAGAAAGGGCTGTTATAGTCTTCTGTGTTTTTAGATCTAAAATTAAGTTTAGTTTTCTCAGTGCGATTTTTGATTTGTTGAAATTCCTGAGTGTAATTTTGAGTGGAGGAGTGTTTAGAAAATGTGTCTGCAAGTTTATTGGAGATGTCCTTTTCGGATGTTAGAAGGCTCTGGCCATCTTTAAGATGGTGGGGATTGTTCTTTCTGTTTTTACCGTTAATTTTTTGTATGAAATTCCAAACTTTATTCATTGGTGTATGGGAGTTTATTTTAGAGACGAAGTTTTGCCAAGACTTGCGTCTCTTTTGTTTGAAAGTTCTACGTGCTTTCGCACGGAATATACGAAAGCTACTTAAATTATCTTGGGTTGGATGCAAGTTAAACCGTCGTTCGGCCTTTTTCCTATTTTTCTTCGCTTCCTCACAATCATCATCAAACCAGGGCTTGCTGGATTGTTTTGGATTTGTCGAGGTTTTTGGAATGGTTGTCTCAGCTATCGATACCAACGATTCGTTAAATTTGAGAACTGGATCGTTCTCATTATGAAATAAATCTGATCTTAGTTCATCTCGACAGAGTTGCTCGAACAAAGACCAATTGGCTTTGTCAAATTTCCAGCGAGCAACTCTTTCAGAGGACGAAGAAAACAGATTTTCCAATATAATTGGAAAGTGGTCACTTCCACATAAATCGTCATGGACACGCCAAGAGTAATCCATTAATAGCGAAGGGTGACAAATTGTTAGGTCGATAGCCGAGTAAGAACCATTCCCTGGATGGAGATATGTATCAGATCCATCGTTGAATATACATAAGCCTTCCTGAGTTAAAACATTTTCAATCTTTTTCCCTTTGTCATTTATAGAGCTACTACCCCAGATTGGATTATGTGCGTTAAAATCACCCATAATAAGGTAAGGGGCAGGTAGCTGGTCAGTTAAAGAAATAAGTTGATTAATATCTAAAGGAGAATTTGGCGGAAGATACACTGAACATAGAGTAATAGTTTTGTCGAGAGAAAGTCGAACCGCAACGGCCTGTAAATTTGTATTTAAGTTTAATCGACTATGGATAATGTTGTTTTTCACAAGGATAGAAGAGCCGCCAGCAGCTCTTTGGTCATTTTCAACAAAGGTACTATGTAAAGTATAATTTTTAACATTGATTGCATCGTTTTCTTTTAAATGAGTTTCTTGTAAACAAAAGGCAACAGGAAGGAATGTCTGTAGAAGTAGGGAAAGTTCAATCAGATTAATCTTTAAACCCCGACAATTCCACTGAATAATATGGTTCATTGTGGAGGTGGGCGAATTGGAGAGAAATTTTTCTGACGTCGCTCACCTGGTGAGCAACTCCTGTACCTCTCACTCGAGGCAGCCGAGGTGGATGCTGAGGAATTGATTTCCAAAGGATCACCCCAGATCGTTTCAGTATTGTCATTGCTTGTATCCATTTCATTATCATCGAATTCTGCAACAAGATTTTGAAATTTATTGAATGTTGGATTTTTTTCAGCTTTCTTTAAACGATTAGAATTTTGCTTTGCTTTTGAAGATTCAACTGAAGATGAACATTTGGATTTTTGCTGTGATGATGAGGACTTATGGTTCAATTTTGTAGTTGCTGGATTCTTTTTAGGAGAAGTTGGTGTCTGTTTGTTTTTACCAGGCTTAAATGAGTTTTGTGATGATGAAGTTTGTGATGAGGCAGTGGAGTTTTCAGTACTGGATTTCAGGTTGGAAAGAGGTTGTGGAAAAGCAGCGCCATCTGGCCAGGTGTACAGAGTTTGTGTTTCTTTGGATTCAGAATGGGAAGGAGCGCCCTTAGCGACACTGGCGTAAGTTGACGATGAAGTTGCTTTATCCGAGGCCGAGATTATCTTGCGTGCCTCCTGATAGCTGATATTGTTTTCAACCTTAAGTTTTTGAATTTTCATTTCTGTTTGGTAAATTTCACAGTTCCTGGAAGAAGACATATGATCTTTGCCACAGTTGCAACACTTGGCGTCTTGTTCACATTCGAAACTCGAATGGCCCTCAGCAGAACATTTCACGCACCTTTCCGTCCCCCTACAGGAACTCTTCCCGTGTCCAAACTTTTGACATTTGAAACATCGGGTTGGGTTCGGGACGAATTGGTCAACTTTTATTCTGTAAGGTCCAACGTATATGTAATCAGGAACTTTTGGCAATTCAAAGGTCAGAAGGTAGGTATTGAGTTTAATTATGTTTTGTCCAGATTTTTTTGTAAATCGCTTAACTCTAGAAATATGTTGAGAGTTCAGTTCAGTGCAGATGTCTTCTTCTGATATGTCAGCCAGATCACGATCTCGGTCTCGGATAATGCCTTGACAGTAATTTAAGGTTCTGTGTGGGGTTGCAGAGATCTGAATGTCCGCAACTGACGTCATGGACAATAAATTCCTGGACTGTTGCTGTCTTGAACATTGTATCAGTAAGCTTCCAGATCTCAGTTTTGTAACTTTATTGACAGTGCCAGCAACAGATTGAATTTTTTTTTGAATTAAAAATGGTGAAAGTTTGGTCAAAGGTTTTTCGGAATCTAAACTTTTCAGCACAATAAATCTAGGAAAGGAATCGGTATTCATATTGCTAATCTTGGTAGGGACATCCTCATCATCACTAGCGTCTTGAAGCTTTCTTTTATTTAAAGTAGAGTTTTGGTTTTGGGTTTTTGTTGAGTCCGCCATGGTGATTGAAATTGGTTCACTGCCCTTGCTCCCCGCCCACCTCGGAGCAGCACCAAAACGATGCATGTCTGCCGTATTAACGACAGACACTAGGGCTACAAGGACAGTATACTCGCATAGATTACTTTTGCATAGGCGCATGCCTCGTGCCAGGGGTTACCTGGCGATTCAACCGCCCAAAGTAGCTTCTACACGATTGACCCATAAGCCACCGCCTTCTTGAACTCAACCTATGTGAATGGTACTATTGTTGTACATTTTGGAAACAGGTCAAGGACAAGGGCTTGGCGTGACCAGCCGATTGGTCGCGACCGGGTCCATCCGACCGCCCGTTTTAGATAAAGTAAGGGCCAAAGTGGCGTGTTTCAGCCACCAGGATCCCGTCCTCTATCCTTACGGGTATCCACACACGGCAAACATGTGGCCTCATTGAGCCGAGGAAGCCTTGTCCCATAAGCCACCGCCTTCTCCGCGTTTCCATCAGTGGTTATCATTCCAGGCCCCAGAACCCAAACATCAACCTACAGCGATACATGCGCACCACCCATCCCATCCCATTGTACCTCGGTTTCATTGAGGGTTCATTTGGGCCTTTTCAAACAACCACGAGAAAACAACAGAGGGCTAGACATGACCATTTACTAGCTGAACCGGGACCATCCAGCCATTCTTGGAACCAGTTGTATATCTGAATTCAAGTAATAAACAAAAACTAAATCCAAACAAAAGGAGAGATCATAACATAAGCGGAGTTGAAAATGGAAAGAAATATATCTTTAACGATAGTAGCGAAACAATAAGTCAATAAATAACAAACAAATAATGATAAGAATTTTGACCCTGTTGAATTTTGTGACCCTTAAGCCAACACCAATCCATAATTCAGCAATTTAGAATTTCAATCATATACGTTGAGGGAGTCAAAAAAGATAAATAATAAAAATACATTGATGGAAAGAATTGGCGTGACCAGCCGATTGACCGAATCGGGTCCATCCGGCCTCCCGTCTAGGTAAAGATTGTGCCCTAGATGGTGATCGGAACCGTTTTTCCGGCCATTCAGGAACACTCCCTATTACCGACACGAGTTTGCGACACACGGCAAACATGTCGCCTCTTTAGGGGCCTCTTACGCCAAGCCGAGGAGCTGTGGGCCTATTCTATTGTGTCCCCGGGACCCACACGGGGCCATGATAACATGAAAAATCTAATCTATACTAAACCATATTACAATATTTACCTTCTTTGCATTGTACTCCTTTCCAACCGGCGTTGCATCCATAACTGCAACTCCCATTAACGTGATGACATTCATTTTGCTTGCAATTAGTACTGCAAATATTGTTGCATTCCAGACCAAATGTTCCCGGTCTACATACTGAATAAAATAAACTAAATTCTACGTAATACGACATGTCGCTTTAGGAAAAAGATATCTCACCTCATATCGGAAAAGGAAATTGAATACTTTTCAATCAGTTCAAAACGACGAACTTAAAAATTTAGAAATGACCATTTCCAACTCAACAATTACATTTTAGCATTATATATCTGATAAATGAGCATCTACTTACATGTGTTCATTTAAATCTAAAATCATATGCAGAATAAATTTTAAGTGTTAAGTGAAATAAAATGTTTCAGCAGTGTCACAATAGGAAAGGCTAACAGGATAGGATATCCTTGTAAAATATGAAGATAAAACGGATACTGAGTGAAGTTACGAAGAATGCACAAAATTACAAGTATATAATTAAACAAACATCCAGAGCTTACAACATGGTCTTCAATGGCGGAAATCGAAACTATGCCACAAGCCCTGAATGGACCCAGTAAAAGGTAATTCAAAACAAAGTCACCCATGTCCATTCTTTTCTGACTTGGGACAGGCGCATAAAATGCGGCGGTGTTAAACCAATTTCGTGGAGCTGCAACTCTACCCATTTTTTATATAGTCAATGAAAACTCAGATATACAAACACATCGTGAAAGTCGATGCGAGATGCTTCAAACTCCCTGGCTGACACAAAACATAGAAACTAAACAAATGGTATTCATCGAAGGTAAATGAAAGCAAGCCAAGGAAAACTTTATCTGCAAGCCTTCTAATCAGGATATGTTCTAGTAAACAGCTTTAGATTTTTTATTGTCTTGCAGTCAGGACTGGTTAAGATCAAGGCGTATCTATTCATAAACATTAATAAATTTACCTGTGCCTGACTAGTCACAAATAGTCTTGACTGATGTTGATTGACTGAAAGGCTCCATGATACCGTGTAAAGGTATCGGCAAAAGAATACCAAAGCGACAACACAGTGACTAATTCTATGAGACAGAAATTCGAAGGCATGACAAACTCTTCGGAATGTAACACCTAATAGAATGAGAACAAGACAGAGCACAAACCAAAGCATTACAATATGAACTCCCAAAAACAGGTTCTTCGGAATGATAAGTATATCCTGATCCTTTAGCAAAACACTGGCAGTTATTAAGATATAATTGTCAGGGCAAGTGAGGTGTCAATCACGGAAGACATGAAATCTTCATTTTTGAGACAGAAACCTCGTATCGGCCAATCAATTCCTGTACGACCGTAAACTTGGTACCCGTGGTGGAACACGGGAACTCAACTCATAGAGCTATGGATATTCTTTCATTATTTAAGCTAAGTAGATGGTATATATTCAATACAGTAAACTAGACAATTTACAATTATACCATGCATTGGATAGAAAATTGAAAACTTTCACCTACAAGTTGGTGTTTCTTAAGCACCATGTCATTTAAATTCCCGAAAACGATGTATATATAACTGATTTCTACAAAACTAACTTTCATTGCATGTATGACCTTGATAACCATCAATACAGCCAAGACACGTTCCATTGTCGATACGACATCTCTGTTCTTGACAGTTTTTAGGACATGGCACATCACAGTTCTCGCCATACACACCAAGTTGTTCGCAACCTGTATGTCAGAACAAATATAAGTAATTGCAATTTTAAATCTATTATTGAACTATATTGTGAACTACGCAACAAATATATGTACATGTTTAAACCAATTGTAGGAATGTCAGTACATGTATAAAGTCACACAATCTTGATCCATGTAGGTAGCATTAATGGACTTATTTAACGTTCAATAAATAATTTCCCAACTGTTTGGAGGTATAGGTTTCTTAATGAGTGAGAATAAATTATCGCTAGATATCAACTCGAAGTGGCGAGTTTAATATTAAATCCAAATTAAAAAACGACTTGACGAACCTATTTATCTTATGATTCTTCATGAATATCTGTTTGTGATTTGGCATCAGGGCCCTGGAAAATCTTAACGTTCATTTATCTGTGACGTCAATTGCTGCTATGCAAAGATGACTTTCAACTATGACGCCATTGTAGCAAAATATACGATTTTTTGTAGACAATCGTTGGCTAACGAAAAGATCAGATTGTTCATATAACCCGTTGATATCACACTGTACATGATGTGATACGAAATTTCCTACACGTCCGAGTTAGATTATACCGGTCAACCATAAGAGAATACTAGAATATAACATAATCGGTGGATAATTTCTTTCAATTATATGTCTAGGCACCTGTGATAGATCACGGAGGCTCAACCCATAGAACTGCCTAGCACGTCCCCAGGAAGACGATGGGGGAGACCCACTCGTTGGGGGTTGCCAGGTCATAATACGGAAATCCTGACCGCGGACCATAGTCGGTAACGTGTTTGGAGCATGCCACGCTCCTTGCACGCTAAAGACCCCTTCTGTAGTTTTCGAAAAAGAGTAGGCTGATGGGCGCTATAGACTGCTAAATTATCCGACCCTACCCAATCATCCTCCTTTACAGTGGCAGTCAAAATGGGTTCCCATCCACCCCTAGTTGAATTGTTTGATAAATAGAACTGGTTCTCGTCCTGAAGAAGTATGAAATAATTGCCACTGGACGTTACACAACAATCAATCAATCAATCAATTAATTGTTTACACTGTAAGATCAGGGTCAATGTTACATGTATAATGTCCATTCGACTGAACAAGAAACAAAAAAGGATTGATTCGTCGTGTAGTCTTCAATAATGATATACATCACAAGACAACACTATATTCATTTAAACAAGGAGTATTCCATACAAAGACACGTAAAAATCGTTAGTGAAGAAATACTCACTTTAAATATCATGGCTTTTGACAGTTACATAATAGAACATAGCCGAATTAAACTTGTGAAATATGAATTTTTAATCTTCACCTTACTATTGCAGTTTAAATGGTTAAACAAAGGTATATACACAATTAAAATCAGCACCAATAAATACTTGCTTTGCATGAAATAAAATTTTTTGATACCAATTTTGATGCACCATATGTGCAGACTTTGTATCGATACTGTACTTAAAATGCTTGTTGGTGCTGAGTAACAACTATTAACTCAAACTACTAACCGCATTGTAAAACCCCTCCTTTAGATGAATGATCTGTGGTACTAAATCTTTTTTTTTTCTCATTCTAAATCAACAAATTTTCAGCACAAAGCACTGTTGATATATATCGGCTTGTGGTTGAGGTAGGAGGTAACTCTATATATATATACAGTATACACAGCATAAATATATGCGTATAGACGTTTTCTGATTTCAGGCATGATCAGGTTATTCTTCGTTACCAATAGGCGGTGTTCGTATCGACTGCCATCTTAGCGTACCACCTAAAATTCGACTTCTTTTATTTTCAGACCTTTTTAATATAGATTGAAGACTTACTTTATCGCAACAATATAAAAGAAAAAAATTAATGAATTGCTCCATATAAAAAATCAGAAAAAAAATATTAGACTGACTTAGCTTCACCAACAATAATTATCTTTAATTATTATTGAACTAGAATTACTGTGAGCAAAGCTCACTACTTATACCCCCGCCTTAAATAAGATACAAGAAAGGAAAAATCTAAAACAGGAGGTGCACTATAGCATCATGTAAGAAAGATTCTCTTAAAATTCCATTCAGTGGTTTAGGAGGAGTTGCGGATGGCATACTGGAACCCCCATCACAATGAATGGCAAAGTCCATGTGTTGGTATGGGAAACCTCAAATGTTGGTCAGATCAAAATCTAAAATAGGAGTTGCACTACAGCAGGATGAGTTGCGGATGGCATCATGGTACCCCTATCACATTGAAAGTCAAATTCAATGTTTTTCTATGGGGAAACCCAAAAAATTGGTCCGATCAAATTCTAAAATAAGAGGTGCACAATGCCATCATGGGATGAAGATTCCAAGGAGGAGTTGCGGATACAAAGGTCGAGTGAACGGACAGACGGATGGACGAACACAACGAATACTATATACCCCGCTTTTCAAAAGCAGGGGTATAATAAAGATACATTAATGAATTTTATTTTTGGTTAAAAACAGACAAGAAAAACTTAATGTAAAGGTGATATGGAACAAATTACAAAAACCAATGTGCACAAAATCATCTCATTTCATATTTAGTTAGCAAATGAACTTGCAAAAATGACTACGTTTGGCTTTTTAATTGTATAATATTACATTTCATATTTTGAAAGCCATATTTAAATTGATTGTTTTTTTTAAAGAAAAATAGTATCTCAATTATTATGTCGTATCAAGTAATATCTTTGATTCTACTGTATGACGTCCTTGATACCAACATGTACAGATTGCGTCGATTTACCACTCAGCAGTTGCGGCTATGGCCTAAAATGGCCATAGAGGCTCACAGGAGCCTGTATCGCTGACCTGGATTCAATTTGTCAATCAACAGCCATAAAATCTCAGAAGAAACAAAATTCTGGATTATTTCACATGATTCTGAATGAGGACAATCTAATAACCATAGCTGCCAAGTTTGGTTCCAATCGGCTAAATAGTTTAAGACAAGAAGACGATTTTAAATTAATTTTCCCATATGATCATATACATTGTACATGTATAAAAAAAAAATGTGTGCTGTGTTGCCATCTTGGATGACAGTCCAGGTCATCGGATACAGTGATTCTGAAATAGGACCATCTAAGGGCCATTGCTGCCAAGTCCTGTTCACTGACTTTTCCCATGAGGTCCTATGGCTGTGGCTGCCATCTTTGTTAAAAGTCCAGCACAAGTCTGAAGGACCACTTAAGAACTATTTCTGTCAATTTCTGTTTTGGTTCCAAATAGTCATGTAGTTCAACAGATTTTAAAATTAATTCCGACTTTATTCTATGCTTAGTAACAACAGCAACGTTGGTGGGATGCCAGACACAATCTCAAAAAGGGCACCTAATCACCATTCTATCAAAATGTGGTCCAGATTTTTCCAGTGGTTTCAGAGGAGAAGATCTTTAAAGGAAACTTTACGACGAATCAAAGTGATGGCAATAGCTCACATGGACCTTTGGTGAGCTAAAACCATGGGACAATTTTTAATCTTTAATTAGATTTCACGTCTTCCACGAATTGAAACCGCATCAAAATTGACACTCCACCGGATATTACTCACTTGCAGTTTCACGATTGGGCTACCAAGCAGTTCATACTTATTTTTGCGGTTTATAGTAGGCGTTCACCTTTCCATTGATTTAGTTTCTGTACCTTCCGTGTTTTTTTTTTTTTTTTGTTGTTGTTGGGTCTTTGTCCTGACTTCAGTTTCGATCTTGCGGACATTTTCTTCTGTGTTGTTGCTTTTTTGTTTTGCCAATATTAATCTGAATCGACATTTGTTATTTACAAACAAATAATTATTTAATTTTCGCAAATTTGAGGCCAATAGGTAATGAATAGAATAGAACAGAATTTCTTTATTTGTCAATTGAAGACGCCCATATAAGGCAGAACAAATCAAATACAATTACAATATTTACGAATGATTACAATGATTATGTTGATTAGCATTTTTGACCTCACCTCAACTCCTAATACTCATATAATAAATATAATCATTGTAATGAAACTGACAATATTAGTAAAAATATTGAAGAACGGATTTTTAATAAAAAAAAAATAAACAGATTATATCAGCAGAAACTAAAGCACTGGAAAGATGAACGCCTACTACTGAAGGTTTAATATGTCCTGCAGAATGAATAATTGTCCTAAGTCTTTTGGCCTGTAGCTGAAGAGACGATGACATCAATAGAATGAAGTTAGTTGTCTGTAAGCAGTTCCCACTGGGACTGCCACAGACGTAAAACATACTGGTAAATTAAAGGTTTAAAATCAGAGTAAGGCACTGACATATTAGTAATGGGGTCTTCTAGAGCATCCTTCGCTATTCTATCTACGACTGTGTTTCCCTTTATACCAACATGACTTGGTACCCAGAGAAAAACTACTACTTTACCCAAAACAGAAAGTCTTTTATAAAATTCTATGATATGTGAAATCAATTGATCTCCATATTTCTGACCTTCTATGGCCAATAAACCTGAAAGAGAATCAGAACAAATTAGAAAGTTTTTTTGCCAGAAGATCTAATGAATTTTAAGGGAAGAACAATAGCTCTTGCCTCAGCTATAAATATATAGAACTGGAAGATGGAAGACGGAGTGTCTCTGCCAGTTGTCCATAAACAGCAGCAGCAGCTACTTTATCTCCGTCTTTTGATCCATCAGTATAAATTGTATCGAACCCTTGAAAATTTGATTTAATTTCAGCAAACTGTTGCTAAATTTTATTGGGGTTAGTTTCTGGCTTTTTATGTTTTCTGATGTCAAAAATTAATTTGGGTTTGGGTACAAGCCAAGGTGACGATTTCGGTACATCAATAGGAGCTATTTCATCAAGGTTGATGTTACAACCAAAAATATGTGGTTTCATCCGAATACCAAATGGAGGAACTTTATAGAGAGGATTGAAAACACAGTCGTAGGCAGGATTTGAAGGATATGCTTTTAGCTTGGTTACGTATTGTAAACCAAGTTTTATCCTACGGTTATAAAGAGACGGCTCGTTCGCCTCCACATATAAACTCTCCACAGGAGACGTTATGAACGCCCCCCCCCACCCCACCCCGAAGGCCAAACGTAGGCCTGGGTTGTGAACAGTATCTAAAATTTTTACATAGGACTTGCGAGCAGATCCTTAATCAAGTTTAGATCGTACAAGTGATAGATGTAGATTTAACAAAAAGTCTTTGTCAGCACCCCAACCAGTGCTGGAAACAACTTTTAAGATATCCAATGCCTTTAAACATTTAGCTTTAAGCATTTTGATATGGGGTAGAAAGGTAAGTGTATTGTCAAATAGAATACCAAGAAATTTGGTTTCTTTGACGACCTTAATGGGAGAATTATAATGTTATGTTCGGGGTCTAAATGTAGTTTTCGTTAATTACGAAAATGCATACATACTGTTTCGGAGTTGGAAAATTTAAAACCCTTTTCCATAGACCATTTTTCAATTTTATTCAAAGACAATTGTAGTTGTCTTTCTATGTTGTTCACATTTTTACCTCTATAGCATATAAGAAAATCATCAACATAAAGCGAGCCTTCAACATTCGATTGTAATGTTCTACATAAACTATTTATTTTAATTTATTGAATAGAGTATCAGAGAGGATACTCCCCTGAGGGCACACATCTCTTGTTCAAAAGGGTCAGACATTGTAGTATTAACCTTGACTTTAAACTGTCTGTCTGATTAGAAGTTATCAATAAATGAGGGTAATCTACCTTTCAATCCCATATCATTTAAGTCTTTTAAAATTCCATATTTCCAAATGGTGTTGTATGCTTTTTCAAGGTCGGAAAAGACCGACACCACGTGTTACCCTTAGCAAACCTTTGCGTATGAAAAACTGAAAGTGAACAAAATGATCTAACGTGCTTTTGCCCTGTCGGAACCCACACTATATATTAGACAGGAGACCATTCGTTTCATGGAACAAGACAAGGCGGCCGTTGATCATCCGTTTCATAGTCTTGCATATGGAACTTGTGAGGGCAATTGTCCAATAATTCGACGATTCAAAATGATCCTTCCCAGGTTTTGGAATAGGGACAACTGTGGCCAGCTTCACAAAAAGGGCAATTCACCAGTTGCTGTTGTGATGATGAGGACTGCTTCTTGGATTTCTGAGCTGAAGACTGTTTATTTGAGGACTTCTGAGGCGAAGATTATATTGGTAGAAGTTGAGTACTTTTGTGTTGAGGATTAAGATTTTGTATTTGAAGCATTATTTGCAGATTTGTTTGATGTTTGAAGTTTTCTTCCTAGATCTTCGCGCATCTGTTTGTCAATATTTGAGTCCAGGTAGATGTCGGCCATCTCAACATGGTTGAATGGTAGAGACGAAGTTGTTTGCGAAGAACTAGAGTACTGGGATGGAGTGAATTCAGAAATAAGTTTTGGCATTTCATCACCCTGTGACCATGTAAATACTGTTTGAATACTGAATGATCTGATAGTTGGAGGACTTTTAACCTTTTCAGCGTAAGAAGTATTTGAAGTTACATTATCCGAGGAAGAGATCAATTTTCTAGCTTCTTGGTAGCTCACATTCTTATCCACATTGATTTTTTGAATGTAAAGTTCTCGTTTGTACAATTCACAAGTTCTGGAATTTGCCATGTAGTTACCACCGCAGTACATTTGGTTTCCCCTTCACATTCAAAACTTGAGTGGCCCTCCCCAGAACACTTGAAACACCTTTGAGCCCCCCTACAAGAACTCTTCCGTGTCTAAACTTTTGACATTTGAAACAACGGGAAGGGTTAGGGACGAAAGGGTCAACTCGTATTCTGTAACGTCCTATGTAGATGTGTTCGGGGATTTTTGAAAGTTCAAATGTTAAAGAATATGTATTGAGCTTTATAATTTTGTTTTCAGATTTTTTGATGAAATGTTTTCTCGTGATGTGTTGAGAATTAAGTTCTTCACAAATTTCTTCCTCTCACATGTCAATTAAATCATGATCTCTGTCTCGAATAATACCCTGGCAGTAGTTAAGAGTCCTATGAGGAGTTGCTGAAATGTCAACGTCCAGGATTGCCGTCATTGACAAGGGATTTTTGGACTGTTGTTGTCTCGTGCACTCCACATGGAGACCCCCATTTTTCTTCTCTGTAACCTTCTTAACTGTGCCTGCAAATAACTGATTTTTTTTTGTAGAATGAATGGAGAAATTTTATTTAAATTTTTTTCTGGATTCAAACTGCTCAAAACTATAAATCTTGGGAAAATATCTGTATTGGTGTTTAAAATTTTGTTGGAAATGTGCTCATCATCACTTGAATGTTGCACTTTCTTTTGTTCAATGAATTCGGTTTTTTGGGTTTTGGTTTTGATTTGAAGTCGTCATTGTGATTTTTGATGTTTCGTTACTCTGTTACGGCCAGAAATCACCTTTTAAATGTAGCCAAGAAATCAATAATATAAAATTTAACAAGATTTATTATACACAAGTTTACAAAAAATATTATACAAAAAGAAATGTCAACTTAACTATTTGAAATATAAATATCCGATCCTTTGTCTTTTCTTTATCCGGAATTTGTCTCGTCACTGATGCGGGAATCCAAACAGAATATTATATCCAATCAGTCATAATCAAGTATGATGGGTGTAACGTAAATAAAAGTGTGTCAATCCAACAGCTAAGACTATATATATAGTTGTCTTGGAAACTTCTCGAATACGGTAGAAGTTTGAATTACACATCGTATATTATGATCATTCCCGAATTATTACGTAAGTGAAATAGAAAATTCTGGTCATTCCATCAGTATCTATTATTGTTCCAGCAGTTATAACATTATTTGGTAAACAACTATAAGTATTATGTAAGCATATTATACATGTTATAAGGCCACACAAAACAAATTAGGCCAAGATAATAAACATAATAATTACAATATCATAACAACTCTTGTTCCCGCCCACTTGCAACATTTGTAACAGGCACCACGGCTACAAGAATAAGATACTCGCATGGAGTATCTTTTAATGGGCACAAGCCTTGTGCCAGGGGTTGCCCAGCAAGGTAACATCCACACGATTGACCCATCAGCCACCGCCTTCTTGAAGCCAACCTAATAAATGGTACTTTTGTTGTACATTTTGGAAACAGGTCAAGTTCAAGGGCTTGGCGTGACCAGCCGATTGATCAGGACCGGGCCCATCCGACCGCCCGTTTAAGATAAAGTATGGGCCAAAGTGGCGTGTTTCAGCCACCAGGATCCCGTCCTCTATCCGTACGGGTATTCACACACGGCAACCATGTGGCCTCATTAAGCCGAGGAAGCCTTGCCCCATTAGCCACCACCTTCTCCGCGATTCCGTCAGTGGTTACCTTCCAAGATCCCGGAACCCAAACATCAACCTATATATGCAGTCCACCCATCCCATCTCATTGTATCTAGGTGTCATTCAATGTTCCTTTGGATCTTTTCAAATAACCACGAGAAAAGCAGAGGGCAAGACATGACCAGTTTTGGCTGAACCGGGGTCATCCAGCCATCCTTGAAGCTGGGTGTATAAATTAATATGAATAGAAAAAAATCCAAATGTAAGACAAATTTGAAGGCAAATAAAATCAATGAAAAACTAACCAATTCGACGAAAATTCTAAAATTTTAATTTCAGATATAAAATAATAAAAAACAAAACTACTAAAAAAATAAAGTCCCCAAATTCAAAAGTAAAATTTTGAGCCTGTTGAGACTTGTGACCCATAAGCCAACACCAATCCATCAAATCAGAAATTTGGAATTTAGAATATTTATATGATATATAAAAATAAATATTTAATGTAACAAAGGGAATTTGTGTGATCCGGCCAACCAGGAACACTCCCTATTACCGACACGGGTTTGCGACACAAGGCAAACATGTCGCCTCTTTAGGGTCCTCTTATGCCAAGCCTAGGAGGTGTGGGCCTATTCTATTAGTGTCCCTGGGACCCAAACAGAGGCATAGGATTAAAAAAAAAAGATATCAGTTCTTTGTTATATTTTGATATAGGTAAATATCAGGCCAAACATTATCTTTATTTATTTTTTTTCATTTAGTGGAAAACGGTTGATTAAAAAATGCGTGAGTCCTAATATTTTTTTCAAAATACTTCTTTCTTTTAAATTTAATCCATATTTTTATTAACCCCAAAAAGGTGAGTTGGTATGTCAGTTGACATTTTTTTCAAACATGATATTTTCTTCCATCTTGGCCTATTTGCCAATGTCTTCATTTTATTTCGGAAAGAACAGAAAATTCAAAATGACACGTTTGCTGATTGCAAAGTTTCTTTTGAATGAAACAATTTTTGCGTGCCGTGCAAGAATAAAAATGAAAAAGGTTTTCAGGACAATAGTTGTGTAAGTAATTTTCTGTTTTAAAATGAAATTAAAATGTTAACAACATAAAATCTTGTTAAATCTCTCACCTACCTTCCCTTGATGATTATGTTGCCAATGATAGACAAAACTGATACTATGTACCATTAAATTATTGTAATGAACAATCTAGAAAAACTTACCATTAACTTCCATTTCACATAATTCTATAAAAACGTTTGTCTTTTCATAATAAGAGGGATAGTATTGCCCAGATTTCCGTTCGTTGTACATTATAACGTATCTTCCGTGACTGACACAACCAAATGTCATAACAGATTGTACAGAACTAGGATCCTCATTGATCTCATGATAACATAAATAACCATCCTGTTTGTTACTGGCTTCGTCTTGATCAGTTGTTGTATTAGCAACAATTAAGAAGAACCCTGCATTTCGTCCTTTGAATGTTTTATCTGAAAATATATAAGCTGTTTATTTACATAAAGTAATATTATAGAGATGTTTTGTTGTTGATTTATGTTGTGTTGTGTATACAACACCTAAATTAACACGAAGGTGTCACTGCCCACTTTTTTACACCACAAATTAGAGTTCAAATATATCAACTGAGAACTTTATGATGGAGTGGTATGATCGAATTGATATGTTAGTATCTCATTTAATACAAGATGTTGTATATTTCCTTGAATTTAAATCAGATACGTATCACTAGATATTGGCAGAGTCACATGCTGTCATATATTTTAGAATTATTTAAGAAAATCTTGACTTCTAAACACATGCACATATCACTCTCCGAGTTAGCTTTCTTTGTGTCATTTACTTAGATAATAGGAAGGAAAAAAACACAAATTCGCCAGACTGTTAATATAAAGTAACAGTTAGAGATATCCAACACAGAAGAGTAGGTGGCAGGTTTGAGGTCAAATGACTATTATTGTTAAGATCATTTGTATGAAATTGAATGTTTTCACAGATTACAACACACAAATGTATAAAAAGTACTTTAATAATTTATCAAACCACTGTAAATTCCAAAAAACACAACAAACTAATAAGGCTGTTATCAGTACATATCAAGTTAAATGTTAGATAATTTGGTAGTGAGCATATGGAAATTAAAACAAATAGTAGGAATAAGATTTTTTGTAAACATTTAGGCCGAAAAATGAGGAAATTTATAATGTACAAAAAGTTCCACATAAACAAGGAATAAACCCAGCCATTATAAAAGTTAAGGAAACTTATAAGCGTTCTAGCTTTAACAGACAAGAAAAATATAATAAATATACTGACTCCACTGGGTCGCACTGTACTCTGTTCTTAGAACGATCGTAATATGATGTATACTGTATATTTGCTTAAGATCTACGCTCCATGTTGCTGTTTGTTCATTGGATGCTGATATTGCACATGATTTACCATAAAAAGACTGATTTCGACGACCATCTACAGCAAGACTTGCTGGAGTACCCCCTATTGTAGGATTGGGTGGAAGTGTTGTTCTTTGGTAGGCGTTCTTTAGAATGGCTAAATTATCTAAAATATGTGAAATATTTACATTTTCCTTAATAAAGTAATTTCAAATGAAGTTAATGTAATATAAATCGACCATAGTTGGAGGTGATTGTATTGAATTTACACAATAACAATGCCGAATAGGAAAGTTCAACAATGACATACCAATCAATCAGCGAAACCTGACAGAGAGATACCCAGGACAAAAAATAACATCAAAGAGTAGATCTCACAGCATTAACATAAAATCAATAGAAAGACTCGGTACAGACACTGAATTGCATAGCTTTTTTACATTGTTTGGCATACCTCCATAACAATCGATGTCTTTGGGGTTTTCCTTTGTTAAACAAAAGCATCAAGATGTGTTCTTGCTAAAAAAAAATACATCCAGTACACTTCATCTATAATATACTTCCTTTATATTATGTAAAATGTCATTTAAATAGCAGACAGATTAATGGTTAAAAAAAACCCTTCTGTCTGCTTTGTACCTACATAATAGAAGGTTTTTTTGTATTCATAACAACTCTAAATTCGGATCAAAGTAATTAAAATAAGGTTATTTACAAAAGGACAATTGTCGAAACTTATTTACTGGAAACCCTCTGTACAGAAAAAAAACACATAAGTCAAAATTATATTCTAAGTAAAATGTTCTATGTAATATATTGGATGTTTTATACCACAACATTTTTGCAAAATTATGATAAGCATAATATTTCTATAGAATATTTAAAATATGTAATTATTTCCGTAAAGATAATATTCCAACCTCTAGATACTAAAGGTTGATTTTTTAAATAGTGTTTTACGCCGTGTGAGCGACATTCAAGCCATATCACGGCGAGATCTAATTAAATTAGGTTTGATTAAAACAAATACGAATGGACTATCTACAGATAATATTTAAGGGTAAGTAAAACAGTAAAACAAAATACATGTATAATATCACAGACGAACTTAGCAACACAATATCACAGATATGCCATTAAATACAATTTAACATTATGGATCAGGACTATATTCAAACACCTAGTCTACAGACTATATTTTCGGGTACAGTCCAACGTCTTTCAAATACTCAAGTAAAATTGGGTTGCCAGCAACCTTTGTACACAAGTCTTTCATATTGTTGACTGTATAGTACCTACAAATAATGTCGGGCTTATCTACACAGTCAATTAAAAGATATTGAATACTATGTTGACAATCAAGGGGAGACTCATTTTCCAAAGTGAAAGAATGAGTCGTCCTGGTGTGGCCAATGCGACATCTAGCTAAAAGAACTTGATCTCTTCGGCTTTTGCCGAAAAAACCAACATTCTTGCCAACACTTGGCTTTATAGAATGTAATTTATTCTCTGTAAGCAGATCCCACTGGGACTGTCACAGACTTAAAACATACTTAAATATCAAAGGTTTGAAATCAGAATAAGGCACTGCCATATTTGTAATGGGATCACCTAAAAATCCTTCGCTAGGCTATCTACGATTGTGTTTCATCGGATATCAACATGACTATTTCCTTGCACATCCGAACAAGTCTTTTGTAAAATTCAATAATATTTGCTACTATCGGATTTTTATATTTGTTTTACCTTCTATAGCCAATAAACACGAAAGTGAATCTGAACAAATAAGAATTTTTAGTTTTTCAGATGTTCTAGCAAACTTTAAAGCCAGGATAATGACTCTGCTTCAGCAGTAAAAATTAAACTGGAGGTTGGAAGACGGAGAATTGCTGCCTGCTGTCCATAGACTGCAGTGGCAACCACTTTGTCCCCATCCTTCGATCCATCAGTATAAATGCAGGCGTGAAATTCAAACTCTTTTTTTTTCAATTCAGCGAAATGTTGCTGAATTAAAATAGGGTTTGTTTCGGACTTTTTATGTTTTCTTAGGTAAAAAATAAACAGGTTTGAGTACAAGCCAAGGTGGCGACTGAGGTATATTAATACGGGCTATTTCATCAAGTTAATGTTAGAACCGGAAATGTGTGGCTTCATTCGGATAACAAAAGGAGGACTTTTATTTTCTTGCTCTTCAAATACATCTTCATAGAGAGGGTTAAAAACACAGTCGTAGGCAGGATTTGAAGGATTCAGCTTTGTTATATATTGTAAACCAAGTTTTATTCTGCGGTTATAAAGAGATGGCTCATTCCCCTCTAAACTTTCTATGGGAGATGTTCTGAACGCCCCCCAAGGCCAAACATAGGCCTTTGGTAAACAGTATGTAGATTTTTTATATAGGATTTGCGAGCAGACCCATATATAATTGAAGCGTAATCAAGTTTCGATCTAACAAGAGATTGATATAAGATTAACAAAATGTTTTCATCAGCACCCAAATCAGTACTGAAAAAAACTTTCAAGCTTTTTGATATTGGATAAAAGGTAAGTTTATTGTCAAACAATAGTCCAAGGAATTTGGTTTCTTTGACAACTTTAATGGGGGAATTTAAAGTTTCAATTCGGGATCTAAATGCAATTTTCGTTTATTACAAAAATGCATACCTCCAGTTTTTGAGGTGGAAAATTTAGAAAACCGTTTTCCGTAGCCCACTTTTCAATTTTATTTAAAGACAATTGTAATTGTCTTTCCAAGTTGTTCATATTATTGGCTCTATTACATATTAAAAATCATCAACAGAAAGAGAGCCTTCAACCTTCTTTTGTATAGTCGTTTTAGACAAACTATGCATTTTAATGCTGAATAGGGTAACATAGATGATACGTCCATGAGGGACACCCATCTCTTGTTCAAAAGGGTCAGACATGGTAGTATTAACCTTCACCTTTGACCATTGGTATCATTTAAGTCTTTTAAAATTCAATATTTCCATGTGGTGTCGTATGCTATTTCAAGGACGAACAAACCGACACCACATGTTCACCTTTAGAACACCCATTGCGTACGAAAGACTCGAAGAGGACAATACGATCTATAGTGCTTCTGCCTGTCGGAATCCACACTGTATATTGGACAGGAGACCATTGGTCTCTAGGAACCAGACAAGGCGGTCGTTGATCATCCGTTCCATCGTCTTGCATAGGCAACTAGAGAGAGCAATTGGTCGATAATTGTCTGACAAGAAATTATCAATAAAGGTGGGTAATCTACCTTTCAACCCCATATTATTTAAGTCTTTTAAAATTCCATATTTCCAAGTGGTGTCGTATGCTTTTTCAAGGTCGGCACCAAACGTTCACCTTTAGCAAACACACAGCCGCTTGTACATGTACCAGTAACAATTTATTTTAGTTTTGAAACTGCATGCAAAAAAAAGTTACGATAAACCAAACTTCGTCGGGAAAATGTATGCTTTTCATTGCATTCGGCGGGACGAATAAAATTTCTATGACAAAATCTTTATATTTAGACAAAGGCTTCCATACTCAAGGCTCTATAAATTATATAAGTTTATGTATGGCTAAACATTTGAGGAATGTGATTTTAATTTACCAAATAGTCCTCGTGTATTATCCAATTTATATCCACGCAGTTATTGTTGAAACATTTGTTTAAAAACAATTGGCTGTGAAAGAGATTGTGAATTAGATCAGAGCGGAGTTTGCAGCTCTAATTGTATGCAATTGTAACTTTACTAGCGATGAACGCACACGTGAAGGAAATTATATACCATCAAATACATTCCTGGATTTTTTAACTTGAGTAGAAAATTCAATACCATTTGTTGTTATGCATGAGAGATGAACTGCTGCATTGGCAAAGATAAGTAAAGTCAAGAAATATTGGAAGGAGGGGAACATCGAAAACAACAGACAAACTCCGGAGAGCAACAAAGACAAGACCAAAGCAATACAAACATTACACTTAAAACCTAAAAATATATGAAAGACATGGACCCCACCAAAAATCCGGGGGTAGACTCAGGTGGGGTTGAAGAGAAGCAGTATCTGCTTCCTGTAGGACACCCTGCATGCTGCCCATGTCATATTTGGTATGAGGAAGGGACAACATCAATGGAACAGGTCCATTTTTATTGGGAAACGGTTTTTTCATACCTATCAACCTAAGGATGACAGCTACTTAGGAGCAACATACCCTTGTTTGAGTAACTTTTCTGTCGGGTTCTGTTCACGAAGTCAATGTATATATCACAAGCTCTGGGATAATGTATGAGTTGTGAAATATAATGTCCATACGTCGGCGCTTCTGGAATGTTGCCGCTCAAAAATGGGAAGTTGACGATTGGAAAGTCAGTCATCCCGTTTATCGTAAAGTTTTATATTCAGCCTACCTCTGGTATCAATTTCGAGGTGAAGTTTAAGATAAGATGCAGACTTGGCAGTGTCTGTGGTATCCTTAATTTTGAGCTCATTGCGATGAATGAGATGTAAAAAATTCCCAAAACGTAAATTTTTAGTGATAAATCATCATCTATATGGCGGAAGCTGAAATTAAAAATAAAACGTCCGATCTTCTGTTTTTCCTTAAGAAGCCCGTCAAGGAAGTTTGCCTCATATGAGTAAAGAAACAAATCGGCCAGAAGTAGCGCACAATTAGTGCCAATAGGAATTCCAATTTTCTGTTGGAAAACACGTCCACCAAACTGAACAAATATGTTGTCGATCAAAAATTCAATCATCAAGTCAATTTCGTCTTCTGTATATTTTTTGTTCGATTTAGAGTGGTTTCTACAAAGTATGATTGATCTCTACCAATGCCAATGTATGTGTTGCAATTGGTATTTTGAAAGCATCGATGCATGGTATCTTTCAACTTTTCCTTCAGTTGTAAGTGGGGAATGGTGGTACAGAGGGTAGAGAAATTAAATGTGTTTATGCTGTGTATAAAGTGTATTACATAATTATGTTTCCCAACAAGCTGGATAAAGTTACAATACATGTACCATGTTCAAACACACCCAGGGCTAGAAATATTATGAGAGAGGATGTTTGATCCCATCAGAACACAATTTGAACTTCTTTGAACTAAGGCTCCTTTGGGCCCTTTTTTAAGAATAAATCTACACGCCATATTATTTTATAGGTGATTTATTCGTTAAGCCTAATGGAAATTGCGGTGTGTTCTAGAAGTTCTTGACGTTGAATTTTAAATCTCACATTTTTATGGAATTATTTGATTTGAAATAACAATTAATAATTAGGTGATGTGCCTTGTATATTTTTTCTTTATTTGAAGGAAAATAAAGAAACATCTGTTAAAAACTTGATATTAATAATATTTCAACATAACAAAATTAGCATTTTAAAAACAAATCTTACCGTATCCCTGACATAAATGTCCTGTCATTAAAATATATCCGCTCAGAAGTATCACTTTTTGTTCATCAACAGATAGTGTATACATTTCCGTTGATTCCGATTTGAAGGTTATTCTTTGGTATTTATTTGGTAAGTATTTTATATTCATATAAATAAGAATTTTACATCCTATAAAGACGGTAGCAGATGTAAATCTATAAAATGTCTCAAGACCACTTGAGTGAACATTTTATGGCACTTCTATATTATGATACCTTTATGGTATTTAAAAGGTGAAAATTTTAGTGCTTATTTCAATTTTCTAAATCAAGAATAATATAGTGTAGTATATGTTATATATATTGATTTCTTGTGGTTATCCGATTACCTCATTTAATAAACACCTGGTCGTCAAAATATAGCGAATGACTGAATTGCACATTCCGCAAACAAAACACTCAGTAGAGCAAGGCTCCTTTGCATGGAAGACGACTAAAGCACTAATGCAAAAACATATCATAGATAACGAATAACTGCTTAGATATTAAGAATTTAACCCCAGTGAGATGCAAGATAGGGAAATCTCGGACACCGTCGGGTAAGATTTATCCTTCTCTAACTAGGCTTAATCTTACCCGAGGATGTCTGAGATTTCCATATCTTGCAAGAGTTACGAACCAGTGTTTGATTCTGTTTCTCGCGTTGTATGCGACTTGTCATTGTGTAAAAGCCAATGTGTATTAAGGTTTACACATTGCTTGTCACATTTGTGTGACCTAATAATGAAGCCGAACAGAGATAAACGAAAAACAAAACACCCAAAGAAATAAGATATGAAAAATAAACAACCACTGCATCTTCGGAGTTATGAGTTTTATAGTCGAAGGTATAAAACAGTACCAAGAACCTTTAATCCATCAACATATAAATTATTTTGATATTTTACACTGAAATAACACAATGTAATCCCAGTTCAAGGTCAGTACTTTCGATTATTACTCTGTACGCCTTGAACTATGGAAGATGATGAACGTTTATTCAATACACATTTTGATTGTAGGCAGTATTGAATTTATTTGACAAAGTTTGAAGGGTATGTATTTCTATTTCATCCCGCTTAAGGATCTAGACTGCCCAAGACGGTTTCAATATTATTTCCCAGGAGACTGCACGTGTTTTGTCTCATCCTAGTATAAGACAGCAAAATCTCACACCGGTCAAAACAGGAACTGCCTTGTCTCAAAAGTGAAAAATATGAAAGTAACTTAAAACAATCTGAGAGCGGATCTATGCGTTAATTGGTTATGGATATCAAGTCAATAGCTTAAATGTGCAAATATGTGGACAGTTTTGACTGCCTTTGCTCAGCGAAAGTGTGGTTAAGTTGTCTGGACACTCCTTTGTTGTTCAAATACATATACTCTGCGTTGCTGAAATCCATATATAATTATAACATTACTTTTGTAAACGTTTCTTTTCTGAGTATAAAGACAGGACGAAATTGACGTGAAACGTACCTCCTGATATTTTCCCGTGTTTTTAACATTCATAAAATAAAGTTCTAAATGGAGACCAATTCTATTTAATTTAGATTTAACAATTTATCACAAAATTTGTTTTCCCTTACACAGTAAATTTAAACTAATGTGGTAAAATAAAAGTGTTTGATACGAATTTTGATGCACAAAATGTGCACATTTCGTTGATTTACGACTCATCAGGTTTGCTCAAAGCCTCAAATGCTGAAAACCGAAACAACAATCCAAACGGTGAAGAGCAAATTCAAAAATACAAAAATGACCAAAAGTGGAAAAGACAAAACCATCTAAGGGCAGAGCTATGCACGAGGGACATAATTCTTAGTTTTCACAAATTTTACAATTTTGTAACAGTAAATTTTAAGTAAAAATTAGTTTAGTAATTCCAAGGTTGTATTATGAAGTGGATACAAATCATAATTTACTTACTACGAATTTCGCAGTTTCTCTAATGAAAGTTGAAAGAAATTGTATGGATTTTACAATATATATTGCTTGGATTGTAGTAACTTAAATTTTGAATTGAATGGTTAAAGTAAGATACTAGTACAGGCAGACCTCTCAATTGTGCCATATGGATTCATTTGAGGTTAAAATGTATTACTGTGTGTTTCACATACTTTTACATCTGCTTTCTTGTTAAAATACTCTGGAATTCATTACTATTCTGTACATTTGAAATGTTTATTCGATATGTCTTGAAAAAGACAACATGAATCATACTTTCGGAAACAGAACTAAATTCTACAACGTCGCATTTGTTTGTGGTGATGTCATATATGATGCAAAAATCAGTAAAATTGGAAAATCAGCACTCATAAAGTATTTTGGACATTTCAGCAGGGAAAAGACTATTGGAAACAAATGGTACTACTTTATACTTTCATTTCAAGAAAAATTTGAGATATTCCAGAAAAAACTACCTGAGTTTGAAAAAAAAAGACAGACGTCAGTTTTGAATGGAACATTTTTTTCTTTATAGGAGTTAATATGGAAATTTTTGAGACCGAGACAAATCCGGGGATTTCGTTTCAGAGTTGTTGCCACATTGAAATTCAAACATTTTTTTTCATTTCTACTTGTTAGCTTATAATATTATTAGTGAATTTCAATTTCTTACTTATGTATCAAATGCATATCGTTAAAACTACAATAGAAAACTTTGTATTATTTCTATAATAAAAGGTAGAATTATTTCAGTTATTTTATCAATACATTAACATGAACTTTTACCATTTCTGATATGGAATATTGGCTAAAGAATATCAAAGCCACAAAACAGTGGAAAAGTGCATACGATCTAAATCAAAAGGCAGTGCAACAGTACAGACAAATTTCAAATATTTATTTGAAAGAATAAAAAAAAAACAACAATACGTGAAATCCAACTAACTATTGATGGGATAGGAACTTAATACATGTATCGATCTATCAATTTGTGGTGACGGCCGTACACTTTTTGCAGTGATGACTTCAATTAGGACATTACCCAGTCTTACGCGGGTATGTTAATGCTGTCTTTTTCAAATATGATTACAATTGTCCGTAATTTTCACGATTCATAATAAGACGTGTAAAAATATAATTTGGTTAACTTGTATAATGGTTTCTCTGCTGTATTTAAGCTTAGAATATCTAGCTAGCTCTACGAGGAAGATTTTTGAGACGTTTATAGTGAATATCATAGTGCCGCGTCATAAACCAGAGGCATTTGAACCTGTGGTTTTCTATATATAAACGGAATGTGAAGTTGAAACGTGGTACATGTATTTCAAAAGACCCGATGATGAGGAAAGCTGACTACCTTTATTGAAAGCTTGTTTCAGACAGTTTAAAGTCTAGATGAACACAACATCATCTGAACCTTTTGGAGAGATTGGTGTTTTTCAGAGTAGCCTATTGCTTATCACTTTTTTCTGTGTGCTTATCTATTTTTTTGAGGTAATGAAAGAATTCTACAGTGAATCGAGCGAATACTGGTGAATGACACCTTAGGAGACTTGGATGCACACACAACTTGTTGACGTATCGCATCTGTAATGGTAAATCTTATTCAAAAGGTGTAGAGTGTAAATCACACGAGGACTACCGAATACAATTTTCTGATGGATTTATGACCTTTGTTTACTGCACGTCCTATTAAAACAAAATATATAATGTTTTTGGTTGGCTATGGATTGGCTAGTGATTTTTCACTTCCTTTTAGAAAAAGAATTCCCTTCGAACATATTATATTAGTATAGAGCGTTGTTGTTTAAATTTACTATTTGCAGCATATATATATGTAAAATATATGTTTAATAATAGCATTTCCTGGAAGAATTATTCATAGGTACTCATTTCTGATGTAAGTTGGACCGTTGAAAGATCTTAATCAGCTTGTATAAATTTAAGGAGACCATAATGGGTATTAAGATGTCAAATGCTAATAAGGTTTTATGAACTTTTTTAAAATGGAAATGTACTAATACCGATTGATTGATTGATTGTTGTTTAACGCCGTAAGGACAGTATTGCAGCCATACCATGAAACAATACGTACATACATACTACATTTCGATGTATGCACACTGTAATAATAGAATATTGCGTACAAAAATTTGTGAAATTTGCGATTTTTGTTACTTTCCATATCTTTATATTATACGCGACGATTTCTGTCACAGATATATGTTAAGTAGTTATATATGTAAATGTATTTATAGCTTAAACTTGAATTTAATATATTATAATATATTATAAATAGTTAAGGGAAAAGTTATATTTTTTTATTTCTAAACTGTAGAAGACACACATTTATATAACGAAATTGTAAAGGCTACCTGGTAAAAAGGATTTATGAGACTATATTAGTGTGATAGTTTTATGGCCTTTCAAAATTCAAAATTTATTAATATTTTACAATGTTATGAATTGTAAGATAACGATTTATAAAAGGGGTAGACAGCGCTGCTAATACATATTTAGCTGAATAAGGTACATAGATTGTTTCGAAATTGCTTTCAAAAAGCGTTTTTCATAGACACAAAATATATAAATATACTGAATGCTTACATGTATAACGACCATGCAAGTCTAAGGTATGATCTCCTATTTGAAACAAACATCGTTCATTACTTTTCGACGTAAAAGACATTTAGCTACATTGTAAGACTTTTGGGATATGGAATAGAGACGAGTGCTGTTTCTATTTAAGCTTCAATTGTGTTAAGTTTATTCTGTTTTTTGGTGCAGAAATTCATTTCCATCTGTATTGGCTTTTATAAAGATCGCTCGTTTTGACAATGAAATATAATTTAGGACCAATTCGAAAATAAATCTGAAAATTAAAAGATTGCTGTATTTCACACAAAGATTACAATGAAGAATCACATTCAGTACAATCATAATATCTGTCAAAACTGGCCTTTCGAAATTGGCTATATTCCTGAAATTAATAATTTGTTTGGTCATCGTTTTTTATTTCATATAATAGTACCAAATAGTTTTTCATCAGACGTTACTTAATTTCTGGGGGGCCTGGGTGGCTGTGTGGTCTAGGTAGTTCGTCATGACTACTTATGATCACTTGCCTGTCAACGCTGGGGTTGTGAGTTCGAATCTCACCTGTGGCGGCGTGTGTTCGACTCCGATCTTAATTGACAAGGTTTCCCAATTTTCCTACCAAAGGTCGGTGGTTCTCTCCGGGTACTCCGGCTTCCTCCACCAATAAAAACTGGCCGCCGCGAAATGGCCACATGTGCTGAAAACGGCGTTAAAGTCCAAACAAACAAACAAACAATTTCATTTCTGATTCAGAGACTTTGACATGTCTTGATCGATATGGCTAACAAAACATTTACTTCTAATGTAACTACCTTAAAAGTATGTCAATATACATGTATTTCAAAATGGAATAAATTTACAGAATAAAAATCTGATGAAATCAATGTAAAGTAAAGAAATATTTCATTTTGCGAAACTATTATCTTACAATTAGTCTTTTCTAACGGCATTTTTGTCATCTGTCCAGTTTATAATTTCCTATTGTTTTCTTCTTAACAGTTTTTCAGCTTCAATTAACTCTTATCCGGGGTACTCATTGATATATATATATTCCGTCCCTTTCTTTGCAGTTACCTAAGGTATCTTACTCGTGTGTTTGCATGTTAGAATCTTCAGTATTTTCTATAAAAGATATTGAAGTAACTTGTATACTATTATACCTGAAATAATGTGCTAAAGAATATAATTAAAGTCAAGAAATACCAAAGGGACATTCGAAGCAGGGGGGAAATCGAAAACATCTGACAAACGAAGACAAGACCAAAACAATACAAACAGTACACGTAAAAACTAAAACAATATGAACAGCATGAACCCAACCAAAAAACCGGGGGTAGACTCAGGTGGTTCGAAAGAGTAAGCAGTCTATGCTTCCTGCAGGACACATGTCAAATCCGGTAGGAGGAAGGGACAACATCAATGGAACACGTCCATTTTCATTTGGGAACGAATATTTTTCTTCTTTTGATTCTGCTTCGTACATAGCAACTAGACCTTACATTGATCAATATGGACATTACTACTAGTCGAGGCATCACATCACCACTCATCGGTATCAATAACTATTATTTATACGAATTGCATGCTACATGAATGCAAATATAAACATATAATGACTATTCAGTACCGCTCAGGAAAAGACATTTTGAAATATAAACCATAGCTCAAAATATAATACAAAGAAATTTTAAGATCCGTGTTGCTCTGGGTATTATTTATTATTTTAAAATTTAATTAAAATACACAAGATCGTAAAAAGTAATAGACCAAAAGTCGTAAGTAAACATCATTATATTGGTATCCGCCAAACCATGGCCAGAATATAAATAATCCAGTTTCAATATATTTAACATACCGTACGTAATGTCTTTACAATGGGAGCTTTCATACACAACTTCACTTTTCTCTGTATTTTTTTTTTTTACAAATCTGCTTTTTTTATGAATAAGAGTGAGAGTACGAAAATGAACAGTTATTTCATATGGGAGATTAATAAAGAGCTGTCTGTTGCTGCCGTGCGTGTAATATATACGATTTTTTTTCTCTCGGCTGTATAGTATTAAGGTCATCATGTGTTTGATATATCTAAACGTTCTCTGGGTTCTCAATCAAGTTTTGTGTTGTCTGTTTATCTTTAGTTTACGACGTATTTTACATCAAGTATGTATTGTTCTAGGATTTGATCCCGTTTGCAGTATTAAAGGAAGTGTGATTGGTTCGTGTTTTTCTACTATGGCTTTTCCTTATCAATATTTGGTACATATTATTGGATTTTGATATAATTATTTTGCTTTTCTTAAGGTGGGAGATGTTGTTTTGCATTTAAAATTATTTATAAATAATAAATTCAGATACCAAAAATGGTGAGGAATGGCACATCCATTAATAGGCTATTACAGGAACCCGACTTCATCACAGTATATTGGCCAAATGTGTACCAAAACGCTAAAACCGGAAAGTAAAGATACTTTTCAATGTCTGCTACATATGTTTTAAACAAAGGGAACAAAATGTCTTTTCCTTGCAACGGTCATTTTCCAATGCAATCTGAGGTCGTTTGTATATGATACATGAGATAATATATCTCAGAGTCTTTTTTAAATTAATATTTGATAAATACACGTTTGGGTGTAGAATAGATATGAAATATTGTACGAAAAATACTTTATCTGAAAATAAACACTGACATAAAACTACACTTAAGTTTAATACGTCGCTAAAAATTTGGAATAGTATTGCGATGTTTAATTGTTTTTAATATATTTCCCACGATGGCGATTTTTTTTCATTCTTTAATATTAAACTCAAGATTAACTACGGTTAACAAGTCATAACAGGTGTATTCATATTTTCAATTTTTTTGAGCTATGTGTAGATGTCGTATTTTCGTTGTTTCTCTTTCCTCAGTTCTTCATGGACATTAAATAAGTTTACACATTTGAATGTCTCATTGTCATTGTCATTGCTGGTACAAGATGGGTTGACAGAGTTAGCTGATTTTTTCCCTGAACTTTAACAGTTCCATCGGCTTTCTGTAATTAGGATTTTTTTTTCAACCCTCAAGTGCCAAATACGCATCCGAATCTCTTTAAAATTTCGAACCAAATGCCAGACAATGTCGATGAATCATTTGGTAACTTTAGTTCTGCGTTTTGTAGAAATGTATGTCTTACATACATTATTTTAGCAGACAATCTTCGAGTAAAAACTTATAAATTTCACAAATATGTCAGTCACGGCTAATAAAATACAGGTATTATGTTTGACGAGGTTTTTTGTTTCGAATCGCAATATACATTTGTATCTCTATATATTTACTGTGTTTTGGTAAAAAAACAACGTGGGCTTAAGTTTTAACCCGCGCAGATAATCTATGGGTAGGACTGAAATGCATTTATTTACGATATTACAAGACACTAGGATGGGAAAACCCGTTCACGATAAGTGCTTTTCTGGAAGCAGAGTTTTTAGCTAAAAGATGTTGGCAATACATTTAAATTTAGGATCTAATACACGAAAATCGATTGATTGATTGATTGTTGTTTAACGCCGTAATGACAGTATTGCAGCCATACCACGGCGAAAACTGATTAGAATACGATTGTATTAAAACAAATAATGTATAAAATGGATTGACTATTTACAAATAAAAGACAGGAATAAACAGTAAAACAAGTATCACAATGACACTATCACAGTTAATATTTTCAAAACAAAACAAACAATATCACAGATAAGCTATCACATATTCATAAAATGACATAATCATATAACAGATATTAGGTAAGCATATATTCGGTAAGGACCATACTCGAGAACATAGTCATAGACTATATTCTCGAATATAGTCCAACGTCCTTCAAATATTTTAAAATCTGGTCGCCAGCGACAATTGTAAATAGATCTTTCATATTATTGACTGTATAGTACCGACTAATGATGTCGGATTTATCTATACAGTCAATTAAAAGATGCTGAATACTATGTCGACATTGGCAAGGTATACATTCAGGAGGCGGCTCATTCTCCAAAATAAAAGAATGAGTCGTCCTGGTGTGGCCAATGCGACATCTTGTTAAAACAACTTGGTCTCTTCGGCTTTTGCCAAAGAAACAAACATTCTTGCCAACAGTTGGCTCTATAGAATGTAATTTATTGTCTGTAAGCAGATCCCACCGGGACTGCCACAGACGTAAAACATATTTGTATATTAAAGGTTTAAAATCAGAGAAAGGCACGGACATATTAGTTATGGGGTCTTCTAAAGCATCCTTCGCTATTCTATCTACGACTGTGTTTCCCTTAATACCAATATGACTTGGTACCCAGAGAAAAATGATTTCTTTGCCCATTTGGACAAGTCTTTTATAAAATTCAATAATATGGGCAATTAAAGGGTTTTTATACTTCTGACCTTCGATAGCCAGTAAACATGACAGTGAATCTGAACAAATTAGGAAGTTTTGTTTGTCAGAAGATTTAGTAAATTTCAAGGCAAGAATAAGAGCTCTTGCCTCAGCTGTAAATATAGAACTGGAAGATGGAAGACGAAGAGTCGCTGCCTGTTGTCCATAAACAGCCGCTGCAGCTACTTTATCTCCGTCTTTTGATCCATCAGTATAAATGGTATCGAAATCTTGAAAATTAGATTTAATTTCAGCAAATTGTTGCTGAATTTCAATGGGGTTGGTGTCCGACTTTTTATGTTTTCTCATGTCAAAAATGAATTTGGGTTTGGGTACAAGCCAAGGTGGCGATTGAGGTATATTAATAGGGGCTATTTCATCAAGGTTGATGTTAGAACCAGAAATGTGTGGTTTCATCCGGATACCAAAAGGAGGGATTTTGTTTTCATGCTGTTCAAATAAAACACAGTCGTAGGCAGGATTTGAAGGATAGGCTTTTAGCTTGGTCAAGTATTGTAGACCAAGTTTTATTCTACGGTTATTAAGAGACAGCTCGTTCGCCTCTACATATAAACTTTCTATTGGGGATGTTCTGAACGCCCCCAAGGCCAAACGTAGGCCTTGGTGGTGAACAGTATCTAAAATCTTTATGTAGGATTTGCGAGCAGATCCATAAATAATAGAACCGTAGTCAAGTTTCGATCTCACTAAAGATCTATATAAATTTAACAAAATGCTTTTATCAGCGCCCCAGTCAGTGCTGGAAACAACTTTTAAAATGTCCAATGCTTTCAAGCATTTAGCTTTCAGCATTTTGATATGGGGTAGAAAGATGAGTTTATTATCAAACAGAACTCCAAGAAATTTATTTTCTTTAACAACTTTAATGGGTGCATTATAAAGCTTAAGTTCAGGGTCTAAATGCAGTTTTCGTTTGTTACAAAAATGCATACAGACGGTTTTTGAGTTTGAAAATTTAAAACCATTTTCTGTGGCCCACTTTTCAATTTTATTTAAAGACAACTGTAGCTGTCTTTCTATATTGTTCATATTTTTAGCCCTATAACATATCAAAAAGTCATCTACATAGAGGGAGCCCTCAACATTTTGTTTTAATGTTTTAGCTAAACTGTTTATTTTTATACTAAATAAAGTGACGGAGAGGATACTTCCCTGAGGAACACCCATCTCTTGTTCAAAAGGGTCAGACATGGTCGTGTTAACCTTTACCTTCAACTGTCTGTCTGAAAGAAAATTTTCAATGAAGGTAGGTAACCTACCTTTCAACCCCATATCATTTAGGTCTTTTAAAATGCCATATTTCCAAGTGGTGTCGTATGCTTTTTCAAGGTCGAAAAAGACCGACACCACGTGTTCACCCCTAGCAAACCCGTTGCGTATGAAAGACTCGAAGCGAACGAGATGATCTAACGTGCTTCTGCCCTGCCGGAATCCACACTGTATATTAGACAGTAGACCATTGGTCTCAAGGAACCAAACAAGGCGATCGTTGATCATTCGTTCCATCGTCTTGCATACGCAACTTGTGAGGGCAATTGGCCGATAATTCGACGATTCAAAATGATCTTTACCAGGTTTTGGAATAGGGACAACTGTAGCAAGCTTCCACAAAGAGGGCAAATTACCTGTTTCCCAAATGTTATTTAGTATATCCAAAAGCGTTTGTAATGATTTATCAGGAAGATGAGTCAGAAGTTTATAATGGATATCATCTGGGCCACATGCTGTGTCATGGGCCTTTGCCAGAGAAGTTTTGAGTTCATCCAAAGAGAAAGAGCGGTTGTAGTCTTCTGTGTTTTTAGATTTAAAGTTAAGTTTAGTTTTTTCAGTGCGATTTTTGATTTGTTGAAATTCCTGAGAGTAATTTTGAGAAGAGGAATGCTTAGAAAATGTTTCTGCAAGTTTATTCGATATGTCCTTTTCAGATGTTAGAAGGGTCTGGCCATCTTTCAGATGGTGGACGTTGGTTTTTCGGTTTTTACCATTAATTTTTTGTATGAAATTCCAAACTTTGTTCATTGGTGTACGAGAATTTATTTTAGAAACGAAGTTGTGCCAAGAGGTTCGTCTCTTTTGTTTGAATGTTCGACGTGCTTTTGCACGGAATATACGGAAGTTACTTAAATTATCTTGGGTTGGATGCATATTGAATCGTCGTTCGGCCTTCTTTCTATTTTTCTTTGCCTCCTCACAATCATCATCAAACCATGGTTTGCTTGGTTGTTTAGGATTTGTCGAGGTTTTAGGAATGGTTCTTTCAGCTATCGATACTAACTTTTCATTAAATTTAAGGACTGGAGTAATAACCGTATCAAAAGTTTCTTTCGTCAGTTCATCTCGACAGAGTTGCTCGAACAAAGGCCAATTAGCCTTGTCAAATTTCCAGCGAGCAACTCTCTCAGATGACGTGGGAAATAAATTTTCCAAAATAATGGGAAAGTGGTCGCTACCACACAAATCATCATGGACTCGCCATGAGAAATCAAGTAATAAAGAGGGGTCACAAATGGTTAAATCGATAGCAGAGTACGAACCATTCCCCGGATGGAGATAAGTATCCGATCCGTCATTGAAGATGCACAACTTTTCCTGATTTAAAAAATCTTCGATCTTTTTGCCTTTGTCGTTTTGTGAGTTACTGCCCCATATAGGATTATGAGCATTGAAATCACCCATCAGAAGAAATGGGACAGGTAACTGATCTGTTAGAGTTTTAAGTTTACTAATTTCCAGGTTTGTGTTAGGAGGAATATAAACAGAACATAGTGTAATAGTCTTATTAAGAGAAAGGCGAACTGCAACTGCCTGCAGATCGGTGTTTAAATTTATTTGACTATGAATAACGTTGTTTTTGATAAGGATTGAAGAGCCGCCTGCAGCCCTTTCATCCTGTTTAGTTCTTGTGCTGTAGAGAGAGTAATTTTTTATGTTTACATTATCCTTTTCCTTTAAGTGAGTTTCTTGGAGACAAAAGGCAACTGGTAGGAAAGCTTGGACAAGTAAAGATATTTCAATTAAATTAATTTTTAAACCCCGACAATTCCACTGAATTATATTGTTCATTTTAAGGGTGGGCGGATTGGGGAGTAGTTTTTCCTTAGTTGTTCACTTGAACAACTTCTGCGCCTGCCGCCAGAAGCGCTGGAATCTCTGGCGTTACGAGAAATCCCACCAGGAACTGAAATATTTCCCCAAATGGATTCTTCTGGTTCATTTGAAGTATCCATCTGTTCAAAGTCCTCGTCGACATCATTGTCGAACTCTGAACAGAGGTCTCTAAATCTATTAACTTTAGAATTTTTTTCTGCCTTTGAGAGGCGACTGGATGATTGTTTGTTTTTAGCTTTTTCATTGGAAGACGATGGTGTAGTTTTTTGGGACGATGAGGAAGACTTTTGGTTTGAAGGTATGGAAGTTCTTTGTCTGGCAGTCGGTCTTTGTTGTTTACTGGTAGTGTCTGAGGTATTTAAAGAACCAGACGTTTGAGAAGAGTTTGATGTAGAAGACGGTTTAGATTGAGAAGTTTGAAGTAAGAGTGTTGGTACTTCTGATCCATCAGGCCAAGTGAATTCAGTTTGGGTTGCAAAAGTTCTGGTTTGTGAGGTTTTGACTTTATCAGCGTAAGAGGTTTGAACAGAGTTATTCAAGACAGAGACCATTCGTTTCGCTTCCTGATAGCTTAATTTTTTTCCAGTTTTGATTTTTTGGATTTCTAATTCCTTTTTATACAATTCACAATTTCTTGAATTAGCCAAATGATTCAGTCCACAGTTTGCACACTTTACTGTACCGTCACATTCAAAACTTGAGTGGCCCTCTACAGAACATTTGACACATCTTTCAGTACCACGACATGGACCTCTACCGTGTCCAAATTTCTGGCATTTGAAACAACGAGTAGGGTTAGGTATGTATGTCAACTTTCATTCTATAGGGTCCTATGTAGATATGTTCAGGTACAGTAGTGAGGTTGAATGTAATAAGGTATGTATTCAGTTTTACAATTTTTCCTTCGGATTTTTTAGTAAACCTTTTCACTTTTGAGACATGTTGAGATTCCAATTCTTCCTGAATTTCTTCTTCAGACAACTCATACAAATCACGGTCTCTGTCTCGAATAACCCCCATGGAAGAATTGAGTGTTCGGTGTGGGGTTACCAAGATCTCAACATCAGAAATACAAGTCAGAGAAAGGAGATTTTTTGCCTGTTGTGGTCTAATGCATTCTATAAGTAGACTTCCACTTCTCATTTTGGTAACTTTTTGAACTTGTCCAGCGCAGCTTTGAATTTTTTTCTGTAGTAAAAAAGGAGAAAGTTTAGTCAAAGGTCTGTCAGAATTTTTACTTGTCAAAACTAAAAATTTAGGAAATTTGTCAGATGTTGTGTTTTGTAATTTTGAAATTCGCTCCTCATCGTCACTATAATCACATTTCCGTTTAGAGGGTGTTGGTTTTTGGTTGTTTTCTGATTTCTTCATGATGATTTATAAAGTTTCACTGCCCTTGCTCCCCGCCCACCTCGGAGCAGCACCACAACGATGTATGCTTGCCACATATGTGACAAGCACTAGGGCTACAGGACAGGATACTCGCATAGAGTACTTTTAAATAGACACAAGCTTCGTGTCGGGGGTTACCCGACGAAACAACTGTCCAAAGTAGATTCTACACGATTGACCCATGAGCCACCGCCTTCTTGAACTAATCTTAAAGATGGTGCTATTGTCGCACAGTTTTATATAAGATCATGTTCAAGGGCTTGGCGTGACCAGCCGATTGATCGAGACCGGGCCCATCCGACCGCCCGTTTCAGATAAAGTAGGGGCCAAAGTGGCGTGTTTCAACCACCAGGATTCCGTCCTCTATCCTTACGGGTATCCACACACGGCAAACATGTGGCCTCATTAAGCCGAGGAAGCCTTACCCCATTAGCCACCGCCTTCTCCGCTGCCTCCGTCAGTGGCTATCTTCAGAGACCCCAGAACCAAAACATCAATCTCATACGATACCTGCATACCACCCTAACCCGACCCATGGTATCGAGGTGTCATAAAAGGTTCATCTGGGTCTCTTCAAATAACCACGAGAAAACAGCAGAGGGCTAGACATGACCAGTAAGTGGCCAGACCGGGGCAATCCAGCCAATTTTGGAGCTGGTTGTTTACATATTTCAAAACCAATGCGAGACCAAAAAGACATTTGAAACAGTTGATATAAATGAGAGGCATAATTTAGATTTGAATATTAAGAAAATAATAAAACAAAAATAATGGCAATTAATAAAGATCTAATTCAAAAGTAAAGAAATGTTGAGCTTGTTAAAGTTTGTGACCCATTAGCCAACACCAATCCCGCCAAACAGCAATTTGGAATTTGATTAATCAGTTTGGGGAGGAGAAAAAAAATATAAATAAGTGTTACAAAAAGGGACTGATGTGACCAGCCGATTGACCGGATCGGGTCTATCCGGCCTCCCGTCTAGGTAAAGATTGTGCCCCAGATGGTGATCGGAACCGTTTTTCCGGCCACCCAGAAACACTCCCTATTACCGACACGGGTTTGCGACACACGGCAAACATGTCGCCTCTTTAGGGGCCTCTTACGCCAAGCCGAGGAGCTGTGGGCCTATTCTATTAGTGTCCCCGGGACCCACACGGGGGCACGAAAATCGAAACTGGTCGCCTTTGGGTGATTAACTCATTAAGATGTCTTGAAAATCAACCTATGTAGAATATAAAAATCATGCATAAAGAAAGAAAATTTTATATATAAATTCTATCGAATGTCTTTAGTTATAATTAATTGAAAAAGATCTGAAATATGTTTTCAAAACGTTTCAGCTTTATTCAGCTCTCTTCAGTGGATGTAAACATTGTAAAAGTGAAGTTACAACAGAAAAAGTTTATGACGTTTTTCACAATTATGAAGTAAAACCCCTTATTCCCAACTGACCATCTCAATATCTTCCTGTAATCTTTGTGTTAAGTTCCGGAGCATCATGCATTTTCAGTTTTGGGATCCAAAAGGATTCTTTCACTTCTCGAAGTATTTTATCCCCATAGACTTTTTCAATTCCAATTATTTTCAAATATGAGGCGGCATGGTCATTCCAAAAGAATTGGTTTGAAATCAGATTATCTGTTTTTCGAGTACGAATTTTCGAAAAGTTATAACAAATCCTTGGGAAAACATGTTACAGGTTTATCCAATGTATACTTGTTGCTCACAATTTGCGCATTAAATTGATAGATCATACTCGTCGTTTTGCAGCTGTCAATATTTCCCTGAATTTGATAGCTTTTTCCGTCATTGTCCCTGAATTAGGTACCGTCTATAACTTCCACTGAAGAAGGCTGAATAAAGTTGAAACGTTTGAAAAATATGTTTTATGTTAAGCAGCAAACAACATATTCCTAATTTGTTTATATAGCCAAACAACTTACAGAGATAAAATGTACACAAAAGTATTTAATATGAAAAGAATGCTATCTTGTACTCAATTTATTAAGCATTTTGTCTTATAAAGTTTGTTTCAATTTTCTAAATTTCATATTTTGGAAAAACTGTTACAACGTATACAGCATAAATATAAATTCATCGTTTATGAAGGACATTTTGGAACTTAACAAGAGGCTCACCAGAGCCTGTATCGCTCACCTGGAGTCTGTTTTCATTGGACAATTAATCAACTATTTGACCAAGTTTGTTGCAATTGGTTCAATTGTTCAGGGAAAATTTGTTGAAGATTTATTTTTCATAAGGTTTAATGTTAAAATATGTTCCCTGGTGGTGGTAGTCCTGGCAGGAAGTTGACAAAATTGACCAGGAATAAGGGTGAACCTTAAATAAATGTAACAGAACCCGACCTCAAATTAAACAAACCAATAACTCCTAAATAGAATTTGGGATTCCCTTCAAAATTTCAGGGTAGGTAGATCTCAACAAGGCAAACATTTTTCAATTTATATTTCACTTCTATCTCAAATAGTTTTGGAGATATTCAAAAATGTTAAAATTTTGAAAATTTGACAAAAAAAAGGGCAATAACTCCTAAATGGGTTTTGGGATTTCCTTTAAAATTTTAGGGTATGTAGATCTCAACATGGCAAACATTTTTCAAATTTAGATTTCACTTCTATCTCAAATAGTTTTGGAGATAAATGACGAAAAATGTTAAATTTTGAAAATTTGACGAAAAAAGGGCAATAACTCCTAAATGGGTTTTGGGATTTCCTTTAAAATTTCAGGGTATGTAGATCTCAACATAGCAAACATTTTTCAAATTTACATTTCACTTCTATCTCAAATAGTTTTGGAGATAAATGACGAAAAATGTTAAATTATGAAAATTTGACGAAAAAAGGGCAATAACTCCTAAATGGGTTTTACGATTTCCTTCAAAATTTCAGGTTAGGTAGATCTTGTCATGCTGATCAATTTTACCCCATGTCAGATTTTTGATATCTGTAACAGTTTTTAAGTTATAAGCCAAAAACAACACATGCACCCCTATATTCTATTTTTAGCTATGACAGCCATGTTTTATGTCAGATCAAAATAAATTGAGGATGGTTTGTAGAGGACATGTCATAGATCATTCCTATTAAGTTTCAAACCAATCGGCCCAGCAGTTTCAGAGAAGAAGATTTTTGAATAAAAAAATTTTGAAAATTTGACAAAAAAAGGGCAACAACTCCTATATGGGTTTTGGGATTTCCTTTAAAATTTCAGGGTAGGTAGATCTCAACATGGCAAACATTTTTCAAATTTACATTTCACTTCTATCTCAAATAGTTTTGGAGATAAATGACGAAAAATGTTAAAATTTTGAAAATTTGATGAAAAAAGGGCAATAACCCCTAAATGGGTTTTGGAATTTCCTTCAAAATTTCAGGGCAGGTAGATCTTGTCATGCTGATCAATTTTACCCCATGTCAGATTTTCGATATCTGTAATGGTTTTTGAGTTATTAGCAAAAAACAGCAATTTACCCCTATGTTCTATTTTTAGTAACAGCGGCCATGTTTTTCGACGCATCAAAAATCCCCACATCAGTTCTATGCAGGGTACCCCAAGGAATATTCATACCAAGTTTGGTTCTAATTAGTCAAGTAGTTTCAGAGGAGAAGATTTTTGAAATAATAACATAAAAAAAGTCAAAAATGTCAAAAAAGGGTAATAACTCTAACATCAGTTGACAGATTTTCACGAAAATCAGCATACAGGTAGCTCTCATCATGGTGAACACTTCGACCTGCCAGAATTTGCCATAACCTAATGATTTTTGAGATATTTGCGAAAAACTGTTGTCTGACCCCTATGTTCTATTTTTAGTAACAGCGGCCATGTTTTTCGACGGATCAAAAATCCCCACATCAGTTCTATGCAGGATACCCCAAAGAACATTCGTACCAAGTATGGTTCCAATTGGTCAAGTAGTTTCAGAGGAGAAGAGTTTTGAAAAATTGTTAACGACGACGACGGACGACGACGGACGACGACAGACGACGACGGACGACGACGGACGCCAAGTGATGGCAATAGCTCACATGGCCTTCGGCCAGGTGAGCTAAAAAAGGTAAAAAGGTAAGTTTTTGACATACCATAAGTGGTTTAACAAATAATGAACAAAAAAAAACAGGGTTAGTAACATACCATTATATCGGTTATAAAGCCATATAGCACACTGCATAATTTACATGATTAACAATACAGAAGGGTGCGTTACACATTCTCAGAGGTAGGATTTGTCAATAAAGTTGGTTTATTATAAGAAATACATGTACCTTCGAACGCAAAATATAAATAGCATTCCCTTTTTACTGCGTTTAATATATCGCTAATCAATGGAACAAAAATAATATTATGGAATTTGTATAACACTTCCGCACACACATGGATGTCTTTCGGTTAGAAATAAAACCAGGCATTTCCTTGGCCTGCTGAATTAAAAAATATTTGAGTTTGGTTTTTGGTCTTCCAAATGTTTCGGTTTTAATGCTGCTGATAAGAGGTAACTCCTTGAGATGCGTCGTATACAGCATAGTATAAATTTACTATATCTAATATTAGTATCTTTGGATTGAAATTTTGAAATATTGCTGCCGGTAGCTACAGTAGGGCTCAATTAAACCATCACAAAGCAGAGATCGGGACAGGTTCAAATCTCTGGTCTGACCAGTAACAACCTCTGCTTTTCTGATTTTTCAAATCTGTGATCTGACCAGTCATAACCTCTGCTTTATTGATGTTTCAAATGTTTTAATGAACTGCACACGCGCTGTTCTTGTGACAAAACTAGAGATTTGAAAAATCATCTCTGCTAAATGCGTATGCGCCGTCCTAGGACGAAAAACCACCCCCTTTGGATAAATATAATTTTATTATTTTAGTATTATTGGCAATAAAACCTATCACAAAATACCGAATAAATAAATCATGTTAAAATGAGTAAATACTATTCCGTGCGAAAATTATAAAACATTCATATTGATATATTTGGTTTCAATTTTAATAAGGTCTAATGTACACAAAGTTATTCCTATTGTCAAATGATTGATTGATTGATTGATTGATTGTTGCTTAACATCCACTGGCAAATCTGCCATGATTCTTCAGGAGGAGAACCAGTTAAATTCAAATAAGGATGAGACGGGATACAATTTCGACTGCCACTGAAAAATGAGGATGATTGGAAAGTGTCGAATAATTCAGCCTTCTATATAGCGGCCGTTAGCCTACTCTTTTTCTAAAATTACAATATGACTACGTTCAGGAAGTGTGGCATTGGTTCACAGTCATGCTTTCCGTATTAAGAGCTGACAATCCCTAACGAGAGAGTCTACCTTATCCGCCACCTGGGGACGCGCTAGGCAGCTCTGTGGGTTGAGCTACCGTGATTCGTCACAGGTGCCTAGTGTAATTACTATTATGAAATATTGATGATACTATTTAAAGAAACTGTAAATTTTAAGTTTTGAAATATAAAATAAAATAAAAGTATAAAATTTTATTTCAAGTCATTACTGAAGCCTTTAGTTTGCTTTTGAAGAACACTATAGGTACAACCAAAATCTATTTAGTCTTATATTGCACAATCTGGTGTGGCTACATTTAACTAAGTATCATCCAAAAAATGTTGAAAAGGTAAATTTCGAGTTTTTCACTGTGAAATTCAATTTTATTTATCTAACAAGTATTACGGTGAGTCCAAAAGAAGCTTTTTAAGATACTGTATGAAATGTTCTGAACAACATTCAGGTCAAAACTTCATAAAAGTATACAATAAGCATATGTGAAGTTTAAAACTTGTAATTTTACTTTAAAAACACTTTTGTTGTTAACAAAAACCACTTTTTTCTTATATCACACACTCTGATACTTCTTTTATTTGACTACATATGAACATAAAATTGTTTGAAAAGCTAACTTTTGTGGTTTTGTGAATTGAAATATTTTCATCTAACAAGTATTACTGTAAGTTGCAAAGAGGCTATTTTGGATACCGTAACAAATTTATCAACTAAATTTCTATAAAAAATTTAACTTGCAGACTTCTCTGTGAAAGGTATGTAAGCATACTGAAAATGTATATTTTGACAATGTTTCCAATGAATGATATGTTAATATAAATATGCAGCAAATAAATAATGCCATTGACATAACCATTTCCACCTGGCTTCACTTGTTAAAATGCATGCAAGTTTGCATGATCTGTTAAACAGTTCAAAAATATTAAAATATCTAATTTTACATTACAAAAATGACAAAATTACAATATTAGGTTAAATAACTCTCTTAGGGACAGCTTTGGCTTTAATAATTTCGTATTCTTCGCGTTGGAGCTGTCCTTATAAACGTTTTTAACGGTTGGCAATAAAAATATCCAAAACCAGTTTAAGGGTTCTATACTCGTTGTTTCCACAATAATAATATACCCTACAACATAAAATAAAGACAATACTAAGTACAACTGACAAAGAAAATACACAAAAAACATATAATGGACAAAGGGGAATAACTGAAATCTGTGATTTGTTTTTTACCAGTATAAAAGTAATATTTAACAATACCTAATTTCAGGTCAAGTGGGCGATATGGAACCTTTCCACAACAGCATAGCCTACATATGGTCTACCATAACAATTATCGTAGACCTGAATAAAACAAATATTAATATTCAGAAGTCCATTGGACTATTTACATACATTCATAATATAAATATTTACATGAAATATTACTAAAACAATTTAGCACATCTTCATAATGAATATCAAGTATTGGTTAACAATCTAGATCCTATGTAATTAATTGAATGATTGAATATTTTGTAACGCCGAGCTGGCGATATTGCAGCCAATATCACGGCGAGAACTAATTTGAATGGAAGTGGTTAAAATTTAACACATGTAAAACCAATAGACTATTTACAAGTAAGATATGGCAGTATAACAATAACTTTGGCTTCCTATTTCGGTATTTTTGGTTACGAGTACTTCTTGTTTAAAATAAGTTTGGTTTTTGGTCTTCCAAATGTTTCGGTTTTAATGCTGCTGATGAGAGGCAACTCCTTGAAATGCGTCGTATACAGTATAGTATAAATTTAATATATCTAATTAGTATCTTTGGATTGTTGTTTAGAAGATTAGCAGAAATGATAACTCGTAAACCGATGAAATACGCACATCTGGGCCAAGACAATAGGGATCAAATAATATTCAATATTACTTACCGTCTATGCACATTTCTCTCTGGTATCCTTTATCACACTCGTTTGGGCATGTTCAGTTTACGTGCTTGCATCATTCTATTTTCATATGAATCCTCCCAACCCCTACTATAAGTATTTCTATCACATTCTGGAGTATAGAAACAGAAACACACAGAAATTAATTTGGAGTTATCAATGGATATATTTTTAATATCTCTACAAAATAACAAATGGTTAATTTGGATTTTTCCAAAAGACTAGTTTTCATCTAAAAAAAACAATACGTTACAATTTGAACTGCTGTCTTTTATCGACATTGCAACAAAAAACAATGACTGCAATTACCATTAAGGTGATGTCACTCATGTAGCATGCACTGATTTTTCGTAATAAAAAATAAACATAAATATGATAATGTGAAAACATTTGAATTATTTATTCTAGGAGTGGATTTGCTGACAGTAGTTTTTTTCAATCTTTCTTACAATATGAAAACAACAAAATGTGAAGGGATAAATATAGATTCTACAGCAGTTTGATTATGAAATTTATCAACTCGAGATAACTGCAAGGCTTGTCCGCGCAGTTTTAATTATCAAGAGCACCACTTGGCACAATGTTAATTCTCTATTTCGCTTACGTGAGCCTGTCTGTTGTAAGAGTGGATGATTTCACTTCTCTAGCCATTTCAATTACTATCTCTAAATATTATTTTTCATCACCTTGAGATTACTAAAAGTTATTATTTATTATTGTTTTGGTTTTCAAGATTTTAGTCCTTGAGCACAACTGCTGGGTCGTGAATCGACGAAATATGTGCATCACAATTAGTACCAAATAATTCACTGATAATGTGTAGATATTACCTAAAACTAGAAATGTTTGTAATGAAAACAAATGTTACAGAAACCAGTAAAGTATAGGTAAGTGTCAATGCATTGGAAAATCAGCAATTTTCTCATTTTTATACAAACATTTGACCTTGGTTATACTGTTCACAATTCCATGATGCTTTATTCCCATCACTGCAGTCTGAATACATGATGGCTCTCACTCTTTCCTGCAAAACTTTTATTATTTATATCCATCAGTTCATTGATCGTATAATTTTCAAAAATATTTCAGTTGATATTAGAGGATTAGATGAAAAGATGAGGAAAATCCGAAAGGCCACCCAACAATCAAAAACCGGGATATTGGAGAACGAGAGCAAAAAAAACAACAACAAAAAACAAGACAAGACTATATTGCTCATTTGAATTTAATTATCAAGTCAAAATTAATTAAATGGAATAAAACAACATCATTAAAAACATCCAATATGTCACCTTTTTGTTATTTTTTTCAATAAAAGTGATCATATTCCTCTGCGGTACTGATCCCAGAAATAAAAATTACAGGTGACCACTTAAAGACCATTTAATCAGATTAAGGATAAATTCCCCTCAGTAGTAATTAAGACAAATTAAGATTTTAAACATAAATGTGGTGATTTGTTTATTTCTAGTAACAATTGTAATGGCAGCCATATTGGTGATAGATTAAAGTCCCCAAAGACAAGATTTTTTAAGGGGACAACTTAAGGACCAATCGATTAAGGTTTAGTCTCAGTTGCACAAGTTGTTTCAGAGGAGAGTCCTTTAAACATTTCTTTTTAGCGGTCTGGACCCATGGACAGAATTCTTAAAAGGGGTCATCTACGAACTATTCAATCAAACGATTGTCCCAATTACTAAATGAAATAATGCATTGTAGAATACATATTTCTTTGGTGACATTGTGGTATAAAGAATAGATTGTATTTGATGGAGAGGAATAACGACGATAATTCTTATTTCAGTTATCTCCTCTTTTGAAAGCGTATTTGCAGTTATTTCTGAATCATTAAAAGTATGATTTATCATCAATTTGTATCTTACTAAGATTCGAAGTGTTTCATGACTCCCTGGCGAGAATCTGTACATGAAACGCAAAAAGATTTTAAAATAACTTTAAAACAAAATCAATTATTTCATTCCGTTTTAGTATAAACTAATTAAATTTATTAATTTTATGTATATATATGTATATATATATAAAAATGTACATCCTAATTTTTCATGAATTGTAGCACAAATAAATCTAATGAATACCTAGCAAGTAGCTACATATTAAATATTTATCAGATTTGTTTCTTTCTTGAATGAACTTGTAGCCTTTGAACATGGAAATTATCATTCAACAATTAAACAACATATATTAAATAGGAATTGAACGATATGAAAGATAGACAGACGTAAACAAACATAAAAAATGTTGTGCAATAATATTATGATTTGCAAGAAAAGTATAACACATCCTACGAGCTGACAGAATTGATTGCTGAATTAAATACATACGTTGTAGCAAAAGCAAAACAAAAGCTGGTGTATATACAAAGTACTATTTGTGCAAAGAAAAGAATAAGCTACAAACAAAATATCATTATATAAAACACAACTATTCTCATAATGATAATATCACATTTATTATTGCAAACTGGTTGTCTTTTGTATATGTCTTCATAATGTGAAAAACAATACACCAAATATTTGTACAATAAAAGGTCAATTTCCGGTGGCATTAAGTATGGTTGTTCACATTTTGACAATTTTTATTACACAAATCATAATTACTATTTGCCATTTCTCAAGATTCATTTGGGTGACATAATTTCTCCGTGGTGAAATACAAAATCAATTTGTAAATTAATAAACGATTTTTGCCAAAGTCTTGACAATTAATGGCCGTTATGAGGCAGCATATGTTACATATGCAAATACATGGCATATACAATGGTAAAATATTTTCTTTATGATCACATGCCGAATGATGCTAGCATGACCAGAGATGCTTACTTTTCCGAGACATCTGATCTCTCCCTTTTGGGATTCATTTTATGGCTACGAAAGTTCATTGATCCACGATACTCTGTGGTGTGTGATTTCCGGTTAGTTTACAATCTCACACTCGTACATTTTCCTTCGGAAATTTCGTTTTCTGAATATTGGTAATAATTCCCTTTTATAACATTGATTGACGTAATTATTACATTTGCTGGTGAATTCCTGTGACTAGGAATATTACTTAATCAGTTGCAAGAATTCCAATAATATTGTCAGATCTTACTTCAAAAATACTGTTATGATATAATAGAAATTTTTCCTGCAATTACATATCTTTAAATTTTACGTCACATTTGTTTGTCGTTCATTTTGCCGACATGATAGATTTTACTGAAGAAAGAAAATTATAGAACAACCGACTAGTAGACCGATAAAGACTTATTAGAACATATATCTACAGTTATGTTTGATCCAATATTATCAGTATTGGCCAACCGATACTAGGTGAGCAATACAGGCAATAGTTTATTATACTTACTTTGACTACAGTAAAATCCCTGATAGCCGTCAATACAGCCGAGACATGTTCCATTATTAATATGACATCTATGTTCTTGGCAATTTTTGGGACATGGTAAATCACAGTTCTTCCCATATACACCATGTTTGCTGCAACCTATACAACATACCATAAAGCAACTGTTATTGACCCCTTCATACTTACAAAGAGTCGATAGACTAACAACTGATACTACTATATTATTCTAATAGGAAAATAAATTTCTAAACCCAATGAAAAAATGTCACGATCTTAAGTTCAAAATTGTTTTAATTTGACCCCTGTTGCCAAAATTTGAACATCAAAATTAAAAAAAAGCTTAAATTCACAATATAATCAAGACATTTTTCAAAGTTCAGCAAATCAGAAATTGGAACAGGCTCTTGCGACCAGGTATCTTTACCAATCAACACCACTATACAAGACCTTGGGGAAAACCATATAAGAAACATCTCTCCCAAAGTTCTGTGGTTCTCTGGGAGAAGTTCAAAATGTCAAAAGTTTACGGATGACGTTTAGACCGATGCTATGTGGTGACAATAACTCAGACCATCCTTCGGCCAGTTGTGCTAATTATAGGTTTTGAATTCCATTTCCAATGAATGTGCCATCCTTAAATGATTCAAAGCGAAGTTGATCTTGTCTGCAGATCTACTCATTAATTTGTTATTTTGTATTTGACACATTTATGTATCTGTATAGTAAGATTAAATAATTATTACAATGTATAAATTATTAGTGGAATACATGAGTGTTTTAGTTTTAATTCTTATATTGAGATTGGTGGAATGTCATGATTTTCAAGTGAAAGAATTATACAATACAATACACATGTATGCACATTGTCAGAGAGTACAAAGTTTATTTGTACAAGTCTTAGAAACAGTGAGAATTTAGCAGCCATTTTGCAGGGGATAGATACACCGTTTATTTTTATAACTTATTTTTTTATTATATTCATTAATTTTTACCAGTTATAAAAATGAGAAAACAGTAGAGATATGATGTCGGAATTGTCACTGATCCCCGCAACCCTTTTTACCAATAAAAACTGTTTTCGTTTGATTTTTTAATTTGAAATTCACGTAATCTCGATGTTAATGAAATATTCTACTAAGATATTCTATGTACCTAAGAAACCCTCCTGGTCTACCAGTCTACAATTATAAAATTATTTTGGGAGTTACTGCCCCATATTGGATTGTGGGCGTTAAAATCGCCCATAAGGAGAAAAGGGGCTTGCAACTGATCTGTTAAAGATTTAAGTTGATTTATTTCCAAGGACGTATTAGGGGGAAGATAGACAGAACACAATGTTATAGTTTTTTTGAAGAGAGAGTTTGGTCTTCCAAATGTTTCGGTTTTAATGCTGCTGATGAGAGGTAACTCCTTGAAATGCGTCGTATACAGCATAGTATAAATTTACCATATCTAATATTAGTATCTTTGGATTGTCATTTTGAAACTCCTGGGATGATGCCTCTGCTGGTGGACCCTAGGTCCCCGAGGGTATTCGCCAACCCAGTCGTCAGACTTGTCTGACATGATTTTTCATTGATTTGTTACAGAAATTACCAGTATTTAGCAAAATTCAAAAATAATAGAAATACTATGGGTTCATTCCTTGTATTAAACATGGTAGATCTCCTTAGCTGAAATTTGGCTTCCTATTTCGGTATTTTTGGTTGAGTACTTCTTGTTAAATATAAGGTTGGTTTTTGGTCTTGGTCCAAATGTTTCGGTTTTAATGCTGCTGATGAGAGGTAACTCCTTGAAATGCGTCGTATACAGCATAGTATAAATTTACCATATCTAATATTAGTATCTTTAAATTGTTATTTTGACAGCAACTGCTTGTAATTCGGTATTAAGTTTTATTTTAATATGTATAATACCATTTTTAAACAGGATTGATGAGCCGCCAGCGGCTCTTTCATCCTTTTTAACTTGAGTGCTGTAAGTCGAGTAATTTTTAATGTTTACATTATCGTTTTCTTTTAAATGTGTTTCCTGAAGACAAAAGGCAACAGAAAGGAAAGCTTGTACAAGAATCGATAGCTCTATTAAGTTAATCTTTAAACCCCGACAATTCCATTGTATTATGTTGTTTATTTTCTTGGAGGACGGATGGGTGAATAGTTCTTCTTTGGGTGTTCACGGGAAGAACTTCTGTGTTGTCTATCCGAAGCTCTGGAGTCAGTAACTGGGTGTGTGGAATCCACAGATGGTACTATTGGATCCCCCCAGATTGACTCTATATCAGTGGTATCCATCTGCTCAGAGGCTTCATCGATATCATCGTCAAACTCTGAGCAGAAGTCTCGAAACTTGTTGAATTTTTGATTTTTTTCAGCCTTCGAGAGGCGATTTGAACAGTTTTTGTTTTTTGATTTATCTTGTGATGAGGAACGGGCAGCTCTCTGTGATGGTGACGGTTTCTGAGGGGATTTTTTGAGGATGTAGAAGACCTTTGTTTTGGAGTTGGTTTTTGCTGATTATTGACATTTGAAGAAAGAGAAGTGTCAGATGTTTGTGAAGAATTGGATGAAGTCTGTTTAGGATGAGAAGATTGTCCACTTGCTTGGTTGGGTTTGACGGTGAGAACCGGAAATTCTGTTCCGTCAGGCCATGTGAAATCAGTTTGAGTTGCAAAGGATCTATTTGTTTTAGATGATTTAACTTTGTCAGCGTATGATGTTGTAGGAGTAGAGTTGTTAGAGGCAGAGACAATTTTTTTTGCTCCCTGATAGCTTATATCTTTTTCTACTTTAGTTTTCTGAATTTCAAGCTCTGTTTTGTAAAATTGGCAGTTTCTGGAATTGGCCATATGATCTAGTTCGCAATTTACACATTTAACGTGGCCGTCACAATCAAAATTGGAGTGGCCCTCTACAGAACATTTGACACACTTTTCAATACCTCTACATGAACTCTTACCGTGCCCAAATTTCTGGCATTTGAAGCAACGGGTAGGGTTAGGTCTGAAAGTGTCAACTTTGATTCTGTAGGGACGTATGAAGATATGTTCAGGCACACGGGTAAGGTCAAAAGTGATGAGATAAGTGTTAAGTTTAATAATGTTACCTTCATGTCGTTTTGTAAACCTTTTAACTTTGGAAACATTTTGGGATTTCAGTTCTTCACAGATATCTTCTTCTGTCAACTCAGCTAAATCACGGTCTCTGTCCCTAATCACACCTTGGCATGAATTCAGTGATCTATGAGGTGTAACAGAGATGTGGACAGCAGAAATTGTTGTAAGAGAGAGTAAATGTTTGGTCTGTTTTGATCTGAGACATTCAACTAACACATTTCCGTTTCTCATTTTTGTAATTTTTTTAAGCTGGCCGGCACAGCCTTGTAATGTTTTTTGGATAACAAAAGGAGAAATTTTGGTGACAGGTTTTGCAGTGTTGACTGATGTAATAACAAAAAATTTTGGAAAATTGTCCGAAAAAGTATTTGGTAACTTAGCTGCATGTTCCTCATCATCACTGATATCTAATTTTCGTTTGTTTGTTGATTGGTTTGTTTTTTTGTTTTGAAAGTCCATGGTGATATATTTATGTTTCGTTACCTAGCTCCCCGCCCACCTCGGAGCAGCATCAACACGATGTATGCTTGCCACATTTCCGACAAGCGTGATGCATACATCGCCTAGATGCACTCTAGAATTCATGATGGATACCAGAAAACATCAAAACGACGCACGCCCGCCACATCTGCGACAAGCACCAGGGATACTAGAATTAGATACTCGCATAGAGTATCTCTCAATTGGCGCAAGCCTTGTGCCAGGGGTTGCCCGGCAAGACAACCGTCCAAAGTAACATCTACACGATCGACCCATGAGCCACCGCCTTCTTGAACCCAGCCTATATAATTGGTACTATTGTTGTACATTTTGGGAATAGGTCAAGTTCAAGGGCTTGGCGTGACCAGCCGATTGATCAGGACCGGGCCCATCCGACCGCCCGTTTCAGATAAAGTAAGGGCCAAAGTGGCGTGTTTCAGCCACCAGGATTCCGCCCTCTATCCTTACGGGTTCCACACACGGCAAACATGTGGCCTCTTTAAGCCGAGGAAGCCTTGCCCCATAAGCCACCGCCTTCTCCGCAATTCCGTCAGTGGTTACTTTCCAAAAACCCCGGAACCCAAACATCAACCCATATGATACATGCACTCCACCCATCCAACCCATTGTATCTGGGTGTCATTGAGGGTTCCTCAGGATCTTTTCAAATAACCACGAGAAAAAGCAGAGGGCAAGACATAACCAGTTTTGGCTGAACCGGGGTCATCCAGCCATTCTTTGAACTGGGTGTATATAAAAAACAATCCAAATATAGTTGAAGGGGTTGAAAAAACTAACCAATTTGACAAAACATCCAAATTTCAATATTCATATATAAAATAAAAATAACAAAACAAAAATAACACTAAAAAATTAAATTCCCAAATTCAAAAGTAAAATTTTGAGCCTGTTGAAATTTGTGACCCATAAGCCAACACCAATCCCGCCAAACAGCAATTTAGAATTTATATTAATCAGTCTTGGAGGGAAAAAAAATATATATATATAGTGTGTTACAAAAAGGGATTGATGTGACCAGCCGATTGACCGAATCGGGTCCATCCGGCCTCCCGTCTAGGTAAAGATTGTGCCCCAGATGGTGATCGGAACCGTTTTTCCAGCCATCCAGGAACACTCCCTATTACCGACACGGGTTTGCGACACACGGCAAACATGTCGCCTCTTTAGGGGCCTCTTACGCCAAGCCGAGGAGCTGTGGGCCTATTCTATTGTGTCCCCGGGACCCACACGGGGGCCCACCTCGGAGCAGCACCAGAAACGATGTATACCTACCACATTCGCAACAAGTACCAGGGCTACAAGAACAAGATACTCGCATGGGGTACCTTTTAATGGGCGCAAGCCTTGTCTCAGGGGTTGCCCAGCAAGACAACCGCCCAAGGTAACACCCACACGATTGACCCATGAACCACCGCCTTCTTGAACCCAACATTTATAAATGGTACTATTGTTGTACATTTTTGAAACAGGTCAAGTTCAAGTTCAAGGGCTTGGCGTGACCAGTCGATTGATCAGGACAGGGCCCATCCGACCTCCAGTTTAAGATAAATTAAAGGAAGCCGTGCCCAATTAGCCACTGCCTTCTGCCCGTTTCCGTCAGTGGTTAGTCTCCAAGACAAAGGAACCCTAACATCAACTTATGTGATACATGGATTTTGCCCATCCAATCTCATTGTATCTAGATGTCAGTGAGAGTTCCTTTGGATCTTTTAAAAAATCCACGAGAAAACAGAAGAGGGCAAGTCATGACCAGTTTTGGCTGCGCATCGAGAAAATAGTCAGTGTCTCGGGACAAATAAAATGGCGATATAGTGTTTAATAATGTATAATATACTATGTTATGAGGAAAAGCGGTTAAACTTACCATTAACCTCTACTTCACACAATTCAATCAAAACATATGCCGGATGATAATAAGAGGGATATGCTTGTCCAGATTTCCGTTCGTTATACATTATAACATATCTACCGTGACTGATACAATCAAATGTCATAACAGATTGTATAGAACTAGGATCCTCATTAATCTCATGGTAACATAAATAACCATCCTGTTTGCTACTGGCTTCGTCTTGATCGATTGTTGTATTAGCAATGATTAGAAAGAAACCTGCATTTCTTCCTCTGAATGTGTAATCTAAAAATAGATAACTGGTTTTTTTTACATAAATTAATATTATAGTGATCTATTGTTGTTGATTTCTGTTATGGTCTATATAAAAAAAATTAACATACAAGTATACTATATATAAACTACCATGAAGGTTTCACTGCCTAATTTTTTGTTCAAATGTATTTACTTCGAAATTTTCGATGGAGTGTAATTAGCGAATTAATGTGTTAGTGGCTCATATGTTACCCGATGCTGAATAATTCCTTCATTTTAAATCAGATACGTATCACATGCTGTCATATATTTTAAAATTAATTTTACAGTTTGAAAAGAAAATATTGCCTCCTAAACATATGAACATATCGCTCTCAGCGTTGGTTTTCTTGAGTGTCATTTCCTTAGGATACTTAATAAGACCAATGGCATGGAGGTCAGATGACTTGAATCAAACTGAATGTTTACACATATCAAATGTAACAAATACAGGCCAAGTACTTTAATAATAAAACGTATCACAAAATACCGAAATAAATTTGATGCACTGTATGGCCATTTCGTTGACTGACAACTCATCAGCATTGCTCGAGATCAAAATATTCGAAAACCGGTTAAAGATATAATGATGAATTAATTAACACAACCATAAAAAATCAAAACAATTTATAAAACCAATGCAGAATGGCATTCTGAAGCACAAGAATCAAATAGGGTTGTGGTCAAGATAAACGTTAGATAACTTGGATGTAAGAATATGGAAAGTACAACAAATAAAATGTAGCAGGAATAAGATTTTTTGTAAACATTCAGGTCGACAAATGGGGAAAATGATAATGTACAAAAAGTTATACATATAAAAGGAGTAAACCATGCCATTATAAAAGTTAAGAAAGCTATAAGCATTTCAGTTGAACAGACAAGAAAAATATAATAAAAATACTGACTCCACTGGGCTGCATTGTACTCTGTTCTTAGAACGATCGTTATATGATGTATACTGTATATTTGCTTAAGATCTACGCTCCATGTTGCTGTTTGTTGATTTTCTTCTGGAATGGCACATGATTTACCATAATAAGACTGATTTCGCCGACCATCTACAGCATAACTTGCTGGATAATCCCCTAGTATAGGATTGGCGGGATATGTTGTTCTTTGGTAGGCGTCCTTTCCCAATGCTAAATTATCTAAAATATGTTCAATATTTAAATGTTCCTAAACAAAGTAATTTCAAATGAAATTAATGTGTTTATAATCGACCATAGTTGGAGGTGCTGTTCTTGCTAAAACATTAAATCCAGTACGCTTTATTTATAAGATACTTCCTTTATATTATGTAAAATCTCATGGACAGTTTAAAATTTTGTACCTACATAATAATAGCTCGTTTCTATTCATGACCAATCTAAATTCGGAGCATTGATTAATCAGGGTCAAAGTAATTAAATTAAGGTTTCACTGTTATGTCGCTTAGGTGTTGTTCTGCCGATATATATTACAAATTGCAATTGTCGAAACGTTTTTACCGGAAACCCCTCTGTACAGGAAATAAACAAAAATTATTTTCTACATAAAATGTTTTTTTTTGTAGCACATTGAATGTTTTATACAAGAACATTTTTGCAAAATTATTTTAAGCATAATGTTTCGATAAAATGTTTCTGATATTTTATTTTTTCTTGAAAGATAATATTGCGACCTCTAGATACTAAAGGTTTGGTTTACATCCTTTGTTTCAAAAACGGCCCGTCTCGAGCTTTCGTGAGAAATAATAACCATTTAGTTCAACTAATATACTAACATAGTTCGTTGTTATTTTCGTTTTAACATTGTAAACATTTCTTTTGTAAAAATTAATTGTATCTTTTACAAGTGTATATCTATTTCAACAATAAAGCGATATCCGAATTATTTCATCAGGAAGTTTTGTTTGAAATATTAAGAATAAAATAAAACTGGTATTTTTAAATCTTCGAAAGTTGAATAATTGTATAACGAAGTTTTCTCATTGTCTCACTGTGACAAACTGTCTTATGACGTAATTCAACACATTTGATTGGGCTAATGAATTCAAAGCCCCTAGTACATGCCAGTACCATTATCACTTTCTTTTAGACTTGAAACCGCATGCAAAAATAATAAGTGTCGTTCCGAATACGATGAACCAAATTTCCTCTGAAAAATGTATGCATTTTATTGCGTTCAGCAGGATGAATAAAATTTCTATGACAAAATATTTATATTTCGTCAAAGGGAACCATATTCAAGGTTCTATAAATAACATGAGTTTATGTATGGCTCAACATTTGCGGAAAGTGATTTTAATTGATGAAATAGTTCCCGCAATTATTGTTGAAATATCTGTTTACAACAAATTTCGGCTGTGAAAGAGATTGTAAATTAGTTGAGATTGGATTTTACAGCTCTACTCATATACAATTTAATTTAACTAGCGTTGAACTCACATATTGAGTGAATGACATACCACCGAAATACATTCAGTAGAAAAATATGAAAATACAATACCCTTTGTTGTTATGCATGAGAGAGATAAGCAGACCAACTGCTGCATTCGCAAAGATAAAGTGTATTACACAATTTTGTCTTCCTAAAAAGCATGGTAGAGTACGGGACCGCTCTCACATTATACTATGTTTAAAAACACTCTGGGCTAGAAATATCGAGGGAGGATGTTTGTGCATACAAAATATACATTGTTATAGAAATATTAGACCCAAGAGAAAAATGTACCGTCGAATCCATTTTTCTTTTTTTCTCCTTTTTCTGTAGATAAATAATAATTCCCGAATGTCATAAAATTTAACTTTTAATTTCCAGACGCCTATTATAATATTCTTGGTACATCTTTTAAAAAATCTGTCATACTGGCGGCATGCTCGTAAAACGCCTCTCTACCAAATCTTTCAGATTTTACTAACATATTGTTATATTAAACTTTTGAGCATGGGTACCCTAATATTTTTTTTATATTTTCTCAATTATTGTGAATCTACGTGCATCAACGTCAAATTAGTTGTTTACAAAACTGTAGGACAAACACCAATAGATGTTTTTCTTGAAGATTCGATGTTTTCCCTTATGCCATTTTCAAATAAATCCATTAAAAACAAGTATATTCAATTGTAATATCTTTTTCAAGTAAAAGAAGTAAGAAAGAACGAATAGGAAAGAATATAATTGATCTGCAAAGTAAACAGTTTGGCGTTCAGCTATAATCTGCAACGCGTTAACGTTTTGACGTTGCCTAAAAATTCCCGAAATGTAGTACCTTACTACATAAGGGGTGCTATGGGGGTCCTTGTGATGACATATATAGAAGGGTCTTATAGTTTCTATAAGAATATATGGTAGGGTCCTATAGATATGAAAATGTGTTGACATGTATGGAAGGATCCTATCGTTACTTTTAACATATATGGTAGGGTCCTATAGATTTGAAGGTTTTATGACATAATATAAATACATATGATGGTGTTCTATATATGAAATCAGACGGAAGGGTCCAAAACAGTATACGGTTGGAAACCTATAGATGGAAACACATAGACTGTTAAACTCAAAAAAGGTCTTTATTTATGCTTAATGAAACATAAAAAGTAAAAAAGACACTAGGTGTTATTCAGAAAGTTGTAAAGATATATTTGATTCTCGTTTGGTTGATTGATTTATTGAATGTTGTTTAACGCCACGTCGACACAAATGGTCATACACTGAAAAAAATCCCTAGTAAATTCTACTAGTTTGGCTAGTATCTAGGTTAGATTGCCTAGTAATTAATCTCATTACGAATGAGGCTAGTATGTTTACCACGGGAAGCATCAGATTACGCACCGCAGGAGTTCCCGCCATTCACTCACTACAGTCTGGAAGCGAACACATGTGCGGTCGTTTTACTTGAGACACCGAGACCATTATCTACATTGTTTGCAGGGCAAATTTGGTAAGGATATATTTAAAAATAGTTTTTAGTGTTGCCAATCTCTGTTTATATGTCGCTAGTGCAAATAATCTCACAATGCCACAGGATAATACATCCGTAGAAGCTGGTTGTGCAAAGATTTTTGGCGGCCCGCTGCATTTTCACGTATTCATCAATATCGGGTCATATGTTGCCCACGTTTCAAAAATTATTCAATATAATACATCAAAATATGTCTAATTTTAATTAGTATTTTACTCATTTTCGTCTGGAATGCATAAAAAGAGAAACATTTTGATCAGCACGCCGTGGGTCAAATCCATATTTGGTCAACGAAACGAGGCGCGCGCGTCATCCAGGTGGACCTTGTTGTTTCATATCAAAGTTTATATTTCAATGACTGGCGTTCAACTAACTATCATTTGTGTAAATATATTGTCTCGTGAAATTTATTAAATTATTAAATATTTTTGTAGTGTCACGAAACACTTAGGCGCCTACTGATATTATCCGTATATTAGAATTAGCCTCGTTTTCGAACAAAGATGGCAGCGCCCATTGGTTCCATCATGACACTACCGTTATTAAGATTGTTGATGACTGCCAATGCCTTTGATGAAATATTTGTAAGATTGGAACAAAAATATAATTCCTACATTTAAAAAAAAGACATATGTAGCTTACATGCTACAGCAAGCTCGTACTTACACTGTGAAATCTGTTTGGACACATGACGGGTTTATTGTAAACAAACAAAACCTACACATATCTACATATGCATGCAATTTTTATGAAATTATGTTTTTCTATAGGTTATAATGGGAAAACACGACAAAATTAAAAGGAAAGAATATCTGAAAAGAAGAAAACAAGTTCAAAAAACAAAAATAAAAACCCTCGCAGATAAAAACAAAGTGGAGCAAGAGAAAAGCAATCATGTTTGTAAGAACAGTACTGCTGATCATGGGAAAAAAATCATTGAAACCGAAGATAATTGTGTACTCAAAACTGATATAGATGGGTCAAAAAGCGTCAATTCACTTGAAATGGATAATAGTGATCACAGTAGCACCAGTTCTAGTACTCGATCTCCATTTCATTTATGTGAAGTTGAAAGTTTAAAGTCAACTATGAGTAGGCAATCAAGACAATCATTTTCGTGGGAAAAAGCTGAGGCCACTGATCCATTATTAGTCAGATGGCAGGAATACAAAATGTTGCAGACTAGATTAGCAAAAATAAAAAGACTAAAATTTTGAAATGTAAATTCTATGCAATTGCAAACTTTTGCAGTCATATTTTTATGGTATGGCACTGGTGTCAGCTTTTATGGCCAGATTGTTAATAAGGAATAACTTTTGTTCTTTGACTGTATGACTATATAGCATATTTAATTTTGGTTTTTACATATGACCCCGTCAATTTTGTCGGGGCATATATGATGATTTTAGTTATATATTTTTATTTTTAAAGGGGTGGGGTTGTTTTTTTTCTGTTTTCATGCTCTCGCTTAAACATTTTTTTCAACAAATATTTCAAAACTTTCAGATACACTTTCTATCTATGGTCTTATAAGCCTATCTTGCGTTTTTATAAAATTTTGATTTGATTTTTTAAAATTTTTGACTATTTTCTCTAGCTGCGGAACCGTAGCTCTAATGGTCATAAGATCTACAGTTCCGCAGCTATATATTTTCTCAAGAAAAAGGGGATGGGTTTCTGTTTTCATGTTCTGCCTGCAAACACTTAAAACCCCTTTGTTTTCATGTTCTGGCTACAAACACTTAAGCTTTCAGGTCATGTTTTGAAACTTCAGGATATTCAGTCTAAAGTTCCTTTTTGTTTTCTGTAAATATTATGGTTTCATTTTTCTATTTTTCAGTTTTTTCAAAAGGGGTGGGGTGGCTTATAGTTTTGCAGTAAATGAAAAATGCTTTCTGCAAATGCTGCAAAACTTAAGAATACTCTTTCTATTTATGTTTTAAACACGGCCACGAATCTCTCTATTCATATCCATTGCCAGAGATCTGAAAATAACATTTTGAAAGCAAATTTTTAAAATGTAAGATGAGACAAATACTTTTACTAAATACAGGATATTTTGAAAATCCTTTGATGTAGAAACATCAAATATGGTCCATTGTAAGTACTAATGAAGTGCTACCTGACAGATACAAAATCATGTGACCTTTATTGTATCATTATCGGCCGACAGGTCTTGCACATTTGTCGTGTTTGTGCATTCAGTTGTAAAAATATATACATGTTGTACATATTTATTTTGTTTTTGTTTTTAATTTTTGTAAGTAAGTTTTCCTTCATTTAAAAAATACACCTTATTTTCAGGTATTTGAACCATGATTACCAATATCTAAATCAATATACCAGTCATCAACATTTAAAATACCTCTTAACATTAAATTTCATTAAAAAAATGTTGTTTACCAATTACAAATAGGGCTATACAAAAATGTTTTTCTGTTCAAAATGCCAACAAGAAGTCAGACTTTTTTCAAAGTTAATAAGTCATTATCGCTTTGCTCATGGACATGAGCAGGGCTTTTTTTTAATATGTTCTGTGGAAGGGTGTGAAAAACAATATAACAATGTGGATTCTTACCTAAAACATGTAAAGAGAAAGCATAAAGTGTTTTATCAGGGAAATTTTTCAAAGTTCAGAGATGAAAATAGAACTGGTGATATTGCAGATTGTCTTATGGAAGTCAATGAGGATGAAACTGAAGACTCACAATTAATACAAAATGCATGTATGAATCATGGAAATGCTGATTTTTCTCAAATTGATTTTCAGAAAAGATTTGGTATTTTTTTCTTACAACTTCGAGAAACATATAAATTGCCCTCAAAAGTTTTACCGGTAGTTATAAATGAAATTTTAACTATGATCAGCCACCATCAAGCAAGTTTGTCTCATTCTTTGGTTACTTTAGCTGCAGAAGATGTATTGGATCAAATCCATATTGACAAATTTAAGCAAATTTTGAATGAAAAATCTGCAATTGAAAATGCTCTAAGTAATTTAGATTCTGAATACAAAATTAACAAGTTTGCACGATTTCATTTGAATTATGTGAAACCTATTGAATTTAAACCAGATAGAAATCAAGCTGACACATACCAGTATGTACCAGTACTTGAAACAATCAAGAACTTGCTTTCACATGATGATGTTTTTTCTTATGTAATAAACAGCCATAAATCCCATGATGGTATACTAAGAGATTTTTGTGATGGTGACATTTACTCTAGAAACCCATTTTTTCGTGACAACCCAAGTGCACTGCAGGTCATGTTGTTTTTTGACGAATTTACAGCGGCAAATCCTCTTGGACATCAGGTTAAAAACTACAAGATAGCTGGTTTTTATATGCTTCTTGGAAACCTTCCTCCAAAGTACAGATCCCAGTTGTACTGCATTCAGCTTGTTGCTCTTTGTCATTCCACAACATTGAAAAGAAATGGTTTTGCCAAAATTTTAGAACCTCTAATAAGTGATCTTAAGTTACTAGAAACTGATGGCATTTCCATTTCAAAAAATAATGTTGAACATTTACTGTATGGGACATTAAGTGTATTAATTGCTGACAACCTTGGTGCACATGGTATAGGAGGTTTTATGGAGTCATTTACCACACTTCGAAATTGTCGTTTCTGTTTTATTGATAGAGATCGTATGCAGACAAAATTTGATTGTTTTAATTTAAATTTGAGAACTGTACAAATGTACAATGAGCAGACAAGACTTGTACAAGATGATGCTACGCTTGCTTCGGTCTATGGAGTTAAATTTTCCTCCCCACTAAATGATCTAGACCAGTTTCATGTCATACATGGCATGCCCTCTGACATTGCCCATGATTTGTTTGAAGGAGTGGTTTGTGATGTCATGACAAATGTCATCAAACATTGCGTAGTTCAGGGGTATTTCAGTCTTCAAGATTTAAACGAGATCATTACAAGATTTAAGTTCTCAGATATAGATAAAAGTAACAGACCCGCCAAGGTCAAAGAAGTTCTACGAACTTTTAAAGTTCATCAGTCAGCATCCCAGACATGGTGTTTTGTACGATTTTTACCTTTGTTTATTGGCAACAAAGTTCCTGTAAATGATCAGAAATGGGAATCACTTCTTCTTCTTAGAGATATGCTTTTGTATGTTTGTGCACCTGCTTTGAACAGAGGCCATATCTTATCCATGTCTGATATAATTAATGAATTTCATGAGAGTTATCGTGCTAGTTTTCAAGATGATTCAGTGAAACCAAAATTTCACTATACATTGCATTATCCTCATTTAATGTGTGAGTTTGGACCACTTCTTCATCTTCAGACTTTACGTTTTGAGGCCAAACATAATTATTTTAAAGAACTAGTGTTTAGATCAAAGAATAAGAAAAATATGTGCAAATCCTTAGCTGAGAGACACCAATACTATACGAGCTCTTTTAACACAGGTGGTAAATTCCTATCAAGTGGTAGGGTTGATTCTACAGGTGGCAACTCCGTACCTATTGTGATGTTAAATAATGACTTTCAGCGTCTTCTTATTGGCATTGTACAAGGAGATGAAGTATTTCTATGCAATTCAGTTGAATTTCTTGGAATTACGTATTGGAAGAACACTTGTGTAATCACTGGTTTGGAGGGTTTCATGTACCAATTTAGTAAGATCATTCATTGTGCAATAATTCAAGGTCAACCCTACTTATTGTGCCAGAAACTTCGAACTCGTTGCTTTGAAAGACATTTTCATGCATTCGCTGTTGAAGATACATTTCACTATGAGGTACTAAGGGTTTCAGAGATTCCTGAAACAAATCCGATTGGTATCTATGAACATCCAAATCCTGTATCTAGATACAAACTAGTTGTTCCCAAGTATAAAGTCTTAGTTTAGGTGTCTTTATCAATTACAATACTACAATGTTGCACACCAAGCAAAAACTAGAGTATCTGCGAGTTAATTCCTGCTGGTCTGAAAGGCTTAATAGTATAGGCATGTATATGTTTTATACCGTAAAATAGGCTAGTAGTTTTAACTACTCCGCACCTTAAACTGCAGGTAGACGGTACAGTTTTTGCTGTGCAATATGAAGTATGCAAGTCATTTAAGACTGTTGGATTAAGTTTTATGTTTGGCCTATTCCCATGATTAAAGACTGTTGAATTTAGTTTTATGGTTTGCCTATTCCCATGAATGTCACCATCAAAATAATCAAGCAATTGGGTTTGAAAGTCTCGTCATGTGATACTGAGATTTTACAATAGAATTTCAATTTAAAAATGTTTTCTGCCAAAATATGATGTCAGAGTACTATGACGTAAAATGTTTGTTTTTTACGTCGTAGTTTTTTTTACTAAAACGCAACTTGAGGATACAAATTATGTACCCGGAAGTTTGAAAATTTGAACGAGACTTACAAGTCCTGTTATGTACTATTTATTTGTATGTTTATAAATAACGCTTAATTATGACATTATGTTTTGTATGTATGTATATAATCTATAAAGCACCACCTTCCCTTTAAATTTGTTTATCTAGAGATTTGTTATGTAGATTTTATTGTTTTTTATTGTATTTTTGTAGTACATTTTTCCTTTTATTTTTTTAATGTAGATTAGTGATGGATAGGAAATTTATAACTATTAAATTTGGAAGTCAAAACAAGAAAATAGCAGTGGAAGAAATCAATTATAGAACTATACTAGGTATAGTGAAAGAGAGATTTACTGTAAAATCCCCAGACATAAAATATTTTGATACTGATGTTGATGACTGGGTAGATTTTGATATAGATTCTGATGAATATGTGTCGGAAGTTAAAGTACTAAAATTGATAGTTAATGAAAAAGATGTCGCTGAGACGGATGACATACAGATATCGGCAGATAAAGATCAACCTTCAACACCCACACATACCCATATGCTAGATTCTCAGTTGCAAAGACCAGGTATGCCTATTTCTACACCTAGCAGATCTTCAACACCTACGAGACCACTTACACCTTCATCATCATCATCATCAAGACCACTTACACCTTTATCATCATCATCATCATCATCAAGACCACTTACACCTTCAACCTCTACATCTGCAACCACCTCATCTGACAATGCTTCAAAATGTTCTGCCAGAACCGCAGAGTACTACACCAATAAGTAAGTTCTTGCAATATTATTATCCATCGGAAATATACTAACGTAAACCGTCCCTAGGTCGTCACCGTCCCAGTCGTCATCAAGAAATCTCGCATTATTCTCGCTTCATTTTCGTGTTTTGAAAGTTTGTGAGCGCTTAATATGGACAACAATAAGTGTTCATTAAGTTGTGTGGGCTTTATCTAAAACAAAAGAAATGATTTAACAACTTTAGCAAGAGTGAATAATACATGACGACCTATGGACAGGGTGTATGGCGACTTACAGACGTGACTGTCCTGAAGTCGTCATGCAGACCCCTTGTGTCTTTCGACGATAATTACCCATATTTCTTAACCATGTTAATGTTTTAATGCCTAAAGTCCAAGGTAACTCGAATTCAATATAATTTTTCTTACTGTTTTTCAAAACTTCGTCCTTAAGCCGTCATATCATCACAGTGTATGGAAAAGTGCCGATCCCTGACGACCTATGGACGGTTTACGTTACATTTGTATCAACACAATAATGTAGAAAATAGAATGACAAAGTTTATTACGTTAAAAATGTTTTTGGTAACATTCTCGACCGACAATGGCAAAATTTTTGAAGTCTTGTACATGTATTGTACCCAGGCCAGAGTACATTGGTATTTTAAAAGGTTTTATATATTTTATGTATTTTGAGCGAAAAAGGAATTGTGGTTAATTATCAGGATTTCAATGAAAAGTGAAATCTTTTCTTTCACTTAGCAAATGGAAATCTTTTATCAATGAAATAAAAAAGATAACAATACCAGTAGACACATTTTAATATTCAAGGTCCTTAAATATTTTTCACATATTCAAATTCTGTGATTACTAATCCCATGTAAATCCATGTAAACACTCAAGCTATTTTATTTATCTTTTGATGTTATGAATGTATAGATATATCTAACAAAATAATAGAACACCATGAGTTGAAGGCTTCACGATACTTCAAGATTAAGAACAACAACAAAAACATTATTCCATTGCTTATCTCACCATTTTACATGTATTATTTGAGTCATTGTCTCATGTACATTTATTCCATATCCTTTCATTTTCATTAATGGATATATGCATCATTATTTATATTGCAGCAAACTATGGTGTAGACAGTATAAAATACCCAGATCCAGCATATCAAGATCAGTGTTGGTAAAACTTGAGAGCAAAGATGAACTTACTACTGCTGAGAGACGTAATATGTTGGATGGGGTTTATAATGATGTGACACGTTATAGTGGAGGAATGTACGTTAATGTATACAATTTGTATAATAATGATATCAGACGTCTATTAAAAACACTGAGGGCAAATATTGATCAGTTGATTGATTTAATATAATAAAATGGATGAAAGGCAACCCCCACAATGACAGAAAACACAAACTAAAGAGAACCAGTTTACCAACCCCAACAGCAAACACACATATAAGTCTTAAATGTTAAGTGGACAATACTAGTAACTTCAGCTATACATTTTATTCACGTATTGACAGAAATTTCTTTTTAGATCATAGAAAATAAAAACAATGTCTTGAGATTCAAATGCACTTTCAAAATTCCCGTAAATGACAATTATTGAAAAATAAACAACAAATTCACAAAGACATTCATAGGGCATTATATTGGTATCAATGTAAATCATTTCATGTGATTAAGTGGTTTCTATAGTAATTTATACAGTTGCCATCGAAATTCTGTTTTAATCGAAAAAAAAATTTCAGGTACCCAACATCTGAGATGTACGAAGATATTGTAGATGGCCTTATGAGAGAATATCCATATCTGCTGACATATAGAGATTTACCACCAGCGGCTGCACGTGTGAGTCTTTAATTAATGTGCAAGACAACAAATGTAGTGTGTAAATAATTGCTATTAATTTGATAATGAATTTTAGTGAAACATGTGAAGGCATCATTCCATATTATCACATTATTTAAGAATCTCAAAAATGGTATTAATGAAGCGTTAACAACACGTCAAAACAAAATATTGTTCTATATACAAATGAATATAATAAAATGAATAGATATTTGCACAGATGTTCAATATATGGTATTAAAGAGGCAATATATTTTACTTTCCCTGTTGTTGATTTTATTTACACAAAATACAACAAGTAAAACATATATTATATGTTATTCAGGCAGGAAATATAGTCTGATATACTCTGTCTGAGACCTGAATTGCCCTATATTCAGATACACGACAAATAAACTGTATTTGTAGCATAATTATTGCTGAAAACCAACACAAAAATCATGCTAACGCTCTTTGACGTCATGTTTAATTTAAACCTTTGATTTTTGAGACATTTCATAAATTCTAGTTGAAAAAAAACAGTATAAAATGAAGAACAATTTTAAATGCTAGAAATACTGGCACTATCTTTCAGTTTGTGAAAAATGACTGAAAATTCCATACATCTATACTTTTAACTATTACTTAATTTTTGTATTTTCCCTACATATTTAAATTTAAACAAGATCTAAGTATTTGCCACGTCTTGGTCAGGTAACAACAACCAATCTTTATCAAATTAATGAATAAATAAATACATTTATTTATATATTATAGGAATTCTGGAAAGACAAAATCATATATAAATTCGGTAATGCAAGAAAAGTATTAGACAAAGATCACCCTGATGTAAAATTAAGGAAGAAAAATGTTGCAGGGAACACAGAGAAAAAAGCAGAAGAAATAACAACATTTACTTGGGGTCTTGCAAAGTACCTTCCAGAGTTACCAGTAACGGAAGACGATACATCCTTTGAAATCCATATTAAATGGCTGCAAAGGGAGTTTAAGAAGACTGATCCAGATACCGATGGTGTTGACACAAAAATGCAGCTTACTTTTCCGTATCGTCGGAAATTGGTGGTTGAGGAAAAAATAAGTGTGACAGATTTGCTTGAGCAATTTCCATGGCTAACTAGCAGACATGAGGTAATAATGTCCATAATTTTTACAGAATGAAATATATATGTTTTGAATCGGACTGAATATGCAATGTCAGACATACAAAATACAAAATTTATTTTAAAAACCAATCAAGAAAACATATGGGTCCTACAGTTTAAATGTTGTTTTTTTTTAATTAATGGTAATATTTTACAAAATATCATATTACATTGTAAGAATCTTAAATCCTGAGAAAAATACATTGAAATATAGGGATAACAGGACATATATACAATGACTGAATATTTCAATCACATTTCACTATTTCAGCAAACAACCCTAGTATAGAAATTAAGATTTCGGATAACCGTATGTACATATTTTTTTTTCAGTGAGTACATATTGTATTTATATTTCAGCTTCTCAAAGAATTTGAAAGATTAGAACCTAACACTGTGTCCAAAAATTTAGTAGAATTACTCACTGATGGCTTACAGAAATACAGAAAGGCCATTGTAAGCCTTCTGAAGAAGAAGAAAAAACCAGATTTTTTATCTGAAATTGATCAGGCTAGCAGACATTTTAGGGCAGAAGGACAAAGAAATTGTAAGTAGCTTTCGATACTATCGTTTTAAGCTCAAAATGGATCATTGGCATTTCTGCTATGGCCATAAATTTATTTTTTCACCATTATGATTATGAGAAATTCAAAGGAAAGGACTTAATGTATATGAGAAAATAAAACAAATAAAGTAACAATGAAATAAGCTTTATGACCATTCTTGTTTAGCAGGTTGAATAATAAGAACACTATATGTTGGGTGATTTTACAATAATCTTGGTGCTTGCGATGGTTGATTATTTGATTGAAAAGATCCTGATGCTTGAGATGGGTGATTTTTTTTAAAAAAGATCCTGGTGCTCAAGATGGGTGATATTTTGATTAATACGATCCTGGTGCTCGAGATGGGTGACCTTTTTGAAAAGATCCTGGTGCTTGAGATGGGTGATTTTTTAAAAAAAAAATCCTGGTGCTCAAGATGGGTGATATTTTGAAAAATAAAATCCTGGTGCTTGAGATGGGTGATTTCTGGATCCAGATTCCCATAATATTGAAATATTCAGTACAATTGCATAATACAGAATCAACCAACCAAAATGCTGAAGTTTATATTTATTTATTTGCTCTGTGCCAAACTTAGAATTTATTGACACAAAAGCAATGCCTCCCAACCATTTTGTTGTCATGTTGCTCCTTAAAACATTTGTACAGCATACCGCAATTTACAGTATACATTTTGAATTATCAACCATGGATACATTTGTATTTATGTTTTACTATACACACACTTAAACACATATTATTATTTTTTGACATGCCTATAATTGACAATTTGAAAAATAAACTAAATATAATGTTTATGACCATGATTTTTTTTAGATGCTGATGATTGTATGGCATTGGCTGGCATCCCTTTATTGTTTAAGGAAAAGCCAGATACACTTATGTGCAAAGGTGAAGGGGTTCCAATGGGCATCAAAATCAACAGCCAAATGATGACAATGGATGACAACTCATTTTCTGTGTACGCAGAAGAAACTGAAGTTTTTAAGTGTGATTCTTTTTTCGAGGCATACAGTGGACTGCTGGCTTGTATATATGTTATGAATCTTGCCTATCCTAAAGGTTTAGACAAAACATTTTCTTTCGTGCAAAATATTTTATTAGGCCTTAGAGACGACACTTCAAAAAATACTGTAGACAGAAGAATTGTAAATGTATTATCTTTATTAAATGCAGAAATTAAAAAGAGCTAATTAATTTGACAGACATGGATCATAAAATATTATGTGATGCCCTATTTTCACAACATGTAAAAACTGTTATAATAAAGTAGACAACATGCTTAAAAGATGCTATATTTTTCCTTCTATAGACGTTAAAATATCATTTTCTGTTTGGCTAACTTAGCTCTATATACAGATATTTTACAATAAGCTGCTTGTCAAAAGTATGGTAACTTATCATCCTTTATAAATAATTTCAAATTCTCCTAAAGTTGCTCTGGAAAACAATTGACTGTAATCTACATTTACTTCATTTATAATGTTTTTTTTATTGTTTTTAGTTTTTTAATGGTGCATCATTTTTATCATCAACTATTTATACCTATCTTTTTTAAATGAAATACTCTATCTAAAACAAACTTAGTTGTTTTCCTTACGCCTTAGTGTAACAAACATGAATGTTCTCCCAGTTATATCAGAAACACAATTTTCAGTATTTTTTCTGATGTCTAGTTTATGAACTCCTTGTTTTTTGTTGTTGTTGTTTTTTAAATGACATTTTTGATTTTCAGGTTTTGAAAATGACATTTTTTCATGCGTTTTATTTCTTTAATATGCATTCATTTACCTGATATCATTCTACTTATTTTTGCAGAAAATTGTATACTTTCTACAATAGGCAATGCAAAGTTAATTCCTTGGTTCTTGGGCCATTTTTCAAAGAAATAATGAGAGAGTAAGGCATTAATTTTTATTTTTATTGCTAAAACAGTGAGGAGTTATCCTTTTGTACTGCACAAGTCTTTGCAAAAGAAACAGGGGAAGTAATGTTTTTCTTTTTTATTTTTGATTTGGCAATACAAAGGGACAATTAGGCACCCTTAAAGAAGATGAGGGGGCTGAGAACCTAATATGTTTTATTCATTGGCATAATAGTCCACTGTTCATGCTATGAATTTGTTCAGTTGTGTTTTAAATTGAATATTAATCAAATAAATAGTATATGTTAGTAGTTTATAAAAACTGCCTTCCTCTTTTTGTTGAAAATGTTTTTAGTTTGTATGATTTTTTAAATTGAAATTTGTCATTTACATTCTTTGTAAATTATTGTACATATTTTTTACAAAGCAATGTCTATTTGTAAAGCACTGATGTCTATCAGGGATTTTTGTTTTCATTTAAAGTAAAATCCATTAACAAAATCAACATTTAAAAAACATGCAATTGTGTTTTTTTTTTGTCTGGTATTGCAATAAAATGATCCAAAAGCATTTGATTTGATAATATTTTTTTTATCAACAAGATATGGATTAAATGTATGAGTATTTTTAATCAGGATATTCCAACAAAATTTATGTGGTTCTTTTTATAGACACATTTTGGAAAAGGGATCAAACACATCACATATGCTGTGTGTTTATCTTTAAAGGCAAAAACTCATAATGCACAACCACTTTCTTAACAATGAAACAGGAAAATTGATATTTACTGTTCTACAGTTTAACATTAATGGAACCAATAAAAGAAAACAAGTTCAAGCAAGAGTGGAAGGGAAAACAAAAAGGTATTCCAAGTTAGGTTGTTCTTGACTCAATATTTCAGATGTTTTCTTTGGGGCTACTGTCATTTGGAGAATACTGAAAAGAAACCAGACTGTTTCAAAACTTGAAACATTTTCCTGTATTTACCATGATATTTTGATTGATTGATTGATTGAATATGTTTTAACGCCGAGCTGGCGATATTGCAGCCAATATCACGGCGAGAACTAATTTGAATGGAAGTTGTTAAAATTTAACATAACATCTAAAACCAATAGACTATTTACAAGTAAGATATGGCAGTATAAACAATAAAAAACAAATATCAGACAAAACGTTACAAAACATTTAACAATATCACAGACTTGAATAATATCACAGAAACGCTATCACATAAATACAAACAGTGAAATAAAATCAGTTACAACATATAACAAATTAAAATTATGGTTCAGGACTATAATCAGGAATACAGTCAGACTATATTCTCGAATATAGTCCCACGTCCTTCAAATATTGTAAAATACGGTTGCCAGCAACCTTTGTAAATAAATCTTTCATATTGTTGACTGTGTAGTACCGACAAATAATGTCGGATTTATCTACACAGTCAATTAAAAGATGTCTAATACTGTGTCGACATTGGCAAGGTATACATTCAGGAGGAGGCTCATTCTCTAAAATAAAAGAATGAGTCGTCCTTGTGTGGCCAATGCGACATCTAGTTAAAACAACTTGGTCTCTACGGCTTCTGCCGAAGAAACAAACATTCTTGCCAACAGTTGGCTCTATAGAATGTAATTTATTGTCTGTAAGCAAATCCCACCGGGACTGCCACAGACGTAAAACATATTTGTATATTAAAGGTTTAAAATCAGAATAAGGCACTGACATATTAGTTATGGGGTCATCTAAAGCATCCTTCGCTATTCTATCTACGACTGTGTTTCCCTTAATACCAATATGACTTGGTACCCAGAGAAAAATGATTTCTTTGCCCATTTGGACAAGTCTTTTATAAAATTCAATAATATGGGCAATTAAAGGGTTTTTATATTTCTGACCTTCTATAGCCATTAAACACGAAAGTGAATCTGAACAAATAAGAAATTTAAGTTTTTCAGATGTTCTGGCAAACTTTAAAGCAAGAATTATGGCTCTGGCTTCAGCTGTAAAAATGGAACTGGAGGATGGAAGACGGAGAGTAGCTGCTTGCTGTCCATAGACAGCAGCGGCAGCCACTTTGTCCCCGTCCTTCGACCCATCAGTATAAATAGAATCATGAAATTCAAACTTTGATTTTATTTCAGCAAAGTCTTGTTGAATAATAATAGGGTTTGTTTCGGACTTTTTATGTTTTCTTAGGTCAAAAATAAACATAGGTTTGGGTACAAGCCAAGGTGGTGATTGAGGTATATTAATGGGGGCAATTTCATCAAGGTTGATGTTAGAACCCGAAATATGTGGTTTCATCCGGATACCAAACGGAGGAATTTTATTTTCATGTTGTTCAAATATATTTTCATAGAGAGGATTGAAAACACAGTCGTAGGCAGGATTTGAAGGATATGCTTTTAGCTTGGTTAAATATTGCAAACCAAGTTTTACCCGACGATTATAAAGAGACGGCTCGTTCGCCTCTACATATAAACTCTCCACAGGAGACGTTCTGAACGCCCCCAAGGCCAAACGTAGGCCTTGGTGGTGAACAGTATCTAAAATCTGTATATAGGATTTGCGAGCAGATCCGTATATAATGGAACCATAATCAAGTTTTGATCGTACAAGTGATCGGTATAAATTTAACAAAATGTTTTTATCAGCCCCCCAGTCAGTGCTAGAAACAACTTTTAAAATATCCAATGCCTTCAAGCATTTAGCTTTAAGCATTTTGATATGGGGTAGAAAGGTAAGTTTACTGTCAAAAAGTAACCCAAGGAATTTAGTTTCTTTAACTACTTTGATAGGTACATTGTAGAGTTTGAGTTCAGGGTCTGGATGTAATTTTCTTTTATTACAGAAATGCATGCAGAGAGTTTTTGATGCGGAAAATTTAAATCCATTTTCTGTTGCCCATTTTTCAATTTTATTAAGTGATAACTGCAATTGACGTTCTATGCTGTTCATATTTTTAGCTCTGCAACAAATCAAAAAGTCATCAACATAAAGAGAGCCTTCGACATTGTTTTGCAAGGTTTTTGCAAGACTGTTAATTTTGATACTAAAGAGAGTAACAGAGAGAATGCTTCCCTGGGGTACACCCATCTCTTGTTCAAACGGATCAGACAATGTTGAATTGACCCTGACTTTGAACTCCCTGTCAGATAAAAAGTTATCGATAAATGTAGGTAACCTACCTTTCAACCCCATATCGTTTAAATCCTTTAAAATACCATATTTCCAAGTGGTGTCATATGCCTTTTCAAGATCGAAAAAGACGGACACCACATGTTCACCTTTAGCAAACCCGTTGCGAATAAATGATTCGAAGCGAACAAGATGATCCAACGTGCTTCTGCCTTGCCGGAATCCGCACTGTATATTGGACAGGAGACCATTCGTCTCAAGGAACCAGACAAGGCGGTCGTTGATCATCCGTTCCATTGTCTTACAGACGCAACTTGTGAGGGCAATTGGCCGATAATTCGACGGTTCAAAATGATCTTTCCCAGGTTTTGGAATAGGGATAACTGTGGCTAGCTTCCAGATGGAAGGCAAGTCACCAGATTCCCAGACATTATTGAGCAGATCCAAAAGAGTTTTTAAAGAAGTATCAGGAAGATGTTTCAAAAGTTTATAGTGAATATCATCAGGACCACATGCTGTGTCATGTGCTTTTGCCAGCGAGTTTTTGATTTCATCCAAAGAGAAGGGGCGGTTGTAGTCTTCAGAATTTTTTGATCGAAAGTTGATTTTAGTTTTTTCTGTTCGGTTTTTAATATGTTGAAATTCCTCAGAATAATTTTGAGAAGAGGAATTTTTAGAAAAGGTTTCACCAAGTTTTTGAGCAATGTCGTTTTGAGATGTCAAAAGAGTTTGTCCATCTTTGAGATGGTGAAGATTAGTTTTCCTGTTTTTTCCTTTAATTTTTTGAATAAAATTCCAAACCTTGTTCATTGGTGTATGGGAATTTATTTCAGAGACGAAGTTTTGCCAAGATTTTCGTCTCTTTTGTTTAAATGTTCGACGTGCTTTCGCACGGAATATACGAAGATTACTTAAATTACCTTGGGTTGGATGCAAATTGAACCGTCGTTCGGACTTTTTCCTGTTTTTCTTCGCTTCCTCACAGTCATCATCAAACCATGGTTTGCTGGGTTGTTTTGGATTTGTCGAGGTTTTAGGAATGGTTCTTTCCGCTATCGATACCAACATTTCGCTAAATTTGAGAATTGGATTATTAATACCGTCGAAAGTGTCTTCTTTCAGTTCATCTCGGCAGAGTTGTTCGAACAAAAGCCAATTGGCTTTGTCAAATTTCCAGCGAGCAACTCTCTCCGAGGACGTTGGAAATAGATTCTCCAAAATAATTGGAAAGTGGTCACTTCCACACAAATCGTCATGGACTCGCCATGAGTAATCCAATAATAACGAAGGGTCACATAGTGTTAGATCAATAGCGGAATAAGCACCATTCCCTGGATGGAGGTAGGTGTCTGATCCATCATTAAAAATGCACAGCCCTTCCTGATTCACAAAATCTTCAACCCTCTTGCCTTTATCATTTAAAGAGTTACTGCCCCATATAGGATTATGTGCGTTAAAATCGCCCATAAGAAGAAATGGAGCAGGTAATTGATCTGTCAAAGATTTTAGTTGAGAAACATTTAAGGAAGTATTTGGAGGAATATAAACAGAACATAATGTTATAGTTTTACTCAGAGAAAGTCGAACTGCAACTGCCTGTAGGTCAGTATTTAGATTTATTTGACTGTGAATTACACCATTCTTAACAAGGATAGAAGAGCCGCCAGCAGCTCTTTCATCCTTTTTAACATGGGTACTGTATAGAGAGTAATCTTTAATATTTACTTGATCGTTTTCCTTTAAATGAGTTTCTTGTAGGCACAAGGCAACAGGGATGAAGGTTTGGATAAGTAAGGATAACTCAATTAAATTGATTTTTAAACCTCGACAATTCCATTGGATGATATTGTTCATTATTTAGGTGGACGTATGGGGGAGTAACCCTTTTTTGATCGTTCGTTCGAGCTACAGCGCCTGCCACCCGAAGCGCGGGAGTCAATCGCTGATGGAGGAGAATCCTTCGATGGAACTAAAGGATCTCCCCAGATTGACTCCATATTTTCAGTTGGAGATGTATCCATTTGGTCAGAGTCTTGATCGACTGCGTCGTCAAACTCTGAGCACAAATCTCTGAACCTGTTGAACGTAAAATTTTTGTCAGCCTTCGTTTGGCGATTAGAAAGTTGTTTGTTTTTTAATTTATCAGAAGACGAGGATCTTGTGTTTTTATGTGAAGACGATGGATTTTGAGATTTCTTATCTGAAGATGTGGAAGTTCTGTGTTTAGCTGATGGTTTTGGTTGATTATTTGTAGATAGAGAACTAGATGTTTGTGATGAATTAGACTGTGTAGATTGTGAAGTTTTCCCTTTCGAGGAATTGGACAGAGAAAGGAGAACTGGGAGTTCTGATTCAACAGGCCATGTGTAATCAGTTTGAGTAGCAAAAGATCTGTTGGTTTTCGGTGATTTAACTTTGTCAGCATATGAGGTGGCTTGAGTGGAGTTATTAGAGGCAGAGACCAGTCTTTTAGCTTCTTGGTAGCTTAAACCCTTTTCTACTTTCGTTTTTTGAATTTCAAATTCTGTTTTGTAAAATTGGCAGTTTCTGGAATTGGCCATATGTTCTAGTCCGCAATTTACACATTTAACGTGGCCGTCACAATCAAAATTGGAGTGGCCCTCTACAGAACATTTGACACACTTTTCAATACCTCTGCATGAACTCCTACCGTGCCCAAATTTCTGGCATTTGAAGCAACGAGTAGGGTTAGGTATGAAGGTGTCAACTTTGATTCTGTAGGGACCTATGAAGATATGTTCAGGCACACGGGTACAGTCAAAAGTGATGAGATAAGTATTCAGTTTAATAATTTTATCTTCAGAACGTTTTGTAAACCTTTTAACTTTTGATACATTCTGGGGTTTCAGTTCATCACATATTTCGTCTTCTGTCAATTCAGTTAAATCGCGGTCTCTGTCTCTAATCACACCTTGACAAGAGTTCAGTGATCTATGAGGTGTGACGGAGATGTTGATGTCAGAAATTGTTGTGAGAGAGAGTAGGTTTTTGGACTGTTGGGATCGAAAACATTCAACTAGCAAATTTCCGTTTTTCATTTTTGTGACTTTTTTAAGTTGGCCGGCACAACCTTGTAGAGTTTTTTGGATGACAAAAGGAGAAATTTTGGTGACTGGTTTTTCACTGTTTACTGCTGCTAAAACTAAAAATTTTGGAAAGTTGTCTGAAAAATTGTTTGGTAGTTTTGCTGTATGTTCCTCATCGTCGCTGGTGTCGAGTTTCCGTTTAAATGTTGATTGTTGGTTTGGTTTTTTTGGTTGAAAATCCATGGTGATATATATACATTTCGTTATCCTGGCTCCCCGCCCACCTCGGAGCAGCATCAAAACGATGTATGCTTGCCACATTTGCGACAAGCATCAGGGCTACCAAAATAAGATACTCGCATGGAGTACCTTTTAATGGGCGCAAGCCTCGTGCCAGGGGTTGCCTGACGAGACAACCGCCCAAAGTAACATCCACACGATTGACCCATGAGCCACCGCCTTCTTGAACCCAACATATGTAAATGGTACTATTGTTGTACATTTTTGAAACAGGCCAAGTTCAAGGGCTTGACGTGACCAGCCGATTGATCAGGACCGGGCCCATCCGACCGCCCGTTTAAGATAAAGTAAGGGCCAAAGTGGTGTGTTTCAACCACCAGGATCCCGTCCTCTATCCTTACGGGTATCCACACACGGCAAACATGTGGCCTCATTAAGCCGAGGAGGCTTTGTCCCATAAGCCACCGCCTTCTCTGCGCCTCCATCAGTGGTTATCATCCAAGACCCCAGAACCCAAACATCAACCTCAAGCGATACAACAGCAGACCACCTTCCCAACCCAGTGTATCTCGGTTTCATAAAGGGTTCATCTGGGTCTTTTCAGACAACCACGAGAAAAACCGCAGAGGGCTAGACATGACCAGTTGTTGGCTGAACCGGGACCATCCTGCCAAAACTTGAGCTGGTTATACATGATTTTAATATAGTCCGAAATTAGTAAAGTTGATAATATTAAAACTAAACAGAATAATTAACTTGCTTATGAACTTTGAGGAAAAGAATAAAATAAAGCAAAAAAAAAAATAAATAGGTTATCTAAAGTTAAATATTTGAGCCTGTTGAGGTTTGACCCATAAGCCAACACCAATCCAATAAATCAGGAATTTAAGAATTATGTTAACCAAATTTTAAGGAAAAAAATAAGATCTTAACTATTATAAAGGGATTGATGTGACCAGCCGATTAACCGAATCGGGTCCATCCGGCCTCCCGTCTAGGTAAAGATTGTGCCCCAGATGGTGATCGGAACCGTTTATCCGGCCATCCAGGAACACTCCCTATTACCGACACGGGTTTGCGACACACGGCAAACATGTCGCCTCTTCAGGGGCCTCTTACGCCAAGCCGAGGAGCTGTGGGCCTATTCTATTGTGTCCCCGGACCCACACGATATTTTGCAAGGAACCCATAGCATGTTGCTTGCAGCTAGTATTTTTACTAGGCTAGAGGAGTTTTTCTACCAGAAGGACCTCATTTTGCTACTTGTACCTAGTATGTTCACTAGAAGAAAGGAGTACATTTACCAGACATTTCTAGTTTAATTACTTGCACCTAGTAATTGTACTAGGCAAGATGGGTATATTTCCTAGTAATACTTAGGTATATTACTTGCACCTAGTAATTCAACTAGGCCAGGGAAGTACATTTACTAAGATTATCTAGTTTATTTACTTGTTCCTAGTAATTGCACTAGGTGAGAGGAGTAGAATTACCAGAACATGCAGAGTTAAATTACTCAAATCTAGTAAATTTACTAGGCAAAGGTGGTATTCTTACTAGTGATGACTAGTAGCTTTACTAGCTTTCCAAGTAAAATTACTTATAGCCTAGTATTCCCATGGACAGTAAGTTTACTAGTTTACCTAGTAAAATTTACTAGTTTTTTTTTTCAGTGATCGTGGCGAAAACTAATTTTCTTTTAAAACAAATCAAGTAAGATCAAACTTGATAAAACAAAATCCATATTAACAAGTAAAAACGTAAAATAATAAAAATAGAGATAAATAATAAAATTCCTCAAAAATCTGATTATATAAAAAAAATATCACAGTTTAAGCTTTTGAAACAGAAATATACATTATCACAGTCAAAAATAATATCAACAAACAATAAGATTAAACAAATAAACTTGAAATATTACGAACATATTAAATTTGTGATGTGGACTATATTCTAGAATATAGCCCAACATCCCTCAAATATTTTAAAAGACGGTCGCCAGCGACCTTTGTAAACAAGTATTTAATATTCTCGACTGTGTAGTACCGACTAATGATGTCGGATTTATCTACACAGTCTATTAAAAGATGTTTGACAGTGTGTCGGCATTGGCAAGGGATACACTCAGGAGTCGTCCTGGTGTGGCCAATGCGACATCTAGTTAAAACAACTTGTTCTCCCCGGCTTCTGCCAAAGAAACAAATATTTCTGCCAGCGCTTGGCTCAATAGCATGCAATTTGTTGTCTGTTGGCAGATCTCACTGGGAACGACACAGACGTTAAACATATTGATAAATCAAAGGTTTAAAATCAGTATAAGGCACTGACATATTAGTAACTGGGTCATCTAAAGCATCCTTCGCTATACTATCTACGACTGTTTTTCCTCAGATACCAATATGACTTGGTATCCACATAAAAACTATTTCTTTGCCCATATGGACAAGTCTTTATAAAATTCAATAATTTGGGAAATTAATGGGTTTTTATATTTCTGACCTATAGCCAATAAACATGAAAGAGAATCTGAGCAAATAAGAAATTTCAGTTTATCAGACGTTCTGACAAATTTTAAAGCAAGAATGATGGCTGTAGCTTCTGCAGTAAATATTGAACTAGAAGATGGAAGACGGAGAGTTGCTGCCTGCTGCCCATGGACTGCTGCAGCAGCTACTTTGTCCCCGTCCTTTGATCCATCAGTGTAAATTGAGTCATGAAATGCAAATTTTTATTTTATTTCAGCAAAAAGTTGTGCATAAACAGCCGCAGCAGCTACTTTATCTCCGTCTTTCGATCCATCAGTATAAATGTTATCGACATCTTGAAAATTTGATTTAATTTCAGCAAACTGTTGCTGAATTTCAATGGGGTTAGTTTCCGACTTTTTATGTTTTCTGATGTCAAAAATTAATTTGGGTTTGGGTACAAGCCAAGGTGGTGATTGAGGTATATTAATAGGGGCTATTTCATCAAGGTTGATGTTAGAACCAGAAATGTGTGGTTTTCATCCGGACACCAAAAGGAGGGATTGATTGATTGATTATTGTTTTACGCCGTGTGGGCGACATTGAAGCCATATCACGGCGAGAACTAATTAAATTAAGTACTATGTTAAAACGAATACTATGTAAAACGAATGAACTATTTACAAATAATATTTAACTAGAAAATAAAACAATACAACAGAAACACTCAAAATCAAAGATACTATCACAGACAAAATTTGGAAAATAATATCACAGATACGCTATTAAATAAACATCATTCAAAACATATGAACAAATTAAAAATTATTGGACTGAATTCAAGAATGTCGGACTATATTCTCGAATACAGTCCAACGTCTTTTAAATACTGTAAAATACGGTTGCCAGCAACCTTTGTAAACAAGTCTTTCATATTGTTGACTGTGTAGTACCGACTAATAATGTCGGATTTATCTACACAGTCAATTAAAAGATGTTTAATACTATGTCGCCATTGGCACGGAATACACTCAGGAGGCGGCTCATTCTCTAAAATAAAAGAATGAGTCGTCCTGGTGTGGCCAATGCGACATCTAGTTAAAACCACTTGTTCTCTCCGGCTTCTGCCGAAGAAACAAATACTTGTGCCAACAGTTGGCTGAATATCATGCAATTTATTGTCTGTAAGTAGATCCCACTGGGACTGCCACAGACGTACAACATATTTATAAATCAAAGGTCTAAAATCAGTATACGGCACTGACATATTAGTAACTGGGTCATTTAAAGCATCCTTCGCTATACTATCTACGACTGTGTTTCCTCGGATACCAATATGACTTGGTATCCAGATAAAAACTATTTCTTTGTCCATTTGGACAAGTCTTTTATAGAACTCAATAATATGGGCAATTAAAGGGTTTTTATATTTCTGACCTTCTATAGCCAACAAACATGAAAGAGAATCTGAGCAAATAAGGAATTTCAGTTTATCAGACGTTCTGACAAATTTCAAAGCAAGAATGATGGCTCTAGCTTCTGCAATAAATATTGAACTGGAAGATGGAAGACGGAGAGTTGCTGCTTGCTGCCCATGGACAGCTGCGGCAGCCACTTTGTCCCCGTCCTTGGATCCATCAGTATAAATTGAGTCATGAAATGCAAATTTTGATTTGATTTCAGCAAAATTTTGCTGAATTATAATTGGGTTTGTTTCAGACTTTTTATATTTTCTGAGGTCAAAAATAAATTTAGGTTTGGGTACAAGCCAAGGTATATTAATAGGGGCTATTTCATAAAGGTTTAAGTTAGAACCAGAAATATGTGGTTTCATCCGAATACCAAATGGAGGAATTTTATTTTCATGTTGTTCAAATATATCCTCATAGAGAGGATTGAAAACACAGTCGTAGGCAGGATTTGAAGGATATGCTTTTAGCTTGGTAAAGTATTGTAAACCAAGTTTAATCCTACGGTTGTGAAGAGACGGCTCGTTCGCCTCTACATATAAACTCTCCACAGGAGATGTTCTGAACGCCCCCAAGGCCAAACTTAGGCCTTGGTGGTGGACAGTATCTAAAATTTTTATATAGGATTTGCGAGCAGATCCATATATAATGGAACCATAATCAAGTTTAGATCGTACAAGTGATCGATATAGATTTAACAAAATGTTTTTGTCAACACCCCATTCAGTGCTGGAAACAACTTTTAAAATGTCCAATGCTTTCAAGCATTTAGCTTTCAGCATTTTGATATGGGATAGAAAGGTGAGTTTATTATCAAACAGAATTCCAAGGAATTTAGTTTCTGTTACAACTTTAATAGGTGCATTGTAGAGCTTTAGTTCAGGGTCTTAATGCAGTTTTCGTTTGTTACAAAAATGCATACAGACGGTTTTTGAGTTGGAAAATTTAAAACCATTTTCTGTGGCCCACTTTTCAATTTTATTTAAAGATAGCTGTAGTTGTCTTTCTATATTGTTCATATTTTTAGCCTTATAACATATCAAAAAGTCATCTACATAGAGGATTGATTGATTGAATATTGTTTTACGCCGTGTGGGCGACATTTAAGCCATATCACGGCGAGAACTAATTATATTAAGTTTGATTAAAACAAATACTATCTAAAACAAAAGAACTATCTACAAATAATATTTAAGGAAAAATAAAACAATAAAACAAATACAAGACAAACTTTCATTATGTAAAATATTATCACAGACGAACTTTGCAAAATAACAAACGAAATTTCAAAATAATATCACAGATACGCTATTAAATAACATGCAAAACAAATGAACAAATTTAAAGGTATTGGACTCTATTCAGGAATGCAGGCAGACTACATTCCTGAATACAGTCCAACGTCTTTCAAATATTGTAAAATACGGTTGCCAGCAACCTTTGTAAATAAATCTTTCATATTGTTGACTGTGTAGTACCGACTAATAATGTCGGATTTATCTACACAGTCAATTAAAAGATGCTGAATACTATGTCGACATTGGCAGGGAATACACTCAGGAGGCGGCTCATTCTCTAAAATAAAAGAATGAGTCGTCCTGGTGTGGCCAATGCGACATCTAGTTAACACAACTTGGTCTCTACGGCTTTTGCCGAAGAAACAAACATTCTTGCCAACAGTTGGCTCTATAGAATGTAATTTATTGTCTGTAAGCAGATCCCACTGGGACTGCCACAGACGTAAAACATATTTGTATATTAAAGGTTTAAAATCAGAGTAAGGCACTGACATATTAGTTATGGGGTCTTCTAAAGCATCCTTCGCTATTCTATCTACGACTGTGTTTCCCTTAATACCAATATGACTTGGTACCCAGAGAAAAATGATTTCTTTGCCCATTTGGACAAGTCTTTTATAAAATTCAATAATATAGGCAATTAAAGGGTTTTTATATTTCTGACCTTCGATAGCCAATAAACACGAAAGTGAATCTGAACAAATAAGAAATTTATGTTTTTCAGATGTTCTAGCAAACTTTAAAGCAAGAATTATGGCTCTGGCTTCAGCAGTAAAAATGGAACTGGAGGATGGAAGACGGAGAGTTGCTGCTTGCTGTCCATAGACAGCAGCGGCAGCTACTTTGTCTCCGTCCTTCGACCCATCAGTATAAATAGAGTCATGAAATTCAAACTTAGATTTTATTTCAGCAAAGTGTTGCTGAATAAGAATAGGGTTTGTTTCGGACTTTTTATGTTTTCTAAGGTCAAAAATAAACATTGGTTTGGGTACAAGCCAAGGTGGTGATTGAGGTATATTAATAAGGGCAATTTCATCAAGGTTGATGTTAGAACCAGAAATGTGTGGTTTCATACGGATACCAAAAGGAGGAATTTTGTTTTCATGTTGTTCAAATATATCCTCATAGAGAGGGTTGAAAACACAGTCGTAGGCAGGATTTGAAGGATAGGCTTTCAGCTTGGTTAAATATTGTAGACCAAGTTTTATTCTACGGTTGTAAAGAGACGGCTCGTTCGCCTCTACATATAAACTTTCTACGGGAGATGTTCTGAACGCCCCCAAGGCCAAACGTAGGCCTTGGTGGTGAACCGTATCTAGAATTTTTATATAGGATTTGCGAGCAGATCCATATATAATGGAACCATAATCAAGTTTTGATCTTACTAAAGATCGATATAAATTTAATAAAATAGTTTTATCAGCACCCCAGTCAGTGCTGGAAACAACTTTTAAAATATCCAATGCTTTCAAACATTTAGCTTTTAGCATTTTGATATGGGGTAGAAAGGTGAGTTTACTATCGAAGAGAAGTCCAAGAAATTTAGTTTCCTTAACAACTTTAATAGGCGAGTTATTGAGTTTTAGCTCAGGGTCTAAATGCATTTTGCGTTTATTGCAAAAATGCATACAAACAGTTTTGGAGCTGGAAAACCTAAAACCATTTTCTATAGCCCATTTTTCAATTTTATTCAAAGACAATTGTAATTGTCTTTCTATATTGTTCATGTTTTTAGCTCTATAACATATCAGAAAATCGTCAACATAAAGAGAACCCTCAACATCCTTTTGTAACGTTTTAGCTTAACTATTTATTTTAATGCTAAATAAAGTAACAGAAAGAATGCTTCCCTGAGGAACACCCATCTCTTGTTCAAAAGGGTCAGACATGGTAGTATTAACTTTTACCTTGAACTGTCTGTTAGACAAAAAATTATCAATAAAGGTAGGTAACCTACCTTTCAACCCCATATCGTTTAGATCTTTTAAAATACCATATTTCCACGTGATTTCGTATGCTTTTTCAAGATCGAAAAAGACCGACACAACGTGTTCACCCTTAGCAAACCCGTTGCGTATAAAACTTTCGAAGCGAACAAGATGATCTAACGTGCTTCTGCCTTGTCGGAATCCACACTGTATATTAGACAGGAGGCCATTGGCCTCTAGAAACCAGACAAGGCGGTCGTTGATCATCCGTTCCATTGTCTTGCAAACGCAACTTGTGAGGGCAATTGGCCGATAATTCGACGGTTCAAAATGATCCTTCCCCGGTTTTGGAATAGGGACAACTGTTGCAAGCTTCCACAGAGAGGGCAAGTCACCAGTTTCCCAAATGTTATTTAGTAAATCCAAAAGTGTTTGTAATGATGTATCAGGAAGATGGTTCAGAAGTTTATAATGAATATCATCAGGGCCACATGCTGTATCATGGGCCTTTGCAAGAGAATTTTTGAGTTCATCCAAAGAGAAATGGCGGTTATAGTCTTCTGTGTTTTTAGATTTAAAGTTTAGTTTAGTTTTTTCGGTGCGATTTTTGATTCGTTGAAATTCTGGAGAGTAATTTAGAGAGGACGAATGCTTAGAAAACGTCTCTCCAAGTTTATTTGATATGTCCTTTTCAGAAGTTAGGAGATTCTGGTCATCTTTAAGATGGTGAAGATTGCTTTTTCTGTTTTTACCGTTAATTTTTTGTATGAAATTCCAAACTTTATTCATTGGTGTATGAGAGTTTATTTTAGAGACGAAGTTTTGCCAAGACTTACGTCTCTTTTGTTTAAATGTTCTACGTGCTTTCGCACGGAATATACGGAAATGACTTAAATTATCTTGGGTTGGATGCAAGTTGAACCGTCGTTCGGCCTTTTTTCTACCTTTCTTCGCTTCCTCACAATCATCATCAAACCAGGGCTTGCTGGATTGTTTTGGATTTGTCGATGTTTTAGGAATGGTTCTCTCAGCTATCGATAATAACTTTTCAGTAAATTTAAGAACTGGATCATTAATGTCAATGAAAATATCTGTTCTAAGTTCATTTCGGCAGAGTTGCTCGAACAAAGGCCAATTGGCTTTGTCAAATTTCCAGCGGGCAACTCTCTCCGAAGATGAGGGAAAGAGGTTTTCCAAAATTATTGGAAAGTGGTCGCTTCCACATAAATCGTCATGGACTCGCCATGAGTAATCCAGTAATAGCGAAGGGTCAGATATCGTTAGATCGATAGCTGAGTAACAACCATTCCCCGGATGGAGATAGGTGTCAGATCCATCGTTGAAAATACACAAACCTTCCTGGTTTAAAAAATCTTCAATCTTTTTGCCTTTATCATTTTGAGAGTGACTGCCCCATATAGGATTATGAGCGTTGAAGTCACCCATAATGAGAAATGGGGCAGGTAATTGATCTATTAAGGATTTGAGTTGATTTATTTCTAAAGGACTGTTTGGCGGGATATAGACAGAACATAATGTGATAGTTCTGTTAAGTGTTATTCGGATAGCAACTGCCTGTAAATCGGTTGATAGGGATATTTGACTGTGAATGATGTCATTTTTAACAAGGATTGATGAGCCGCCAGCAGCTCTTTCATCCTGTTTCACTTTTGTACTGTAGAGAGAATAATTTTTGATATTTAAATTATCGTTTTCTTTTAAGTGAGTCTCTTGAAGACAAAAAGCAACTGGGAGGAAGGTTTGTACAAGTAGAGATAATTCAATTAAATTAATCTTTAAACCTCGACAATTCCATTGTATAATGTTCATATTTTAGGGGCGCGAATAGGGGAATATTTGTTCTTTGACTGATCTGTCGAACGACTTCGTTGACGTCTTTCACCTATAGCGCCGGATTCAGTGACTGGAGGACCAGGACCCTCAGATGGTACTAATGGGTCCGGCCAGATCGACTCCAGACATTCATTCGACGTTGTATCCATCTGCTCACAGTCTTGATCGATTTCATCGTCATACTCTGAGCAGAGGTCTCGAAACTTGTTGAATTTTGCATTTTTTTCAGCCTTCGAGAGGCGATTTGAAACTTTTATGGCTTGAGATTTACCTTTTGATGAGGAACGTGCAGCTCTCTGTGATGGTGAAGGTTTTTGAGGCGATTGTTTGGTTGAAGATATGGACGACCTTTGTTTTGGTGTCGGTTTTTGTTGATTGGTTGTATTTGAAGACAGGGATGTGGCTGTTGTTTGTGAAGAATTTGATGAAGATTGTTTAGGTTGAGGTGGTTTTGAATTTGGTTGATTGGATGTAACGAGAAGAAGTGGAATTTCTGTTCCATTAGGCCAGGTGAAGTCAGTTTGTGTAGCAAAAGATCTGTTGGTTTTGGTTGATTTAACTTTGTCAGCATATGAAGTGGCTTGAGTAGAGTTATTAGAGGCAGAGACCAGTTTTTTAGCTTCTTGATAGCTTAAACCCTTTTCTACTTTAGTTTTTTGAATTTCGAGTTTTGTTTTGTAAAATTGGCAGTTTCTGGAATTGGCCATATGTTCTAGTCCGCAATTTATACATTTAATGTGGCCGTCACAATCAAAACTGGAATGGCCCTCTACAGAGCATTTGACACACTTTTCTATACCTCTGCATGAACTCCTACCGTGCCCAAATTTCTGGCATTTGAAGCAACGAGTAGGGTTAGGTATGTAGGTGTCAACTTTTATTCTGTAGGGACCTATGAAGATATGTTCAGGCACACGGGTACAGTCAAAAGTGATGAGATAAGTATTCAGTTTAATAATTTTATCTTCAGACCGTTTTGTAAACCTTTTAACTTTAGATACATTCTGGGATTTCAGTTCTTCACATATTTCGTCCTCTGTCAATTCAGCTAAATCGCGGTCTCTGTCTCTAATCACACCTTGACAAGAGTTCAGTGATCTATGAGGTGTAACGGAGATGTTGATATCAGAAATTGTTGTGAGAGAGAGTAGGTTTTTAGACTGTTGGGATCGAAAACATTCAACTAGCAAATTTCCGTTTCTCATTTTTGTGACTTTTTTAAGCTGGCCGGCATAACCTTGTAGAGTTTTTTGGATGACAAAAGGAGAAATTTTGGTGACTGGTTTTTGACTATTTACTGCTGAAATAACTAAAAATTTTGGAAAGTTGTCCGAAAAATTGTTTGGTAATTTTACTGTATGTTCCTCATCATCGCTGTTGTCGAGTTTCCGTTTACATGTTGATTGGTTTGGTTTTTTTTGTTGAAAATCCATGGTGATATATATACATTTCGTTATTCTGGCTCCCCGCCCACCTCGGAGCAGCATCACAACGATGTATGCTTGCCACATTTGCGACAAGCATCAGGGCTACCAAAATAAGATACTCGCATGGAGTACCGTTTAATGGGCGCAAGCCTCGTGTCAGGGGTTGCCTGACGAGACAACCGCCCAAAGTAACATCCACACGATTGACCCATGAGCCACCGCCTTCTTGAACCCAACATATGTAAATGGTACTATTGTTGTACATTTTGGAGACAGGTCAAGTTCAAGGGCTTGACGTGACCAGCCGATTGATCAGGACCGGGCCCGTCCGACCGCCCGTTTAAGATAAAGTAAGGGCCAAAGTGGCGTGTTTCAGCCACCAGGATCCCGTCCTCTATCCTTACGGGTATCCACACACGGCAAACATGTGGCCTCATTAAGCCGAGGAAGCTTTGTCCCATAAGCCACCGCCTTCTCTGCGCCTCCATCAGTGGTTATCATCCAAGACCCCAGAACCCAAACATCAACCTCAAACGATACATCAGCAGACCACCTTCCCAACCCAGTGTATCTCGGTTTCATAAAGGGTTCATCTGGGTCTTTTCAGACAACCACGAGAAAAACCGCAGAGGGCTAGACATGACCAGTTGTTGGCTGAACCGGGACCATTCTGCCAAAGCTTGAGCTGGTTGTACATTTAAATGAAATTTTCAAATAGTCCAAAATTAGAAAAGCTGTTAATAGTAAAACAAAACAGAATAATTAACTTGCTTATGAATTTTGAGGAAAAGAATAAAATAAAGCAACAAAAAATAATAAATAAGTTATCTAAAGTTAAACATTTGAGCCTGTTGAGGTTTGACCCATAAGCCAACACCAATCCAATAAATCAGGAATTTAGGAATTTTGTTAACCAAATTTAAGGGAAAAAAAATAAGATCTTAACTATTATAAAGGGATTGATGTGACCAGCCGATTGACCGAATCGGGTCCATCCGACCTCCCGTCTAGGAAAAGATTGTGCCCCAGATGGTGATCGGAACCGTTTTTCCGGCCATCCAGGAACACTCCCTTTTACCGACACGGGTATGCGACACACGGCAAACATGTCGCCTCTTTAGGGGCCTCTTACGCCAAGCCGAGGAGCTGTGGGCCTATTCTATTGTGTCCCCGGGACCCACACGGGGGTCTACATAGAGGAAGCCCTCAACATTTTGTTTTAACGTTTTAGCTAAACTGTTTATTTTTATACTAAATAGAGCGACGGAGAGGATACTTCCCTGAGGAACACCCATTTCTTGCTCAAAAAGGTCAGACATGGTGGTGTTAACCTTGACCTTGAACTGTCTGTCTGAAAGAAAATTTTCAATGAAGGTAGGTAACCTACCTTTCAACCCCATATCATTTAGGTCTTTTAAAGTACCATATTAAGACCGACACCACGTGTTCACCCTTAGCAAACCCGTTGCGTATGAAAGACCCAAAGCGAACAAGATGATCTAACGTGCTTCTCCCCTGCCAGAATCCACACTGTATATTGGACAGGAGACCATTGGTCTCGAGGAACCAAACAAGGCGGTCGTTGATCATCTGTTCCATCGTCTTGCATACGCAACTTGTGAGGGCAATTGGCCGATAATTCGACGATTCAAAATGATCTTTCCCAGGTTTTGGAACAGGGATAACTGTAGCGTGCTTCCAGAGGGAAGGCAAGTCGCCAGTAACCCATATTTTATTGAGGAGATCCAAGAGTTTCTAAACGTGTATAAGGAAGGTGTTTCAGAAGTTTATAATGAATATCATCTGGGCCACGTGCTGTGTCATGGGCCTTCGCCAGAGAATTTCGAGTTCATCAAGAGAGAAAGGACGGTTGTAGTCGTCTGAATTGTTTGATCGAAAGTTAAGTTTGGTTTTTTCGGTTCGGGTTTTAATACGTTGAAATTCCTGAGAGTAATTTTGAGAAGAAGAATTTTTAGAAAAGGTTTCACCCAGTTTTTGAGAGATTTCATTTTCTGATGTTAAAAGGGTTTGGTCATCTTTTAGATGGTGAAGATTGGCTTTCCTGTTTTTACCATTAAGCTTTTGTATAAAGTTCCAAACTTTGTTCATTGGTGTATGAGAATTGATTTTTGAGACGAAGTTTTGCCAAGACTTTCGTCTTTTTTTTTAAATGTTCGACGCGCTTTTGCACGGAATATACGGAAGCTACTTAAATTATCTTGTGTTGGATGTTTATTGAATCGTCGTTCGGCCTTCTTCCTACTTGTTTTCGCTTCCTCACAATCATCGTCAAACCATGGTTTGCTGGGTTGTTTTGGATTTGTCGAGGTTTTTGGAATGGTTCTCTCAGCTATCGATACTAACGTTTTATTAAATTTGAGAACTGGATGAATAAAATTATCAAAATCATCTATTTTAAGTTCATCTCGACAAAGTTGCTCGAACAAAGGCCAATTGGCTTTGTCAAATTTCCAGCGAGCAACTCTCTCAGATGCAGTAGGAAACAAATTTTCCAAAATGATTGGAAAATGATCACTTCCGCACAAGTCATCATGAACTCGCCATGAGTAATCTAACAATAAAGAAGGATCACATATTGTTAAATCGATAGCCGAGTAAGAACCATTTCCCGGATAAAGATAAGTATCAGAACCATCGTTAAATACGCACAATCCTTCCTGGTTTAGGAAATCTTCGATTTTCTTTCCTTTATTATTTTGCATATTACTACACCAAATAGGGTTGTGAGCGTTAAAATCTCCCACCAGTAGGAAAGGAGCTGGAAACTGACTGATCAAAGATCTGAGTTGCTGAGAATCCAAGGTTGAATTTGGAGGAATATATACTGAACATAAAGTAATTGATTTTTCAAGAGAAACTCTGACAGCAACAGCTTGCAGATTTGTTGTAAGGTTTACCTGACTGTGAATAATGTTATTTTTAACAAGGATAGAAGAACCGCCTGCAGATCTTTCATCCTTTCCGACGTAAGTACTGTATAAAGTATAGTTTTTAACATTAATAGAATCATTTTCTTTCAAATGAGTTTCTTGGAGACAAATAGCTATAGGAAGGAATGTTTGTATCAGTAACGATAGTTCGATAAAGTTAGTTTTTAAACCCCGGCAATTCCATTGTAATATTTTCTTCATTTTCTGGGCGGACGAATAGGAGAGAATTTGTTACTACGCCGCGCTTGGGGGGAACAGCTCCCATTCCTCCGAACAGAGCCATTTGAAATGGGGTCACCCCAGACTGATTCAGAATAATCATCTGGGGTTACTTCCATTTGGCTGTCATCATCGCCATATTCGGATGACAGCGTCTGAAATTTAACTAAGTGCTTTTCCGCTTTCTTTATGCGACCAGTGTTCTGTTTTAACTTTTCTATTGAAGATGAACGTTTATTTTGCTGTTGTAATGATGAGGACTGCTTATTGGATTTCTGCGGTGAGGCCGTTTATTTCAGGACTTCTGAGGCGAAGACTGTTTATTGGTTAAGTTGAGGACTTTTGTGTTGAGGATTGAGATTTTGTATTTGAAGCATTATTTGCAGATTTGTTTGATGTTTTAAGTTTTCTTCCTAGATCGTCTCCCATCTGTTTATCAACATTTGAGTCCAAGTAGATGTCGGCCATCTCAAAGTGGTTGAATGGTAGAGATGAAGTTGTTGTTTGCGAAGAACTAGAGGACTTGGATGGAGTAAATTCAGAAATAAGTTTTGGCATTTCAGCACCCTGTGGCCATGTAAATACTGTTTGAATACTAAGTGTTCTTGTGGTTAACGGACCTTTCACTTTTTCAGCGTAAGAAGTAGAAGTATTTGGAATTAAATTATCAGAGGCAGAGACCAATTTTTTAGCTTCTTGGTAACTCACGTGTTTGTCCACTTTGACTTTTTGAATTTCTAGTTCGCGTTTGTAAAATTCACACGCTTTTGAATTTGCCATGTGGTTACCGCTGCAGTTAGTACATTTGGCTTCCCCTTCACATTCAAAACTGGAATGGCCTTCAACAGAACACTTGACACACCTTTCTGTCCCCCTGCAAGAACTCTTCCCGTGTCCAAACTTTTGACATTTGAAACAGCGGGTAGGGTTAGGAACGAAAGAGTCGACTCGTATTCTAAAAGATTTGAAAACACAGTCGTAGGCAGGATTTGGAGGATATGCTTTTAGCTTGGTTAAGTATTGTAAACCAAGTTTTATCCTACGGTTATAAAGAGACGGCTCGTTCGCCTCTACATATAAACTCTCCACAGGAGACGTTCTGAACGCCCCCAAGGCCAAACGTAGGCCTTGGTGGTGAACAGTATCTAAAATTTGTATGTAGGATTTGCGAGCAGATCCATATATAATGGAACCATAATCAAGTTTTGATCGTATAAGCGATCGATATAAATTTAACAATATGTTTTTATCAGCACCCCAGTCAGTGCTGGAAACAACTTTTAAAATATCCAATGCTTTCAAGCATTTAGCTTTAAGCATTTTGATATGGGGTAGAAAGGTAAGTTTATTGTCAAACAGAATACCTAGAAATTTTGTTTCTTTGACGACTTTAATTGGAGAATTATAAATGTTTAGTTCGGGGTCCAAATGCAGTTTTCGAGTTGGAAAATTTAAAACCATTTTCCATAGCCCATTTTTCAATTTTATTTAAAGACAGCTGTAGTTGTCTTTCAATATTGTTCATATTTTTAGCCCTATAACATATCAAAAAGTCATCTACATAGAGGGAGCCTTCAACATTTTGTTTTAATGTTTTAGCTAAACTGTTTATTTTTATACTAAATAAAGTGACGGAGAGGATACTTCCCTGAGGAACACCCATCTCTTGTTCAAAAGGGTCAGACATGGTCGTGTTAACCTTTACCTTGAACTGTCTGTTTGAAAGAAAATTTTCAATGAAGGTAGGTAACCTACCTTTCAACCCCATATCATTTAAGTCTTTTAAAATGCCATATTTCCATGTGGTGTCGTAGGCTTTTTCCAGATCGAAAAAGACGGACACCACATGTTCACCTTTAGCAAACCCGTTGCGTATAAAGGATTCGAAGCGAACAAGATGATCCAATGCGATATTAAACAAATTAACATCATTCAAAACATATGAACAAAATTAAAATAATTGGACTCTATTCAAGAATGCAGTCAAACTATATTTTTGAATACAGTCCAACGTCTTTCAAATATTGTAATATACGGTTGCCAGCAACCTTTGTCAACAAATCTTTCATATTGTTGACTGTGTAGTACCGACTAATAATGTCGGATTTATCTACACAGTCAATTAAAATGTGTTTAATACTATGTCAACATTGACACGGAAAACACTGAGGAGGCGGCTCATTCTCTAAAAAAAAGAATGAATCGTCCTGGTGTGGCCAATGCGACATCCAGTTAAAACCACTAATTTTTTAACAGTTGGCTCAATGTCATGTAATTTATTTTCTGTCAGCAGATCCCACTGGGTCTGTCACGGACGTAAAACATTTTATAAATCACAAGTTTAAAATCCGTAAAGGGACTGACATATAAGTAATTGGGTCATCTAAAACATCCATCGCTATACCATCTACGACTGTGTTTCCTCGGATATCAATATAACTTGGTTTCCAGATAAAAACTATATCTTTGCCCATTTGTACAAGTCTTTTATAGAATTCAATAATTTGGGCAATTAAAGGGTTTTTATATTTCTGACCTTTTATAGCCAATAAACATGAAAGAGAATCTGAGCATATAAGGAATTTGATTTTATCAGACGTTCTAACAAACTTCAAATCAAGAATGATGGCTCTAGCTTCTGCAGTAAATATTGAACTGGAAGATGGAAGACGGGGGGTTGCTGCCTGCTGCCCATAGACTGTCCCCGTCCTTGGATCCATCACTATAAATTGAGTTATGAAATGAAAATTTTTGATTTGATTTCAGCAAAATGTTGCTGAATATATAATTGGGTTTGTTTTAGACTTTTTATGTTTTCTGATGTCAAAAATAAATTTAGGTTTGGAAATTGAGGTATATTAATAGGAGCTATTTCATAAAGGTTTATGTTAGAACGAGAAATATGTGGTTTCATCCGAATACCAAATGGAGAAATTTTACTTTCCTGTTGTTCAAATATATCCTGGTAGAGAGGATTTAAAACACAGTCGTAGGCAGGATTTGAAGGATATACTTTTAGCTTGGTTAAGTATTGTAAACCAAGTTTTATCCTACGGTTACAAAGAGACGGCTCGTTCGCCTCTACATATAAACTTTCCACATGAGAAGTTCTGAACCCCCCCCCCCCCCCCACAAGGCCAAACGTAGCCCTTGGTGGTGAACAGTATCTAAAATTTTTATATAGGATTTGCGAGCAGATCCATATATGATGGAACCATAATCAAGTTTTGATCTAACTAAAAATCGATATAAAGTTAGTAAAATGTGCTTGAAACAACTTTTAAAATGTCCAATGCTTTCAAGCATTTAGCTTTAAGCATTTTGATATGGGGTAGAAAGGTGAGTTTGTTATCGAACAAAAGTCCAAGGAATTTGGTTTCTTTGACAACTTTGATAAGTTCATTATAGAGTTTGAGTTCAGGGTCTAGATGTAACTTTCTTTTATTACAGAAATGCATGCAGACAGTTTTTGAGCTAGAAAATTTAAATCCATTTTCCGTAGCCCATTTTGCAATTTTATTAAGAGATAACTGTAGTTTTCGTTCAATAGTGTTCATGTTTTTGGCTCTGTAACAAATAAAAAAATCATCCACATGGAGAGAGCCTTCAACATTATTTTGTAATGTTTCAGCCAAACTATTTATTTTTATGCTGAATAGAGTAACAGAGAGGAAACTTCCCTGAGGAACACCCATCTCTTGTTCAAAAGGGTCAGACATGGTGATATTAACTTTTACTTTGAACTGTCTGTCAGATAAAAAATTGTCAATAAAGGTAGGTAACCTACCTTTCAACCCCATATCGTTTAGATCTTTTAAAATACCATACTTCCAAGTGGTGTCGTATGCCTTTTCAAGATCGAAAAACACCGACACCACGTGTTCACCCATAGCAAACCCGTTGCGTACTCAAAACGAACAGGATGATCTAACGTGCTTCTGCCCTGCCGGAACCCACACTGTATGTTGGACAGGAGACCATTGGGCTCAAGGAGCCAGACAAGGCGGTCGTTCATATCCGTTCCATCGTCTTGCACACGCAACTTGTGAGGGCAATTGGCCGATAATTCGACCGTTCAAAATGATCCTTCCCAGGTTTTGGAATAGAGACAACTGTGGCCAGCTTCCAAATAGAACGCAAGTCGCCAGTTTCCCAAATATTATTAAATATATCCAAAAGTATTTGCAATGATGTATCAGGGAGGTGTTTCAGAAGTTTATAATGAATATCATCAGGATCACATGCTGTATCATGGGCCTTTCCCAGAGAATGTTTGAGTTCATCCAAAGGAAAAGCACAGTTGTAGTCTTCGAAATTGTTTGATCGAAAGTTAATTTTATTTTTTTTCCAGACGGTTTTTGATGCGTATTCGTAAGTGTAATTTTGAGAAGAAGAATGCTTTGAAAAAGTCTCTCCAGGTTTATGAGAGATGTCCTTTTCAGATGTCAAAAGATTTTGGCCATCTTTAAGATGGTGAAGATTGTCCTTTCTGTTTTTTCCGTTAATTGTTTGTGTAAAATTCCAGACTTTATTCATAGGTGTACGAGAGTTTATTTTAGAAACAAACTTTTGCCAAGAAGTTCGTCTCTTTTGTTTAAATGTTTTGCGTGCTTTCGCACGGAATATACGGAAGTTACTTAAGTTGTCCGTTGGATGCATATTGAACCGTCGTTCGGCCCTTTTTCGATTTTTCTTCGCTACACCACAGTCATCATCAAACCATGGTTTGCTAGGATTTTTCGGATTTGTCGAGGATTTGGGAATGGCTCTCTCCGCTATCGATACTAAAGTTTCGTTAAATTTAAGGATTGGATCTTCAACATTATGGAAACTATTTGTTGTAAGTTCATCTCGACAGAGTTGTTCGAACAAAGGCCAATTGGCTTTGTCAAATTTCAAGCGAGCAACTCTATCAGACGAAGAAGGAAATAGATTTTCCAAAATAATTGGAAAATGAACACTTCCACATAAATCATCATGGACATGCCATGAGTAATCAAGTAATAACGAAGGGTCACAAACAGTCAGATCGATAGTCGAGTAAGAACCGTTCCCGGGATGGAGAAAGATATCGGATTTATCGTTAAAAATGCACAAGCTTTCCTGGTTTAAAAAATCTTCAATTTTTTTCCCCTTGTCATTTTGTGAATTACTGCCCCATATCGGATTGTGAGCGTTAAAATCGCCCATCAGGAGGAAAGGGGCTGGCAACTGATCTATTAAAAATTAAGTTGATTGATTTCCAAGGGCATATTAGGAGGTAGATAGGTAGAGCATAATGTTAGAGTTTTCTGAAGAGCGATTCTGACAGCAGTTTAATCTGACTATGAATTATACCATTTTTAACAAGAATTGATGAGCCGCCTGCAGCTCTTTCGTCTTTTTTAACATGAGTGCTGTAGAGAAAATATTGTTTAATGTTCACATTATCGTTTTCTCTAAGATGTGTTTCCTGAAGGCAAAGCAACAGGAAGGAAAGCTTGTACAAGTAACGATAGTTCCAATAAATTTATTTTTAAGCCCCGACAATTCCATTGTATAATAAAATTCATTGTTTAGGTGGACGGATTGGAGAAAATTTCTTTCTTGGTCGTTCATGTGAACTATTTCCGTGTCTTCGTCAACATCGTTGTCGAACTCTGAAGCAGAGGTCTGAATTTGGTGAGTATAAGACTTTTTTCGGCTTTTGAGAGACGATTAGAAGGTTGTCTGTTTTTTGTTTTGTCAGCTGACGAAGATTTGGTATCTTTTGTGGATGATGAGGGTTTCTGAGATGTTTTTTGATTCTGAGATGATGACGTTTTTTTGGATGATGATGGCAGCTGAGTTTTATCTGACCTTTGAGTAGGTAGAGATTCAGATGTTTGAACAGAATTTGATGGTTTAGCTTGGGAGCTTTGATTGATTGATTGATTTGATGAAGGTAAAGGTGTCGGCATTTGTGCCCCATCAGGCCAGGTAAATTCAGTTTGGGTTCCGAAAGATCTTGTTGGTTGAGATGATTTAACTTTATCTGCACAGGAGGTAGGAACTTATGAGGTATTCGAGGTAGAGACCAGTCTTTTAGCTTCTTGACAGCTTATATTTTTTTCAACTTTTGTTTTCTGAATTTCGATTTCTTTTTGATAATATTCGCAGTTTCTGGAGTTAGCAAGATGGCCCAAACCACAGTTTGCACATTTAACTGTGCCGTCACACTCAAAATTGGAATGGCACACTACAGAACACTTAACACATTTCTCCGTACCCCGGCATGAACTCCTACCGTGCCCAAACTTCTGGCATTTGAAGCAATGAGTAGGGTTAGGTACGTATGTGTCAACTTTGATCCTGTAGGGACCTATGTAGATGTGTTCCGGCACAGTCGAAAGGTTGAAGGTCAGAAGATAGTGTTTAATTTTACAATTTTTCCTTCAGATCTTTTCACTTTTGATTGATTGGTGTTTGCTTTACGCCGCCTAAGCGCAAACAGGCTATATCGCGACGAGAGCTAATTCGAACATTTAACAATTTAAAGTATATTTTTAAAAAGAGACAAAAGGTCCGTCAATATACTAAAACATAAGTCTAAAGCAAATATTTTAATTTACAAATAAAAATCAACACTAAAAGAAGGTGATAAAAATTAAAATCATTTTCAATTCATACAACATTTTTATATTTTATAATATATTCCAACTTCTTTTTAAGAATGAAACAATATTTGTAATTGGAATACAATTGGAATACTATCAATAAATCATACATATTATTGTCATTTAAATGCTTCCTACGAATATCAGCTAAGTCAATACAATTAATTAAAACATGTTTAATAGAATACTTGCAGTTGCAAGGTATACATTGTGGTTCTTCTTCATTTTTTAAAAGATACTCATGTGTTATTCTAGTATGACCAATACGGCATCTCGAAATTACATTGATTGATTGAATGCTGTTTTACGCCGTGTGGGCGACATTTAAGCCATATCACGGCGAGAACTAATTATATTAATTTTGATTTAAACAAACACTATCTAAAACAAAAGAACTATTTACAAATAATATTAAGGAGAAAATAAAACAATAAAACAAATACGAGACAAACTTTCATTATGTAAAATAATATCACAGACGAACTTTGCAAAATAACAAACGAAATTTCAAAATATTATCACAGATACGCTATTAAATAACATGCAAAACATATGAACAAATTTAAAGGTATTGGACTCTATTCAGGAATGCAGGCAGACTATATTCTTGAATACAGTCCAAAGTCTTTCAAATACTGTAAAATACGGTTGCCAGCAACCTTTGTAAATAAATCTTTCATATTGTTGACTGTGTAGTACCGACTAATAATGTCGGATTTATCTACACAGTCAATTAAGAGATGTTTAATACTATGTCTTTGATAGGTACATTGTAGAGTTTGAGTCCAGAGTCTGGATGTAATTTTCTTTTATTACATAAATGCATGCAGAGAGTTTTTTATGCGGAAAATTTAAATCCATTTTCTGTTGCCCATTTTTCAATATTATTATGTGATAATTGCAATTGACGTTCTATGCTGTTCATATTTTTAGCTCTGCAACAAATCAAAAAGTCATTAACATAAAGAGAGCCTTCGACATTGTTTTGCAACGTTTTTGCAAGACTGTTAATTTTGATACTAAAGAGAGTAACAACAAACTTGGTCAAATAGTTGATTAATTGTCCAATGAAAACCAGACTCCAGGTAAGCGATACAGGCTCTGTTGAGCCTCTTGTTCTGTTCGGTTTTTAATATGTTGAAATTCCTGAGAATAATTTTGAGAAGAGGAATTTTTAGAAAGTTTTTGAGCGATGTCGTTTTGAGATGTCAAAAGAGTTTGTCCATCTTTGAGATGGTGAAGATTAGTTTTCCTGTTTTTTCCTTTAATTTTTTGAATAAAATTCCAAACCTTGTTCATTGGTGTATGGGAATTTATTTTAGAGACGAAGTTTTGCCAAGATTTTCGTCTCTTTTGTTTAAATGTACGACGTGCTTTCGCACGGAATATACGGAGATTACTTAAATTACCTTGGGTTGGATGCAAATTGAACCGTCGTTCGGACTTTTTTTGTCGAGGTTTTACGAATGGTTCTTTCCGCTATCGATACCAACATTTCGCTAAATTTGAGAATTGGATTACTAATACTGTGAAAAGTGTCTTCTCTCAGTTCATCTCGGCAGAGTTGTTCGAACAAAGGCCAATTGGCTTTGTCAAATTTCCAGCGAGCAACTCTCTCCGAGGATGTTGGAATAGATTCTACAAAATAATTGGAAAGTGGTCACTTCCACACAAATCATCATGGACTCGCCATGAGTAATCCAATAATAACGAAGGGTCACATAGTGTTAGATCAATAGCGGAATAAGCACCATTCACTGGATGGAGGTAGGTGTCTGATCCATCATTAAAAATGCACAGCCCTTCCTGATTCACAAAATCTTCAATCCTCTTGCCTTTATCATTTAAAGAGTTACTGCCCCATATAGGATTATGCGCGTTAAAATCGCCCATAAGAAGAAATGGAGCAGGTAATTGATCTGTCAAAGATTTTAGTTGAGAAATACTTAAGGAAGAATTAGGAAGAATATAAACAGAACATAATGTTATAGTTTTACTCAGAGAAAGTCGAACTGCAACTGCCTGTAAGTCAGTGTTTAGATTTATTTGACTGTGAATGACACCATTCTTAACAAGGGTAGAATAGCCGCCAGCAGCTCTTTCATCCTTCTTAACATGGGTACTGTACAGAGAATAATCTTTAATATTTACTTGATCGTTTTTCTTTAAATGAGTTTCTTGTAGGCAAAAGGCAACAGGAATGAAGGTTTGGATAAGTAAGGATAGTTCAATAATTTGAGTTTTAAACCTCGACAATTCCATTGGATAATATTGTTCATTATTTAGGTGGACGGATGGGGGAGTAACCCTTTTTGGATCGTTCGTTTTGAGCTACCTAAAGCGCGGGAGTCAATCGCTGATGGAGGAGAATCCTTCGATGGAACTAAAGGATCACCCAAGATTGACTCCAGATTTTCAGTGGGAGTTGTATCCATTTGGTCAGTCTTGATCGACTTCGTCGTCAAACTCTGAGCACAAATCTCTAAACCTGATGAACTTAAAATTTTTGCCAGCCTTCGTTTGGCGATTAGAAAGTTTTTTAACTTGTCAGACGAGGATCTTGTGTTTTTCTGTGAAGACGGGGGATTTTGAGATTTCTTATCTGAAGATGTGGAAGTTCTGTGTTTAGCTGATGATTTTGGTTGATTTTTTGTAGGTAGAGTACTAGATGTTTGTGATGAATTAGACTGTGTAGATTGGGAAGTTTTCCCTTTCGAGGAATTTGGTTGAGGAAGGAGAACTGGAAGTTCTGATTCAACAGGCCATGTGTAATCAGTTTGAGTTGCAAAAGATCGAGTGCTTTGGGGTTGTTTAACTTTGTCGGCATAGGATGTGGCTTGAGTAGAGTTATTCGCGGCAGAGATCAGTCGTTTAGCTTCTTGGTAGCTAATATTCTTGTCAGCTTTTGTTTTCTGTATTTCAAATTCTTTAATGTAGAATTGACAGTTCCTGGAATTCGCCATATGATCTAATCCACAGTTTACACATTTGATGTGGCCGTCGCAATCAAAACTGGAATGGCCCTCTACAGAACATTTGACACATTTTTCCTTACCTCTACATGAACTCCTACCGTGTCCAAATTTCTGGCATTTGAAACAGCGAGTAGGGTTAGGTACGTATTTGTCAACTTTGATTCTGTAGGGGCCAATAAAGATATGCTCCGGCACACTCGGGAGATTGAAAGTAATGAGATATGTGTTGAGTTTAATGATCTTATCCTCGGATTTTTTGGTAAATCGTTTGATTTTTGAGACATTTTGAGATTCAAGTTCTGCACAGATTTCTTCTTCCGATAAATCAGATAGATCACGGTCTCTGTCGCGAATAACTCCTTGGCATGAATTGAGTGTTCTGTGTGGAGTGGCTGAGATTTGGACATCAGAAATTTTGGTTAGAGATAGACCTCAACAGATTTTTTGATTGTTGAGGTCTAATACATTCAATTAGTAAACTGCCATTTTTCATTTTAGATACCCGTTTTACTTGACCGGCATAGCTTTGTATTGTTTTTTGAAGTACAAAGGGCGAAATTTTGGTAATTTGTTTTTCAGGATTTACGGCGGTCAATACAATAAATCTTGCGAAAGTGTTCGGGGCTGTATTTGCTTGTTTGGTTGGAGGATGCTCGTCGTCACTGTTGTTGAATTTTCTCTTCCAACTTGTTAGTTTTGGGGGGTTTTCTGGAGAAGCCAGCCATGGTGATTGCATAACAATTCGTTACCCCTGCTCCCCGCCCGCCTCGGAGCAGCACCAATACGATGTATACTTGCCGCAGTTGCGACAATCACTAGGGCTACAGGGGTAAGATACTCGCATAGAGCACTTCTGTACGGACGGAAGCTTCGTGCCAGGGGTTGCCTAGCGAAAAAACCGCCCGAAGTATCATCTACAGGATTGACCCATAAGCCACCGCCTTCTTAAACCGTCCTGTGTTAATGGTACTATTGTTGTACAATTTGGTGACAGGACAGTTCAAGGGCTTGGCGTGACCAGCCGATTTGTCGCGACCGGGCCCATCCGACCTCCCGTTTCAGATAAAGTGGCGTGTTTCAGCCACCAGGATCCCGTCCTCTATCCTTACGGGTATCCACACACGGCAAACATGTGGCCTCATTGAGCCGAGGAAGCTTTGTCCCATAAGCCACCGCCTTCTCTGCGCCTCCGTCAGTGGTTATCATCCAAGACCGCAGAACCCAAACATCAACCTCAAACGATACAAATGCAGACCACCTTCCCAACCCAGCGTATCTCGGTTTCATTGAGGGTTCATTTGGGCCTTTTCAAACAAGCACGAGAAAACAGCAGAGGGCAAGACATGACCAGTAAATGGCTGGACCGAGACCATCGAGCCATTGTTTGAACTGGGTGTACAAATAATTAAATTTTCCAAATTAAAAGTTCAAAAATGTATGTAACAAAAATAGTTGAAGGAGAAAAAACATCATAAATAACATTTTAATTAAAGAGAAGTTTAATAACTATGCTTTGAAATTAAATATTCAGAAATAATAAATAGAAAACAACAACAATAACAAAAATGGAATTCCAAACTGAATTGATTGATTGATTGATTGATTGATTGTTGTTTAACGCCGTAAAGACAGTATTGCAGCCATACCACGGCGAAAACTGATTAGAATACGATTGTATTAAAACAAATAGTGTATAAAATGGATTGACTATTTACAAATAAAAGACAGGAATAAACAGTAAAACAAGTATCACAATGACACTATCACAGGTAATATTTTCAAAACAAAACAAACAATATCACAGATAAGCTATCACATATTCATAAAATGACCTAATCATATAACAGAATTAGGTAAGCATTTATTCGGTAAAGACCATACTCCAGAACATAGTCATAGACTATATTCTCGAATATAGTCCAACGTCCTTCAAATATTTTAAAATCTGGTCGCCAGCGACAATTGTAAATAGATCTTTCATATTATTGACTGTATAGTACCGACTAATGATGATACTAAGTCGACATTGGCAAGGTATACATTCAGGAGGCGGCTCATTCTCTAAAATAAAAGAATGAGTCGTCCTGGTGTGGCCAATGCGACATCTAGTTAAAACAACTTGGTCTCTTCGGCTTTTGCCAAAGAAACAAACATTCTTGCCAACAGTTGGCTCTATAGAATGTAATTTATTGTCTGTAAGCAGATCCCACCGGGACTGCCACAGACGTAAAACATATGTTTATATTAAAGGTTTAAAATCAGAGAAAGGCACGGACATATTAGTTATGGGGTCATCTAAAGCATCATTCGCTATTCTATCTACGACTATGTTTCCCTTAATACCAATATGACTTGGTACCCAGAGAAAAAGGATTTCTTTGCCCATTTGGACAAGTCTTTTATAAAATTCAATAATATGGGCAATTAAAGGGTTTTTATATTTCTGACCTTCGATAGCCAATAAACATGAAAGTGAATGTGAACAAATTAGAAAGTTTTGTTTGTCAGAAGATCTAATAAATTTCAAGGCAAGAATAAGAGCTCTTGCCTCAGCTGTAAATATAGAACTGGAAGATGGAAGACGAAGAGTCGCTGCCTGTTGTCCATAAACAGCTGCAGCAGCTACTTTATCTCCGTCTTTTGATCCATCAGTATAAATGGTATCGAAATCTTGAAAATTTGATTTAATTTCAGCAAATTGTTGCTGAATTTCAATGGGGTTAGTTTCCGACTTTTTATGTTTTCTGACGTCAAAAATGAATCTGGGTCTGGGTACAAGCCAAAGTGGCGATTGAGGTATATTAATATTTCATCAAGGTCGACGGCAGAACCAGAAATGTGTGCTTTCATCCGGATACCAAAAGGAGGGATTTTGTTTTCATGCTGTTCAAATATATCCTCATAGAGGGGTTGAAAACACAGTCGTAGGCAGGATTTAAAGGATAGGCTTTTAGCTTGGTCAAGTATTGTAGACCAAGTTTTATTCTACGGTTATTAAGAGACAGCTCGTTCGCCTCTACATATAAACTTTCTATTGGGGATGTTCTGAACGCCCCCAAGGCCAAACGTAGGCCTTGGTGGTGAACAGTATCTAAAATCTTTATGTAGGATTTGCGAGCAGATTCATAAATAATAGAACCGTAGTCAAGTTTCGATCTCACTAAAGATCTATATAAATTTAACAAAATGCTTTTATCAGCGCCCCAGTCAGTGCTGGAAACAACTTTTAAAATGTCCAATGCCTTCAAGCATTTAGCTTTCAGCATTTTGATATGGGGTAGAAAGGTGAGTTTATTATCAAACAGAATTCCAAGAAATTTAGTTTCTTTAAAACTTTAATGGGTGCATTATAGAGCTTTAATTCAGGGTCTAAATGCAGTTTTCGTTTGTTACAAAAATGCATACAGACGGTTTTTGAGTTGGAAAATTTAAAACCATTTTCTGTGGCCCCCTTTTCAATTTTATTTAAAGACAACTGTAGCTGTCTTTCTATATTGTTCATATTTTTAGCCCTATACCGTATCAAAAAGTCATCTACATAGAGGGAGCCCTCAACATTTTGTTTTAATGTTTTAGCTAAACTGTTTATTTTTATACTAAATAAAGTGACGGAGAGGATACTTCCCTGAGGAACACCCATCTCTTGTTCAAAAGGGTCAGACATGGTGGTGTTAACCTTTAACTTGAACTGTCTATCTGAAAGAAAATTTTCAATGAAGGTAGGTAACCTACCTTTCAACCCCATATCATTTAGGTCCTTTAAAATGCCATATTTCCAAGTGGTGTCGTATGCTTTTTCAAGGTCGAAAAAGACCGACACCACGTGTTCACCCCTAGCAAACCCGTTGCGTATGAAAGACTCGAAGCTTACGAGATGATCTAACGTGCTTCTGCCCTACCGGAATCCACACTGTATATTAGACAGACCGTTCGTCTCTAGGAACCAGACAGGGCGGTCGTTGATCATCCGTTCCATGGTCTTGTAGACGCAACTTGTGAGAGCAATTGGCCGATAATTCGACGGTTCAAAATGATCCTTCCCAGGTTCTGGAATAGGGATAACTGTGGGTAGCTTCCAAATGGATGGCAAGTCACCAGATTCCCAGACATTATTTAGTAGATCCATTGGTCTCAAGGAACCAAACAAGGCGGTCGTTGATCATTCGTTCCATTGTCTTGCATACGCAACTTGTGAGGGCAATTGGTCGATAATTCTGCATTTTTTTAGAATACACAATAAAATGGTGCAGGAAAAATGCAATAAGGGTGCCATCTGATGCAGAATTGAACAGTGCATTAACGGAGCATGTGTCTCATTCCAGGAAAAAGGTAAAAAAAAACAACTGGGAAATTAAAGCCATCATTCATGAGATTGTGAGGAAAAGACTGAACATTTTTTCAGTATCCAAAATGTTAAAAACTGAAATTAATCGAAACATTGCAAAATGACTACAAAATTTCATTTTTGATACATATTTGTTTTGGTAAGAAGAGAATTAAATTGTCCATTTCAAGTTGTTTCTCTTGATTAGTTAAATGTGTTTTTGAATCTATAAAGGGTAAGACAGAAAGAACAAACATGTACAGGAACAGTCCAGATTTAAATGAACGAAAAAGCAACAAACAATAGCTTGATCAACACAATGATTGAAACAAGGTGTTAAAGAAAGGTTTGAATCTCCTGTTTGATAATTTACACCTGTCACGAAGTTCTTTTTGGAAGTAAATAGCTTAACTGTTGTTATTTTTTTAAAATGTTTAAAAACAACCAAAACATTTTACATCCCCAAAAAACTCTTCAAACATTGTTTTGGGTTAACGTCTGGATAGGTATACGATAGCACAAGATTCACGCCTGGTTTGATTTATGCCTTGTTTGGAATTAAGCCTGGTCAACAGAATTACGACTGGTATAAAACCAGGCGGACTCATTTACATATTACGACTAAATTTACGCCTGCTTTCCGCCTTATTTGACGCTTGGTTCTTCAGTATATTTGCAGTGTTACTTTTACGCCTGGTTTACGTGTTGTATACGCGCGGCATATTTCATACAGGTATATATATATCTCATTATCGAATCTCTTTGATGTTAGGCCCCTATATAGATAATTCTACAACATTTGGAACTGTCTTTCTAATTTATTATTTTGAATTGTGTAACTTTGGTGTCTTTTGTCCTGATGATGGCTTTGAAAGGGATCTTGTCCAGGATTTGAAGAACGAAGTTGTCTGATGTTACAGGACATTCTATCTGCAATTGTTCTTTTAGTTGTTCAGCCTGTTGGGTGAAGGTAAGAGGCACACTGTTCTCAGGCAGTATCTGACCAGTAATGCTGCTAGAAGCACATCATTCTGTATACCACACTTGTCACATCTGTTATTATATAGTTTTTTTCTGTAACAGGATGGAACTGCACAGGACATAAAATTTACCATGCTTTATAAGAGAATTTCACAATTTTTTCTTTAGTCTTTTTCTTCATATATATACATATTGTAATCTATTTCTTATGTTGCCTGGTTACTGAAAGTTAGTTTGGGTGTTATAGATACAATATGAGATGTATACAAATAGTATTTAATTTTATTAATAGGTATTATATTGTTCATTTTATTGTATTTTTTGTATAATACTAGTCAATATAACATGTCATGTGCTAGGACTATTAAGAAATAGTAGACTATTTCATTTTAATCTGTTACCTGAAGGGCATTGAAGCATTGGTTTTGATATATTATATATATTTTTTTGGTTATAACTTTTCATTGAGCTGGATTGTTATATATATAATCAGCATAATTATATAATCCTTTGAATTGATTTTTGATGTCAAGTTATGTGTGTTTTGATTTTCAGTGGTTGTACTTCATAGCATATATGAAGTTTAGGTTTAGTTTTGGAGGTATTAATTGTTGTTTAAAAGTCTTTATAGTTTACTACAGTGTGATATATTGTGATTGTATGTGACATTAAATTTCCTGTATATCCAAGGCATTTGATCTCTGTTCTTAGACAACACTATTTAATTATGTTATATTAATAACCAGATCCCTATTGTATTGTTCCATAAACTATTTCAAATATATACAAGGTACATGTATTTCAGAATTTTTCCAATTCCAGTGATAGACACAGGTTCTTGTTCTGCTGGATCATCTTCCAGCAAATCCTGTTCATGGTTAAATAACGGTTTCAGATCTTCATCTTCTGGTATGATCTATATCAAAAGAATTATCTTTTTTAAAATGCATGATATTAAGATGTTTTACATACATGGAGTTAAAAATTTGAAATACAGTTGTTAAATATGTAGACCAGCTATAAAATTGTATGTTGCATAAAGTAATATTAGTGTTAATACATATGATTTATATACATGTATGATAATGAGTTTAAGTGTATTTGTACATGTATTAAATCGGTTACATGAAAGTTTGAAACAGAATACCTTTTCATACGTACCATGATATATACCTGAATTGAAGCAGAGGCATTCTTATTTGTAATGGCTGGGACAGCTTTGTTTTTGTCATCAAATGTGTTTTGGCAAGGTCACGCCATAGGCAGATGGCAATATTTCCTTTCAAGTCTCTTAATTTTAATTTCTTGAAGGACACTTCTCCTGTTGCTCGTATTCTCTTCTGTTCAACAGGGGATGTCTGGAAAAAAGACCAACAGCATATATCTGTCTATTAATGTGCATGTATAGCTAATATCTGGCAACACAAACGTTGAAATAAATCGGCAATACTGTAACATGTTTTATATGCAAAACGTGCAACTGAAATTTCATTGATGCTATTAGATAATCATTATTAATAAGGTTTTCCTTTAGATACGATGAAACTTGTAGAGAATATATGACATGAAAGTGTACTTTTGATTGTATTACAACAGTTTCATTGCCATGTTGGTTGGTTAGTAATGATATAAGGCTTTCAGTATCTGTTAGCATGTTATTGTTGTATATTATATGAGCGTGAAATGATGATACGCTCATACGAAATAGAGATATATGAATATATACTGAACCGCAAAAGAAACGTCGCACAAAATGACATGTTCACATACATTTATTTCAAAGTGACATTTATATATTTTAAATTAATTTTTACAAAATTTAATGAATGATTTACAGTCTTTTGGTTACAATGTTCACAAAAACGTCACAATTGTCGCAACGTCACATGTTTTCAATGCTGTGCTCCCACGTCCGTTAATAACGTGTATGTCCTCCACCGCACCAATTACTGCGGCACATCTTCGGTACATGGAGTTGATGAGCCGATTAATAAACGCCATCGGAATACGAGCCCATACTCTCTGAAACGCTTGTGAAAGTTCAGCTGCAGTTGTCGGACTTGGCTGCTCATTATTCAACCGTCTTTGAACTTCGTCCCATAAATGTTCAATAGCGTTTAAATCTGGACTCGAAGCCGGCCAATCCATAACATTAATGTTATTCTGCTGTAGGAAGTCTCTTGTGGCTCTTGCGGTATGCGCACGTGCATTGTCCTGTTGGAAAGTCTTGTTTTGATGACGTGCGAAATGGGGCTGAACATGGGGTGTCAAGACTTGGTCGATGTAACGGGCAGCTGTTACGCCATTTCCTCTGCCTGGGCCAAGGTTCTGAAAGATGACTGGACCAAGTTTAACGTTAAGGCCGATTCCACCCCATACCATGATGCTAGGTCCTCCCCACGCGTCTGTTTCCAGAATGCAGCTGTCTTCGTAACGTTCCCCGCGTCTTCTCCACACTCTGGTTCTGCCATCGGCTGTTGAAATGCAGTAACGGCTTTCGTCAGAGAAGATAATGTTACGCCATTGTCGATTTCGCCAATTCTGTCGCTGAGTGGCCCACTGAAGACGAGCTTGACGGTGTCGAGGAGTAAGAATAGGTCCTCTTGCTGGACGGCGACCTCTCATGTTTCTAGCAGCTAATCGCCGACGAACCGTATCATCACTTATGGGTCGTCCATGTGTTCCAACAGTGTTTCTGGCAGTTTCGGCAGCTGGGGTGAACCGATTCATCAAATGGTGACGAACAATGCCTCTATTCTGTCTAGGGGTAGTGACTTGGGGTCTACCACTCCGTGGACGGTCATTTGTGCTGTGTGTTGCATTGTACCGTGTCCGTAGACGTTCAATTGTTCGAACAGCACAGTTGAAGTCGTTGGCAATAACTCTGGCAGATTGCCCAGCATCCAATCGACCAATGGCCTGTTCTCTCTGTTGTGGAGTCAGACGTGGCATAGCTTCTGTGTCAACACTGATACTAACACTCTTTAATTTTCTCCGGCCTTTTATACCCATAAAGGAGCATGAATTTCACGAACATTTAAGATTTAAGAAAAATTACCGCCAAGTGTGTCCCACGAGCGGTTTTAGGTACGGTCGCTCTACGATATCAACTGAAAATTATTCAACCGAAAATTTAATTCACAGGTAATTTAATCTTACCTGGTGATGTAATCGTAATACTGATTATATAAAAATCATTAATTAATATTTATTTTGAATTTTGCTGACATTTTGAAAAAGCGACGTTTCTTTTGCGGTTCAGTATATATATTAAAAAGAGGAACATGTTAAAAGTTGTTATATTCTGTATGTACCTGGCTTTGTTGAGAGCCTGTTATTCAGTGGTTGTCTTTTGTTGCTATATATCTCATTTGTTCTTCGTTCATTGTTTTGTGTATAAGTCAGGCCGTCAATGTAAATTTCTATTTCATCTGGTCTCTGGAGACTTCTGTGGTTTGTTATCATACTATCTCCTAATCGTTATATAATGGTAGTTGTTATTCATTAGTGTAGCATGAATCTAGACATGCAAAACAAGACAGTATTTTGGTTGCTTTAATACCTTACCTATTATCCCGGTCATTTGTCCTACATGGATTTTTTCTTTTTGGAGACAGAGCAGGTGTCATAGGACTTATTGATTGTAGATTTTATCATCTGCCTCACTTCATCAGATACATTAACTGGTTTGGACATGAAGATTTTTGTGATCTTGTTGATCACTATTTGTCTGCAATTATTAGAAAAGTATTAATATAGTAATATCTAATCTGACCTAAATATTTAACACCATGGAAATATTCAATTTTGTACTATGCAGTCCTTACATATTTATGTAGTTTTAATACACGAAGAAGATACTCGTTCTTCACAATACCGGTATTCTATAAATATATGAAAGATTTTTATGAGTTTGCACGTTTGATGTGAGATTTATATTATTTCTGAACTGAAGGATATCGACTCTTAACATAAATAATTATCATGAGCATGTGATGAGTGATGAGACAGATATAAGAAAATTCATTATCCCACTGAAAGTACTCATTCTTATTATCTATCCCCCATGTGGGTCCCGGGGACACAATAGAATAGGCCCACAGCTCCTCGGCTTGGGGTATGAGGCCCCTATAGAAGCGACATGTTTGCCGTGTGTCGCAAACCCGTGTCGGTAATAGGGTGTGTTCCTGGATGGCCGGAAAAATGGTTCCGATCACCATCTTGGGCACAATCTTTACCACACGGGAGGCCGGATGGACCCGATTCGGTCAATCGGCTGGTCGCATCAATCCCTTATACAACATTATATATCTATTTTTTTTCTCCTCACTGAAATCGGAATTCCAAATTGCTACATGACGGGATTGCTGGTGGCTTAAGGATCAAACTTAAATATTTACAAAATTTCCTGCATTTGTATTGGCTTTTTATTTATTGATCTAATTTTTTTTATGTTCTTTGTTTACATAATCCCAAATAACCTAATTAATGGTCTAGGCAACACCGGTGCGTTTTGTTCAATCCTTTTGAAAATTTGGTTATAGTTTGATATATTTTTAATACAACCAGCTCATGAATGGCTCGATTGTCCCGATCTAGCCAGTAACTGGTCATGTCTAGCCCTCTGCTGTCTTTTCGTGGTTGTCTGAAAAGATCCAGATGAACCCTATATGAAACAGAGATACACTGGGATGGGATGGTGGACTGCAATGGAGTATCGTTTGAGGTTGATATTCGGGTTATGGGGTCTTGGGATGACAGCCACTGATGGAGGCGGTGGCTGATGGGACAAAGCTTCCTCGGTTTGTGAGTAAGCGAAGAAAAACAGAAAAAGTCCGAACGACGGTTCAATTTGCGTCCAACCCAAGGTAATTTAAGTAATCTCCGTATATTCCGTGCGAAAGCACGTCGAACATTTAAACAAAAGAGACGAAAATCTTGGCAAAACTTCGTCTCTAAAATAAATTCCCATAGGACAATGAACAAGGTTTGGAATTTTATTAAAAAAATTAAAGGAAAAAACAGGAAAACCAAACTTCACCATCTCAAAGATGGACAAAGTCTTTTGACATCTGAAAATGACATCGCTCAAAAACTTAGTGAAACTTTTTTCTAAAAATTCCTCTTCTCAAAATTATTCCCAGGAGTTTCAACATATTAAAAACCGAACAGAAAAAACTAAACTCAACTTTCGATCAAAAAATTCTGAAGACTACAACCGCCCTTTCTCTTTCAATAAAATCAAAAACACTCTGGCAAAAGCACATGACACAGCATGTGGTCCTGATGATATTCACTATAAACTTTTGAAACATCTTCCTGATACTTCTTTAAAAACTCTTTTGGATCTGCTTCATTAAGTCTGGGAATCTGGTGACTTGCATTCCATCTGGAAGCTAGCCACAGTTATCCCTGTTCCAAAACCTGGGAAGGACCATTTTGAACAGTAGAATTATCGGCCAATTGCCCTCAGAAGTTGCGTCTGTAAGACAATGGAACGGATGATCAACGACCGCCTTGTCTGGTACCTTGAGACGAATGGTCTCCTGTCCAGTATACAGTGCGGATTCCGGCAAGGCAGAAGCACGTTGGATCATCTTGTTCGCTTTGAATCATTTATTCGTAACGGGTTTGCTAAAGGTGAACATGTGGTGTCTGTCTTTTTCGATCTGGAAAAGGCATATGACACCACTTAAAATATGGTATTTTAAGGATTTAAACGATATGGGGTTGAAAGGTAGGTTACCTACCTTTATCGATAACTTTTTATCTGACAGGGAGTTCAAAGTCAGGGTCAATACAACATTGTCTGATCGGTTTGAACAAGAGATGGGTGTACCCCAGGGAAGCATTCTGTTACTCTCTTTAGTATCAAAATTAACAGTCTTCCAAAAACCTTGTAAAACAATGTCGAAGGCTCTCTTTATGTTGATGACTTTTTGATTTGTTGCAGAGCTAAAAATATGAACAGCATAGAACGACAATTGCAGTTATCACTTAATAAAATTGAAAAATGGGCAACAGAAAATCGATTTAAATTTTCCGCATCAAAAACTCTCTGTATGTATTTCTGTAATAAAAGGAAATTACATCCAGCAATCCTTTTCATAAAAAATATTACGATTAATTTTACTCTTAAGAGCAAAAATAAGATTTTTATGATTTTCATAAAAAAATCTTAAGAGAAAAAATTGTCGTAACTTTACGTGTGCCATCGGTTGTTTTAAAAATCGTAACTATCACGTATCTCTATAGAAACAAAATGGCTGGACTGATTCTGTTTAATTTCATCAACAGAAGAGGTATTCGTAGAGAACGCGTTTTTCGCGATAGATATGATGGTCAACTGATAGCCCGTTATCGTTTTCCAAGACGCTGCATAATGGAATTGACGGACACCGTCAGAGACTTGATTGAAAGGCCTACTGTCAGATCACATGCAATTCCACCCCATATTCAGGTGAGAAACTTACAGAAAAAATACCATTCCCCTTCTATCTTTTTTTGTTTTCAAAATATGTGCTCTCTATCACGTCCGCTATGTTATGAAGTACAAATTAAGTGTAACTAATCCCGACTCGGTACCAATAAATATATGTGCAGCAAATTTATTTATAAGTCAGTGTAACATTTTTGTTTTATATGCTTTACCATAATAAAGATTGATATTATTTATATATGTCATAGAAATAACACTGGCAGTAATATTTACACAATATACCAACAGAAGATCAACTGAAATACATCTAAGATCATCTAAACTCCATAACAAACCCAATAAATGACGAAATAAACTTAGAGAAGAAATGAAACAATAGAAATACAAATGCAAAAAAGTATAACCCAACTAAATTTAAAACACAATTTCTGAAACAGTTATGTCTCGAGAAAACATAGACGAACAGATACAACCCCATACACGAATTTCCTTTGGAGTGGTAATATAATAAAGCGTACTTAAAACTAACGGTTTGCATTTTCTTACATTTCTGCAAATAGAAAACCACATTTAGTCCTCTCATATAAAGGATAATTACGGAAGGGGGGATAATCATAAAACTCCATAGAACCAAAATTATATGTAGGAAATGAAATGAAAAAAAAAAACAAACAAAATACGTTTAATTCCACAATCATGTAGTCCACAGTCCTATAATCCGATAATCATATAGTCTGACAAACCTTTAATCCCACAATCATGAATTATAGTCCGACAGTCCTATAATCCGATAACCATAGTCTGACCGTCCTTTAATTCGATTATGATATAGTCCTACAGTCCTTAACCCACAATCATGTAATTCGACAGTCATAAAATCCGATAATCATATAGTCCGACCATCCTTTAATCGCACAATCCGACTGGCCTATAATCCCACAATCATGAATTATAGTCCGACAGTCCTATAATCCGATAATCGTATAGTCTGACAGTCCTTTAATTCCACAATACTCATATAGTCCGACATTCCTTTTAACCCACAATGTTATAGTCCTACAGTCCATTGATCCCACAATGGTATAGTCTGAAAAACCTTTAATTCCACAATCATGAATTATAGTCCGACAGTCCTATAATCCGAAAACCATAGTCTGACAGTCCTTTAATCCACAATCAAATAGTCCGACACACCTGTTATCCCACAATCAAATAGTCCGACAGTCCTATAATTCGATAATAATAAAGTCCGACAGTTCTTAACCCACAATCATGTAGTCCGAAAACCAACGGTCTAATCTATATAAAAAAAACGAGAAACACTTATAAACCAGATCAACAAACGACAACTACTGAACATCAGATTCCTGACTTAGGACAGGTGCAAACAATTGCAGCGGGTTTAAACGTTTTAATGGTACCAAATCTTCACCCTTATCTGAAACAATAGTGTAACATCATAACATAGAAAGACACACTATAAAATATCAATTGAAATGGCTTAACTCAATCAAAGACATATTAAAACCAGTGAACATACACTGAACAAATAAATTTGATCTATGATACAATGTAAATACATAAGTCTGTCAATAATTCTTTGTTGGTCCTTACACCAACATTGTCCTTTTAGCAATCTTACATTTTGGGAAATTTGATAAACACCTTTTTTGCTGCCATTTCAACAAAAAGTAAGCAAATAGCAAATATATAATTTATTTATCCAAGAAGGGGTGCTTGTTGACATGTCAGTATTTTAGATACTTTAAAAAAAATTTGAAAAGTGAATTAAGTGCTGTAATAATGACTTTTAGTACATAGTATTACCGTTCTCCCACAGGTAATGACAACACTAAGGATACTTGCCAAAGGAGACTACTTGTCAGAGATTGCCGACATACATGGCATATCAATTGTCTCTTCTTCAAGAATTGTTCACACAGTATGTGACGCCATATGCAGGAGATTACACAACATCAAGTTCCCTACTGATCCAGCACAGCAGCGGGACAGCAAAGAGAAATTTTACAAGATTTGTAAATTCCCAAATGTGCTTGGGGCTATAGACGGCACGCTGATTCCCATACAAGGCATGGCAGGGGTTGATGAGCCCAACTATGTATTCAGGAAGCAATTCCATGCCATTAATGTGCAGGCAATTGCTGACGCAGATTTGAGGTATGGCTGACTAATACATACTAAACACATGTATAAAGTTAATATTTCCATAAAAACTAGAGATTGAACAAAATTTAATCACATTTTCGTATTAACAACTACGTAACTGGAGACCTTTTTTCTAGAGAGGCCTGCATTCTTTTATTTTTTTGTCACCATTTTAATATTGTTTTTAATATCAGAATAATCCATTGCGTCAAGAGTGAAAGTAACATTATGAATGTCCTGTGTAGATTACAATTATTTCTCCACCAAAAAAACGAAATTTGAGTTGAAAGTCCAAATTGGGTGAATGTAGAACAAATTACTGTAGAATATCATTCTGTGTATGAATATTATGGAAAAACAAATCAGAAAATTGTAATAAACAGCTGCGCCATGAGCGCATGATACGCCCGTCGTCTTGTGTGTGAATTTTAATGCAATAATCATAAATAGTTTCTGACATGCGAAAACCCCCCTTTTTACAAAAAACTCAATATCTCTAAAATAAAATTTTGATTCAATACCAAAAAGTATACAGATCTGTAGATTAATATAACTAAGAAGTGTGTAACATTTTAAGCAATAATCATAAATCGTTTTTGAGATACGGCGCGACATGTGAAAACCCGACTTTTTAAAAAAAAAACAAATATCTCAAAAATAAAATTTTGAATCAAAACCAAAAAGTATACAGATCTGTAGATTAATACAACTAAGAAGTATGTAAAATTTTAAGCAATAATCATAAATCGTTTTTGAGATACGGCGCGATATGTGAAAAACCCCTCCCCCTTTTTAGCTCACCTGACCCAAAGGGTCAAGTGAGCTTTTCTCGTCACTTGGCGTCCGTCGTCCGTCAACTTTTACAAAAATCTTCTCCTCTGAAACTACTGGGCCAAATTAAACCAAACTTGGTCACAAGCATCATTAGGGTATCTAGTTTAAAAAATGTGTCCGATGACCCCGCCTGCCAACCAACATGGCTAAAAATAGAACATAGGGGTAAACTGCAGTTTTTGTCTTATATCTCAAAAACGGAAGCAATTAGAGCAAAACTGACATGGGGTAAAAATGTTCATCAGGTCAAGATCTACCTGTCATGAAATTTTCAGACGAATCGGTCAACCCTTTGTTCGGTTATTGCCCCTGAATTGTTAATTTTAAGGAAATTTTGCAGTTTTTGGTTATTATCTTGAATATTATTATAGATAAAGACCAATTGTAAACAGCAAAAATGTTTAACAAAGTAAGATCTACAAATAAGTCAACATGACCAAAATCGTTGATTGACCCTTTATAGGAGTTTTTGCCCTTTAAAGATCTTTTCCTCTCAAACCACTGGGCCAAATGAGACCAAACTGGTGGAATGGTCCTTGGGTGGCCCCCTTCTTAACATAGGGTCCTATAGGAAAATACATTGAAAAATCTTCTTTTCTGAAACCACTTAAAATATTGGAGCAGGACTTGGCGGCATTGGTCCTTAGGAGGTCCTTTTTCAGAAATATGTCTGATTTCGTGGACTGTGAACCAAGATGGCCGCCACAGCAGAACCTAGTTTAACATAGGACCCTATGGAAAATTCACTCAAAAATCTTCTCATCTGAAACCACTAAGCCAATTAGAATTAGACTTGGTAGCAATGGTCCTTAGATGGTCCTCTTTCAGAATTTTGTGCGATGACCTATCAACCAAGATGGCCGCCACTTAGTTTAACATAGGGCCCTATGGAAAAATTCATTGAAAAATCTTATGTCTGAAACCACTTGACATATTGGAGCCAGACTTGGCAGCATCGGGCCTTTCAGAAATATGTCCGATCACCTGGATTGTCAACCAAGATTGCTGCCACACTGACCTTTGTTAAATATTGGACCCTATAGGAAAATTCATTTAAAAAATCTTCTAGTCTGAAACCGCTTAGCCAGTTGGAACAAGACTTAGCAGAAATGGTCCTTAGATGGTTCTCTTTTAGAAACTGGACTGTCAACTTAGATGACTGCCAGGTGAGCGATACAGGCTCTTGAGAGCCTCTAGTTTAACAAAATACTCAATATCTCTAAAATAAAATTTTGAATCATCACTAAAAAGTACACAGATCTTAAGATTAATATAACTAAGAAGTGTGTAAAGTTTTAAGCAATAATCATAAATTGTTTTTGAGATACGGCGCGACATGTGAAAAAATACACACACCTGTTTTAGTTACTAAGTCCCGTAACTCAAAAAGTTTAAATCTTATTTTCACCAAAAAGTATACAGATCGTTTGACCTTCATTAGAAACAACTATGTTAAGTTTCATGAAATTTGGATAAGTCGTTCTCAAGTTACGGTGCGACATGTTTACGCCGGACAGACGACATTTGTATACCATAATATTTTGACGGGCGTATAAAAATTATAAGAAAATCTGCATTCACTAAGTCTTTCTTTTCTGATTGTAGTTATTTCATTATCGCAATGTCATATTCAGCATAACTTATAACAGGTTTACAAACATAGTCGTGAAATGGCCAGGAGCCACTCATGATGCGTTCATATTGAGCAATTCAAGTATGCCACAGATAATGGAAGACATAAATGGGTGGCTGCTAGGCGACTCCGGTTATCCTTTGAAGAAATGGCTTATGACCCCTCTGTTAAACCCACATTCTGAGTAAGAAATTAGTTATAACAAGGCTCACTGTAAAACCAGAAACACTGTCGAAAGGGCCTTTGGTGTACTGAAGGCTCGTTTCAGGTAAATTAAGTCTTTTTATAAATATATATATAATTTGAGTTAACTTAACAACAGTGTACATTCTGATATATCGTTCCTGTTTTATCCTACACTGAATTCATTCCAAACACCAATTTTTGTTGACCTAGTGCTTATATTATCTGATAAACGGACATAATCACTCAAATTTAACCTTGATCACTGATCAACGAAAAGAGATCAAGGTCAGGTGAACCCTGTCAAATAGACATGTTAACGTTGCAAGGAACCTAAATACCAAATATAGTTATCCTACTACTTATAATAAGTGAGAAATACAAATAATAAAAAGATCTCTAATTTTATATAAAGGAGTCACTGAACCATGCAAATGAGGTCAAACGACAATGAACATTTGTGTTGAAAGCCCTTTTCTGGATTTACGTTTATCAGGAAAGGTAAAGGACAAAACATTTAAAGCCAGGATGTATACATACAGAATGACATGAAAACACACTATTCAATCAAAAGGATACTGAAAATATATACAACCAGAACTTATATTAAGGGCTGCTCTGTCACAGAACCAGACAGTTTAAAGCTGTCATATATGGACAGTGCAGTGAGCATATTATTGTTGAACCATTTGTTAATATCATTATATAACTGTTTTCTTATTGATGTGCTTAATCATATTTTGCCTTGTCCTGCACGGTTTATGAATCATAAATATAAATATATATATATATTGATTGGTTGAAAAAAGAAATCAGTATTTTATTGTATATTGCATATGTCTTCATAAAACTGGAGGTAGCCTTCAATTTAATCCACCAAAATCGTGTAAGATGATTGGAGCCTGTTTCCGATTAAATAACAAGGCATTAAAAGAAGGAATACCAGTACCAGATGGAGAAAACCAACTGCAGATACAGCACCATCAACATATACTACAACAAGACCAACCTAACGAAGGAAATCGAATTAGAGCACAACTGATTCAAAGATTTTAGCTGAAGTGATAACTGATTGTTACATTTCATGAATTTTAATGATTGGAGATAAACATAGTGATCCTTGGTCTGCCTTTAAACTATTTCTTATTTCCTCTAATGCCTTGGTGGATCCTTTCTTTAAAACAAGCATTTCCTCCATTATTTTTATTTTCTTCATCCTGTATAGTTCAACTTTCTGCATTTTCATTTCCTCCAACATGAAGTAATGGTCTTCAGCTTGTGAATTACTGTTACCTATTTATCCAAAAACAATTATACATGTACTACAGTAGTAAAAAAAAAGAAGTCACACGGGAAGACTAAATTCATAAATATACAATATTGATTCATTAATAATTTAATTTTGGATGTGACACGTCTTCTGATTGGCTGAAAGTGTTTTGTCTATCAGCTCATAGACATCGTCATCAACTTTTTTATCATGATTTACCCCTTTTTATAATTAAATTATAAAGAATGACTTAATATTGTTTCTGTCTATACGAAATAACCTAAAAAATGTGGTGCACACTATAGGATTAAACGACTTTTTAAAGGAATTTATTGGTGTATAAACTCGACGTGAATTGGTTGAGTTTATACACCAATAAATTCCTTTAAAAAGGCGTTTAATCCTTATATTTCTTTGAAATTGGAGATAAGGAATATTTGTCCACACTCGTTACCACTATCACACGTATTTATGTCATTAAATAGGCCTTGCGCATGAATATATTTGTTGGTTAACGCAAAAATAAGTACTCCATGAAATTTGCTATGTGATAAAAAATAAACTACAAAAACTCTTATTATCATTCAAACAAATGTTTTTGTGTTTATTATTTAATTTAACGATTAACGTGCAGTGAAAATAAATTTTGTTAACGTCGGTTTTATTATTGCCACCATCTTGTTTACATTGGTTACGAAATTCGTCCGGAAAAGAAGTTCGGTCAACGTCGAGATCAACTATCGGAAGTACTCTCGTCCAATCATATCAATGTATTCCTAATATGCAAATCATATAAGACCAACGTTTCGACCAATATGGTCTTGATCACGAGAGTGAAAATAATAAATAAAAATAAATAGGTGTTGACTCTTTGAAACCCAGAGCAAGACTCCATTTATTTTTCTTGTTATCTATTATCGCATGAGCTGTTTCGCAACATACTTAGTTTTTTGTTCATTACCTGATACTTACCTATTTTGTGTATTTTTGTTTATTGTGATAAGACATATCGTAATAGAAACATTTTCAGCTTTCTACCTTCTCTTGGGAAGTATTAATGTCAGAAATAAAGAACATATACTGAACTTAGAATTATACTTATCTTATTAGGACCCTAGAACACTACAGTAGAATGTCTGCGAAAACAAACAGGGAGAACCAGACGAACCATTGGTATCCGGAAGAAAAAGAAAACATACTGCAAATACTAAGAACATTTTTGAAGAGAAAGTCTCGGGATATTTTAAAGTTCTCTCAGAGGTCAGAGATAGTGTTACAGAAGAAAGTTGGAATTACTTGCAGAAATATTCTGAAAATGCAGCAGTTTTGAAAGAAGTGAGACAAGTCTTGTTAGGAGGATTAGAGAAATATTTATTAACGCAAAAAACTACAGACAGTATCAATGAACTTTATACATTTAAAGTGATATATGAGGCTACAGAAAATAAAGTTAAAATCAGGCCAATGGGAGTCAAGTTTTATTAGACACAGATGCCAGTGCCTATGCAATAGGGAGAGTACAATCCTAAGTACAAGATGGCAAGGAAAGGGTAATATCATATGGTAGCCGATGTTTAGACAAACCAGAACGGAACTACTGTGTCACCAGAAGAGAAATTTTGGCGGTTGTGTACTTCACTAAATACTTCAAGCACTATCTTCTTGGGAAAAGATTTTACTACGGACAGATCATGGCTCCATGACCTGGTTGCAGAAATCAACGAGCAAAGATGAACGGCGGCAAAATAAAGGTGAAACCGGGTTAGATCCACCCATTCCCGACTTTGAAATTGTTTTTATTCAATCAGGAAGTCTGGGACCCCTACAAAAATTTCCGGGACCAAGGGTTCCGTCGTTGTTCCGTTGTAAGTGAACGCCCCATCTTGCGCAGGAAAAGTCAAGCGACCACAACGATTTGACGATTATATTTTGGAACTTGGGAAGAACAGAATGGAAGGAAGCATGGATCGTTCTATCGAATGCGAGTACTGTTCCACAGAGTTTACAAATCGTAAGAATTTGAAAAGACGTGAATAATTTTCACAGCGTGAGTGCAAACATAGTGAGGTGTTCAGACTGTAAGTCACATTTATCGTCGGGACCATTTGACCAATCATTTGTGGAAAATGCATAAATTAGCAAAGCTGCAAGCCCAGAAGGCACCTACCTGGTATAAGCGCACTGTAGAGGTAAATGATTCTGTTGACGGACCGAAAGTTAAAGTGCAGCTGTTAGACCGTGGGATAAGTGACAATGAGGATAATGTTGATGATCCTGAACCAGATATGTAGAGGAGTTATATGAGTCCGACATATCGGATGATGAGGATGTTCAAACAAAAACGGTTAGTCAAGGCGTGGCAATGTCATCTGGGATTGTTCCGATTTAAACTTCTGCCAATGGGACTTAAAAAAACCCCCGCAATGTTTCAGAGATTAATTGAAAACTTTTTACGAGTGCTGACTTTCACATTTTGTATGATATACCTAGATGACATTATTGTGTACTCGAAATCATTTACTGAGCACTTACACCATCTGCAAATTGTTTTCGATAGATTGCAAAATGCTGGACTTAAACTTCATCCGCAAAAAGGTTAATTTTGCTAGAAAGGAGATAAAATATTTAGGGCACATAGGCAGCAAAGAGGAAAATAAATGGAACTGGTGAGCTGTCAAAAGGCACATAAAACGACTTAAATGGTCAAAATACACAGGCCGAACAAAACCACATACAAAATCATGAAAAAACAACAACCAAAGTAAAAAGTAAGGAAAGACTTCCATATGGCACCCCCACCCAAAATACGCTTGAATGAGCCCAAATATAACAGATTCTGAAAAGGGTTTATTTTAAGGGGAGTATTAGAAAAATTGGGGCATGGCTTTTTGGGGGTTTACATTATTAAAAAAAAATGAAATTAAAAAAAATGCATATAATTGTTTCGGCAACCCTATTTCTACACAACACCTTCGCTGCTCTCATTTCACTGTCCACTAGTGGTGGGTACTTTTTGTAATTTCCGCAATGTCATCGATTTTCTATCTATTATTTAGAGGTATAGTGTCATACATCGCAATCATACAATTTGTTTTATCACACATTTTTCCTACCTTTAATTGCTATTACTAACATCAAATAGGAAGACGATCCAACTGCGATTCGAACTCACATCGCTCCGATCAGTAGTCCAACGCCTTAACCATTCGGCTATGGGAGCTTTGGTAGAGTATGTTATAAAATCAATCTTATACATACAGGTAATGGTCTAATCACGTGATAGTCATTATCGTTACAACGTTTTAAGTAACGACAATACAGATATGGGAGTTAATTAACTTAAAGATTTAGAATTTTATGGCGTTTGGCGGCAGTCCTTGTGCAAGTACTTCAACAAAATGTACGAGTATTAAGAAAACGCAAGGCAAAGGAGTATAAGGATTATGTATTGTTTGATTCAAGCGATCTTTCATCACCTCTTCAGTGTGGACAAACAACAACTATAAATACTTTACATGTAACGTTGGACAGTGTCAATGATAAGGAATTAAGTAAAAGCTTGTTTTCATTACCTGAAACGCCATTCCAATGTGGACAAAGTAAATATAAAGATTCTGACAGCTCTGGGAAAGATGACAGTTTAGTCTCCTAAGTGAGTAAAAGTTTATTTTCATCATCTGATAACGAAACTGAAATACAAAATCAGGAAAGTGGAAATAAAGACAATGCTAATTTTGCCCAAATCACTAACGAACCTGGGGGTAGGAATAAGCATGGAAAATATAAATCGTTAAACTTATTCAATTTGGGGCAAATTGTAAGTGATAACAATAAGACAATAGAGTTTTGTCAAAGTATTGGTCTTTTACTAACAGAGGCTAAATGTGCGAATTGTAGAGATACACTTACTAGACTGTACAGGATTAATAGAAATGGAAGAAAAAGACAACAGTTGAGGTTCCAGTGTAATAAGCAAAAGTGCAAAAAAAAGAACAAGAATCATGTTCCTCTGAGAAAGAATACGTGGTTTTCTAATGCAAATGTTTCTTTAAGGAAAAGCATACTTCTGATTTATTGTTTTATTCATAAATTTCCTCATGATTTAGCTGTAAATGAAACATCAATTTCATCAGGTTCTGACTCAGATAATCCTGCACCAAGTGTTTTGAAAAAACGAAAGCTTGAAAGTTCTGTAGAAACAGTAACCGACTATTATAATTATTGCAGGGAAATTTGTTCCTATATTGTAGAGAATATAACACCTCAAAAAATTGGAGGTCCCGGTTTAACTGTTGAAATTGATGAAGCCAAATTTGGCAAAAGAAAATACAACCGTGGAAGAATTGTAGACGGAAACTGGGTGTTTGGAGGAATTTGTCGAGAGACGAAATCTATGTTTCTTGTAAAAGTTGAGAAACGGGACAAAGAAACACTTATTCCCCTCATTGAGAAATATATAGAGAAAGGTAGTATAATAATATCCGATTGTTGGGCAGCCTACAAGTCTTTGGATAAAATTGGTTACAAACATGAAACTGTGAATCATTCAGAAAATTTCGTTGATCCGCAGTCCGGAGCATGCACAAACCTAATTGAGAATCGTTGGTGGTGTATAAAACGCCAACTTCCGTCCACACACACACGCTCGAAAACCTTTGACAAACATTTATGTGAATATATGTGGAGAACACTCTATCGTGACAAAGACGATTTGTTTGAGGCATTCATCAATGATATTTGTAAAGTGTACCCATCCACAAAATGTTAAAGAATCACAGTAATGATTGTAAGTATTTCATCAAATTAAAATGAAAATTAATTTAATGCTAATGATATGATACTTGTTTTAATGAATTCCTACTATTATGAGTAAAATTTGGTGGGGGTGCCATATGGAAGTCTTACCAAAAGTAAAACTTGCCCAACCTTTCCATCAGTAGGGCCCTGATCACAAGCATAAAAAACCACGAGGAGTCCGTACATAAAATGTAAACTAAAAGAAATGTTATTGACGTGGGTTCGCACAGTAAACGTACTTCGTAAAAGGTAGATGGACGACAATGCACGTGTGCATCACTTTTAGAATGTGGCAATAGAGGATAAATGTGAGTACTCAACTTCCCCCTTATTCCTGGGTCAGCAGTTGAACGAAATTATAGACAAACAATAATAATTTATTGAATAAAAAAATATGTCAAAATTTCTTTCCTAAAATTAGTTCAGATAAACAGGCTTACACAAGGACTGATGAAAAACCGTTTGAGACATTTTTAAACCTAATAGATTATATCAAAGCTCTGTTGTTAGAATTTTTTTTCGCTCTTAATTATTCAATCATTTTGGGTAGTAGATAATTCGCAATGTTTTGGACTTCCACACTTTTTACAGACAGATTATGACACCATCGAGTAATTTCAACTAAAGAAGTGAGGTCTAATTTGGTACTATAGGGAAAAAAGATGCAACACTCCATTTACCATTTTGTATTTGCTGAGGACTATATAAAATTTTGAATCATTTGAATATAACTTTATCCTGAAATTTTTTGTGAGAAATAATTCATAATGTTCAATAATTCAGTGCTAATTTATTACCATGGCTTATCATTATATGTCAATATTTTACACATAGCCATGGTTAGCAGATAAATTTGTTTATATTTTCATACAACAAGCATAAAACCTATGAATTTTCAACCTTATTGATGTGTTTTTAGTGGTGTTTTGTGGGCCAAAAACCTGGAACACTGAGATCAGCGGTTTACTATTTGAAAGGGTCACAAATATTCTATACCTTTAATCTTCTCTTTTCCGGGTTCTTTGTTGAACACGTCTACTATCAGTTGTCGAATTCTTGGAAGAGAAGATTCCCGCTCTGCACATGCGCGCGGAACATTAGTCTTAATGTTACCGCTAGCAGGCTCCCTGAAACGGTTCACCCGGGTAGCGGGTAATAACATTTCACCCCCTCCACTTTGAAAAGGAGGAACTACCGTTCCGACAAAGGATAAAACTTTTATCTCCCCAGGTTGGGTCACATCCGGTATAACTGCATATCGTTATAAATCGGGAACAATTGGAAACTTAACCATCCCCCAGTCCCTTGCTAGTTAATCTTCCCCAAAATATTAAGGTCAAAATCACACATAATCACAAAATTGGAAAATCCATTCTGGATCATAGACAAATAACTATCCCCCGCAGACCTAGCAACCACTATAACTTGGGGCCTATGTCAACTCGTGAAAAGAATCCATGACGGCCTTAGGCATGCACAACTCCGGCCCTTTGGCCTGAATAACATCTCGCCCGAGATGATTACTCCCAACTAGGTATACTGCAAATATCCCAAAATGGTGGAAAACTCTTTAACACTCCAGAGGGTTATAAACTAAATTAGTCCTATCTCTAACAGTCATCAATCAAATTAAAGTCAAAAATGAAATCCTAAAATTTTCCTAAAATCACTACTATCTCTTTAAGTTCATTATCCGTCCTAAATTTCCAATTAATTTTTTTTTATCTACAATGATTGTTCCCTACCGAGGCTTCCTGCCTGGTCTTATTTACAGTTTATACACAGATTTTATCGAACTAGGCGTTATTCCCAGGAACGGGATATAGATAGCCTTTCTCACTGATCTTCGTGAATCCACAGCCTTAAAGGTCCTGCACAGTTTATGGTCTCTTTGCCTCCGCCCTGATGCGGCTCATGGGAATTAAGTCCTCGAGGTCGAAGGACGGGTCCAATTCAAGCTCTCCCAGATACAAGATGGCTCTTCCACTGTTGAACCGCTTTGCTGCAATACCCTGCAGCTCCTCTACACTGTAGGTGGACATTAACCCTTCAGCTGCCTATATAATTTCTATTGTTTTATTATGTAATGCTGCATAAAAAATATCAATAATGACTAAATGTGCATACTAAGTTCAATTGAGCATATCTCTGTCATTTTTTATCATAGACCAATAAAAGTTATATGTGTGTGTATTGTTGGATTCCCTAGTTTTTTTTTTTTTTTTTTGATTTGTTGGGTGTTTACGAGGAATTTTTACCTGTACAGGTGCAAATAAAGGTTAAAATATACTGAACCGCAAAAGAAACGTCGCACAAAATGACATGTTCACATACATTTATTTCTAAATGACATTTATATATTTTAAATTAATTTTTACAAAATTTAATGAATGATTTACAGTCTTTTGGTTACAATGTTCACAAAAACGTCACAATTGTCGCAACGTCACATGTTTTCAATGCTCTGCTCCCACGTCCGTTAATAACGTGTATGTCCTCCACCGGCACCAATTACTGCGGCACATCTTCGGTACATGGAGTTGATGAGCCGATTAATAAACGCCATCGGAATTTGTGCCCATACTCTCTGAAACGCTTGTGAAAGTTCAGCTGCAGTTGTCGGACTTTGCTGCTCATTATTCAACCGTCTTTGAACTTCGTCCCATAAATGTTCAATAGGGTTTAAATCTGGACTCAAACATTAATGTTATTCTGCTGTAGGAAGTCTCTTGTGGCTCTTGCGGTATGCGCACGTGCATTGTCCTGTTGGAAAGTCTTGTTTTGATGACGTGCGAAATGGGGCTGAACATGGGGTGTCAAGACTTGGTCGATGTAACGGGCAGCTGTTACGCCATTTCCTCTGCCTGGGCCAAGGTTCTGAAAGATGACTGGACCAAGTTTAACGTTAAGGCCGATTCCACCCCATACCATGATTCTAAGTCCTCCCCACGCGTCTGTTTCCAGAATGCTGCTGTCTTCGTAACGTACCCCGCGTCTTCTCCACACTCTGGTTCTGCCATCGGCTGTTGAAATGCAGTAACGGCTTTCGTCAGAGAATATGATGTTACGCCATTGTCGATTTCGCCAATTCTGTCGCTGAGTGGCCCACTGAAGACGAGCTTGACGGTGTCGAGGAGTAAGAATAGGTCCTCTTGCTGGACGGCGACATCTCATGTTTCTAGCAGCTAATCGTCGACGAACCGTATCATCACTTATGGGTCGTCCATGTGTTCCAACAGTGTTTCTGGCAGTTTCGGCAGCTGGGGTGAACCGATTCATCAAATGGTGACGAACAATGCCTCTATTCTGTCTAGGGGTAGTGACTTGGGGTCTACCACTCCGTGGACGGTCATTTGTGCTGTTTGTTGCATTGTACCGTGTCCGTAGACGTTCAATTGTTCAAACAGCACAGTTGAAGTCGTTGGCAATAACTCTGGCAGATTGCCCAGCATCCAATCGACCAATGGCCTGTTCTCTCTGTTGTGGAGTCAGACGTGGCATAGCTTCTGTGTCAACACTGATACTAACACTCTTTAATTTTCTCCGGCCTTTTATACCCATAAAGGAGCATGAATTTCACGAACATTTAAGATTTAAGAAAAATTACCGCCAAGTGTGTCCCGCGAGCGGTTTTAGGTACGGTCGCTCTACGATATCAACTGAAAATTATTCAACCGAAAATTTAATTCACAGGTAATTTAATCTTACCTGGTGATGTAATCGTAATACTGATTATATATAAATCATTAATTAATATTTATTTTGAATTTTGCTAACATTTTGAAAAAGCGACGTTTCTTTTGCGGTTCAGTATATATAAGTTTTTATAATTTAATGTTTTGAAACAATTGCACAAGAATAAAAAATTGTAACAATAATACTACAGTAAACATAAAACTCCAGAAAACATTTTTATGCATAAAACAGTCCATAAGTCCCAGGTAAATTTACACGTATGGCACAGGTAAGTCAAAAAAAACTCGTTAACTATGAAAACAGTAAAACACATATAAAAATAATAAATTTTGAGTTGAAACTTCATAATACGCATGTTTTGGCCTAAATAACCTAAAAACTAGAGAATATTTGTTCAATCAGAGTCAGGTTGCTCATTTTCAACATCGGGTAAAAAAACTGCCCTATAATTGTACATGGTGTGATACAATCGAAAGCACCTTGGCATGCATAGAGCAATGCTGCAGTCTAAACACATATAAGAAGTTTGTTGCCTTTTAAATGATGCACGATTAGATTTCTTATAATTACAAGCAACACAGTCTCTAACCGGACGAGCCCTTTTAGCACCAGCCTTAGCTGGAATGTAAGAATGAAAGTGACGATCGGTCAGACGGGAAGGCTTTCACCAAGTACTTTTCGTCCCTTTTCAGTTTAAGGTTTAGGATCTGTTGTAGCTTCTTCAATCAAAGAACTCACAATAGATGTTCTAAAGGAGTTGTGTTCCTTTTGATTTTTATTTCCATTTCCAAACTTTTTATTAAGTATAAAAGCATCGATGACACACAAATTCAGCAGATAGAAGAATAGTTTTTGTACCATTTGCTTGTTTTGCGGAGACACGAATAATACTGATTTATTTGATCAGAAAGATCAACTCCACCCATCAAAGAGCAATAATCAACAACACATGTAGGTTTTACAATAGGTTCATTTGTGCGTCTGTCAGTTTTATCCAAAATACTAACTGTCGCCTGATGAATTGTCGACAATATATGGACATCACGTTTGTCACGGTATTTTATATAAAGCAGTTTTTCGTTTCTGCGAAAAATCATTTCACCCTTTTTTAATTTTAAACACTGTTTTGACTTAATTACATTAGGAAGACCTAAGCGATTTTTTCTCAAGGTACCACAAGCGTAAGTATTTAGAAGATCTAGTTCCACGAAAAGTTCAGGTTAAACGTAATAATTATCCATATAAACATGGTGGCCTAAGTCTAACAGTCCGCATTTGCCGAGCAATCCCAACCACAGTTTTTGTTGTAGTGGTACAGTCATTGTCACCAAGAATAAGATCAGCTTGATCACATATAGAAGCAATGCCAGTATAAATATCAATCCAAGACAATAGCCAATTTGCGCCTCGCACACTTGATACTTGGGATAAGCCGGGTTATATACCTTGAATCGTAAATTGCCTTTCCATGAACAAGTAGCCTCATCAAGGCTCAGATCTCTATCAGGTTAATAAACTTCAGAAAATGTATCTAATAATAAGTTTACAAATGGACGAAGTTTAAACAAGGGGTCAAATCCTACCTGTCCCCTTTGCACCTATGTTGCATTGTCATTCAGGTGTAAATTGCTAAGGATCAATAAAAATCTGTCCCTACTCATATAATTACGAAAAAAGGGATGTCCACTACTTCAGACGTTGACCAATATTGCTGAATGTCATTTTTGTCCACTAGTCCCATAGCAATAATCAATGCCAGAAACACCTTCATTTCGTCTAACGTTGTGACCTTTCATTTTTTCATGCGACTATGTTTCTTCAGTCCGTCATTTGTTTCGGCGAACCTGTTTGTTTCATTGACAAGAGGAAGGTGAAACTGGTACACGGGGGTTGTAAACCTCTGTAGCCACCATCTCCTGCTGCGACTGTGTAAGATAGTGCAGAATTGAGGCCATCACCTCCAGTGCAGAATTACCACAGGACTGGTAATGTTGTGAAGACTAAACCTGTTGGGTTTCCCAGCCCAACAAGCAGCAAGGTTGGCGGAATGCACCCATATACTTCACGGGCATGCTGCAGCTCCGTGGGACTGGCACAGCAACCTGGCTAGAACCATCACCATATTTCCCCTGTAGAGGTGGAACTTGGGATCTCTCGGGCCCTGTGCCGATATCGGCATCTCGAACATCGGAATGAGATGCCCATCCAGTACATAAAACTTCAGCCTCTTCGTGTACACCGGACAACCCCTAACTGGACAACGCGAGTCCTTCTGGGAGAGCCTCCATGTCCTCTCCTCCCTCCTACTCCGGGGCATACATAGAACGGAGGCTTCTCCACATCCCCAGATGGACCGCCTACCTTTACCGCCTGTGTGATCTCCTTCAGACTCCGTCCATAACTGATATGTCCGTGCCTTATTCTGATTTTAAACCTTTAATATACAAATATGTTTCACGTCTGTTGCATTTGTTTCTCTAATTCCAGCTGATTTTGTTTTATCATCAAAAACAGTTAACACTGTGACAATAGGCCATTTTACCAATACCATGATAAATTGAATGAAAGTATTAATTGAGAGAAACTAAACTCTGACAAAACATGGAGCTTACTTGTAATGGGTAAAACAATTGCCCAATGACATTAGATATGGAGAGTACATTTTGTTTAGATACCATTTTGATATTATCAGACAACATGATTACTGTGAAGGTGTTGCAAATATCGATGAATCAAAACTTAGTTAAGAATTCTTCAAAGAACATACGTCTCATGTGTCAGATGAAAATGTTGAAAAAAAATATTTTCAGATAAATATTGCTTTAGGGGGCTTCCTTTAAAAAACTCAAACAGGGCAGCTAGGTTTTGTGCCAGCTGTAACAAACTGGAAAGACTTCAATTAAAACAAAATTTGCACCTGATTTGAATATTTGTTAAGGCCATATTGCAGCCAATATCACGGGAGAACTAATTTGAATGGAACTGGTTAAAATTGAACACAGCATCTAAAACCAATAGACTATTTACAAGTAAAATATGCCAGTATAAACAATAAAACATATCAGAAAAAACATTTTACAATATCAGAGACTTAACAAATATCACAGAAACTCTATCAGACAAGCACAATCAATGAAATAAAATCAGTTAAACATATAACAAACTAAAGTTCTGGATAAGGACTATAATCAGGAATACAGTCAGACAGACTATATTCCCGAGTATAGCCCCACGTCCTTCAAATGTTGTAATATACAGTTGCCAGAAACTTTTGTAAATAAATATTTCATATTGTTGACGTGTAGATAAATCTGACATTATTAGTCGGTACTACACAGTCAACAATATGAAAGACTTGTTTACAAAGGTTGTATTCGAGAATACAGTCTGACATTCTTGAATAGAGTCCCAATAATTTTCAATTTGTTCATATGTTTTGAATGATGTATTTAATAGCGTATCTGTGATATTATTTTCCAAATTTCGTCTCTGATAATATTTTTGATTTTGAGTGTTTGTCTTGTATTGTTTTATTGTTTTACTTTCTCCTTAAATATTATTTGTTAATAGTTCATTCGTTTTACATAGAATTTGTTTTAACAAACTTAATTTAATTAGTTCTCGCCGTGATATGGCTTAAATGTCGCCCACACGGCGTAAAACAATAATCAATCAATCATATTGTTGACTGTGTAGTACCGACAAATAAAGGTGCTTTATACTATGTCGACATTGACACGAAATACACTCAGGAGGCGGCTCATTCTCTAAAATAAAAGAATGAGTCGTCCCGGTGTGGCCAATGCGACATCTAGTTAGAACTTTTTCTCTTCGGCTTTTGCCGAATAACAAACATTCGTGCCAACATTTGGCTCTATAGAATGTAATTTATTGTCTGAAACCCATTTCAGTGGGAGATTTTTCAATTTTAAACCACAATATCGCTTGCTAATTTTAGACCAGTCAAGCTTGCAGCGACAACGCTTCACAATTACATTTGTAAATAATTTTTTGATAAAATTTCCGATGGTTATGGAGCCTGCTCAAGCCCGCCTCTGGGTGCGGGATTTCTCTCTATGTTGAAGGCCCATTGGCAGCCTTGGGTTGTTTAATACATTTTGGTCAGGTTTTTGTCTCTTTGACACATTCCACCTTTCCATTCTTTATTATGTTAAATTACCATATTTAGTGTGGCAGGGTTAAACAAGTTTTACATTATATTTATACATTAATTTTTTTGTTTTTTTGTAACTTTGTTAAATCAACACAGGTTTCACAAATATAGTTCTCAGCACAAAATGAACAGCATTGACAGTCAATAATGCTTTTGTCTTTTTCGAAGCCAAACACAGACAGAAGCTGATTCCTTAGACATGAAGAATCATTTTTACAATAAGTTATAATGTCATCCTGTATTCCTGGCAAACTCTTTCCTGAATCACAATTACTATAGTGTAACGTTGCAACTGACGGGTGTCCACAACGACCAGCTCGTCCTATTTAATGTAAATATTGTGAGGTATTTCTGGGAGGGCATGCACAAATAACATAAGTTACATTTTTTGGATCGAACCCCATTCCTGAAATTGATATTGTTAACACCAGCCGAATAGTTGGGTTCTCCCGTTTCAGTTCTGCTATTTGTTTACATTATTTGAATTTATCCGCTTTGAAAGAGCCTAATTACAAGTCTACATGAAAAACAAAATGTTATGGAATAAATTTTAATCAATTGACAAAGATGCACTGTACACCATAACAGAAAATACATGCAAATCCAACCAGGGATAATCTTGCACTACAGTGTACATAAATGGTTGCATGCATATTAGACTACATGAACTACTGATAGAGCACGAAAGCAGATTTAAAGCTCCGTGTTGAAGGTACTTAAACCTATAATTGCTTACTATTACCATACTACTACATTATGTCTTGGGATGGAGAGTTATTTCATTGGTGCTTATACCACATCATCTTTCCATGTGTATATTTATTCACGTTTAATATTTAATAATATTGACTGAAAAGTTAACAAAAATAATCAACGCCAACTTGAATAAGAAATTACATGTACAAACACACATCTGAAATTAAACATGTTCAACATAAGCCTAAAAAACAGATAGCAATAGATAAGCCGCCCTGATTATTTTCCTTTAGAGGCGAATTTATCGCATGTGGTTCAAATACTTAAACAAGAGTGCACACGCTAAAATGCCTTGCCTGCTTTACTAACCATGATTGATTTTATGTTGATAGTCCTAAAAATAAAGTTTTACTACAAGTATCATACAAACTTAAAATTAACAATGATCCATGAAAATGAGGTCCTCGTCAGATAAACCAAGCCAGACAGACATGTACACCTTACAATCATTCCATACACCAAATATAGTTGACATATTGCTTATAGTATTATAAAAACTGACAAAACACAATAACTTAATATTAACCAATGAACCGTGAAAATGAGGTCAAGGCCAGATGAAACCTGGCAGACTGACATGTACACCTTACAATCATTCCATACACCAAATATATTTGACATAAGGCTTACAGCATCTGGGAAACGGACCTAATCACGTAACTTTAACATTGATCACTGATCCATAAAATAAGGTCGAGGTCAGGTGAATCCTGTCTGACAGACATGTAGATCTTGCAAGGAACCCATATAACAAATATAATTATCCTATTACTCATAATAAGTGAGAAATTCACATAACAAAAAAGCTAAACTTTTTTTTTCAAGCAGTCGCTGAACCATGTAAATGAGGTCAAGGACAGTTGACATATGACAGACGGAAAGTTCATAACATAAAGTATGTGCATACAAGCTATGAAGCATCCAGGTCTTCTACCTTCTGAAATATAAAAGTTTATACAAATAGTTTACGCCGCCGCCGGATAGTAATACCTATGTCTCACTCTGCGACTTTCTGCAATACAATCTTTGTCCATGCTTCCTGGTCCAGGGTTCATACACATTTTTTACCACAAAATTCAAGGACTTTAAAGGACCAATTTCCAAATTTTCAAGGACCAGAAATCAACTGATATGGACAATTTAAATCCATATGGGTATGACCTATATGTAATTTTAAGAGAGCAAACATTCTTTAGTTTAATTAAAGGTTTAATTTTGAACAATGAACATTAATTTTATGTTTGAAAGAGTTAAATAGTGTCTTGTAGCTCCTTCATTTTCAGGTCGATATCAGCTACTACTTTTTCAACCGAGAATTTACATTCCCAGGCATGTCATCAACGTTCTTTCGAACTACTTTCAGTTTCGGTTTGCTCACTGTGACTAAAATTCATCGGCAAAATACATTTAATCAAGTAAATGAAAGATGTTTTATTAGTTAAAGTTAATATAAGTTACCAAAAAATCAATCTGGATCGTTTAATTACTAAAATTGTTACGCAAAGTCAGATTTATTTCTTGACCGCATCACAGAAATGACTACGCACCGGTTTCACAGAAAAGTAGCTATTTTTAGATATGGGAAAATACGCGAAACTTATATAAAGTCTTGACAAAAATACCGATAAACGCGAGACCGAGTGATCTGAAAACGAATTAAAAACACTTTTATGACAGAAAATGTAACCAATTTTTTTGCTTCTTCAAGAACACAGTTTTTCAAGGAGTTTCAAGGATCTCCTTTGAATTTCAAGCAATTTCAAGGCCTTAATTTCCACTTTCCAGGTTTTCAAGCACTTGTGCGAACCATGCTGGTCCCCCTACATACAATGCACATACAAGATTTACACTGGATGTAGTAATATCTGCCAAAAGCATGGGTGTCATTGGATGCCATCCAACTCATTGTTGGCAGGATTAGGACACATTTGTGTTCTAATTTAATGTAGAAAATGAACATAATACATAACAATGAATTGTACATGTTAGTTCTTTCATACCTTTACCTATATCAAATGAAATGGCTTATTTAACGCCATTTTGTCCAAGATAATAGTTACTTCGTGAATCTTGTTTTATTACTACCTGTAACGTCTATGTTTTATAGGCACATGCGTTTTATTAATGTATTTATACTGTGTCGAGGATTATACTTACTCGTTTAGTGTTGTTTTTGTGTAATACGAGTCTTTTTCATCTAGGCCTATGATAATCAGACTAAACATGAGTCATGATTGCGATTATTTTGAAGTTCCATAGGCGGATCCAAGGGCCCCAGTCCCACACCCACCCCTTTACGTTTGAAAAATTTGGTGGATTATATAGGGAATCACTGAAGCGGGCCCCCTCTTATGACAGTCAGTGGGTCCCTACTTATAAATTGTTATTGATCAGCCACTGTGAACTAAACTTGGTTCTACTTACCAATTCTCTATACTATGACATTCATCAATTAAACATTTTTTAAAGAATTTCGCCTCAAATAATATAAAATGTTATGTCACAACTGAACAAATTTATAAGAACGCAAATAACTTCTAATAATCAAAATCTAAAGCATATTGTAAGAATCTTGTAAAATCGAGACGTTAGCAGAGATTGAGAGAGCGCAAGGACCGACAACTCTGCATGGGAGATTGATAAAACTTCGCCCTGGTGTACGCCACGGCAACGCAGATGCAATGTCCCGGCTAATAACTTCAGATGGTGATATCTGTAAACACTGTAAGATGCCGTGGGAGTTTGAATATAAGGTTCCAAGGAGAACAGAAATTAAACATTTGAAGGAAGGAAATCAAGACAAATCTGTGGATTTGTTATCTGATGACTCGAGTTGTCGTTGTGGTTTGACCTTCTGCCTATTTCGTTTATATTTTGTTACTAGTGTATAGTTGTTGAATATTTATATGCGTTGTTTTATTGTAATGATCTACTCAGGGAATATTGTTCCCATTGTTTTTTTGTTATACAATGCCAAAGTGTGTTCAACAATAACCCATATTCACTGTATTTTTTTCATTGATCAGTTATTTCCTGAAGAGTTGAAGTTCAGAGCTAAAGGGGGGCTGTGTAGTGAATTTTTGCCCCCCTTTTTTCTAGTAAAAGTTTGTAAGTTTTTAGGGTAATATAGTGCATTTAATTCCATTATTTATATTTCTGTAAACCTTAAGGTCTAGTGATTAAGTAATTTTCCACTTTTTATAACTTTGTTTTATTTACTGGATAAACAAGATTGCCAGACGACATAGGGATCCATAATTAATTTTATGTGACCAAGAACTCTCTATATCACGCTACTGAGATTACTTGAAAAGAACCGCACTTGGTGTTGGTCGTTCTGGCATATATGTTTAGAGACAATGGCAAACAGCAGAGATTTCTGTACCTGACCTGTACACTAAGACACTCACCCCCTGAGCCCGCTCTTTTTCGTCACAAAAGGTTTTAAACAAAAAACAGGTACTTGAAAATATTGTGAGTGATATGTTGGTACAAGATATTATTGAACCACGTGTTAGTCTTTTCCGTTTTATTGTGGATTATCGACTAATCAATCAACAGACGTGACGCACACCCGTTACCTACAACGGACGGTTTTTTGTAAACTTTAGGTGCTAACCAACGAAAGTTTTTATCCGTATTTGGACCACAGAAGTGGGTTTTATCAGTCCCAAATTAAACCTAGTTTTCTCGTCCGTATACAGCGTGGTGAAGTCATCTGGGATTGTTCCAATTTTAACTTCTGCCACTGGGACTTAACAAAACCCCCGCCATGTTTCAGAGATTAATGGAAAACCTTTTACGAGGACTGACTTTCAAATTTTGGTCTAGCCTTTTTTCTTTCTTTTGTTTTTCAGGCAGCTCCCATGTTCTGGTTCCTTGCCTTTGTAAATCCAGTCTGAATGCTCTGCATATACTAAAAAGAAAAAAGTACTGTTAAGGTAGTGTTTGATCTTGCTCAAAATACTAGAGGGTAGGCTGCAATCTGCCGAACCTTTCTGAATTTTGTATGACTAAATAAATTACTGCTTTTGCATATTAAACTGAATAGGTAAAAACCAGGATCTAAGGAGCCTGTATTGCCCACCTGGATTCAAAATAGTGATTAATCCCCTAAAATAGAAAACTTGAAAGTTGCTCTTTCAATAACGATGGATCAAACATCCATTTTTACTTATGTTTGTGAGAAATATCATTAATTGGCATTTATTTATTATTTTCAAATTTCAGTTAGTAAAGACAAATAATGATGACATACAGAATAAGAACATGCAGCCAACAAATTATCTCAAATTCTGACAATTTTTATAAAGGTTTTTACAAATAAATCAATACAATTTTTTTTATTATTTTAAGGGACGAGATCAAAAGTTCAATGTCGGATAAAAAACTTAATTCAAATAGTTTGGGGGTGGGGGGGGGGGGGGGTAAAAATCACTGGAAGTTTTGTTATCCGACATCGATTTTTGTATACGCCTATATCGGTCAATCAATTTTTCCCAAATTAAGTTAAGAGGGGGGTGGGGGGGGGGGGGGGGGGGGTGGGTGGGTCAGTGAAAAAACTATGTGAATTAAGTTTTTTATCCGACATTGAACTTTTGATCTCGTCCCTAAGGACTTGCAGATATTGACCATTATAGCTGCTAGTATTCTCAACATCCTGCATACATATTTGAAGTGGCTAAATAATTAATTGCATAAAGTAAAATAAAACATATACTTACTCATCAATGATTTATAAATTTTATTTTCCATGAAGCTTTTTTTATCCCCTTTTTGATGGCAAGTTCCTCATGGTAAAAAAACCATCTATCAACTTTTTAATTATCAAGCTATTTGTCTCCAATATGTTTGCACCTGAAAAAAAAATTAAAGAAATTACTGTCTGTTAATAATGATATAAAACTGAAATAGCGTTTTTATTTTTCAAGACTTAACCTTTTCCATCCCATATATACTTGAACAACTGTTTGATCAAGGTTCATGTACTATTTGATCATCACAAAAAACAAACAAAAATGTTTAACCCATTAAAAAGATTGCCAGAAAATGCTGATATCTTTTTTTCTACTTTATAAATGTTATATTAACCAACTGTTAGAAAATGAATGTCAATTGCAGACCAATCTAACTCTTATAAAAGATATTTTCCAAGTCTGACCAACCTTTTTTCTTCACGGCGGCAAAAGTTGAATGCAGCCACAAAACATCTACAGCAATGTATGCTCCTGGAGCCGAAATATTATAGCCTGTTGCTATTCCTGGATTGGCTGGATCCACCTCATACTGAAAAGAAAAATAAATCCAGGATTAATTTTTTTACTCGAAATATAAAAAAAAATGAATATTGATTGAAATGTTTATTTCTTGCACATTTCAATCCATAATTCAGGTACCAACATCTAACATAACATTTTGAGCTACCTTATCTTAAGAATGGACCTTTCTGCTTATTACGTACAGTTCATTGATTCATTTGCTGTGTTCTTAATTTCATATAATCAACAGAAGCAAATTCAGTTAATATTAAAGTATACAACCCCCCCCCCAAAAAAAAGCAAAATGTTTACAAAATTAATCCAACCCGAATTACTGAATCAGATGCTTAAATGTTTGTATTTAATACCACAATATCAAAATGCCCCTGAAAAAGATACTTACATATTTAGCAAAATGTATCCTTTGTCTTGTTTTCGGGTAGTTTTTTCCCTTTAATTTGGCTCACTTGAAATGGAAACCTGTATTTGTCATGAACTCTCCGGGGCTTCTGAAATAATATAGACAAATAGGATAATTATTATTACTATAATCATTTTTTTTGTTAAGAAAACCAAGTTTACAGGTAAATATAGTTTAATGGTATTGCAGCCTGAAGAGGATGCATATTATGAATATTTTTTTCTACTCAAATATGAATCCACTACTTGAGGTATGTGCCAGTTTAAATGCAAGTCCTAGAAGGCAACAATCAACCATTATTGAGCATGGAAAGAAAAACATTTTCTCATTGGTGAAAACAAAGCTTTGATATTGTAACATGCTGTTAACATCTAGTACACATACCATTTAGTTGTGACTAATTTGATAATTATGTCCTTTGAAATTATGTCCTTTACTTCACACTGAGAACAACCATTGCATGATTCTAAGTTTTCAAGTCCAACAGACATTGATATTTCTTGACAATTAGTTACTGGTACATTTGCCTTATCAATCATGCTGCTGTTGTTAAAATGGTGACGGCTATTATTTTCTTTAGTACTGGTAGCGAAGATGCCTTTTGGAGGTGGGGAATTAAAATAAGGTGGTAGTATGTAGTTAAAGGGTTGCATGTTTTAATTAGATGGAAATGCAATACTAGACTGGATGTTATTTTGTGTTTGGTAATGCATTGAAATGTTAGGTTCTATTAATGATGGAGTTGGATTGTGGTATAATGTTAGTAGGAAAGGGTGTAATCTGAGGCTGGGTTTGTGGTTGGATCAGAGTGTTTGGCTGGGATTGGGATGTTGGATTGAGGTGTTCTAATATTAAACTGGGAAGATAAGGTTTGAATGGGTTTCAAAGATATTAGAATGTTCCAATGTAAGACTGGAAGGAGGGGAGATTTGGTTGATAAATTGGCCTGCAATATAAGGCTGAATTTGAGGTGAAACTGGCATGTTAGGTTGGGTTTGAGTTGTGGTTTGGATGTTAGGCTGGGTTTGAGTTGTAGTTTGGATGTTAGGCTGGGTTTGATTTTTGGTTTGGATGTTAGGCTGGGTTTGAGTTGTGTTTTGGATAGTAGGCTAGGTTTGAGTTGTGGTTTGCATGTTAGGCTTGGTTTGAGTTGTGATTTGGATGTTAGGTTGTATTTGAGTCATAGTTTGGATATTAGTCTGGGTTAGCAGTTCCAGGCAGATCTCCATAATTTTAAATTGTGGTTTATTCTGTTTATAAACACATAATGGAGTGCATACAGATATACATCGTTTATGGGCTCAAGGGAACAACTGTCTTCAAAATAAAAAGATCATAAAAGAATGAAAGAACCCCATCAAATACATCCCGCCATAATCTCTCCATTCTTTGATTGTGGGTGCTTTTCCCAGTTAGCATACCCCCATTGCAAAGACTTCTTGCTTCTGCCATATATTCCGCAATTTTACAATTTTCCATCCCTTGGTCCGATCGAAATTCTAGGATTTTCCCATATTCGGAAACAATTATAAATAGTATCTGCTTTATTGTTATTGGTGCAGTTTAGAATTCTAAATAAGCTTGTGGTTTGTATCTACATGCCATAGGTGATTGGGTGCCTGTACACTATAAACTCGTCTGTGAATTTGTTTTTATTCTTTCATGTATATCATCGTTATCAATTCTGTGAGAAGATTTTCCCAAACGAGATCGGGTAATCTGCTAAAAAAATTATTATATTTTACATTACCAAGATCATAAGTTTAAATGAAAGACTCAGGCACTCTTGACAGACCTTTGCAGTTTGTTTGGCCGTAAAGACCATGTGACCTTTCTCGTCAGTTGGCGTGATCCCCTTTCAGAATTGAAACTGTTTAATAACAACCGAAGCTAGTCTTGTATAAGACCCTATTAGAATATTACAGTATCTGAAACAACTTCAACAATTTGAACCAAACTTAACAGCAATGCTCATAACGTGGACATGATTAAAATCTAACCAATATGATAGATTATTGACGGTTTCTGTCGAGGTCAAACATTGTACTTTCGAAGAAATATCTAATATATAAAATACGATATTTCTTTTTAAAAGATCCAACTTTTTATCACATAAAAAATATATTACAGTAAACAGATTTCCCAAGGGCCTGACCATATTGCCCTTAATATGTTAACCCTACGTTTTAACGCAAATATTATAAATTCTTCAAATAATACAAAAACCCGGCAATGTGTACTTTTTGGTACGATATTTGTTCTCAAAACATTTAGTTATAATATTTAATATACTTTTAACATTTTTTATATATAGTGTCGGTATGCTACTACTTTGGTCTGCACCGGGGCCCTTTGACACAACTGGTTGATCGTTTTTTTCATTGCTAACAGAATAATCCCTGCCACAATATTCTACATACTGGTTAGCAATTTTACTTTGATTTGTGTTCCTTAGCTTCTGATCTTTAAAATAGTTCTTGATCTGCTGGTTAAGGACTGTCTCTGTATTTTTATTACTGATGCGTACAGGGAGAATTTCAAATTGTGAGTCTAAATCAATGTGTAAGCTTGTGTTATATGCATATAAGTAACTAAGAAGGTCATGCAAGTCTTCAAATCCAATTAGGATACTTTGGCCAAAGATTTCATATGCATTATTTAGTGTAGATTTAGAGTGGGAATGACTGTCAAAGAAATAGTATACTCCATCATAATAATAAACTGCCGAACATATAGCTCCAATCATAATAAGAAATGTGTCTGATTTTTTTTTAAACAACTTTGAATTGCTTCTTGTAAGGTAAGAAATCCAGTTAACTGCTTGCACTGTAAAGCTATACCTAAAAGAATCTCGTGTTTACTAATTGTAAAATGCCCTTCAGGAATTTCTATCATGACAGGAATTTCATCAAATTGTGAGTCTAAATCAATGTGTAAGCTTGTGTAATATGCATATAAGTAACTAAGAAGGTCATGCAAGTCTTCAAATCCAAAAATTAAAAAGCATATTTTGAAATAATCCCTGACATTTTAATTCTTGAACATGCTTTCTGTAAATTTTGTCTCCAGTATGTAAAATGTAATCCAGATTAAGTGTGTTTGGATCAAAATTTAAAGAAGTCAGTGATAAGAAGACCAAGCAGTTACAAGTACATTGGTTACCTCTGCTTAAGTCAGAAAATTGTTTGTCATACTGGTCAAATGTTCCAAATTTAAGAAATTGTGCACTGAAACAACTTAAATTTGTTGACACTTCTTTTTCTAACTTCATTTCTCCTTGTTTATTTTTGTTCTGCCGCACGTTAGTCTGGGTATTACTATGAAAATCCATCTTTGCATTATTATTATGATTTTTTCCAACTTGTTTTTTTTTGGCAAATTAGTACACTGATTAGAATGTGCTAATAAGTTGTTCTGTAGGTCATTTTTTTTAATTTTGCAAGATGCTGTTTGTAATGGCTTGCTAGAGAGCTCTGAAAGTGTGTTGCTAGATGATTTTGCCAATGAATTGCTAGATAGTTTTGCTAAAGGTTTGCTAGTTGAATTTGCTATTGAGTTTGTATGTGCATTTGCAAATTTTGAACAGTTGAGTAGTGCCTTTTTTGTAGGGGGCGTACCCATGTTGTCATTTTGTGCCTTTATTATAGGGGGCGTTCCCGTGTCATCAAATGGTGCCTTTTTTAAAGGGGGCGTACCCATGTTGTCATTTTGTGCCTTAATTACAGGGGGCGTACCCGTGTCGTCAAGTGGTGCCTTTTTTAAAGAGGGCGTACCATGTCATCGTCTGGTGCCTTTTTTATAGGGGGCGTACCCATGTCGTCGTGTGGTGCCTTTTTTATAGGGGGCGTACCCATGTCATTGTCAGTCGTTGAGTTTTTGTTATCATGGTTACTCTTCCCCTTCTTTGAAAGCCCTCTTCGCCAAAACTTCTCAAGTCCCATAGCTTTTCAAACTGAAATATATGTTGAAAACTTTTCTTTTTTTGCCTGTTCTAGTGTTTATAATAGAATTTATGTTGAAAGTATAACAAACAAGCTTAAACCACAAATATTGTATTAAATAAACATTTAAATGATCAATGTAAATGAGGTCAATGTGAAATACACCCTTTCAGACAGACATACAGGCCATACAATCATTCTATACAACATATCTAATTAACCTATTGCTAAAAATATCTCCATATATATATGTAATCAAAGTTTCTAAGTACTGTAATATGCAACTAAAGAAAATCGGCCTTCTTTTACTTTAAAGTCCCTATACTTAAGGGGTAGGTTTCAGTCATGGTAATGTTACGTTAGGGGATGTTTGTTGTTAGGGTTAAGTTTTATGGTTAGAGCTAGTGTTATGGTTAGGTATGGGTTACGGCAAGATTTAAGGTTTAGGATAGTTTAGAAATGCTCTATAAGGGTTGGAACCCCTTAAGTAAAAGAAGGCCACAATATCCATTGGACAAACTGATTTACAGATCTTATTGAACATTCCAGTTCTTTTTCAACACAATGTCACGACACAAGTTATTTTTTTACACCACTTATCAATTATATTCTTGATTGGTAACCTTTCATTTCTATTATAGACTTTAATCTTGTCAAGAGGCAGTGGAAAGTTTTTGAACGACAAGTAATATGTTATTTAATCTGTCACACTCACTGTATGAATACAGGATATCATTTATCTTTTGCACATTTATATCAGGAACACCCATGTTTATAAGATAAACACTTTGCTTATGTTGAAATTCCCATATATATAGAATAACAGTTAACATTTTGAAATCACATTTTCTTACCCTTCACTTAAAAAATATAAATCACACAAAAGTAATCTTTTTCAATGAAGAGTTCCGGTTTATCTTAATACCACAATGTATCTTAATACCGCAAAACTAAAATAAACAACAAAGTACAATATATACACTGAAATAAGACATGAAAATATACTATAAACTAAATAGCTTCAAAATTTAATGAAATACTCATTTAAATAGAATAATCTTGAAGTCATGAAAAAAATAAATTACATAGGTACCAAACTCTGAAGAAAATAAAAAATAAAAATTCAGAGTGTAATCCAATGGGAAAATGAAAATGTCAAACTCATCAAAGGAACGGATAAAAACAGTCATATTCCTTACTTGGTATAAGCATTTGCTTATGTATAAAAGTGTGGCTAAAATCTGAATGGTACAATTGATATGAAAATAAGTACTCCTTTGTTGCAAAAAAAAATTGGTACCGTTCAATTTATTTATAGGTAGGTCTACAATATATCACAATAATTGAATAATGGATCAGCTACAAAAGTTATAACACCTGGTTAACAAATCAAAAGGAACATTTATACCCTGTTTTATTTCATTCTATTTAGTGGTTCTCTAAAACAAGACATTTGAGTGTTTTTCCCATAGTGTCCTATGTTAAACTAAGTCCCCTGTTGACGGCCATCTTGGATGATGGATCAGGTACAGAGTAACAACACTTGGTCAGCACCACATAAGAAACATTCCTGCCATATTTGGTGTCATTCCATGCAGTGGTTCTCTAAAAGAAGACATTTGTATGTATTTCCCATAGGGTCCTATGTTAAACTAAGTCCCCTGATGGCGGCCATCTTGGATGATGGATAGGCACCAAAGTAACAACACTTGGTAAGCATCTCATAAGGAACATTCATGCCATGTTTGGTTTCATTCCATTCAGTGGTTCTATAGAAGAAGACATTTGTATGTATTTCCCTTAGGGTCCTATGTTAAACTAAGTCCCTCACTGGTGGCCATTTTGAATGATGTAACGGCTACAAAGTAATAACACTTGGTCAGCACCTTGTAAGGAATATTCATGCTATGTTTTGTTACATTCCATTCAGTGGTTCTCTTAAAGAAGTCATTTGTATGCATTTCCCATAGGGTCCAATGTTAAACTTAGTCCCCCGCTGGCGGCCATCTTGGATGATGGATCGACAACAAAGTAACAACACTTGGTCAGCACCTCATAAGGAATATTCATGCTATGTTTTGTTACATTCCATTCAGTGGTTCTCTAAAAGAAGTCATTTGTATGCATTTCCCATAGGGTCCAATGTTAAACTTAGTCCCCCGCTGGCGGCCATCTTGGATGATGGATCGGCTACAAAGTAACAACACTTGGTCATCACCTCATAAGGAACATTCATGCCAGATTTAATTTCATTCCATTCAGTGGTTCTCTAAAGAAGTCATTTGTATGCATTTCCCATAGGGTCCTATGTTAAACTAAGTTCACCGCTGGCGGCCATCTTGGATGATGGATCAGCTACAAAGTAACAACACTTGGTCAGCACCTCATAAGAAATATTCATTCCATGTTTGGTTTCATTCCATTAAGTGGGTCACTAAAAGAAGTCATTTGTATGCATTTTCCATAGGGTTCTATGTTAAACTAAGTCCCCCTCTGGCGGGCATCTTGGATGATGGGTCGGCTACAAAGTAACAACACTTGGTCAGCACCTTATAAGGGTTCATTCATGCCAGATTTAGTTTCATTCCATTCAGTGGTTTTCTAAAAGAAGTCATTTCTATGCATTTCCCCTAGGGTCCTATGTTAAACTAAGTTCACCGCTGGCGGCCATCTTGGATGATGGATCAGCTACAAAGTAACAACACTTGGTCAGCACCTCATAAGAAATATTCATTCCATGTTTGGTTTCATTCCATTAAGTGGGTCACTAAAAGAAGTCATTTGTATGCATTTTCCATAGGGTTCTATGTTAAACTAAGTCCCCCTCTGGCGGGCATCTTGGATGATGGGTCGGCTACAAAGTAACAACACTTGGTCAGCACCTTATAAGGGTTCATTCATGCCAGATTTAGTTTCATTCCATTCAGTGGTTTTCTAAAAGAAGTCATTTCTATGCATTTCCCCTAGGGTCCTATGTTAAACTAAGTTCCCCGCTGGCGGCCATCTTGTATGATGGATCGACTACAAAGTAACAACACTTAATCATCACCTCATAAGGAACATTCATGCCATGTTTGGTGTCATTCCATTCAGTGGTTCTCTAAAAGAAGTCATTTGTATGCATTTCCCATAGGGTCCTATGTTAAACTAAGTTCCCCGCTGGCGGCCATCTTGGATGATGGATCAGCTACAAAGTAACAACACTTGGTCAGCACCTCATAAGGAATATTCATGCCATGCTTGGTTTCATTCCAATAAATGGGTCACTAAAAGAAGTGATTTGTATGCATTTCCCATAGGGTCCTATGTTAAACTAAGTCCCCCTCTGGCGGCCATCTTGGATGATGGGTCGGCTACAAAGTAATAATACTTGGTCAGCACCTTATAAGGGTTCATTCATGCCAGATTTAGTTTCATTCAATTCAGTGGTTCTCTAAAAGAAGTCATTTGTATGCATTTCCCCTAGGGTCCTATGTTAAACTAAGTTCCCCGCTGGCGGCCATCTTGGATGATGGATCGACTACAAAGTAACAACACTTGGTCAGCACCTCATACGGAACATTCATGCCATGTTTGGTTTCATTCCATTGAGTGGTTCTCTAGAAGAAGTTCAAAATGTAAAATGTTAACGACGACGACGGACGCCAAGTGATGAGAAAAGCTCACTTGGCCCTTCGGGCCAGGTGAGCTAAAAATTAAAAATTGTGGTACTTTGTAAACGTGCGATTATTGCCCCCTTGGCTACTTTTAGCTTTAAAATGGTAAGAGCTATGCAAAATCCATGACACTCTTTACTGAAGAGGAATCCAAAGAAATAAGTCCCATCAAAATCCGATGAAAAATAAAAAATCTAGGTACCTTGAAAAAGTGTTATTTTGGCCCCTTATAGCTTGGAACTGGTCAGAGCTACGCAAAATCCCTCCACACTTCACCGAAAGCTGAGGTCAACAGGAATCCATAGAAACAAATCCCATGAAAATCTGATGAAAAATAAAAATTTGAGGTACTTTGACAGACGCTAATGACGACATTGACAACGACGAAGAAGACTGCGCCAAAACATGAAATCATCAATGGACAATGAAAGAGGGATGCAAAACCAATGAAAGAAGCTCTTACTTTTCGAAAAAATAGAATTTATCACGGAACATATGCGAGGAGTGTTATTGTCAATAATAAACATTGTCTAGTTGTATTTGGGCATTAACTCTTAAAAGTCAATTGTCCTATAGACTCATTTTTGTGTCGCCTGTGAAGAAAGGTTGACGCATATTTTATCTGTTGTTGCTGATCAGGTTTGCAGATCACACTTCCTCTTGATAATTTATCCAAGATATTAGGGGATCGACCATTTAACTTGAAAAGAGGGGCCAAGGTTTAATTGTTTATAATATTTTATTTTACATGCAGTAAGCTGGATTTTTTTCTCTCAAATATTTGCACATGACTTTACAGATACAGTGAAAGTGGCAAATAAGAATTTAATTTTTCCTCCCCTTTCCATAGTATTATTTCAAGAACCAAAATCAAAATATTTTTTTTAGAAAAAAACCAATATCCCCCCCCCCTTTGCAAGTTAAAATAGTCAGTGCCTTTTATCATACTTAAACAGTAAAATTGGCCAAATATCATAGCAATCCTCCTATAGTGAGCCAGCTGACGACAATCTTGGTACTATCTATTACAGATTTTTTAGATATTAAAAACTAGATGGAACTGTGGCCTTGTAGGTCACAAAGTCATACCCCCGCTTCCTATATATCTTTTAAAAACAAAGAAAACTTGGACAAATCACAAGTTCATATGGTAGTCAACATTCAGACAAAATTTGAAAAAGAAATTATATAAAACAGTTTCTGAGATTTCCTCCGGACAAATTTGTTTTCCATATAGATACCAAGTACCAAAAATTCAAAACAGCTGTAACTTTTTCAAATTTCGACGAAACAATCTGAAAATACCACAGGCACAAATTCATATGGTAGCTAACATTCTGACAAAATTTTAAAAAGAAAGTCTGATAAGGCTCCGTGATTTCCTCCGGACAAAAAATGTCGACGGACAGACTAGGTGATTCCAGTACCCTCCCCCCAACTTCGTTGCGGGGGTATAAAAACACTCAGATCAGTTACAAATTGAAAAATGTGACTTGCAAAATCTTTGGTGATAAGCGACGAGGCAAAAGAAACGAGTGACAATTGATGATCTTGTTCCTGTCGACCCATTTGTAGGTCTTTTCTTGCTGATCTTTTTTTCTGTTCACATTTTTGTCTATGTACTGGTTTCAAGATCAAGGGTAAAAAACTTAAATTGGCCAAACAATTTGTTTCAGAGGAGAAATTTGTGTAGTTTTCTGTAACAGATGACAACAGTTGCAAAGTGGCGGCCTGCAAAAAAATCTTTAGAGGACCATCCATAAACATTTCTGCCATGTTTGGTTTTAATTGGTTCAGTGGTAGAAAATGTTTTTTTTTTAAAACATTTTTCTAATTGGGTCCAATGTTAGGTCCAATGTTAAACAGCCTGCGGTGGCAGCCATTTTGGATTTCCTATCAGAACAAAAAAATTAAAACTTTGGTTTCAGAGAAGATTAAAATGTAAAAATTTATGGTCAACGGACGCAAAGTGATGACAATACCTCACGACCCTTTGGGTCAGGTAAGATTAAAAGCTGCTACAATGTGTATGCCTACTAATAACTTTGGAGCCGGACAATTTTAAACTTTTATCAACACTGAAAATTGTTCACAAATGTTTTCAAATCAACATTTTTCTTCTCCAACACTGAACCTAATTATAGCATAAAGTCTGCCTTGTTGTCCTGTACCCTGATGAAAGTTACAACACAACTTCAACTCATTCTTGGTAAATAAATCTAAAGACTTTGAAAATTTTTCACTATTTCTGACCTTCCAGATTTTGCAATCTCCTTTTCCTCCACCTGGTGTACATACTCCAGTATTTTTTTCTGGTAAAATTCCAATCAAGTCAATGAAAGTTTTCATTTACATACCGTATATTTTTTGAAGGCAAGAGAAAGTCTGAAAATGATAACCACAGTGGAAAATCTAGCTTATTATCCTTAAAATAATTGACAAATTCCTCTGCCTTTTGGAAAGGAAGATAATGATGTTCTGAAAGTTTGTTAATGTCAATAATCTGCTGAATTTCGAACTTATTGAGTGCCTTTCCTCGCCATGCGTCATCCGGTCGATAGACAGCATATTCATAGTGTCCATTCCATGTGTTTTCTGGATTGGTGCTTTCATTGTAGATTGATATGGCACTGACACATTTTAATTTATCTATAGAATATAATTCACAAATTTTATTCCAAATTAGGCCTTTTGGTAATATTTTGAAATTGTGTTGAATACGATGATTAGTACTGTCGATTTTCAGGAACTTTTTAAAATTTTGTTCTAAAGAAGCCTCAAATATCCAAGAATTCTCGTCTGGAGCCATATATGCATTCATCTTGCATCCAGCATAAGGTGTGCCAGAAATACGTGACACAGCATCTTCTGCTGCAAAATTCATGTTTTCAAAAAATTTTGTTCTACTAAAACATCTATTTTCACCAGTCTCCACATTATTAATGCTATGGGAGTCTTTTTCAGCCAACTGACTTGAAGACCTGTTTTCAGCCACATGTTACCTTTCTACGGAATGCAGTTTTGAGTCACCTTCAGCATATGATATTACCTTGACCCGATCCAAATCAAGAATACGTCTGAATAAAGTCATAAATATTTTAGTCAATTTGTTCCTTGGCCTTTCGTCTCCGCCACCATCAACCGTAAAGATAATTTCAGTAACAAAACTTTTGGTTTACCATAAAATGTTTGCTAAATTCTGACAAAATAAAGAAGGTTTCATTTAGATGCCAAAAAAGCTCCCTCCTTTTGAAAGAGACATTTTTACAACGCTGATACCTTCTCCTGATAACTGAGACCTAGAAAGTGGAATGCCATATAATTGGTTAATATATTCCTCTGTATCCATTTTCCTTTGTATCAGTTGGTATGTTGTAATAGCTAATGTCCTCTTCCTATCCTTATCCCAATCATGACCCGAGTAACTGATCTTTTTCCAGGATTTACTAGGTATTTGTACAATCTCTACATCTGTATGCACCGATCCTTTATTATCCCTTGCAATGCCTGCTGCTTTTCTGTTAAACATATTTTCTAAAGTGTAATTCATGCTTGCTGTTGCATAGTGACTGTTGATTGACTTGTGTTTTTGTCCATCTCCTGTGGATTTTCCCAACGATATTGCTTTATTAAGCCCACTACCTTCGTGGTGCCTCTTGGCCTGGTTCGTTTTTGAGCGAAAATTCTCGGTATAAGTATAGGCAGTTGATAACTTAATATGAATGCCAAACACCTGATTAAGTATGGAGACACAGCCAGCTGCTTTTGTCCGTGAATAAAGTATCACATATTAAACGAGGGTGTGAACTCAGCCCCGACCGGCAGCTTCAAATAGTGATAACATAACCGATGACAGTTCATGGTATTGTTCTGCAAAGTTTGGACGGCCTGATCCTGGTAATCTTATTGACCTTTCATGTTTATTGTTTGTTTGTAGTTGTAGTTAGAAATCTCAATTTCAGCACGATTTAAAGATTTTTTGTTGAAAGATATTCCAAGTGCACCACTTGACATGAATTTCTTTGATGTTAGCTTTGACAAAACAGTCTTCAGCAAATTACGGTCATGTGATGTTGTAGCGTAAGACAAAGCTGGTTGTATAAAGTCATTCAACAGATTCACTTCATTTTGAATAAATTTTTTTTAACTTGTCCCAATCTATAGTCTCCAATTTGTATACAATATAACTACCACTGCCACCATATACAGGTATAACTGGTAAATTTCTCATGAACAAATCGGTAGCTTCGGATGACTTGTACATTTTCATGCAAATGCCTTCCATTTTTGGCCAACTGATTTACATTCTGTCTGTATTGTTTCAAAATATATAGTGTAAGCATTATGTAAAGCCAATATTCCATTGTCTTGAAGTTTTTCAGCAAGAACTATAAATCCACATGCTCTAATTCGAGACGAAATGTGAAATTTTCTATTGTTAACTGTTTTGATATGATTTTTGACTGCATCTAACAAACACAAATAGGAACACATTTTCCCATCATACCTCATACAATTTTTATCTGCTTTGGCCCTTTGTCTATTTCGAGTTTTAGATTCATTTCTAACTTTCCTCTTTTATATTTAGTTTTTTGCAAGTAATACAATTATGTTACCGTTATTGTCTTGAGCCCGAATTTCTTTGATAACCGTACGGAAAATATATGTTACCAAGTCTCTGTATTGGGCTTTCGTAGCACAAATAATCATACCTTGACAATCTTTTCTCTTCAATGCAGCTTCAAAGGAAAGCTGTTCGGGAGATGCATTGAAGTGAATGTAGGCAAACAAGGTCAAGTTAAAATCTTCATCGAAGAAAACTATGAAGGATTTGTCTGAAAAAACAAAAGAGAAATACCCCTGCTACACCCCTATCTTTTATCTTGCTGAAAGTCTGCAGGACTGCATCTGATCCACTATCAAAACCCACAATTCTTAATGTATTATGCCACAATATATCAACATCAATAGCTACTAAAGTGTTTAAATCCTGGAAAACAGGCAATCTCAATGCAGTTATGACATTCATAGTTGTAAGATGGTTTTTTATCCAGTACTGGTACCCTAATGTAACAGCTTCCTTAAAGATTTCCAATACTTCTGGTTGATCACATCTACCACTGTGCTCTTTTAAAATGGACTTCACTATTAGTAAGCAAATTCCAACACAGGCACTTGACCCTAAATCTGAATTCTGGTTTACAGTATTTTGACAAAAACCAGGAAGAATTACACTCAAACCATGATTCCTTGTATGCATCAACACCATTATTTGACTTCATATCTTTCTCTGCAGGTTGATTTCTTTCATTTGTGTCTACCTTGTCAACAACAATCATTTCAATGTCTGTGCTGGGTTCACATGTATCAGTTTCACCGTCTACAATTAGAGTATCAATTTCAGTTTTTCCCTCTGTGGCTTCCTCTTGATCAATGGACACCCCTATTTTCTTTAGATCCTTCGCCGTCTTGATGTTTACTGTACTAAATGTTGTTCTTGGTTTCCTTCCTCTGGGTTTGTTTGCTGGACCATTTTTCTTGATATTGTTAATTTGGTTACTCCAAATTCTTGAAATTTTATCGAGTAGGGCATTTTCCAGTTTAATATCATTTTTTAACTTGGCAACGTGGCACCTTTTTGACTTTTTATCATCTGACGATATTGTTCCCTTCTTTATTCTTTCCTGTAACATCTCCTCCTCCCACCTAATGTTCTTATCCAAATCATTAATAGATTCAACTTTTTGCCTGCATTGTTCAGAGTATTTTATGCCATTCTACTGGCAATTTATGCAAATGTCCAACTTTTAAATAGGCGTCAAAACGCCCTGACCCATTCCATGCCTTTTTCACTGAGTATTCCATTACTTCTTTTTTTCCCCAGTTTTGCTTAACGCAAAGATTCATTCCAAAACTTCAGGTATTCAGCTCGGAGAGGTTGGGCTGCACTGACTTCTTTTTCACCATAAACATGACATTTCCTATTCTTGAGTAAACTATATTTGTCGATGAATCAACATCAACCAGGAAACTTAACATGGTCTGTTGATTCTGAAAATAAAAAAAATATTCTATTTTAGTTTCAAGTCCAAAAAGTTCTACACTATTGTATCTCATGGTGTGTACTTGGTTCAAAACCTATCCGATGTTTCAGTAAAACAAAGAAACATTTCTGAGATTGATGGAAAGACATGGAGAACACTTAATGCTCCAAATTCCAAAAGGATACACCAACATTAGTAAGATGCACAAAAATCCTGGTCACATTTAATGCGAGTCCGTATTGACTGATATTGCCCATGCTTTAGTTTTCAAGGTGATGCAATCGTCAGGTTTTGAGATTTGAGCAAAATTTTGATTGATTGATTGTTGCTTAACGTCCAGTGGCAAATATTTCATGCTTATAAAGGACGAGAACCAGTTCAATTTATCTAACATTTCAATTAGGGGTGGGATGGGACACAAAGGGGAACCAATTTTGACTGCCACTGTAAAAGGAGGATGGTTGGGTAGGGTCGGATAATTTAGCCTTCTGTAGCGGCCATCAGCCTACTCTTTTTCGAAAACTACAGAAGGGGTCTTTAGCGTGCAGGGAGTGTGGCATTCTCCAAACACGTTACCCACTATGGTCCGCGGTCATGCTTTCCGTATGACCTGACAAGCCCCCAACGAGAGGTCTCCCCTATCCGCCACCTGGGGACGCGCTAGATAGCTCTATGGGTTGAGCCCCCGTGATCCATCACAGGTGCCTAGCAAAATTTTGAACTCTGGATTTATTCATTTAAATGCATTAATGAACGGCTGCGCCATTGCGCATGATACGACCGCAGCATGTTGACACATGAAAGTTGAATAAGTGTACACAATATATTATGTTGGAAGTACACCAAAAATGTAAAAAATGTGGTTCTTTGTAAACGTGCCATTATGGCCCCCTTTGGCACCTTATAGCTTGAAAAGGGTAAGAGCTACAAACAATCCATCAACACTTTACCAGAAGCTCAAGTGAAGAAACAAGTCTCATTAAAATCCGATTAAAAATAAAAATTTAAGGTACTTCCGTCATGCCTAATAATCCTGCAAAGTTTCAAGAAAAATGGTCGAAGCGTTTTTTAGTTAGAGTACGAAGTGTGGACAGACCGACGGACGGACACCGGTATACCATAATATGTAATGTTGTGCATATAAAAATTGACAAAAGCATCAAAGATGCAATAGCCGAGTTTCAAGTAAATGGATAAATGGAACATGAGTTTTTCTTTTAAACATTTAAAAAAATAATAATCAGGTTTTGTGTCAAGTTTCAGTAGCAAACTAAGCTAATCATACATTTTCGGAGCTCATAAATCCCTTATGAGACCCCATTTCAAATAAATTTGCAGGGGTTCCCCCTTTATTTAAAGTTTTCAAAGTACGGTAGCTAAAACAAAACATTAATTCAAATGAATATGATTTTTTTTCTAAATCACATTTTGTTTCAAGTTTCAGTAGCAAACTAAGCTAATAATACATTCTTGGAGCTCATTCCTTGTGAGAATCCCTTTCAAAAAAAATTGGGCAGGAGTTCCTCCTATTTTGTAAAAATTTTCCTTGGAGTTCGGTATTTTTGCTATTTTACTTTTTTCATATTTGATTTTCCTTTGAAGGCTGTACAAGTTCTGTGAACTACAATTGTTAACATTAACGACATTTCAATTTTGTTCTTGGATCATGATGGAGAGTAGCCTCATTGGCAATCATATCCTGTCTTCTTATTCGTATAAGCAAGGTACATGTAGGATCTTCAAATAAGTAAATATGACTGAAATTGTCAATCACCCGTTGTAGGAGTACTGGTTATTGCCCTTAAAGATTTTACCATGTTTTTTTTAAGCACACATTATATAGCAAAAATAATAATGACGCAAACAGTTAAAGGTGAGTGATTCAGGATCTTGACAGCCTTGTTAATATTTACATTCAAGTTTGTATGTTTGCACTGCTTGTGTCTTTACAAATTTAAACAAAATATCACTTCAGTGGAGCAAACAATGAATCAATAGGAAACTTTTATATCCAGCTTATTTCTACTGTAGCTTTCCCTTAACTTGCTGGATTTGTACCATGGTGTGCTCAGAAATGTGCTTAAGAGTGATCTCACATATACATGTGTACGTACAATTGTTACTGCTTCCTTCTCCTGACTTGGTTTATGGAACAAGTGACTAGTGTTTATTTACGGCTAACAATAAGACTGTGTTTAAAAAATGTTCGCAGTTTGAGCCAAAACCGTTGCCAATTTATTGATATTTGTCTTAATTGCTTTATTTAATGATTTTTTTAAGGATTATCAGCGGTCCAGACATAGAGGAGGAAATTACAGAACCAGTTTGCAAGTGTTCAGTTGGAAACTGACAATTGTAGTAGTAACAGTGATGGGGGTGATGCTGAATCATGGACAGATGAATCTGTAGACAATGAGGATTCATCAACAGTTGAAACTGATAAGATTCTGAGGTAGTAGACGAATACATGGAGTGGTCAATAGCTTATGAAAGTTCTATGTATGACCACAGTATAGAAGTTGAAAAAGTTTCGCATATTACTGTTCTTCAGTGGCTGTGTATGAATTTTGATATTTTTACAACTCATCCTTCCATGAGCAAAGAGGCTTTTTCTGCTAATTTGCAATTACAAAGGGTTCTGAACACAACATGCACAACACACAACATTACCTATGAATTAACATCTACTTATATGGAAGCCAGAAGCATGATTGACCCATATGTTGTTAAGAAAAAATTATTCAAGGACTGCACAAATAGTTGTTTGTTTTCGTAATGATTACAATAATTTGACAGTGTCCTGTTTGTAGATAAAAAATGTACGTTTTCATTATTTACCAGTAGGACCAAGAATTTGCAGAATATTTTCTTTTTAATCTTGCACAACTTGTTCAAGCTCATCCACGAAGCATCTCTAAAATTGCAAATTCCATGTTAATGTGGGATGTTCATGATTCACCTGCCTGGAGGAAAATTTACTCAGATGATGGCTACTTTGAATGAAATAAAAATGGGTTGTCATTAGCACTGGAATTGGATGGTGTCAATCCTTTTCATAATATAGGGGTAAAATATTCAATGACACCAATAACGTTGACTCTCCTAAACTTACCAAGAGAATTGGAAACATTATGCTTGTTGGTATTATACCTGGCAATTCTGAAAATTTACAGCTTGAACCGTATTTAGAGATTCTAGTAGATGAATTGCTATATCTTACCAAATGTCAAATGCTGGATGAGTATCAAAAGGCACCGATATCAATAAAAATCAAATTTCTTTTGTATGTTCTGGATTTCAGAATTATCAAAACTCTTCAATCAACAAGGAAGTGGAGGGCTTTCATGGTGCCATTGGTGCTGTATTAGAGAAGAACATTGCCCTCATTTGTCAAAAACAATTTATCTGTCAAACAGAGCTTACTTGGACAAAATTAGTGAAATCAGAAGAGAGACCGTTAATTTCAGGGATAAGTGTGAAGACAACACAAAACCACAAAAGCTTCGTGTTAACCAATCAGAAAAGATTTATCGACAAGCATTTGATAACTCTAAGAACAAAACTAATGCAAATCTAGTCGCATCTGCCACAGGTTGCAAGAGAACCGTATGTATTGGAAAAAACTGCCAGATCATAACCGAATAGCGGAAACAACCTGATGCATGTCACACAGTTAAAGAAGTTGTTCAGAACATAATGAGCATTGTACAATGTAAAATAAAAGGTTAATTTGAACAAAGTAGTTGAAGGTGAGAAATTATATGGGCGATATGACTTTAATCAAAGAGAATCCGTCAGGAATCAAAGTGATGATGTGCAAAACATGCACAAGAAACGTCAAAAGAAATAGAAAAAAAGTTGAATCATCAAAATCTCAAGATCCCATTTTGCCTTATATTCTAACTAAAGATGAACTTAAACTTGCAGATAATCGTAACATGTAGAAAAAAGCTAAATTAATCTTGTGCATTGATGGAAAGGGATTTCCCATTGAACTTTTCAAAAACTCTTAAGGTGGAGTTTGACCTTACAGCAGTACTATTTTAAAACTGAACACAAAATGGGGAAACTTAATGGAAAGGGGATTTTATTGAGGTGATTTTATTGAGGTAAGTTTTCTACTTTGTTTTATCTTTATATATATTTTTTGTGAGAAAACTCATGTTTACTCGAAATAAGGATGCAAGAGTGTTACAAAGTGAAAACGTCACTAATTATTTGTATGTATTAATTTTATAATCTCATTAATTAGTTAGAGTCTAAGATCTTTAGGATAATCTTTAGAAGCTGGTCAGTTGTAAGTATTAATGCATCTGTAGGAAATATACATTATCTCTAGATATGATCTTTCAGTTGTATTTGTTTTGATTAGTCAACTTCCTATTAAGCAACAATTAGGGTTGTGACAATGAACAAACCTAACTTCATGTATTCACTGATGGTCTAAGATTTATTCTTGTTCAACTTATTTGGTTTACGCTAGTCATTCCATTATTCAGTGTCTGAAGGTATACTTTGGTACACTTTTACAACTTGTCATTTTGTTTACGTCAGTTATTCACTGTCTGAAGGTATTTACTCTTGTACAATTTGTTAAATGGTTTATGGCAGTCATTCGGTTATTCAGTGTCTGAAGGTATTTACTGTTGTACAACTTGTTATTTGGTTCAAGCCAGTTATTCCGTTATTCAGTGTCTGAAGGCATTTACTGTTGTACAACTTATTTGGTTTACGCCAGTTATTCCGTTATTCAATGTCAGAAGGTATTTACTCTTGTACAAGTTATTTGGTTTACGCCAGTTATTCCGGTATTCAATGTCTGAAGGTATTTACTGTTATACAACTTGTTATTTTATTTACGCCAGTCATTCCGTTATTCAGTGTCTGAAGGTATTTACTGTTGTACAACTTGTTATTTTATTTACGCCAGTCATTCCGTTATTCAATGTCAGAAGGCATTTACTCTTGTACAACTTATTTGGTTTACGCCAGTTATTCCGTTATTCAGTGTCTGAAGGTATTTACTGTTGTACAACTTTTTTGGTTTACGCCAGTTATTCCGGTATTCAATGTCTGAAGGTATTTACTGTTATACAACTTGTTATTTGGTTTACGCCAGTTATTCAGTTATTCAAATGTCCAAGTTTTATTCTACGGTTTTAAAGAGACAACTTGTTCGCCTCTACATATAAACATATGCCTTGGTGGTGAATATTATCTATAATTTGTATATAGGATTTGCGAGCAGATCCAGATATAATGGAACCATAATTAAGTTTTGATATACGCAAGATCAATATAAATTTAATAAAATATTTTTATCAGCACTCCCGTGAGTACTGGAAACAACTATCCAACGCTTTCAAGAATATAGCTTTAAGCATTTTGATATGGGGTAGAAAGGTAAGTTTATAAAAGGAAATGGAAAACAATACACCTGTATCAATGGAGAATAATACACCTGTAGCAATGGACAACAATACACCTGTACAAATGGAAAAAAAAGACCTGTTCCAATGAAAAACAATACACCTGTAGCAATGGAGAACAATATACCTGTACAAATGGGAAAAAAGCACACCCTTACCAAACAGAAAGTGTTCAAATAGCATCAGAAGAAATTAATGAAAGTAGTCTCATATTTGGAAATATAGTTCAAATGCCTATTAACCATGAATCGGTGGACACACCACCAACTATTTTAATATGATCCAGCAGCCAACCAACCATCTCTCACGGACCAGTATGCAGGTATTCGACAACAAAACCTGGTAATTATTTATTCAATTAATAACCAATTTGATTATCTTAGGAATCTGTGTTAAACTGTTGACACTGTTCAGACAAATTTGGAATACCTCATAAACATAGTTAAATCCAGAAGTTCTGGAAAAGGAACACACTCTAAGCTTCAAATTCTTCGATGTCCGACTCTACAAAACCTGTCGTAATGTCTACTGTAGATCCAAATAAAATACGAATTGGCAATACTTGTTTTAAAATGATGAATATGTTTCTCTTCTTGAGAGGAGGCAACACTCGCCCCAACATTTAATGTGAAGCTCCTCAGTTGTCTTTCCGCTGACATTGATTTTTTTAAAATAAAAATGTAACATGAAAAACTAACACTGGGAAAGATAAGCTGGATGCAATCAGACTTAATGCAATTATATTCACAGATTAATTTGCAACTTCCAACATACATGGAGTCCAAAGTGAATTTTAGAGGAAAAGAGAAAAGGTTCGGATTGCTATCAATGGGAAATGCAGAAAAACGACCGAAAACCGAATACAAGAAGTTAAGGCATTACTGTATACATGTATATAGAAATTGTTATGTATGGTGTTTATTATTATTATGAAAATTAAGGATGCAATAATTATAACCTCACATTTATAGTACACATGGAAAAGTATGAACTTAAACTTGCACAAGATCGTGAAAATTCCTTACGTGTGCCATTAGGATTTGGTCTCAAACCCTCTCTTTTTATTAGTAAGACCGGCAGTTTGAAGTCTCATGACAGGAAGCAATTGGCTTCCCATGGAATCTTGAAGTTTTGTTTACAAGGCTGGTCCCTGACATGTAGAATAACGCTGTTTAAATTCTTTGATAGCTTAGCAAGCTTATGTGCAGAAAGCCATGACTTGGATAACTTAGAACATGTAGAAAAAAGCTAAATTAATCTTGTGCATTGATGGAAAGGGATTTCCCATTGAACTTTTCAAAAACTTTAAGGTGGAGTTCGACCTTACAGCAGTACTATTTTAAAACTGAACACAAAATGGGGAAACTTAATGGAAAGGGGATTTTATTGAGGTAAGTTTTCTACTTTGTTTTATCTTTATATACATTTTTGTGAGAAAACTCATGTTTACTCAAAATAAGGATGCAAGAGTGTGTGTTACAAAGTGAAAACGTCACTAATTTTTTGTATGTATTAATTTTATAATCTCATTAATTAGTTAGTCTAAGATCTTTAGGATAATCTTTAGAAGCTGGTCAGTTGTAAGTATTAATGCATCTGTAGGAAATATACATTATCTCTAGATATGATCTTTCAGTTGTATTTGTTTTGATTAGTCAACTGGTAAACCTTATGGTACCACATCTTAAGAAATTGAACACTCTGGGAATATTTTCATGACTTGGGCTTTTACTTTAATTTTGGGAGGCAGATTTTATAATGAATTTGAACAGTGCAGACGTATAATTTTTATGAGAGAGATTTTGGTTTTTATTATACATATGGATGTACATTTAACTGATTAGTGTGAATTAAAGTTGTAAACATAATTATGGTGTGAACTTTGGCAACTTCCTATTAAGCAACAATTAGGGTTGTGACAATGAACAAACCTAACTTCATGTATTCACTGATGGTCTAAGATTTATTCTTGTTCAACTTATTTGGTTTACGCTAGTCATTCCATTATTCAGTGTCTGAAGGTATAATTTGGTACACTTTTACAACTTGTTATTTTGTTTACGTCAGTTATTCAGTGTCTGAAGATATTTACTCTTGTACAATTTGTTAAATGGTTTATGGCAGTCATTCGGTTATTCAGTGTCTGAAGGTATTTACTGTTGTACAACTTGTTATTTGGTTCAAGCCAGTTATTCCGTTATTCAGTGTCTGAAGGTATTTTCTCTTGTACAACTTATTTGGTTTACGCCAGTTATTCCGTTATTCAGTGTCTGAAGGTATTTTCTCTTGCACAACTTTGTTATTTGGTTTACGTCAGTCATTCCGTTATTCAGTGACTGAAGGCATTTACTGTTGTACAATTTGTTATGTGGTTTAGCCAGTTATTACGTTATTCAATGTCTTAAGGTATTTACTGTTGTACAACTTGTTATTTTATTTACGCCAGTCATTCCGCTATTCAATGTCTTAAGGTATTTACTGTTGTACAACTTGTTATTTTATTTACGCCAGTCATTCCGTTATTCAGTGTCTGAAGGTATTTACTGTTGTACAACTTGTTATTTGATTTACGCCAGTTATTCCGTTATTCAATGTCAGAAGGTATTTACTCTTGTACAACTTATTTGGTTTACGCCAGTTATTCCGTTATTCAATGTCTGAAGGTATTTACTGTTATACAACTTATTTGGTTTACGCCAGTTATTCCGCTATTCAATGTCTGAAGGTATTTACTGTTATACAACTTGTTACGCCAGTTATTCCGCTATTCAATGTCTGAAGGTATTTACTGTTATACAACTTGTTATTTTATTTACGCCAGTCATTCCGTTATTCAGTGTCTGAAGGTATTTACTGTTGTACAACTTGTTATTTTATTTACGCCAGTCATTCCGTTATTCAGTGTCTGAAGGTATTTACTGTTGTACAACTTGTTATTTTATTTACGCCAGTCATTCCGTTATTCAGTGTCTGAAGGTATTTACTGTTGTACAACTTGTTATTTTATTTACGCCAGTTATTCCGTTATTCAATGTCAGAAGGTATTTACTCTTGTACAACTTATTTGGTTTACGCCAGTTATTCGTTTATTCAATGTCTGAAGGTATTTACTGTTATACAACTTGTTATTTGGTTTACGCCAGTTATTCCGGTATTCAATGTCTGAAGGTATTTACTGTTGTACAACTTATTTGGTTTACGCCAGTTATTCCGTTATTCAGTGTCTGAAGGTATTTACTGTTGTACAACTTATTTGGTTTACGCCAGTTATTCCGGTATTCAATGTCTGAAGGTATTTACTGTTTACAACTTGTTATTTGGTTTACGCCAGTTATTCAGTTATTCAAATGTCTGAAGGTATTTACTGTTGTACAACTTATTTGGTTTACGCCAGTTATTCCGTTATTCAGTGTCTTAAGGTATTTACTGTTGTACAACTTATTTGGTTTACGCCAGTTATTCCGCTATTCAATGTCTGAAGGTATTTACTGTTATACAACTTGTTATTTTATTTACGTCAGTCATTCCGTTATTCAGTGTCTGAAGGTATTTACTGTTGTACAACTTGTTATTTTATTTACGCCAGTCATTCCGTTATTCAGTGTCTGAAGGTATTTACTGTTGTACAACTTGTTATTTTATTTACGCCAGTCATTCCGTTATTCAGTGTCTAAAGGTATTTACTGTTGTACAACTTGTTATTTTATTTACGCCAGTTATTCCGTTATTCAATGTCAGAAGGTATTTACTCTTGTACAACTTATTTGGTTTACGCCAGTTATTCGTTTATTCAATGTCTGAAGGTATTTACTGTTATACAACTTGTTATTTGGTTTACGCCAGTTATTCCGGTATTCAATGTCTGAAGGTATTTACTGTTGTACAACTTATTTGGTTTACGCCAGTTATTCCGTTATTCAGTGTCTGAAGGTATTTACTGTTGTACAACTTATTTGGTTTACGCCAGTTATTCCGGTATTCAATGTCTGAAGGTATTTACTGTTATACAACTTGTTATTTGGTTTACGCCAGTTATTCAGTTATTCAAATGTCCAAGTTTTATTCTACGGTTTTAAAGAGACAACTTGTTCGCCTCTACATATAAACATATGCCTTGGTGGTGAATATTATCTATAATTTGTATATAGGATTTGCGAGCAGATCCAGATATAATGGAACCATAATTAAGTTTTGATATACGCAAGATCAATATAAATTTAATAAAATATTTTTATCAGCACTCCCGTGAGTACTGGAAACAACTATCCAACGCTTTCAAGAATATAGCTTTAAGCATTTTGATATGGGGTAGAAAGGTAAGTTTATAAAAGGAAATGGAAAACAATACACCTGTATCAATGGAGAATAATACACCTGTAGCAATGGACAACAATACACCTGTACAAATGGAAAAAAAGACCTGTTCCAATGAAAAACAATACACCTGTAGCAATGGAGAACAATATACCTGTACAAATGGGAAAAAAGCACACCAGTACCAATGGAGAAAACTTACCAAACAGAAAGTGTTCAAATAGCATCAGAGGAAATTATTGAAAGTAGTCTCATATTTGGAAATATAGTTCAAATGCCTATTAACCATGAATCGGTGGACACACCACCAACTATTTTAATATGATCCAGCAGCCAACCAACCATCTCTCACGGACCAGTATGCAGGTATTCGACAACAAAACCTGGTAATTATTTATTCAATTAATAACCAATTTGATTATCTTAGGAATCTGTGTTAAACTTTTGACACTGTTCAGACAAATTTGGAATATCTCATAAACATAGTTAAATCCAGAAGTTCTGGAAAAGGAACACACTCTAAGCTTCAAATTCTTCGATGTCCGACTCTACAAAACCTGTCGTAATGTCTACTGTAGATCCAAATAAAATACGAATTGGCAATACTTGTTTTAAAATGATGAATATGTTTCTCTTCTTGAGAGGAGGCAACACTCGCCCCAACATTTAATGTGAAGCTCCTCAGTTGTCTTTTCGCTGACAATGATTTTTTTTTAAATAAAAATGTAACATGAAAACACGGGGAAAGATAAGCTGGATGCGATCAGACTTAATGCAATTATATTCACAGATTAATTTGCAACTTCCAACATACATGGAGTCCAAAGTGAAATTTAGAGGAAAAGAGGAAAGGTTCGGATTGCAATCAATGGGAAATGCAGAAAAACGACCGAAAAACCGAATACAAGAAGTTAAGGAATTACTGTATACATGTATATAGAAATTGTTATGTATGGTGTTTATTACTATTATGAAAATTAAGGATGCAATAATTATAACCTCACATTTATAGTACACATGGAAAAGTAAACTTTGTAGGTAGTTGCTTTTATATTAAATTTAAAGTCTTCTAATTGATTGATTGATGGTTGCTTAAGGTCCAGTGGCAAATATTTCAGGCCTCTTCAGGACAAGAACCAGTTCAATTGATCAACCAATTCAAATAGAGTTGGGATGGAAAACAAAGGGGAACCAATTTTGACTGCCACTGTAGGAGGGTGCCATCAGCCTACCCTTTTTTCGAAAACTACAGAAGGGATCTTTAGCGGGCAGGGAGTGTAACATTTGTCAAACACGTTACCCAGTATGGTCCGCGGTCAGGCTTTCCGTATTATGACCTGACAACCCCCGACGAGAGGGTCTCCCCTATCCCCACCCGGGGACGCGCTAGGCAGCTCCATGGGTTGAGCCCCCGTGATACATCTAGGATATTTTTAGAACATGCTTTTGTAGTTCACTGTATCATGTTCGGTTTTCAGCATATTGGTTGTTTTACATTGTGCTAAATTTGATCAGTTTCATAAATCATTGCTCATGTTTATTTATTTGTATAAAGAATTTTTTTTGCTTTTCTATTCCACTGCATATATTTTGTACATATGTTATAATAATATTATAAATTTTGTCGCAATTAACTTTTTACTTTTCTATTTGTTCACCTACAAAAACAACCTTTCAGAGTAATCTTCACAACTGAGAAGACTTTTAAAAGTTTGAATTTGTCGCATTCCCTAGGGCTGTTCCAAATATTTCTGTTTGTTTAGGGGGGGGGGGGGTCGGAAGGCACCTCATTTAAAATTTGATGGGTGGTGGTTGTTTTGGAAAGATTTTACTATATAATTGTATGAAATATTCAAAATTAAATGTTATGCATAGTGGGGTAAAAACAATTCAAACAGCGGTGGGACAGGACCCGAGGGGAACCAATTTAGATGCCCCTCTTTAAATTGATGATGAATCCCTAAATCTCAGTTTCTTAGACGCATCTGCAGCAATGAAGAGGATTTCGGACAGCAGTGGGACAAGATGTCCACCTTCTTCCGAAGGACAGGTTATCTCAAAACGGTCATTGACAGGGCATTTGAATCTGTTTCCAATGTGACCTTTTACATGGCCTGGTTCCCCGGTAGTCAGTAGTTCGATCAAGTAGAACATTTCCTCAGAAAAAACTGACTACCGGGGAACCAGGCCATGTAAAAGGTCCAGATGTGTGACATGCCCTTACACCATGGATACTAAAGAGATCTTGGGCCCTGACAACAAATACATAATTCAAAATGGGTATATCTGTACAGATATAAATTTGGTTTACGCAATCGTCTGTACGAATTGTAACATGTCGTCGCCTTGGTGACCGCTTTGCAGAACACTTGCGTTCTATAAAGAATGGAACTGATTGTCCAGTTGGCAATCACTTTCAATTGCCTGGTCACAGCTCGTCAGACGTCCGCGTAACCGTTTTAAGGACAGTTAACGGAGGAAGACAATACAGACAAAGCCTTCAGCAGAAAATAATTTTCAGCCGATCCCGTGGGATTAATGTAAAAAATTCTTAATTTCAATTCATTTACTAAGTATGCACACTATCTTTTTACGGTACAGTTATCTTCTATATGGTACGTTTTCTATACATTCTAACGTCAAAGATATTATTTTACTTATTGCCTGGCGTCAAGACGTCAGGCAGTATGGGAACAGCTTAAAGCCCGTGTACTCGGATGTCTGTGACTTGGAGAACCTATCTAAGTCATCACTTTTTGATTACATAGAAACAATATGGCAGCCTCCATATACTGATACTGAAATTATGCTGCACGACCGAAGAAGAAAGTTCCAATATCAATTAAAGCATATTATATAGGTATATATGGTACGATTAGACCATATTGGTCTTGACAATATGATTCTAGTAGTGTACTAGGGTCAAATTGAAAATGAACTAGCCGCCAATATAATATTTCATAATTTATAATACTTTATTTACATAAGGACCAAAGCAACATACAAATAACATACAACACACAAGCTGAAATAAAAGATACATGTATAGTTCAATTTGAATAAAAAAAAACAAATTCTCCATATCAGCATGTACATTTTGTATGTATAAAAAAGTGTACAAATTAGGAACCTGTCCGACCAGGGTCTGAAGCCCTCAGTTCTAAAGACTGTTTAATAAAGACTCCAGTGTGACAAACAAGTTCTGTAGAGGGGCACAATATTTTAATTAATTTAGTTTGAGTGTCCGGTCCTTCGAAAGAGGTTATGCAGTATTTTAATTCATTCAAAAAATCATTACGTAAAGAGGCATTTATTTCACAATCAAAAAAGAAATGTTTTTCATCATCTAAGACTTGACATTTTCTACATAATCTTTGTTCCCTTGGAATTCTTGTGTAACGACCAACTTCAATGCCAAGAGAATGGTCACTTAATCTAAATTTGGTTATTAACTGTCTATAATTACAATTTCTATGTTCAAGATACTTTTCTAAGTTACAATCTTTTTTAAGTTTTCCATACCAATAAAGTTTTGAAGATGTATCAAATTTGGAAATTTTTTCCAATGTTAATTTTTCATATTTTTCTAAAACTGCTTTTTTGGCTGTATCTTTGAACTTTTCTTTAGTTAGGTTGAATTGGTCAGCATGTATATCCAAATCTTTTAAAATAGTATCTGCAAATGTATACCATGAATAGACTCCCTTACTATGTAAAGTTTTATTAATTGTTAATGATTCATAGACTAAAGGATTTACATTATTTGAATTTAATCTGTAGTAGTACATAAGGGTTTGAATTTTTATAAATGAATCTAAAGTAAATCTACCAAGCTCTGATCTTGCACCTATATTTGAAGCCGTCCTTTTAAGCCCTAATACTGCCTTACAAAATTTTTTGTGAACTTTTTCGAAAGGAAATTTTTCAACAAGTGACAAGACATCACAATAATTGTTATTTTTAACTGCTTTTTTTTTCAGAATTGTAAATTGAATTAAAAATATCCATATACCAAATTTCAGAATTATACGTCAAGATTGGTCTAATGAGTGTATCAAAAAGTTTACATGATAAAGTAGTAGGTACATAATTAAAATTTGACATATAGCTCCTTAACAGGAATAAAACTTTGATACCTTTTTTTGACAGTTCTTCAGAGGATGGTTTAAAGTTTCCTCTGGTATCTATAATATTTCCTAAAAATTTAAAGTCTTTAACTTCACTTAATTGTTTATCATTACATAAGAAAGGACTGGACTCTTTGTAACAATTTTGAAATACCATAATTTTGGTTTTATTTGTATTGACAGTTAACTGCCATTTATTGCAGTATTCAGAAAATTTATTTAAAGCATTTTGTAATCCATCATGTGATTCTGATAGTAAAACTAAATCATCTGCATAACTAAGACTAGGAACCTTAGTTTGATCCAAAGTTGGAGGAACACATGTATTATCAAATATGGAATGCAAGTCATTTATATAACAATTAAATAGGGTAGGGCTAAGGCTATCCCCCTGACGAACTCCTCTATTGATGGGGAAGAAAGTAGAATGTTCATTCCCAATTTTTAGTGATGATTCACATAAAAGGTACATGTTTTTTAAAGTGTTGTAAAATTTTCCCCCAACCTTGTCACCTATTAATTTATATAATAAACCTTTATGCCATACAGAGTCAAATGCCCCCTTCAGATCCACAAAACATGCAAATAACTTCTTCTTCTGTTTTTTTAAATATTTAGTAACAAGAGTTTTTAGAATAAATAGACCGTCTGATGTTCTATGATTAGAACGGAATCCAAATTGAAAATTGGAAAATTTATTTTCATAATGTGTTATCAGTCTTTTATTCAAAACAGAACTGAACAATTTTGCTAAGCAGTTTAAAATGGAAATACCTCTATAGTTTGCGATATCTGTTTTATCCCCCTTTTTATAAATAAGTACTATAAAGGCCTTCCTCCAGCTAGTTGGATAAATTTCAGAGGAAAATATTAAATTAAACAGTTTTGTGATGGCTTTAAGAGTAACAACACTGCTATGTTTTAAAATTTCATTTGATATTAAGTCAGGCCCACTACTTTTCCCCATTTTTAACTCATTTATACTTTTTTTAATTTCAGATATTGAAAATGGATCATCAGTAACATTATTATGACTCAAAGTATTTTCCAGTGTACTAAGGTCATCTACAACTTTATCATTAAAATCTTTATGAAAATTTACTGGTTTCCCCTGATTTTGGAAATGTTTTTCATAATCATTGAAAGGAAGATCTGAACTGTCACTCTTTTTGGAGTCTTCATTTTTTAAGGTTTTTAAAAGTTCCCAATATTGTTTAGGATCATTCTCTTGTAGGAGTGTAAGTTTTTCAAATAGCTCGTTTTTATAAATAGCTTTCTTTTTTTTAACAAGCTTTTTAAGATCTTTACAATGTTTGTAAAAAAAAGTTTTAAGGTTCACATTAAAAGGATCCTTTTTAAGTCTAGCTCCATATAAATTTACCGTCTTTTTAAGATCCCTTATTTCATTATCTTCCCAATGATTCTTTCTTGATTTTTTTGGTTTAGACTTTTTATATTTAATAGTTTGACAAGATTTTAAAGCCAAATTTTCAAATATATCAGTTATGTCTTTAGTAGCTTTGTCTATACCAGATGGAGTGTGGTCATACTGAAAATCTTCAAAATCTACCACTTTCTGTAATAGACAGTTATCATTTAATGATTCTTGAAGTTTATTTTTTGAGTTTTTCCCCCATTTATATCTAATTTCTATAGGTACAAAGCCTACTTTCTCTACTTTTACATTTTCATTTATATTACATTTAATTATTACTGAAATTGGAACATGATCTGATAAATATGACGGTTCTCCAATATGAACAAAATTTATTGAGGACATCAGGTCCAGGTCGGACAGGGCATAATCAACAGTACTAGCTCCGTTATGTTTATAACAGGTTAAATTACCTAAATAATCACCAACATATCTTCCATTTAAAATTCTAAGCTGGGAGGCAATACATAAGTCAAGAAGTTGTCTCCCTTGAGGATTAAAAACTTTATCTAATGAATTTCTATGTAAATAAGTGTCAACCCTATAATTTTCTGGTAATAAATTATCTATATCATGGTTCAAATTTTGATCATTATCAATAAAATCTAAATGATCACTATCTCTAGCATTTAAGTCACCTAAAATCAATATGTTTCCTTTGGCTGACAACTTTGAAATTTCACTTTCCAGAAATGTAAAGTCTTCATTGTAATAAGAAGAGGAAACTGGTGGTATGTAACATGCACATAAATATAAATCTTTTTTAAACCCAAAGAAAAATTTATCCAACTTTAGCCATATTCTATTGACTGATTTAGTAACATTACTAACTTCAGAAATACCTTTATGTAAGGTAGACTTATAATAAACTATGATACCACCACTAAATCTTTTAGAACTCTTTTTCTTTTTTCTTGATCTTTGAACTATTTTAAAATTTTCTAAATTTGATGTTGCATCTGCACCTTTATATGTTTCTAATAAGATATTAATGTCAAATTTTAATCTAGACAAAAATTCTTGATCCTTAGTCTTACCTCCCAGACCATTAATATTCCATGAACCTATTGATAAAGATTTTTTCATCATTTTATAATAATCAATCACTGGTGACATTTAACATTCTCTTAGACCAATTATAGAACATTTTTAAATAAAAAAGATAAATATTGTACATAAATAAGAAACTTTAGATTTACAACTAAATTGCTTTATAACCCAATGTCATAAATTGAAGTACATACCAAGTATTTCTTTTCCTATTTTACCGTTTACATCAAAAGTAACACATTTTTTGTAAAATTGACAGTTTTGAAAAAATATTAATGTCAAACTTTGAAAAATATTTATCAAACTTTTATTTATCTATATTTTTTTTTCAGATATTTTAAGCCGAAAATAACTTTTTGAAATTTATGTTATAATATTACTTTTTTTTCTTTTTTTTTTTTTTTTTTTTAAATCTCTCTCATTTTAATTCCTATTATTATTATTATTTTTTTTATAATTCTATTAAACAACTACAAGTGAAACCACAATATTACACATAATGCAATCATAATATTTACAAAATAGTAATACATACAAGTAGAAGTAAATATTGATATTTCTTAATATCTGTTAAAAAACAAAAACAAAAACAAAAAACAGCAACAAAATATCTATTGCAGAAGAATTGTCACATAGCTCAGGTACCATGAAAACATTTTCTAAGATTTCTGTTCAATGGGAGATAACTCTATTTTATTTTTAAAATAAAATAATGACAGTTTGAAAATCAAAAAGGTGATATATCTGAATGTAGAAAACATGCACCAGACATGTTAATAGGAACTTTTCAGACTAAATTAACTACACTTTTCAAGATTTTTCTTTCCTGTATTTACTTTCTTACTGTAAAATGTAAAAAACAATAAAACTGATTATAAATAGCTCGTTTTTATAAATAGCTTTCTATTATATAACTATTAAAAAATGTAACCATACATCTAAAGTCAACAATATTTTAACATTTTGACAATTCATATCAGAAACTTAAAATTAGCCTTGCAATCCAAGGGCAAGCCTCAGTAATCTGTAATTTATATCTGGGGCACTATTCGTGTAGTAATTTCCAGGATTCATTTGTGGATGTTGTGCATATTGAGCTCCCCACTTTAAATTACTTTTAAATCTATTGTTTTCAAACGGTTTATTTCCGTTTCTCATCTGTTGAGATTGATCAAAGCACTCCTTCTATAGGGCGGATAGTTCCAGTTGTTCGACCTTCTTTCATTGTGAGGGGTAGTGACGCCTAACAGTGGGTTCACTACTTCTTTCAGGTTTCGGACGTATAACCCTATCCCGGCATATGTGTCTAGATGTAATATTGAATATTATTGAAATGGAGATAACGGACGTTTTCGTGTTATAATTTTTAGGTATTAATTCAAACATTTTTAACACAAAGGCATTCTTACAACATTAAGGTATCCGGACCATAAATGACCACGTGATTATTTAAAAGTTCCCGGATGTTCCATACAACGCAATTGAAATGACCTCGGTAATTATCGGCAAACTTCGGAAATTCTAATATAACTAACTAATTTTTACAGACACTGCATATAAGCAACAAAGTGTGTTTCAACTTGAGAAAAATATATATACAAAATTTCAGCTTTAAATTGTTTGGTTCCGCCATTCAGGGTCAAAAGGAGATACAATTTTTTATCATTATCTATTATGGTCCGGATACCTTAATATCCAGGAAAATACAAATACATATATTTATCATGGTGAAGATTTAGAATGTTTAGCAAATCGCTTTTGTTTAGAGTGATGTTTTCCAAGATGATGTCCCTAATGCTCTATAATCTATTGTTTATACAATATACATATTATCATTACTGTAATAAATACAAATTTAATTAAGACTTTTGTTTTAAAATTACTCTTTTAGTATTAGGTACACACAATTGCATCATAAAAGCATGCAAAGATCTCACATCATTAAGTCTTAATTTTACATATATGCTTCATAAAAAGCAGAGTCGCAAACAATCGTCGGCCCTGTCAGACATAAGGGGCAAAAATCATGCAGGACCTTCGAAACCTGTTGTTGTGCAGGACCTGATGGCTGGCAACATTTAAGTAGAAAAATTTACACACAGAGTCACATAAACCTAACAGACTACCGATATCTTCAGGAATAACTCTTGGATTCCCAGCTGTACAAGTACAATATTTATATATAATTTTAATATAAAAGCATCTCTTCAAAAAGATAGGTCTGGCACAAGTTGGTAGGTCCGGCAATACTAGTTTTTCTGTAGGCCCCAATGTCTAACAGAAAAATAAAACTGTTTGCATCTCTGAAAAAGGGTAAAGTTGTCAGCACAGGCCATCATACTAAAGCATAGTGAGAAATATTAGAATGTTACCTCTATTTCATTGTACTCAAAATGAAAATTTGGTTAAATATCTGTAAACTATTTTATATCATTCATAAAATTTTATATTGACTTTAGAGGGGGGCCTGGGTGGCCGAATGGTCTAAGGCGCTGGTTTAAATACCACGCTATTGATCACCTCTCAGATGGTGTTCGAGTCCCGCTTGTAATTTACAAAAAAGGGACTTCCCCACCTGTATGCTATTAGGTTTGGGCATGTAACAAGGTTGGGGGTTTTCTCCTGGTACTCCGGTTAAAACTGACCGCCCTACATGGCCCAGGTGCGTCGAAAAGCGCGTTAAACCCTAACACATACACATGTTGACTTTAGTTTATATAGTTTAAATAAGGATGGATGGACAATAAATTATTGGGTAGGATATATCCATGTATACTGGCCCAAATTATTAAAACATGGTCCCTCCACATATACTGATGAGGGGAAATACACTTTTTTTATGGATACAAGTCATGGGACATTGATTTTTGTATCCTACATGTAGATCAGTATGGGACATCAATATTTTTCAAACAAGTTTCAGTTTGCACCGGTTCCTTTGCAGGTAAATATTGCACAGTTCCTTGTTTACAATCTAAAAACTAGTGTTGCTTTAAAGTTTTACATGTACAAATTTATGTTAACATTCATTTGATTAATGAAAATAAAATTAATTTTGCAATAACACTTTGCTGTAGACTTCAAAAATAGTGACCAACAATGAATTGACATCAACTCAATTAATCAATCAATCTTAGCTTTATTTATAGTCTTAGCATTAAACAGGCAAAACACAAGCTCTTTTGAGCTTCCTAATCAACTTATCAACATACATTTAGGCACAGTACATGACATTTATAGACATATTAAAAAATAAGACAATAGACACATATACATGTACATATAGAATTAAAAAAAAACTAGCAGGCAAATAATAAAACAAATAAAACTAAAGATTTTTAGGTAAGATTTAAAGTTGATGAGCACATGTCAGTGTACAGAGAATTTAAACTTTGGCATTCACTGCATGTTTATAGAAACTTGTATCATATTGTCTTATTGCATGGATGTTTATGATGTCAGTGTTGTTTATCCAAGAAAACAATCTTAGCGTTATCTACAAATAATCCCCTTCCCCTAGGCACACACATAATCCATCATGTAGATACATGTACACTCCTTATTTGGTGTTGGGCAGTGTGCTTCTTTGTCTTCTCAAATACCAAACATTAGAAGGTTTCTGTCTTGTTAGATCAGCGATTGACTGAAAAATTTTTATTTGCAGATAAAATTTGAAGTGTGATCTTATCCACTAATGTTAGGAAGTCAGTTTCATCAAAATAGTGGTTAGTAATTCATGTCACAATTTTTTAAACCATCCTCATGTTGCATCTTTTATTTTGCATTAGTTTAAAATGTTGATTTATGTAGTTCTGCATTAATCATGTTAATTGTATACAATCATCTTAAATGAATTCAAGATGATTAATCACTTATCCAAACTAAACAAATGGACGACCCAAGGAATTACTGAAGTTTAACATTATGTTTATACTCAAGTGGGCCTGAATTGATGTTTAAAGATACATGTATATTATATACTTATATAGAAATCTTTATGTTAATTTGCAGAGACGACGTCATGTGACATGTGATATTTTGCTGGGTCAACTGGTAACCGTTGGGTCACATGGTAACTGGTAAGGTCACCCACTCATGAGATTTTCCACGTGACATGTTATGTTTTTGCTGTTTTCGTGTATCCTATTAATATTCAATATAAATATTATATAACAGTTATAACCCAAGTTGGTGTGTGACTCAGAGTTTCTTTCCCTTGAAAAGTAAGGTAACCCTTGGGTGATATTAATTTCTTGGGAAAGAATCATCTGGGTCACACTCTAACTAGGGTGATGCTTGTATAAGATCCAACTGGAAATAAATCTTATTTCAGTCACTTTACTTTACTTTATAACAATGCATATATGCACCCTTTTTTATTGTAATTCAAATGCAACCTTGGCAACTAATAATCTTTATTTTAGGGTCACAGAAAATATATTTATAGAGTTGCAACAGTAAAACAGATGAAAAATGAACTGGGGCAGTAGAGTATTTCTTTTTTTTTTATTTCAGCCAGCCACAAGCTTCTAGGATGACATTAAAGGTTAATTAAGGCTTAAAATTACCAGAGTTATACAGCTCATAGAATTTACTTGCACAGTTAATTAATTCATATTAACAGGTATTATATATGTATATATTCAAAAAGATCAATGTCAACACATGTCTAAAAGAAACTGCTAAAATGTCGATTACTTTTTATACGACCACAAACAAAATTGCAATCGCATAATGTTATATGGATACTGTCATGTGTGTTGTTATCTGCGTTTTCGTTTGGTTTTGGTTTTTTATTGATTCATATCTTTATTATTTAAAGGTTATGATTGAATTTACACTCGTTGCTCATTTTAAAGTTTTAATTCTTACATCATATAAAGAAAAAAAAGAAATTTTGCATACCGATACTCCCTTTTCTTTATAGACTCACAAGATATGTTAAAGCAAAGAAGTAAAGTAACAGCAGGATTTGAAGTAAAAGTACTGTAAAAATAATTTTTATATTGTTAAATGCACTTATTAAACTTTATATTAATGACTGAAGATTGTAATCAATGGAAAATTTGTATTCTCAATTGACAGGTCAAAGATGAATAAATTTTCCTAATCTATTTATTTTATATAACATAAGATACAATATATTTTTACATGTTTCATTATTTTATGTATTCAGATATTTTTTTTTATTGCTCCAGCATTTTGTTAACTGTTTTCTTACAAGGGGAATGAGTTCACAAGAAGAAAATGAAGTACTAAATGAAAATGAGCCACCTGAAAATGATGAAGAGGATGAGGTCCAGACAGACAACATATCTTTCAATAGAAGGTTTTCATGTTGTTTCATCAACAGATTCCTGTGTGAAAGGATGGGTTTCCTCAGAGGAACAACTTAATTCTGTGTTGGAAGCTCATTCTATTGACACATTGAGCGATTTTGTTTCATGGTATGTATATTTTCTTTTAAAAGTTTCTTAGATAGCTACCAAATATAGCTACCAAATATATCAATTACCAAATATAGATTTTTTACAAAACATTGATTGATTGAAACAAAAACCAATTTAAACTACTGTAGAAGCCAATATATATGCATAACACAAAATCATACAATTATACTACACACATAAAAGATGCAAAGGGTATAATGTTTTTGACTGGTCCATCTGTCCGTCAGTCAGTCTGTCTGTGATAAAAATTTACGCAACAGATTTCTCAGCAATTATTAGTCGTAGGCTTTTGATATTTGGTATAGAGCTTCAGGAAGGGGCTCCATATGGTTGGATTTGTTTTCAGGTCTGTGGATCATATACTTCCTGTTTAATGGGCCTACTTAGACTTTTTTCACTAAATTTTCAGGGCTTTTGTAACAGATTTCTTCGTAACTATTAAACATATAGGCTTTCTATATTTGGGAGGCAGATTTATGTAGGCGTCCCATATGGTGGGTTACATTTTCATGTCTGTTGCTCATCTACATCCTGTTTAATGAGCCGACTTTTAATTTCTATTTTAAAATAAATAATCTCTGTCCAAAATGTGGACGTGTGGGGTATGTGAGCATGCTCACTAAGGTTCTTTAAATAATATTGAAATTAATCAAAGAAAGAACACTTTTTTTGCTGTTCCCAGGCAAAGGTTGTCCCATTTTCAATCTAGACATGGAGTTTGCACTCCACTAGTTTAAGCGTACTTCTTTGTTAAATGTAGATTCCCTACATTTTTTTGATTGAGGCTCACAAGTGTGGGAAATAACAAATTACACACAAGAACATACAAAGAGGCAATACTTTGTGGCAAATTCTTTCAAAGCATTAAACAATTATTAGATCTGCATGTGGGAAAGATCTTTTCAACCCTCTCTTTCCACATTATTGCCAGCAAACTTGCATTAATGTAAATGAAATCAATTAAGGCATAAATTTGGATAGACTTAAAGTGTTTTAAACTTGAATTTTTGTAAGTCTGACATTCACTATTTATGTTCATGCTTGAATGTTAATATTGAGAATACAGTACTATGCTTTCAATATCATTTAAGTTCAAGTTCCAAATAAAAATCACATGGCTTTTCAAGACTGTATTTTATATTTTGCTAACTTTGATGCAAAGTTAAAAATCAGTCATAATAATTCTCCTTAGAATCTTACAGTATTATCATACAGGTAGTGACTATATCTTAAAACATTTTAGGCATGATGACAAAAGAAAGAACAATGGACTAGAGGGCAGTCGACTGTTGTGGACACATAAGGACATCCATCTCAATCCACCATGTCCATTTTCTCTTGATAGACATGTCATCAGACAGTGCAGTTATGGTAAATCCCACAAAAGAGAAGAAAAGTCTACTTTAAATGTAAATAAAATATCTTATTGTTAAAATTGGATCATACATAAAATGTTAACTTATCTTGCTAAATCAACATAAAAATGTTGTACATTGTCATTCTTTTATCAGTTTTTGTCATATCTTTCCATTATTCAATGCCAATCTTTAAACTTTTTCGTTTCCCAACTCAAATTTGACATATGTTTTTTTTATTGGTAAATAAATTATATTTTTTATATTGACTTAATATTTCAACTGAGTATTGCAATTGAGACATAATTTGCCTTTTATACTGTTAGTATAATATATTTTTATTTTATCTTTGTTTCCAGGTTGAAGATTTGCACTCCTACAGTCAAACCAAAAAGGTAGCAGTGCAATCTACCAGAAAAGTTAACTGTGCTGCACAAATAGTCATCAGATATGTTACCGTCCATAATCAGTTTGGTACTGAGGGCGATCGACGTGCCAGAAAAAGATCCTTAGAAGATTTACGTGATGTCATCCGTACAGATTCTACCTACAATGGTCAAAAAAGAATTTACATATCTTTACCGTTGAAGAAAGAACATACCAATCATCAAATCAAGGCTGAATCTGTCTTTAGTAAACGCCTCCATAAAAAAGTTATAGACAAAATACATGAGTTGGTATCATCGGGAATAACAAATGTATCCTTGATAAAGAAAACACTTAAAATCTTTGTTGACACCGAGTTTTCTAAGGATATAATAAAACCATCACCTTTTGACAGGTCTTATTACCCTTTGTCAAAGGATATTAAGAACCATGTTTACAGTGCTATGGTGTCCAAAAGACTTGCTGGGGTTGATCAAGAAAATTTAGCATTGAAGATAAAAGAATGGGAACAAGATGACAGCAGTAGAAGTTTTCACTTTAGACCAGCCACTGCAGATGATACCCATCCCAGCAACAAATTCCTTTTTGTTCACCAGGAAAGTTGGCAAAAAAGAATTAAATTTGTATGGCAACACCATCTGCCTATTGGATGCCACCTATAAAACAACTAAGTATGCTTTGCCATTATTCCTTCTTGTTGTGAGGACTAATGTTGATTACTTGCCTGTTGCACAATTTGTAACAGAAGATGAGGTCTCTTCATCCATCCGAGAGGCACTCAACATTTTGAAGTCCTGGAGTCCAACATGGAACCCATCATACTTTATGGTGGATTACTGTGAGGCAGAGATCAATGCTATTGAAGCTGAGTTCCCTGAGATCACCTGCCTGTATACATATATTATAGAAATTGTATGTGAGGTCACCTGCCTGTATAAATATATTATAGAGACTGTACGTGAAGTCACGGGCCTGTATAGATTATTATAGAGACTGTACGTGAAGTCAAGGGCCTGTATAGATATATTATAGAGACTGTACGTGAAGTCACGGGCCTGTATAGATATATGTTTAAGAGTCTGTATGTGAGGTTATGGGCCTGTATAGATATATTATAGAGACTGTACATGAAGTCACGGGCCTGTATAGATATATTATAGAGACTGTACGTGAAGTCACAGGCCTGTATAGATATATTATAGAGTATGTACACGAAGTCACGGGCCTGTATAGATGTACTATAGAGACTGTACATAAAGTCACGGCCTGTATAGATATATTATAAAGTATGTACGTGAAGTCATGGGCTTGTATAGATGTATTATAGAGACTGTACATGAAGTCACGGGCTTGTTTAGATATATTATAGAGACTGTACGTGAAGTCACGGGCTTGTATAAATATATGTTTAAGAGTCTGAATGTGAAGTTATTGGCTTGTATATATATGTGAGGTCACAGGCCTGTACATACATTGTAGATTATAGTCTTATAATTTTTACATTGTAAACCTAGCATTTTCTTAGGTTTACAGTTATGATGAGATATGTTTCAATTGTTTAATGAAAGTAATTTCTTATAGGTTATATGTTTCTATTCGGCTAAATAAAATAATGTTTGTTTCCTGCTTTCCGACCGTGCCTATATTTTTGTCCCTCTATACCCAAAAGATTCTATTGACATTTTGGATCAAGCAATGTTAAAGTACAGGTTGCTTCTGTAGCTTTATGTTGCTCATTACACAGGGTTATATTGCTCATTGGTTGCCCAAGAAGTTCACGAAAAACGTTGAAAACGTTGCGCGAAAAAAATAACCCTTTCAACCAATATCTACAGATCGACTAGAAAGCAATAATACCAACCCACCAGAATCATAAACGTTTTCTGGTAATATTCTAACTTGTTTATCATTGTTGCCCTTATACATGTAGCAACCTCCTAGACTGGTCAGAACTTACCAAGGGAATTATTTAATTAATTTTTAAGAAACTGATATGTTTCATACACTATCAAAAGTTAGTACTTAAACTATTTACAGGGGTTGACAATATCAAAATAAAAAATATGCATCAGACCCAACCATTTTGATACCAATGAAAATAAGAAGATAAAAAAAAATAATAATTATTAAATCTTTTATTTACTAGTATTTGAGAAGTTAAAACGTAAATATGTGTTCATTGAGGTAAGTTGACTCTTTATTTAGGCACCTTTTATTTAAACTAAATAAATTACATAAATACTTTATGTAATTTGCGCCATTATTAATAGTATTATTTTTCAAAGTAACTGCCCCCGTGTGGGTCCCGGGGACACAATAGAATAGGCCCACAGCTCCTCGGCTTGGCGTAAGAGGCCCCTAAAGAGGCGACATGTTTGCCGTGTGTCGCAAACCCGTGTCGGTAATGGGGAGTGTTCCTGGATGGCCGGAAAAACGGTTCCGATCACCATCTGGGGCACAAACTTTACCTAGACGGGAGGCCGGATGAACCCGATTCGGTCAATCGGCTGGTCACATCAATCCCTTTTGAAACACTATATTCTTTTTTTTTCCTCATACACATTGCGTAGTCTAAATTCGAAATTGCTGACTGGCGGGATTGGTGTTGGCTAATGGGTCACAAACCTCAACAGGCTCAAAATTTTTTGAATTTAGGACTTTATTTTTTTCCTTTTGTTTTGTTATTAAATTTCTTAATATTAAATTCTGTAATCTTTTGATTTATTTATTAGTTTTCATTCCCATAATTTGCCTTCAGTTTACTCACATTTGGATAGCTTTTTGGATTTATTATTAAATTACCCCAGTTCAAGAATGGCTGGATGACCCCGGTTCAGCCAAAACTGGTCATGTCTTGCCCTCTGCTTTTTCTCGTGGTTATTTAAAAAGATCCAGAGGAACCCTGAATGACACCTAGATACAATGGGATGGGACGGGTGGATTGCGTGTATCATATAGGTTGATGTTTGGGTTCCGGGATCTTGGAAGGTAACCGCTGACGGAATTGCGGAGAAGGCGGTGGCTAATGGGGCAAGGCTTCCTCGGCTTAATGAGGCCACATGTTTGCCGTGTGTGGATACCCGTACGGATAGAGGACGGGATCCTGGTGGCTGAAACACACCACTTTGGCCCTTACTTTATCTTAAACGGGCGGTCGGATGGGCCCGGTCCTGATCAATCGGCTGGTCACGCCAAGCCCTTGAACTTGACCTATTTCCAAAATGTACAACAACAGTACCACTTATTAGGTTGGGTTCAAGAAGGCGGTGGCTCATGGGTCAATCGTGTAGATGTTACTTTGGGCGGTTGTCTTGCCGGGCAACCCCTGGCACAAGGCTTGCGCCCATTAAGAGGTACTCTATGCGAGTATCTTATTCTAGTATCCCTAGTGCTTGTTGCAGATGTGGCGGGCGTGCGTCGTTTTGATGTATTCTGGTATCCATCATGGATGCTAGAGTGCATCAAGGCGATGTATGCATCACGCTTGTCGCAAATGTGGCAAGCATACATCGTGTTGATGCTGCTCCGAGGTGGGCGGGGAGCTAGGGTAACAATCATATATACATCACCATGGAATTTCCAAATAAAAACCCCCCAAACAACCAATCCAAAAACAAAAGAAAATTAGATACCAGTGATGATGAGGAACATGCAGCTAAGTTGCAAAACACTTTTTCGGACAATTTTCCAAAATTTTTAGTTATTACATCAGTCAACACTGCAAAACATGTCACTAAAATTTCTCCTTTTATTATCCAAAAAACATTACAAGGCTGTGCCGGCCAGCTTAAAAAAGTTACAAAAATGAGAAATGGAAATCTGCTAGTTGAATGTCTCAGATCACAACAGGCCAAAACTTTACTCTCTCTTACAACAATTTCTGATGTCCACATCTCTGTTACACCCCATAGGTCACTGAATTCATGCCAGGGTGTGATTAGAGACAGAGACCGTGATTTAGCTGAGTTGACGGAAGAAGATATATGCGAAGAACTGAAATCTCAAAATGTTTCCAAAGTTAAAAGGTTTACAAAACGACATGAAGGTAATATTATTAAACTTAACACTTATCTCATCACTTTTGACCTCACCCGTGTGCCTGAACATATTTTCATAGGTCCCTACAGAATCAAAGTTGACACTTTCATACCTAACCCTACACGTTGCTTCAAATGCCAGAACTTTGGGCACGGTAAGAGTTCATGTAGAGGTGTTGAAAAGTGTGTCAAATGTTCTGTAGAGGGCCACTCCAATTTTGATTGTGACGGCCACGTTAAATGTGTAAATTGCGGACTAGATCATATGGCCAATTCCAGAAACTGCCAATCTTACAAAACAGAGCTTGAAATTCAGAAAAATAAAGTAGAAAAAGGTATAAGCTATCAGGAAGCAAAAAAAATGGTCTCTGCCTCTAACAACTCTACTCCTACAACATCATATGCTGACAAAGTTAAATCACCTAAAACCAATAGATCCTTTTCAACTCAAACTGATTTCACTTGGCCTGACGGAACAGAATTTCCGGTTCTCACCGTCAAACCCAAACAAGCAAGTGGAAAATCTTCTCATCCTAAACAGTCTTCATCCAATTCTTCACAAACGTATGACACTTCTCTTTCTTCAAATGTCAATAATCAGCAAAAACCAACTCCAAAACAAAGGTCTTCTATATCCTCAAACAAAAAATCACCTCAGAAACCGTCACAGAGAGCTGCACGTTCCTCATCACAAGATAAATCAAAAAACAAAAACTGTTCAAATCGCCTCTCGAAGGCTGAAAAAAGTCAAAAATTCAACAAGTTTCGAGACCTCTGCTCAGAGTTTGACGATGATATCGATGAAGACTCTGAGCAGATGGATACCACTGAAATAAAGTCAATCTGGGGGGATCCAATAGTAACATCTGTGGATTCCACACGCCCAGTTACTGACTCCAGAGCTTCGGATGGACGACACAGAAGTTCCTCCCGTGAACACCCGAAGAAGAACTATTCTCCCATCCGTCCTCCAACAAAATAAATAACATAATACAATGGAATTGTCGGGGTTTAAAAATTAACTTAATAGAGCTATCGTTACTTTGTACACGCTTTCCTTCCTGTTGCCTTTTGTCTTCAGGAAACACATTTAAAGGAAAACGATAATGTAAACATTAAAAATTACTCGATTTACAGCACTCACGTTAAAAAAGATGAAAGAGCCGCTGGCGGTTCATCAATCCTGGTTAAAAATGGTATTATACATAGTCAAATAAAACTTAATACCGAATTACAAGCAGTTGCTGTCAAACTCTCCCTTCAAAAAACTATAACATTGTGTTCTGTCTATCTTCCCCCTAATACATCCTTGGAAATAAATCAACTTAAATCTTTAACAGACCAATTGCAAGCCCCTTTTCTCCTGATGGGCGATTTTAACGCCCACAATCCAATTTGGGGCAGTAACTCCCAAAATGATAAGGGGAAAAAGGTTGAAGACTTCTTAAACCAGGAAGGTTTGTGCATTTTTAACGATGGCTTAGATACATATCTCCATCCGGGAAATGGCTCTTACTCGGCTATCGATCTAACTATTTGTGACCCTTCGTTATTACTGGATTACTCGTGGCGGGTCCACGATGATTTGTGTGGAAGTGATCACTTTCCAATTATTTTGGAAAATCTTTTTCCCTCTTCCTCTGAGAGAGTTGCTCGCTGGAAATTTGACAAGGCGAATTGGCCTTTGTTCGAGCAACTCTGTCGAGATGAACTGAAGAAAGAGACTTTTAATAATGTTATTAATCCAGTCCTTAAATTTAATGAAACGTTAGTATCGATAGCTGAGAGGTCCATTCCTAAAACCTCGACAAATCCAAAACAACCAAGCAAACCCTGGTTCGATGACGACTGTGAGGAAGCTAAGAAACACAGAAAGAAGGCCGAACGACGGTTCAACATGAATCCAACCTCTGACAATCTCAGTAATGTTCGTATATTCCGTGCTAAAGCACGTCGTACATTTAAACAAAAGAGACGCAAGTCTTGGCAAAACTTCGTCTCTAAAATAAACTCTCATACACCTATGAATAAAGTTTGGAATTTTATCCAAAAAATTAATGGTAAAAACAGAAAGACCAATCTTCACCATTTAAAAGATGGCCAAACTCTTTTGACTTCAGAAAATGACATCTCGAATAAACTCGGTGAAACATTTTCAAAACATTCTTCTTCTCTAAATTATTCCCAGGAATTCCAAAGGATTAAAAACCGAACTGAGAAAAATAAACTCAATTTTAAATCAAACAATTTAGAAGATTACAACCGCCCTTTTTGTTTAGATGAGCTTAAAATCACAACATCCATATTGAGTTCCTGTTCCATGAATAACATGGCCGCAACAACGTTTTATAGTCAATATGGCCACCATAAAAAAAAAATGGTTATTTTCCCGCGCCCGCGCGGGTTCAATGTCTAGTGTTTTTAATATTTGTATATGGTTCAAGAACGTATTTATTTTGAGACGTTGACTAGTATATATATATTTATAATAAGATTGATTAAATATAATGTTCTGTAAATAACGGGAAAATATCGTAATGTATAATGTAACTGACTTCATACCTATCTGTAATTGGAGATGGTTGTTTCCAGAAAAAGCGAAAACCTTGAGCAGCAGCTTGGCGTGGCCAGTTTGGCCGGGAAACTCGCAGACTATTGGTAAGATTTTATACTGGTACTTTTATTCATAGTCAATCTTTCGTTATTGTTATTTGATTAGTAAAATGACAAATATTGAACCAGAATTGGAGTCGAACTTGATATATAATCAAGACTCTGTCATCTTGCAGTACATTTTATAAAGTGTGATAAAAATTAATTCTGCCACACAATGTAATTGTGGTATTCAGTCTTTGTCACTTTATTCACAGTCTGACTTGTTGGTCAAAAATGGACCAATAGGACCAAAATTGGGAAATATTACATATCTTATCTGAATCCGGTCCTTATTTACACAAGACTTCCGTTATCTTGCGCGCATGCTTACATATGTGCCTTGTCAGAAACGAAAGTAGTCAAAATATTGACGCAGTTTTGAGCAATTAGAGAATAGTATTATAGATATATGAAAAGTATGACAAATTGATACAAACTGACAGTTTTAGGGAGTACTGCACAATTTGCCAAAACTACTAAATTCACTTGTTTTTTTTATTTTTCAATTTTAATATATCGTGAGGTGGTTCATTCTTCTCTCTTGGCGTCTTGCTAGATCAAATTATATTTTTATGTTCAACATAAAATGTTTTCACAATAAACTTGTGAAAATCGGGTGGCTATTTCCACTCCTGGCAAGAACTGCTAGTTGAAAAGTATACCCTATGATGATACGCATTTCCGACAACGGTCTGGTTTCATAGTGGAGATTTTTATTGAAAAGTTATTATATCGTCGGGTACCCTGTAATGACGCGGACAAGAAATGACGCACAAATTTTGATTCCTCATTTTAAAATCTCCAAGTGAATAAATGATGTCGTCATGATTGTTGCTAAAAAGGAAATACTCACTAAAATTTGATTGTCATTTTCACTTTCAGAGAAATGCCTGCTTTAAGTATTATTGTTACAGTTATTTGTTTGACATTTTCATTAACTATTATATTGTTATACCTGTTTTTAAGAAGGATAGCTCATGTTAAGTATAGAACACAATACAACACATGAAGATAAAGACAGAAGTTTGAAGTTTTGCCTTTTAAGTATGTGTTGTTCATACTTTAAATGTAGTCGCATTAAGACAATATCAAAATTTTGAGTTCTGCAGATATTCTGTGGTAATGATTGACAATTCTAATATGACGCCCTGCATTCGCTATATAAATAAAACTATACGTAAACAACAATAAAATATAGTTAGCACTTGCGCAATGATGCCATTCAACATTTCCTACATAACTTTCATTTGAGCAATATTCTTATGAAAATTTAAGCGTTAGCGTCGAATAAAAGCCTAATCTTATAATCTTAAAGCTAAAAACATAAATGTGTAATATTAAAATGTGATATTTTCAATGTCCGTGACCTTTTCCACAACATTGTTGTGGCTGTTCCAGCATACCCCCACGTAAAAGCACATTAGAATTGTCGTCTGCAATGGCCGCTGTAGGGAAGTTTTCAATCAATATTGTTATTAAAAATTGTTTGTTTTTACAGTTAAAGTTTCATTCATTATATTACTCATCTATGTGCCCTTTATTCATTATACACTTTGTAGGGAGGAAGTTGGAACAGCCACTTGATAATCACACATCTATACCGTATGTATCGCTCGGGGTTAAATATTCATGAATATAATGCCTACCCATTTGTAAATAACAATAAAATATGACAGAAATAAATTATTTCTTAAATAAAAATGAAATCAACAAGTTTCTCATTTGCAAATGAGAGGGTTATGAATTTTGTGAATAAATTTAAATGGATATCAAAAAGAAAAAAAAAGAATAGTCACCGGGAAAACTTGAAACTTGTGTTTAATTTAAAAATCAGTTTAGCTTATCCCAGATATCCCGACACTGCCACCGCGGAGCGACACCACGGACTCGGGTACATCACAATGCATCATGAATTAGCATCACCTGGAACCATATTTCACTATTCAGTGACTTTACTTAAGTTCTTGGTTTAGGCCCATATTTCAGTTACTACAAGAAGTAAACGTATGATATTTGGCCGACAGAATTATCTTTGGTATGTATGACGATAAAAAGATTTGAATAAAGTGATCTCAAATACTACATTTCCCTATACATATAATAGCCATTTGAAATGTAGGGCAGTTACAGACGGGACATTAGTGGCTTACAGACACACCATCCGGTTTTGATAAAATCTTGATTTTTCGTTCGCAAATCTAATTTTTATGTTGCCAAGCCTTTCCTGACATTGTCAGTAGTCTACTTTGAACGAAGCCAAATAACAGTGAGTTGTACTGTACCTTCTTATTTCTTTTGTACTCAGAGAATGAACACGTAAACTTGCTACTCCATATTTAGTATAGCAATTTCTATCATTAATAAGGGCCCTACTTTAAGGAAGCCAGATCCCTATAGTTTTCACTTTGTCTGCAAATGTAATAAAATTTGGTGAATATTTTAGGCAAATATTAAATTAGCATAAAAACATCACATATTTCGATAATTGTCATGGCCAGGCCCTTTCTGACATTGTTAGTTTAATAAATGCTTAGTCAGGCAAGCTTTTTGGAAAGCTATTACTTGTTTTTGCTACATAGTTTTCCTATCTACCTTTCCATTTATGTATTTTCTATGAAGTACGTTTATTATCGACACCCACGTCAAATATTTTTTTTTTGTTTACATTTTATGTACGGACTCAGTCTCGCTCTGGGTTTCAAAGAGTCATCACCTTTATATTTTTTACATGCTCGAGATCAAGACCATATTGGTCGAAACGTTGGGTATTTTTAACTTTTTAGTTTGTTGTTGTTTTTTACGATTTTATATTTGGTTTTGTTCGACTTGTGTATTTCATACATTTTAGTCGTTTTACGCCCCTTTTGACAGCTCATCATTTCCAATTATTTTTCTTGTTATATAAAATGATGATGGTTGGGTTGGATCGAATAATGTAGCCTTCTGTAGCGGTATGTTGATATGCCAGTTTGAAGAATTACTGAAAATAGATTATTTAGAATGCCAAAATCAGTTTGATGGTAAGTTGGGGGCTTAAATTGAGGCAACCATCCTCGAACATCATATTTTAGGTATATATATTTATAAAATCAGCATTTTTAAGCATTATTTTTCATTAAATAAAAAAATCTGTATTGTTTGATCTCATGGTATATTTTACAGGTACAGAAGGCAGAAGGACTCGTGATTTATTTCTTAATTCCAAGAATGTTGATTTTATAAGGGTAAGTAACTCCGATAATTTAATTTATATAGATTTAGTTATTGTACTGTACATCTACCTACTTTATTATGTTGCAAGACCGGTTACCCCATTTTCTTTTTATTTTAGAAAAGCTATCTTTTCAATTTTAGTTTTAAAAATTATATCATCTAATTTTATTTCTGTTCACATAAATGTGTTTTTTCTGTGTATAATCCTTTTGAAATAATAGAATTTTCCAAAACCTGTAGCTTGAAACAAAGACACGTGACACCGATTTGTGACTTCACAAGGATCGACTTTGTTGAACTTCACGACGGGTGCCGTATACGTAGCAGGAACTGCTTACCCTTCCGGAGCACCTGGGTTCACTCCTGGTTTTTATAGGAGTTCGTGTTGTTCATTGTTTTTTAGTTTTATGTGTTTATTTGTTGTGCCTGTGGTGGTTTGTCTGTTCAGTGGATTACGTTTTTGATTGCTCCTTAGGTATATTTGTCCTTTTTATATGCCTGTCTGATAGATCACCGGTAAACAATATTCGGGTGTTTTATTTTTTAGTTTTTATTATCGTATTTCATTTTATTTGTTTTTAGTTTTTGTTTGCTAGTATGTTATTGTCCTGTCGTAAGATTACGGGGTCATTAAGTTTTACGATTGTCCATACGTTCCGTTTTGGTTTACGTACGTATATTAGCCTTGATCAAAATTTTTAAAAGGTTTTGATACGTTGTTAGGAACCACTAAGATCAACTTCTGGTAATGGTACCCAGTATAAATCAACAGGAAGTTCAAAACACTGCACCACTTTGTTATGTTTTGATATTTTAACAGTTCAGTGAATGGTAATTCTAATCATTTTTGCCACGACCATCTGTTGATTTTATAAGATCGGAGAAAATATATATCACAGTTGGAGACACAACTGGGGTTATCTTATTGAATAGAAGTTATGTTAGTGGAGTTACCTGGCTCAGTAGATATGGTGTTATCTTATTTAAAAAGGGTAACACCGTACCATATGATAGTTAAATCAGTAAGTCTGATTTGAATAGGATGACATGGTAATTTGGTTTTGGGATGCTGAATATAATAATAAGCCAATCATTTCATTTTTTGGATTCCACATCCGGTATTTAAAACCACGAGGCTGAGAAGGAATATCTTTAGAATTATACATAGACCTACATTTGTTTACTTTAGTTTCAAGCTATAATAAAACAAAAGTAAGTTTCAAATAACCTATTGTCCAGACGGCTGATTTCAAACAAAAGATTTGCTCAGTAAATGGAAAGCATACCCGATACCACTATTACTGAAGATGGTTCATATGGGTATGGAGTAAATATATGGCTAGGATTGGTTAATTCGTCGTTTTAGGCTCTGATCATGTAGGCAACCGTACATTTTTAGTAAAAATATCTCCGTAATGAAGTAATTTTTTTCACATTCTGTCATGTGACATGGAAGTTGCTGATTATTTTGTATTCTATATTCTGTATGAGACTTCTTTTTATTAATCACAGTTTTTTTTAAACAAATTGATCATTGTTCTAGCTACGCCTTATAATACTAAATAGACGGAAAATAAAAAGAAAAGCTCGATAATAATAATGATCCGTATTTAATTGATATCCATACCAGAGTTTATTTTTATAACCATAATGAATGTCCCGAATAAATCTACATTTGGAGGTAGAAAAAACACAAATACGAGTTTTATTTTGATTTGGCGGACTACCCTGCAAGGGGACAGCGGATCCATGTACAATCCCTATAGGATTAACTATTTTCAACCTATCACAACGACAATCCCCAACCCAACACTAAGTCTAAGGGAGTGTTTAACAGTGATTTAGAACCATCTTCAGGATGACATCATTTCGACCATATTTGTGTTTAATTGTAATGCGCACAGCTAAATTATAATTATGTTTATATAAATGAAACACGAACACGACACAACTCTGTGAAAATCTCTCCCCACCCTTGATTTTCATCCTGTGGTGATCCCTGGGACTTGTGCATTTTCTAAAATATTATACAACATGTACCGTACACTTGTAACTCAAGTTAATTTAAGCCTGCACCAAATGTCGTCAAAATGACTCGAAGGTCACTTTTCGATTTCGTTGATTTTCACTTTTGTTGCTAGGCACCTGTGATGGATCACGGGGGCTCAACCCATAGAGCTGTCTAGCGCGTCCCCAGGTGGCGGATAGCGGAGACCCTCTCGTTGGGGGGTTGTCAGGCCATAATACGGAAAGCATGACCGCGGACCATAGTGGGTAACGTGTTTGGAGAATGCCACACTCCCTGCACGCTAAAGACCCCTTCTGTAGTTTTCGAAAAAGAATAGGCTGATGGCCGCTACAGAAGGCTAAATTATCCGACCCTACCCAACCACCCTCCTTTTATAGTGGCAGTCAAAATTGGTTCCCCTTTGTGTCCCATCCCACCCCTAATTGAATTGTTTGATAAATTGAACTGGTTCTCGTCCTGAAGATGCATGAAATATTTGCCACTGGACGTTAAGCAACAATCAATCAATCAATCAATCACTTTTGTTGTTCTTCAATAATGGGACTTCAAATCAAATAAATTTTGAATGTTTCATTTTACCCTCTTGTCAACTTGTCATTGAGTGAAATTTTACTTTTTGTAGGATGAAGAGAATCAGGTATACTAGAAAGCTTCCAAAGATGAAGAAGATAGTTTATGATGGGACCAAACGACATACAAAATATTTTAGGCTAGATGCAATTAAATCCAACCTAAAAGAGGAAAGTAGTGTCACTCAATACCTTTTCACACAAGGCAATATAAAAATATATCGAATATAAATTAAGTCTAAAACAAACTGTATATTGGTGCTTAAATAAAATCAAAGTTCCTGTTTGAGATTGAGCATGTTGATGGCATTTAATGTTTGGATGGTTAATGTTATAATTAAAATATTAAATGTTGGCTCAAAACTACTTTTATCCTACAAAGGTCAAAATATTTAACAGATCAATCAGTTGTATTGTATAAAACAAGAAAATGTATTTTAACATTCATATACATTGTACTTATTCTGATTGACTCTTTTTAACTTTCTTTTTGATAAAACTCAAAGTTGTGATTGCTAATGGGAAGTGGATTTTAAAAATAGATTTTTATTTAAAACGTTGGTGTGACATGGATTTCATGCTTCAGTGAACATTGTTCGAACAATCTAAAATTTTGACAATAGAATTGTGTTAAAAATAATAATCCAATTGAAATGATATGAATTTGATTTTGCTATGGATTGTTAAACAAATACTTTTGCACCATGTCCACTGAACACATTTACATGGTGACCGATACAGCTTGTTCAAAATAGTCCAGACTTATTTTTCCCTTTTTGAAAGTTTTCATAAAGACAATTTAAGACCAAAAATTGCGGAACAACAGACATTTGATATCTTGCCCCCTTATGAATGGTGATATTATAAAAAGACTTGGAGGAAAACTCTCTAGAAACACAAAACAGTCTACAATATTTGCCATTAATGCATTTCATGAATACATATACTATAATGTGCAGAACAAACTAATAACTTTAAATTTCATCCAAATTGAAAACATTGAAAGCAGATATAACAACTTCAAGTTTTCAAGCTCCTAACCAAATTTCAAATCATTCGCTTCCATACAAGCCAAGAAAATTTTGACCAAAAAACTATGTTCTGATAGTATAGAAAATGACAATCAAAAACAGGAAGGGGTTGCACAACAGTCTAAATACATTCTTGAAAACTTTTATTTACAGTCAACGTATAAATGGGTGCATCCATGTTTACAATACAATGTTGTATATTTACTATTTGTGCAGTGAAGGAAAACATCATTTGCAAGTTTTCTGTTTTTCTCTAAAAACTCGGTCATCTTGCTTGTCCCCATTTCAAAAAAGTTGTTGTCTAAATCTACCCCTACCACACCAGCTTCCACTGCTACTTCAAGTTCTTTTATCTATAAGATAATAGCAATTATTTATTTTAAAGTGTGATTTTAAAATTCAAACATCATTGATACTTCTTAGTGTTTATGGCATTGAATAATGAAAACTACTATGTAGGAGATTGTGTATGTTTATAAACTGATTTAAATGATATAACTTGCTTTCTATTTTTGACTCAATGAAGCAAAACAATATATTTAGGGTGGGATGCAGACTTCTGAATGAGGCACTAAGTCACACAAAATTACATGATATTAGGCCACATAGTATCTGAGAGATTAAGGCATAACTGTTTTTTTTATTAATGGTTAATGTTAACATACCAGTTGACTAATTTTTTTCAGCAAGTGCTTTGATCTGTTCATTGGTTCAGGTGTTTCTTGTTTAATGGTCAAAGCCTTTGTTTGAAATGACTTCTTTTTTTTTTCAACTGTCAACATATTCCATGAAGTTGACCAGCCTTCCATACTAGTCATCTTGTCAAAAAAGAGTAAAATGTATCAAGAATTTCTTGACCTTAATGCAAAAATGCAAAATTTAATCTCATTTTCAGATGCATACAAATTGCTGGTCAAAGTGACCCCGTTTTCATATTAATCCTTATTATTTTCCAGACCAAAATCCAATGATGAAATTTCAACCCTGTATGATTTAGTTTCTAAGATCTGGACTTTAATGCAAACATTAGCATGAGCCCTTCATGCATAAAATGATGGTTAGCTTTACATTATTTTTATATGGACAAACTAAACTGATGGTTAGCTTTACATTATTTTTATATGGACAAACTAAGTTTTTCTAGATGATAGAATATCCACCCTGTATGACTTGCAGTCTCTTAGATCTGGACCTAAACACAAAACATATTTAAGTGACCAAATTTTGTAATAGAGCTTTGACTTTATCCAAGATGCATCCACTGATTATATAAGGATGTATTCTTCTGATGTTTCAGTCTCGTTCGGGAATTATTTCCAAAACATGTGACTTAATGAATTCAAAAAATATTATAATCCAACTAAACTCTGAAAAAATTATGTACTTTACAATAAGTAGTTTTTGAGTAATACAATTTTCAAATTTTTTAACCAATCTGGTCAGTGTCATCAGCCAAAATGTTGAGAAAATGAGTGAGGGGTACAAAGAAATGATTTTACCAAAAATATGTACAAATTCTTTGATTTGTATTTAGTTAAATTTATTGAGATTCGTCCACTTCATCTTTAGGGAAAGTATAAAAAAAGTTTAACAGTGGAACTATGATTTTTTTTCATAATAGCCCAAAAATGGGTAAAAATTGATGAAAAATGGGAAAATCATCAAAACTGGAGTACTTTCAAATGACCGTTGCAAAAAAAAAAGAAATCCACCACCATATGATTTTTTCTTCATAAATTACTTTCTCACAGTCGTATAAACCCAAAATTCAGGTTAAGAAAAAATTTTAATACTAGAAATTTTTGGCTCCTCAGATGTGTACATCCTTAAGGAGGCTCGTCGCTCCTTGCTACAGGGTCACAGTTTTATGTGTAAAACCGTTATAAAAACGCTGCAGTCAGTTGATTACGCAGAAGGCGTAAACTTAGCTGTGGCACTTATACCAAACTCAGTCACGTTAAATAATTCAATAATCCAGCATGTACATTGGTGCATAAGAAATTGTAACCAAGAAAAGAAATGTTGAAATCGTCCTTGTTGAATATTGTAGACCACTACAAAAACATCAATACTGGTTGTAGTAAAAGTTCTAGATGCCGGAAAGATACTAATTATGAACCTTCGCGGATTGTCATTTCGGATCCAGTAGCTGAAAAACTACTTGTGAATGCCATCCTCGGATCGAATATTTACAAATATGCAAATGACTACACTCTTGGCAGAGACACTTTTTATGTGGAAAGTTTTAATAATGTAATAAACATTTATCAAAATAAGATAATTTCTTTTGGGGATTTACTGTACAATGCAAGAAATAACTTAGCCGTGTGTCATTGGAACGAAAACGTTGATCGTGAATATACATCAGTGTCCCATCTCAATGATCATAGGAGACCACGGAGTAAAAAGGGAAAGAAAAACTACATAAAAGCAACGTATAAATTTAGAGATAAAATCTGGTCTCGCTATATTAACAGTATATATATATATAAAAAGAAAAAACAAAACAAAAGGAAAGGGAACAATAATTAATTACAGTTTACAGAGTTGGAGTTGAATGTAATTGTACTTGAATTATTTATTATTTTCTTTTACTGAAGTCTAATATTCAGAATAATTAAAAGGTAAATTTTAAAACTTATTCCTTGTTTATTTCATTGATTGTAATTTTATCAGTGTATAACCTTGTATTATTGCCACTGATAATCCTGAGTTTACCCACGAGTTGTTATCGTCAACAGATGCTGTGTGTGATATTTGTAACTTAGCTCCACCCCTCATTCCAAATATGCTTAATTGCTTAACACCTGGTAAATTTTATAGGTCAGATCCGGCCTTTAAATGTAATTGAATGTATTCATGTTTACTAAGATTTTCAAACTGATCCTCTTCATTACTTGGCAAGTTCATCAGTAAATCGATCGGTAATTTTGGATGTCTTCCAAGCATCAAATAAAACGGACTGAAACCGGTGGACGAATGCAAGGTAGCATTATACATAAACAACTTCTGGCAGATGATCAGGCCAACGTCGTTTTTACGTTGATGTAAGAGAACGTAATAGTCTTGCATGGTGCGGTTAAAACGCTCGCACTGGCCATTTCTTTGCGGGTGATATGGTGTAGTTCTGCTTTTCTTCATTTGATAAATTTTACAAAGTTCAGAGATTAAGTCACTTTCGAAGTTTCTACCTTGGTCTGAATGTAGTTTTCCCGGTACTCAATATTTCATGAACCATCCATATACTATCGCTTTAGCAGCAGTAGATGCCGTCTGATTTCTTGTAGGTATGGCAACAGTAATTTTGAGAAAACATCAGTGAGTATTAGCACATTGTCACGTCCATCAGATGATTGTTCCAAAAGAGTGAAATCCATCGCCAAAATTTCATTAGGACTTGGAAGCTAACAAATGGTTCATAGCTGGACGAACTTTGGGAATGGGCATCTCTGAAACATTGCAACGCTCACAATCTTTACAAAAGTTTTCAATGTCAGAAAACATGCCAGTCCAATAAAATCTTGATCTTACTAAGTTGATAGTTCGTTCTATCCCCTGATGTCCTGCTTTTGAATGGGTCCAACTCCTCCACCAATGGGACATCAAAATGCTATACAGATAATGAAAAATTGAGGAAAGAACTTGAAACCCAGAAAAGATTGAACCACAGTCTGAATGTACAGATGTAGAGACAAAACAAGGTCTCAGGACACTAAAGCACCTGACACACCAAGAACAAAAACAAATTTTTGAGAAACGTAATTCATATAAACGTACTGAAATGGACTGGAGTAATAGTGATATTGATCTTTACAGCCTCTACTTTATGGATAACTAGTAATTTATATATAACTTACAAACAAAACACAAACATATATGACTACATTACAACTGAGAAAAATCTTAATTTTAACCAGTCATTGTGTTCTTATATCAAACATTTTCGTCTGCCTGGTGAATTGGCTCAAGACCTGCAATGAACTTTGACCTGAGGGATACAAAAGAAGTCCATTAAAAAATTTATAATTGCACCATGATATATGGACCTACTGTAACAAAACCAACCATGATAACAGAATAACTAGTGTTGTTTTAAAGGTGTATTTACCTGAGACATTTGACATAGAAATATTGAAAGGATTAAATGAATAAAACCAAGAAAATTTTTATTCTAAATGGAGAGCATGAAAGAGGTACATTTTACTTTGCGGAAGTAGACTTTTTTACCATGGCTCGTGATTTCTAAAATTACGGAAAAAGTAGACTGACTTCACACCCCGAGATTTTAACTGGATATGTGCCATTGTATGGCGATCGTTTTGAGCCATCTCCCATGTTTCAACGAAACATACAGACTTAATGGCAGCCTATTATTTCATGACTTCTGTAACAGGAAAACAATTGCGCGGCTTGACCCAATTGATCTTAACTGTTTGTGAATATAACAGTAGAACAATCGTAGACATTCGCCAATTCCTGGCCAACAAACCAACTATTAAAGGAATATCATTACCATGGAGCCAGTGGAACTACCTAACATCTATCATACAACACATAACAAGGGCTAACGTATCAGAGAAGTTGAAAGACGATGACAGTGAAATAAAATAATTTCCTTTTTAACAAACTGTAAATGTATATATTTATGTATTTTCCTCCAGCTTTTGTGAAATCAATGTATGTATTTCTGTGTGTGTGTGAATTCCTTGTTTTGTATCGTGTCAAGAATATTCAATAAAACTTGATTATGTATCATAAAATAACTCTTCAACTTTCAATTTTAAAATAAAATTGTTATTCTATTTGCTCAACATATAAATAAAATGACACATAATAAACACACACACATACACACCACATTTGAAGTATTCTTCTAGAATTTTTAACTATTCGTGGCCTCATTTTTTCCATAGATCTCCTTAAACGTCATCACAATTTTACAAGGGGCGGCCTCATTTATTCTATTTGACACATAATAAACACACACCGCATTTGCTCAAAATTTCAAAGCATCCTCCTAGAATTTGTATCCATTCCTGGCCTCATTTTTTTCCATAGAATTCTCCCAAAACAACACAATTTCCGAGGGACGGCCTCATTGGTTTTCCATTTCTTCTCTCAAAAGATACCTTTTTCTGGCTTTTACCTGTCTTTTGAATTTAATTTCTTCTCGAAGTTTTTCTTCTTTCAGTCTAATAAGGTGCAATTCATATAATATTTTAACACTTAAATTCTCAATCCTTTTAGTAACAATGTCATGAAGAGTACTTAAAATGTCAATTTCTGACGGTCTGAAAATATAAAACAAAAAAGCAATTAGCTTTACAGAATAAATTAATATAGATTTTTTGACTAGTCCCTATTAATAAATAAATATATATGTATATATATACTTTGTCAATATAGAGGTTAAAATCAATAGGATACATTTATTAGAACTTCTCTGATATGGACAACATCAGTCCTATGCATAATCGTTATAAATTATGCTTCCTTTGGACCAGGCAACCGAAATGCTACCGTTCAGCAGCCGACCTACTTTGAACCTACAAAAACTTACCACAAACTATTATCGGACCATACTTACCTTATAAACAGTCGTACACATTGATTTATTATACTTACCTGAACTATTTACCCGATGTTTTGTGAAATATTGTGACACAGTGGAACTCTGTTCAAAAAACAATCTATGGAACGCCAATTTAACACTAACAGTTTACAAATATAGACATTTGCTTGATTGTGTGTTTTATAACTGAAAACGAGTCTGTTATGTTTACTTATGAGGTTCTTTTTATATTTTGTAGCTTTTTACCATAAAGTTTGAGGAATAAAGCATTTAAACTCAACTGGTTAGCTTACTGTTATTGCAAGCGACTTTTTGACAGACAGTACAGTAAAAAAAGACGTACACATAACAAGGAACCAGGTCAGGAATACTGTACAGGAAGGGACTATTTGTCAAGCCTACACAGTATTTTTGGAAATTCAAAATGTCGGATTCAGGAGACAAAAACACTAAAGATATTGAAGAGAAAAGGATTCGTAACTTAACAGAAAAAGGTCAAGAAATGTTTCAAGAGAACAAAATGGCACATAAAAACAAGTTACAGAAATTATGGAGTCAGGTTGAACAAACTATCAGTGAAGTAGATAAACCTTATGACTTACAAGGTATGAGACAGCTCCATGATGTATTGATCGATGTGTACTACAAATACAACACAGCATCACATGTTTTCAATGAATTTCTTCGACGTGCAAATACTTGGTAGTTGACGGTGCATTGTCGCGCTTAAAAACGCCGCCTAGACGTTCAGGAAGTAGACATTCTTCAAATCATTCAGGTGATTCAAAAAGGAGTTCTGTTATTGCCAGAAAACGAGCCGAAGTTGAGACAGCAAAGGCAAAGATGAAACAGGAAGCTATGATACTAAAACAACAGGCTCTTTCGGAGGAACAGCAAGATGTTTCTAATGCTAATGTAACACGTTAGAAGGCAGACTTGGGGCTTATTGCACAACAGAAGGAAGCATCTGGGGCAAAAGCGGAACTACCAGCCCTCGAATTGGAAGAAGTCAAAGAGACTTGCAACTTGCAGAATATAATGTGGTTCAGGTTGCAGACACAACTGAACGCACCAAACAGTACTTAAACTCTCTTCCTGATGCAGAAAATCAGCTCAAGGAAACGCAAAATGGGATTGAACAAATGGCAGATAAACAAGAATCTACTCGCATACCACAGCCACATAAATTTCCAAATTTTAAGCCTACTCCACGAGGACCTTTTTTGAGTGCATTCATTAAAAATGACATTAATGAACCACCTGGGTTCACAGTTCAACAGCCTCATCTAAATGTCAAAGCTACACCATTTACACCATTGAAACTTGAGATGGAAGATAAAACAGTCAATAACAGTGCATTTGCAGGTATTGGACAGTCTCTCACATCAGAAAATATAAAACAAAAAAGCAATTAGCTTTACAGAATAAATTAATATAGATTTTTTGACTAGTCCCTATTAATAAATAAATATATATGTATATATATACTTTGTCAATATAGAGGTTAAAATCAATAGGATACATTTATTAGAACTTCTCTGATATGGACAACATCAGTCCTATGCATAATCGTTATAAATTATGCTTCCTTTGGACCAGGCAACCGAAATGCTACCGTTCAGCAGCCGACCTACAAAAACTTACCACAAACTATTATCGGACCATACTTACCTTATAAACAGTCGTACACATTGATTTATTATACTTACCTGAACTATTTACCCGATGTTTTGTGAAATATTGTGACACAGTGGAACTCTGTTCACAAAACAATCTATGGAACGCCAATTTAACACTAACAGTTTACAAATATAGACATTTGCTTGATTGTGTGTTTTATAACTGAAAACGAGTCTGTTATGTTTACTTATGAGGTTCTTTTTATATTTTGTAGCTTTTTACCATAAAGTTTGAGGAATAAAGCATTTAAACTCAACTGGTTAGCTTACTGTTATTGCAAGCGACTTTTTGACAGACAGTACAGTAAAAAAAGACGTACACATAACAAGGAACCAGGTCAGGAATACTGTACAGGAAGGGACTATTTGTCAAGCCTACACAGTATTTTTGGAAATTCAAAATGTCGGATTCAGGAGACAAAAACACTAAAGATATTGAAGAGAAAAGGATTCGTAACTTAACAGAAAAAGGTCAAGAAATGTTTCAAGAGAACAAAATGGCACATAAAAACAAGTTACAGAAATTATGGAGTCAGGTTGAACAAACTATCAGTGAAGTAGATAAACCTTATGACTTACAAGGTATGAGACAGCTCCATGATGTATTGATCGGTGTGTACTACAAATACAACACAGCATCACATGTTTTCAATGAATTTCTTCGACGTGCAAATACTTGGTAGTTGACGGTGCATTGTCGCGCTTAAAAACGCCGCCTAGACGTTCAGGAAGTAGACATTCTTCAAATCATTCAGGTGATTCAAAAAGGAGTTCTGTTATTGCCAGAAAACGAGCCGAAGTTGAGGCAGCAAAGGCAAAGATGAAACAGGAAGCTATGATACTAAAACAACAGGCTCTTTTGGAGGAACAGCAAGATGTTTCTAATGCTAATGTAACACGTTAGAAGGCAGACTTGGGGCTTATTGCACAACAGAAGGAAGCATCTGGGGCAAAAGCGGAACTACCAGCCCTCGAATTGGAAGAAGTTAAAGAGACTTGCAACTTGCAGAATATAATGTGGTTCAGGTTGCAGACACAACTGAACGCACCAAACAGTACTTAAACTCTCTTCCTGATGCAGAAAATCAGATCAAGGAAACGCAAAATGGGATTGAACAAATGGCAGATAAACAAGAATCTACTCGCATACCACAGCCACATAAATTTCCAAATTTTAAGCCTACTCCACGAGGACCTTTTTTGAGTGCATTCATTAAAAATGACATTAATGAACCACCTGGGTTCACAGTTCAACAGCCTCATCTAAATGTCAAAGCTACACCATTTACACCATTGAAACTTGAGATGGAAGATAAAACAGTCAATAACAGTGCATTTGCAGGTATTGGACAGTCTCTCACATCAGAAAATATAAAACAAAAAAGCAATTAGCTTTACAGAATAAATTAATATAGATTTTTTGACTAGTCCCTATTAATAAATAAATATATATGTATATATATACTTTGTCAATATAGAGGTTAAAATCAATAGGATACATTTATTAGAACTTCTCTGATATGGACAACATCAGTCCTATGCATAATCGTTATAAATTATGCTTCCTTTGGACCAGGCAACCGAAATGCTACCGTTCAGCAGCCGACCTACTTTGAACCTACAAAAACTTACCACAAACTATTATCGGACCATACTTACCTTATAAACAGTCGTACACATTGATTTATTATACTTACCTGAACTATTTACCCGATGTTTTGTGAAATATTGTGACACAGTGGAACTCTGTTCAAAAAACAATCTATGGAACGCCAATTTAACACTAACAGTTTACAAATATAGACATTTGCTTGATTGTGTGTTTTATAACTGAAAACGAGTCTGTTATGTTTACTTATGAGGTTCTTTTTATATTTTGTAGCTTTTTACCATAAAGTTTGAGGAATAAAGCATTTAAACTCAACTGGTTAGCTTACTGTTATTGCAAGCGACTTTTTGACAGACAGTACAGTAAAAAAAGACGTACACATAACAAGGAACCAGGTCAGGAATACTGTACAGGAAGGGACTATTTGTCAAGCCTACACAGTATTTTTGGAAATTCAAAATGTCGGATTCAGGAGACAAAAACACTAAAGATATTGAAGAGAAAAGGATTCGTAACTTAACAGAAAAAGGTCAAGAAATGTTTCAAGAGAACAAAATGGCACATAAAAACAAGTTACAGAAATTATGGAGTCAGGTTGAACAAACTATCAGTGAAGTAGATAAACCTTATGACTTACAAGGTATGAGACAGCTCCATGATGTATTGATCGATGTGTACTACAAATACAACACAGCATCACATGTTTTCAATGAATTTCTTCGACGTGCAAATACTTGGTAGTTGACGGTGCATTGTCGCGCTTAAAAACGCCGCCTAGACGTTCAGGAAGTAGACATTCTTCAAATCATTCAGGTGATTCAAAAAGGAGTTCTGTTATTGCCAGAAAACGAGCCGAAGTTGAGGCAGCAAAGGCAAAGATGAAACAGGAAGCTATGATACTAAAACAACAGGCTCTTTCGGAGGAACAGCAAGATGTTTCTAATGCTAATGTAACACGTTAGAAGGCAGACTTGGGGCTTATTGCACAACAGAAGGAAGCATCTGGGGCAAAAGCGGAACTACCAGCCCTCGAATTGGAAGAAGTCAAAGAGACTTGCAACTTGCAGAATATAATGTGGTTCAGGTTGCAGACACAACTGAACGCACCAAACAGTACTTAAACTCTCTTCCTGATGCAGAAAATCAGCTCAAGGAAACGCAAAATGGGATTGAACAAATGGCAGATAAACAAGAATCTACTCGCATACCACAGCCACATAAATTTCCAAATTTTAAGCCTACTCCACGAGGACCTTTTTTGAGTGCATTCATTAAAAATGACATTAATGAACCACCTGGGTTCACAGTTCAACAGCCTCATCTAAATGTCAAAGCTACACCATTTACACCATTGAAACTTGAGATGGAAGATAAAACAGTCAATAACAGTGCATTTGCAGGTATTGGACAGTCTCTCACATCAGAAAATATAAAACAAAAAAGCAATTAGCTTTACAGAATAAATTAATATAGATTTTTTGACTAGTCCCTATTAATAAATAAATATATATGTATATATATACTTTGTCAATATAGAGGTTAAAATCAATAGGATACATTTATTAGAACTTCTCTGATATGGACAACATCAGTCCTATGCATAATCGTTATAAATTATGCTTCCTTTGGACCAGGCAACCGAAATGCTACCGTTCAGCAGCCGACCTACTTTGAACCTACAAAAACTTACCACAAACTATTATCGGACCATACTTACCTTATAAACAGTCGTACACATTGATTTATTATACTTACCTGAACTATTTACCCGATGTTTTGTGAAATATTGTGACACAGTGGAACTCTGTTCACAAAACAATCTATGGAACGCCAATTTAACACTAACAGTTTACAAATATAGACATTTGCTTGATTGTGTGTTTTATAACTGAAAACGAGTCTGTTATGTTTACTTATGAGGTTCTTTTTATATTTTGTAGCTTTTTACCATAAAGTTTGAGGAATAAAGCATTTAAACTCAACTGGTTAGCTTACTGTTATTGCAAGCGACTTTTTGACAGACAGTACAGTAAAAAAAGACGTACACATAACAAGGAACCAGGTCAGGAATACTGTACAGGAAGGGACTATTTGTCAAGCCTACACAGTATTTTTGGAAATTCAAAATGTCGGATTCAGGAGACAAAAACACTAAAGATATTGAAGAGAAAAGGATTCGTAACTTAACAGAAAAAGGTCAAGAAATGTTTCAAGAGAACAAAATGGCACATAAAAACAAGTTACAGAAATTATGGAGTCAGGTTGAACAAACTATCAGTGAAGTAGATAAACCTTATGACTTACAAGGTATGAGACAGCTCCATGATGTATTGATCGATGTGTACTACAAATACAACACAGCATCACATGTTTTCAATGAATTTCTTCGACGTGCAAATACTTGGTAGTTGACGGTGCATTGTCGCGCTTAAAAACGCCGCCTAGACGTTCAGGAAGTAGAATTCTTCTAATCATTCAGGTGATTCAAAAAGGAGTTCTGTTATTGCCAGAAAACGAGCCGAAGTTGAGGCAGCAAAGGCAAAGATGAAACAGGAAGCTATGATACTAAAACAACAGGCTCTTTCGGAGGAACAGCAAGATGTTTCTAATGCTAATGTAACACGTTAGAAGGCAGACTTGGGGCTTATTGCACAACAGAAGGAAGCATCTGGGGCAAAAGCGGAACTACCAGCCCTCGAATTGGAAGAAGTCAAAGAGACTTGCAACTTGCAGAATATAATGTGGTTCAGGTTGCAGACACAACTGAACGCACCAAACAGTACTTAAACTCTCTTCCTGATGCAGAAAATCAGATCAAGGAAACGCAAAATGGGATTGAACAAATGGCAGATAAACAAGAATCTACTCGCATACCACAGCCACATAAATTTCCAAATTTTAAGCCTACTCCATGAGGACCTTTTTTGAGTGCATTCATTAAAAATGACATTAATGAACCACCTGGGTTCACAGTTCAACAGCCTCATCTAAATGTCAAAGCTACACCATTTACACCATTGAAACTTGAGATGGAAGATAAAACAGTCAATAACAGTGCATTTGCAGGTATTGGACAGTCTCTCACATCAGAAAATATAAAACAAAAAAGCAATTAGCTTTACAGAATAAATTAATATAGATTTTTTGACTAGTCCCTATTAATAAATAAATATATATGTATATATATATACTTTGTCAATATAGAGGTTAAAATCAATAGGATACATTTATTAGAACTTCTCTGATATGGACAACATCAGTCCTATGCATAATCGTTATAAATTATGCTTCCTTTGGACCAGGCAACCGAAATGCTACCGTTCAGCAGCTGACCTACTTTGAACCTACAAAAACTTACCACAAACTATTATCGGACCATACTTACCTTATAAACAGTCGTACACATTGATTTATTATACTTACCTGAACTATTTACCCGATGTTTTGTGAAATATTGTGACACAGTGGAACTCTGTTCACAAAACAATCTATGGAACGCCAATTTAACACTAACAGTTTACAAATATAGACATTTGCTTGATTGTGTGTTTTATAACTGAAAACGAGTCTGTTATGTTTACTTATGAGGTTCTTTTTATATTTTGTAGCTTTTTACCATAAAGTTTGAGGAATAAAGCATTTAAACTCAACTGGTTAGCTTACTGTTATTGCAAGCGACTTTTTGACAGACAGTACAGTAAAAAAAGACGTACACATAACAAGGAACCAGGTCAGGAATACTGTACAGGAAGGGACTATTTGTCAAGCCTACACAGTATTTTTGGAAATTCAAAATGTCGGATTCAGGAGACAAAAACACTAAAGATATTGAAGAGAAAAGGATTCGTAACTTAACAGAAAAAGGTCAAGAAATGTTTCAAGAGAACAAAATGGCACATAAAAACAAGTTACAGAAATTATGGAGTCAGGTTGAACAAACTATCAGTGAAGTAGATAAACCTTATGACTTACAAGGTATGAGACAGCTCCATGATGTATTGATCGATGTGTACTACAAATACAACACAGCATCACATGTTTTCAATGAATTTCTTCGACGTGCAAATACTTGGTAGTTGACGGTGCATTGTCGCGCTTAAAAACGCCGCCTAGACGTTCAGGAAGTAGACATTCTTCAAATCATTCAGGTGATTCAAAAAGGAGTTCTGTTATTGCCAGAAAACGAGCCGAAGTTGAGGCAGCAAAGGCAAAGATGAAACAGGAAGCTATGATACTAAAACAACAGGCTCTTTTGGAGGAACAGCAAGATGTTTCTAATGCTAATGTAACACGTTAGAAGGCAGACTTGGGGCTTATTGCACAACAGAAGGAAGCATCTGGGGCAAAAGCGGAACTACCAGCCCTCGAATTGGAAGAAGTCAAAGAGACTTGCAACTTGCAGAATATAATGTGGTTCAGGTTGCAGACACAACTGAACGCACCAAACAGTACTTAAACTCTCTTCCTGATGCAGAAAATCAGATCAAGGAAACGCAAAATGGGATTGAACAAATGGCAGATAAACAAGAATCTACTCGCATACCACAGCCACATAAATTTCCAAATTTTAAGCCTACTCCACGAGGACCTTTTTTGAGTGCATTCATTAAAAATGACATTAATGAACCACCTGGGTTCACAGTTCAACAGCCTCATCTAAATGTCAAAGCTACACCATTTACACCATTGAAACTTGAGATGGAAGATAAAACAGTCAATAACAGTGCATTTGCAGGTATTGGACAGTCTCTCACATCAGAAAATATAAAACAAAAAAGCAATTAGCTTTACAGAATAAATTAATATAGATTTTTTGACTAGTCCCTATTAATAAATAAATATATATGTATATATATACTTTGTCAATATAGAGGTTAAAATCAATAGGATACATTTATTAGAACTTCTCTGATATGGACAACATCAGTCCTATGCATAATCGTTATAAATTATGCTTCCTTTGGACCAGGCAACCGAAATGCTACCGTTCAGCAGCCGACCTACTTTGAACCTACAAAAACTTACCACAAACTATTATCGGACCATACTTACCTTATAAACAGTCGTACACATTGATTTATTATACTTACCTGAACTATTTACCCGATGTTTTGTGAAATATTGTGACACAGTGGAACTCTGTTCAAAAAACAATCTATGGAACGCCAATTTAACACTAACAGTTTACAAATATAGACATTTGCTTGATTGTGTGTTTTATAACTGAAAACGAGTCTGTTATGTTTACTTATGAGGTTCTTTTTATATTTTGTAGCTTTTTACCATAAAGTTTGAGGAATAAAGCATTTAAACTCAACTGGTTAGCTTACTGTTATTGCAAGCGACTTTTTGACAGACAGTACAGTAAAAAAAGACGTACACATAACAAGGAACCAGGTCAGGAATACTGTACAGGAAGGGACTATTTGTCAAGCCTACACAGTATTTTTGGAAATTCAAAATGTCGGATTCAGGAGACAAAAACACTAAAGATATTGAAGAGAAAAGGATTCGTAACTTAACAGAAAAAGGTCAAGAAATGTTTCAAGAGAACAAAATGGCACATAAAAACAAGTTACAGAAATTATGGAGTCAGGTTGAACAAACTATCAGTGAAGTAGATAAACCTTATGACTTACAAGGTATGAGACAGCTCCATGATGTATTGATCGATGTGTACTACAAATACAACACAGCATCACATGTTTTCAATGAATTTCTTCGACGTGCAAATACTTGGTAGTTGACGGTGCATTGTCGCGCTTAAAAACGCCGCCTAGACGTTCAGGAAGTAGACATTCTTCAAATCATTCAGGTGATTCAAAAAGGAGTTCTGTTATTGCCAGAAAACGAGCCGAAGTTGAGGCAGCAAAGGCAAAGATGAAACAGGAAGCTATGATACTAAAACAACAGGCTCTTTCGGAGGAACAGCAAGATGTTTCTAATGCTAATGTAACACGTTAGAAGGCAGACTTGGGGCTTATTGCACAACAGAAGGAAGCATCTGGGGCAAAAGCGGAACTACCAGCCCTCGAATTGGAAGAAGTCAAAGAGACTTGCAACTTGCAGAATATAATGTGGTTCAGGTTGCAGACACAACTGAACGCACCAAACAGTACTTAAACTCTCTTCCTGATGCAGAAAATCAGCTCAAGGAAACGCAAAATGGGATTGAACAAATGGCAGATAAACAAGAATCTACTCGCATACCACAGCCACATAAATTTCCAAATTTTAAGCCTACTCCACGAGGACCTTTTTTGAGTGCATTCATTAAAAATGACATTAATGAACCACCTGGGTTCACAGTTCAACAGCCTCATCTAAATGTCAAAGCTACACCATTTACACCATTGAAACTTGAGATGGAAGATAAAACAGTCAATAACAGTGCATTTGCAGGTATTGGACAGTCTCTCACATCAGAAAATATAAAACAAAAAAGCAATTAGCTTTACAGAATAAATTAATATAGATTTTTTGACTAGTCCCTATTAATAAATAAATATATATGTATATATATACTTTGTCAATATAGAGGTTAAAATCAATAGGATACATTTATTAGAACTTCTCTGATATGGACAACATCAGTCCTATGCATAATCGTTATAAATTATGCTTCCTTTGGACCAGGCAACCGAAATGCTACCGTTCAGCAGCCGACCTACTTTGAACCTACAAAAACTTACCACAAACTATTATCGGACCATACTTACCTTATAAACAGTCGTACACATTGATTTATTATACTTACCTGAACTATTTACCCGATGTTTTGTGAAATATTGTGACACAGTGGAACTCTGTTCACAAAACAATCTATGGAACGCCAATTTAACACTAACAGTTTACAAATATAGACATTTGCTTGATTGTGTGTTTTATAACTGAAAACGAGTCTGTTATGTTTACTTATGAGGTTCTTTTTATATTTTGTAGCTTTTTACCATAAAGTTTGAGGAATAAAGCATTTAAACTCAACTGGTTAGCTTACTGTTATTGCAAGCGACTTTTTGACAGACAGTACAGTAAAAAAAGACGTACACATAACAAGGAACCAGGTCAGGAATACTGTACAGGAAGGGACTATTTGTCAAGCCTACACAGTATTTTTGGAAATTCAAAATGTCGGATTCAGGAGACAAAAACACTAAAGATATTGAAGAGAAAAGGATTCGTAACTTAACAGAAAAAGGTCAAGAAATGTTTCAAGAGAACAAAATGGCACATAAAAACAAGTTACAGAAATTATGGAGTCAGGTTGAACAAACTATCAGTGAAGTAGATAAACCTTATGACTTACAAGGTATGAGACAGCTCCATGATGTATTGATCGATGTGTACTACAAATACAACACAGCATCACATGTTTTCAATGAATTTCTTCGACGTGCAAATACTTGGTAGTTGACGGTGCATTGTCGCGCTTAAAAACGCCGCCTAGACGTTCAGGAAGTAGAATTCTTCTAATCATTCAGGTGATTCAAAAAGGAGTTCTGTTATTGCCAGAAAACGAGCCGAAGTTGAGGCAGCAAAGGCAAAGATGAAACAGGAAGCTATGATACTAAAACAACAGGCTCTTTCGGAGGAACAGCAAGATGTTTCTAATGCTAATGTAACACGTTAGAAGGCAGACTTGGGGCTTATTGCACAACAGAAGGAAGCATCTGGGGCAAAAGCGGAACTACCAGCCCTCGAATTGGAAGAAGTCAAAGAGACTTGCAACTTGCAGAATATAATGTGGTTCAGGTTGCAGACACAACTGAACGCACCAAACAGTACTTAAACTCTCTTCCTGATGCAGAAAATCAGATCAAGGAAACGCAAAATGGGATTGAACAAATGGCAGATAAACAAGAATCTACTCGCATACCACAGCCACATAAATTTCCAAATTTTAAGCCTACTCCACGAGGACCTTTTTTGAGTGCATTCATTAAAAATGACATTAATGAACCACCTGGGTTCACAGTTCAACAGCCTCATCTAAATGTCAAAGCTACACCATTTACACCATTGAAACTTGAGATGGAAGATAAAACAGTCAATAACAGTGCATTTGCAGGTATTGGACAGTCTCTCACATCAGAAAATATAAAACAAAAAAGCAATTAGCTTTACAGAATAAATTAATATAGATTTTTTGACTAGTCCCTATTAATAAATAAATATATATGTATATATATATACTTTGTCAATATAGAGGTTAAAATCAATAGGATACATTTATTAGAACTTCTCTGATATGGACAACATCAGTCCTATGCATAATCGTTATAAATTATGCTTCCTTTGGACCAGGCAACCGAAATGCTACCGTTCAGCAGCTGACCTACTTTGAACCTACAAAAACTTACCACAAACTATTATCGGACCATACTTACCTTATAAACAGTCGTACACATTGATTTATTATACTTACCTGAACTATTTACCCGATGTTTTGTGAAATATTGTGACACAGTGGAACTCTGTTCACAAAACAATCTATGGAACGCCAATTTAACACTAACAGTTTACAAATATAGACATTTGCTTGATTGTGTGTTTTATAACTGAAAACGAGTCTGTTATGTTTACTTATGAGGTTCTTTTTATATTTTGTAGCTTTTTACCATAAAGTTTGAGGAATAAAGCATTTAAACTCAACTGGTTAGCTTACTGTTATTGCAAGCGACTTTTTGACAGACAGTACAGTAAAAAAAGACGTACACATAACAAGGAACCAGGTCAGGAATACTGTACAGGAAGGGACTATTTGTCAAGCCTACACAGTATTTTTGGAAATTCAAAATGTCGGATTCAGGAGACAAAAACACTAAAGATATTGAAGAGAAAAGGATTCGTAACTTAACAGAAAAAGGTCAAGAAATGTTTCAAGAGAACAAAATGGCACATAAAAACAAGTTACAGAAATTATGGAGTCAGGTTGAACAAACTATCAGTGAAGTAGATAAACCTTATGACTTACAAGGTATGAGACAGCTCCATGATGTATTGATCGATGTGTACTACAAATACAACACAGCATCACATGTTTTCAATGAATTTCTTCGACGTGCAAATACTTGGTAGTTGACGGTGCATTGTCGCGCTTAAAAACGCCGCCTAGACGTTCAGGAAGTAGACATTCTTCAAATCATTCAGGTGATTCAAAAAGGAGTTCTGTTATTGCCAGAAAACGAGCCGAAGTTGAGGCAGCAAAGGCAAAGATGAAACAGGAAGCTATGATACTAAAACAACAGGCTCTTTTGGAGGAACAGCAAGATGTTTCTAATGCTAATGTAACACGTTAGAAGGCAGACTTGGGGCTTATTGCACAACAGAAGGAAGCATCTGGGGCAAAAGCGGAACTACCAGCCCTCGAATTGGAAGAAGTCAAAGAGACTTGCAACTTGCAGAATATAATGTGGTTCAGGTTGCAGACACAACTGAACGCACCAAACAGTACTTAAACTCTCTTCCTGATGCAGAAAATCAGATCAAGGAAACGCAAAATGGGATTGAACAAATGGCAGATAAACAAGAATCTACTCGCATACCACAGCCACATAAATTTCCAAATTTTAAGCCTACTCCACGAGGACCTTTTTTGAGTGCATTCATTAAAAATGACATTAATGAACCACCTGGGTTCACAGTTCAACAGCCTCATCTAAATGTCAAAGCTACACCATTTACACCATTGAAACTTGAGATGGAAGATAAAACAGTCAATAACAGTGCATTTGCAGGTATTGGACAGTCTCTCACATCAGAAAATATAAAACAAAAAAGCAATTAGCTTTACAGAATAAATTAATATAGATTTTTTGACTAGTCCCTATTAATAAATAAATATATATGTATATATATACTTTGTCAATATAGAGGTTAAAATCAATAGGATACATTTATTAGAACTTCTCTGATATGGACAACATCAGTCCTATGCATAATCGTTATAAATTATGCTTCCTTTGGACCAGGCAACCGAAATGCTACCGTTCAGCAGCCGACCTACTTTGAACCTACAAAAACTTACCACAAACTATTATCGGACCATACTTACCTTATAAACAGTCGTACACATTGATTTATTATACTTACCTGAACTATTTACCCGATGTTTTGTGAAATATTGTGACACAGTGGAACTCTGTTCAAAAAACAATCTATGGAACGCCAATTTAACACTAACAGTTTACAAATATAGACATTTGCTTGATTGTGTGTTTTATAACTGAAAACGAGTCTGTTATGTTTACTTATGAGGTTCTTTTTATATTTTGTAGCTTTTTACCATAAAGTTTGAGGAATAAAGCATTTAAACTCAACTGGTTAGCTTACTGTTATTGCAAGCGACTTTTTGACAGACAGTACAGTAAAAAAAGACGTACACATAACAAGGAACCAGGTCAGGAATACTGTACAGGAAGGGACTATTTGTCAAGCCTACACAGTATTTTTGGAAATTCAAAATGTCGGATTCAGGAGACAAAAACACTAAAGATATTGAAGAGAAAAGGATTCGTAACTTAACAGAAAAAGGTCAAGAAATGTTTCAAGAGAACAAAATGGCACATAAAAACAAGTTACAGAAATTATGGAGTCAGGTTGAACAAACTATCAGTGAAGTAGATAAACCTTATGACTTACAAGGTATGAGACAGCTCCATGATGTATTGATCGATGTGTACTACAAATACAACACAGCATCACATGTTTTCAATGAATTTCTTCGACGTGCAAATACTTGGTAGTTGACGGTGCATTGTCGCGCTTAAAAACGCCGCCTAGACGTTCAGGAAGTAGACATTCTTCAAATCATTCAGGTGATTCAAAAAGGAGTTCTGTTATTGCCAGAAAACGAGCCGAAGTTGAGGCAGCAAAGGCAAAGATGAAACAGGAAGCTATGATACTAAAACAACAGGCTCTTTTGGAGGAACAGCAAGATGTTTCTAATGCTAATGTAACACGTTAGAAGGCAGACTTGGGGCTTATTGCACAACAGAAGGAAGCATCTGGGGCAAAAGCGGAACTACCAGCCCTCGAATTGGAAGAAGTCAAAGAGACTTGCAACTTGCAGAATATAATGTGGTTCAGGTTGCAGACACAACTGAACGCACCAAACAGTACTTAAACTCTCTTCCTGATGCAGAAAATCAGCTCAAGGAAACGCAAAATGGGATTGAACAAATGGCAGATAAACAAGAATCTACTCGCATACCACAGCCACATAAATTTCCAAATTTTAAGCCTACTCCACGAGGACCTTTTTTGAGTGCATTCATTAAAAATGACATTAATGAACCACCTGGGTTCACAGTTCAACAGCCTCATCTAAATGTCAAAGCTACACCATTTACACCATTGAAACTTGAGATGGAAGATAAAACAGTCAATAACAGTGCATTTGCAGGTATTGGACAGTCTCTCACATCAGAAAATATAAAACAAAAAAGCAATTAGCTTTACAGAATAAATTAATATAGATTTTTTGACTAGTCCCTATTAATAAATAAATATATATGTATATATATACTTTGTCAATATAGAGGTTAAAATCAATAGGATACATTTATTAGAACTTCTCTGATATGGACAACATCAGTCCTATGCATAATCGTTATAAATTATGCTTCCTTTGGACCAGGCAACCGAAATGCTACCGTTCAGCAGCCGACCTACTTTGAACCTACAAAAACTTACCACAAACTATTATCGGACCATACTTACCTTATAAACAGTCGTACACATTGATTTATTATACTTACCTGAACTATTTACCCGATGTTTCGTGAAATATTGTGACACAGTGGAACTCTGTTCACAAAACAATCCATGGAACGCCAATTTAACACTAACAGTTTACAAATATAGACATTTGCTTGATTGTGTGTTTTATAACTGAAAACGAGTCTGTTATGTTTACTTATGAGGTTCTTTTTATATTTTGTAGCTTTTTACCATAAAGTTTGAGGAATAAAGCATTTAAACTCAACTGGTTAGCTTACTGTTATTGCAAGCGACTTTTTGACAGACAGTACAGTAAAAAAAGACGTACACATAACAAGGAACCAGGTCAGGAATACTGTACAGGAAGGGACTATTTGTCAAGCCTACACAGTATTTTTGGAAATTCAAAATGTCGGATTCAGGAGACAAAAACACTAAAGATATTGAAGAGAAAAGGATTCGTAACTTAACAGAAAAAGGTCAAGAAATGTTTCAAGAGAACAAAATGGCACATAAAAACAAGTTACAGAAATTATGGAGTCAGGTTGAACAAACTATCAGTGAAGTAGATAAACCTTATGACTTACAAGGTATGAGACAGCTCCATGATGTATTGATCGATGTGTACTACAAATACAACACAGCATCACATGTTTTCAATGAATTTCTTCGACGTGCAAATACTTGGTAGTTGACGGTGCATTGTCGCGCTTAAAAACGCCGCCTAGACGTTCAGGAAGTAGAATTCTTCTAATCATTCAGGTGATTCAAAAAGGAGTTCTGTTATTGCCAGAAAACGAGCCGAAGTTGAGGCAGCAAAGGCAAAGATGAAACAGGAAGCTATGATACTAAAACAACAGGCTCTTTCGGAGGAACAGCAAGATGTTTCTAATGCTAATGTAACACGTTAGAAGGCAGACTTGGGGCTTATTGCACAACAGAAGGAAGCATCTGGGGCAAAAGCGGAACTACCAGCCCTCGAATTGGAAGAAGTCAAAGAGACTTGCAACTTGCAGAATATAATGTGGTTCAGGTTGCAGACACAACTGAACGCACCAAACAGTACTTAAACTCTCTTCCTGATGCAGAAAATCAGATCAAGGAAACGCAAAATGGGATTGAACAAATGGCAGATAAACAAGAATCTACTCGCATACCACAGCCACATAAATTTCCAAATTTTAAGCCTACTCCACGAGGACCTTTTTTGAGTGCATTCATTAAAAATGACATTAATGAACCACCTGGGTTCACAGTTCAACAGCCTCATCTAAATGTCAAAGCTACACCATTTACACCATTGAAACTTGAGATGGAAGATAAAACAGTCAATAACAGTGCATTTGCAGGTATTGGACAGTCTCTCACATCAGAAAATATAAAACAAAAAAGCAATTAGCTTTACAGAATAAATTAATATAGATTTTTTGACTAGTCCCTATTAATAAATAAATATATATGTATATATATATACTTTGTCAATATAGAGGTTAAAATCAATAGAATACATTTATTAGAACTTCTCTGATATGGACAACATCAGTCCTATGCATAATCGTTATAAATTATGCTTCCTTTGGACCAGGCAACCGAAATGCTACCGTTCAGCAGCTGACCTACTTTGAACCTACAAAAACTTACCACAAACTATTATCGGACCATACTTACCTTATAAACAGTCGTACACATTGATTTATTATACTTACCTGAACTATTTACCCGATGTTTTGTGAAATATTGTGACACAGTGGAACTCTGTTCACAAAACAATCTATGGAACGCCAATTTAACACTAACAGTTTACAAATATAGACATTTGCTTGATTGTGTGTTTTATAACTGAAAACGAGTCTGTTATGTTTACTTATGAGGTTCTTTTTATATTTTGTAGCTTTTTACCATAAAGTTTGAGGAATAAAGCATTTAAACTCAACTGGTTAGCTTACTGTTATTGCAAGCGACTTTTTGACAGACAGTACAGTAAAAAAAGACGTACACATAACAAGGAACCAGGTCAGGAATACTGTACAGGAAGGGACTATTTGTCAAGCCTACACAGTATTTTTGGAAATTCAAAATGTCGGATTCAGGAGACAAAAACACTAAAGATATTGAAGAGAAAAGGATTCGTAACTTAACAGAAAAAGGTCAAGAAATGTTTCAAGAGAACAAAATGGCACATAAAAACAAGTTACAGAAATTATGGAGTCAGGTTGAACAAACTATCAGTGAAGTAGATAAACCTTATGACTTACAAGGTATGAGACAGCTCCATGATGTATTGATCGATGTGTACTACAAATACAACACAGCATCACATGTTTTCAATGAATTTCTTCGACGTGCAAATACTTGGTAGTTGACGGTGCATTGTCGCGCTTAAAAACGCCGCCTAGACGTTCAGGAAGTAGACATTCTTCAAATCATTCAGGTGATTCAAAAAGGAGTTCTGTTATTGCCAGAAAACGAGCCGAAGTTGAGGCAGCAAAGGCAAAGATGAAACAGGAAGCTATGATACTAAAACAACAGGCTCTTTTGGAGGAACAGCAAGATGTTTCTAATGCTAATGTAACACGTTAGAAGGCAGACTTGGGGCTTATTGCACAACAGAAGGAAGCATCTGGGGCAAAAGCGGAACTACCAGCCCTCGAATTGGAAGAAGTCAAAGAGACTTGCAACTTGCAGAATATAATGTGGTTCAGGTTGCAGACACAACTGAACGCACCAAACAGTACTTAAACTCTCTTCCTGATGCAGAAAATCAGATCAAGGAAACGCAAAATGGGATTGAACAAATGGCAGATAAACAAGAATCTACTCGCATACCACAGCCACATAAATTTCCAAATTTTAAGCCTACTCCACGAGGACCTTTTTTGAGTGCATTCATTAAAAATGACATTAATGAACCACCTGGGTTCACAGTTCAACAGCCTCATCTAAATGTCAAAGCTACACCATTTACACCATTGAAACTTGAGATGGAAGATAAAACAGTCAACAACAGTGCATTTGCAGGTATTGGACAGTCTCTCACATCAGAAAATATAAAACAAAAAAGCAATTAGCTTTACAGAATAAATTAATATAGATTTTTTGACTAGTCCCTATTAATAAATAAATATATATGTATATATATACTTTGTCAATATAGAGGTTAAAATCAATAGGATACATTTATTAGAACTTCTCTGATATGGACAACATCAGTCCTATGCATAATCGTTATAAATTATGCTTCCTTTGGACCAGGCAACCGAAATGCTACCGTTCAGCAGCCGACCTACTTTGAACCTACAAAAACTTACCACAAACTATTATCGGACCATACTTACCTTATAAACAGTCGTACACATTGATTTATTATACTTACCTGAACTATTTACCCGATGTTTTGTGAAATATTGTGACACAGTGGAACTCTGTTCAAAAAACAATCTATGGAACGCCAATTTAACACTAACAGTTTACAAATATAGACATTTGCTTGATTGTGTGTTTTATAACTGAAAACGAGTCTGTTATGTTTACTTATGAGGTTCTTTTTATATTTTGTAGCTTTTTACCATAAAGTTTGAGGAATAAAGCATTTAAACTCAACTGGTTAGCTTACTGTTATTGCAAGCGACTTTTTGACAGACAGTACAGTAAAAAAAGACGTACACATAACAAGGAACCAGGTCAGGAATACTGTACAGGAAGGGACTATTTGTCAAGCCTACACAGTATTTTTGGAAATTCAAAATGTCGGATTCAGGAGACAAAAACACTAAAGATATTGAAGAGAAAAGGATTCGTAACTTAACAGAAAAAGGTCAAGAAATGTTTCAAGAGAACAAAATGGCACATAAAAACAAGTTACAGAAATTATGGAGTCAGGTTGAACAAACTATCAGTGAAGTAGATAAACCTTATGACTTACAAGGTATGAGACAGCTCCATGATGTATTGATCGATGTGTACTACAAATACAACACAGCATCACATGTTTTCAATGAATTTCTTCGACGTGCAAATACTTGGTAGTTGACGGTGCATTGTCGCGCTTAAAAACGCCGCCTAGACGTTCAGGAAGTAGACATTCTTCAAATCATTCAGGTGATTCAAAAAGGAGTTCTGTTATTGCCAGAAAACGAGCCGAAGTTGAGGCAGCAAAGGCAAAGATGAAACAGGAAGCTATGATACTAAAACAACAGGCTCTTTCGGAGGAACAGCAAGATGTTTCTAATGCTAATGTAACACGTTAGAAGGCAGACTTGGGGCTTATTGCACAACAGAAGGAAGCATCTGGGGCAAAAGCGGAACTACCAGCCCTCGAATTGGAAGAAGTCAAAGAGACTTGCAACTTGCAGAATATAATGTGGTTCAGGTTGCAGACACAACTGAACGCACCAAACAGTACTTAAACTCTCTTCCTGATGCAGAAAATCAGCTCAAGGAAACGCAAAATGGGATTGAACAAATGGCAGATAAACAAGAATCTACTCGCATACCACAGCCACATAAATTTCCAAATTTTAAGCCTACTCCACGAGGACCTTTTTTGAGTGCATTCATTAAAAATGACATTAATGAACCACCTGGGTTCACAGTTCAACAGCCTCATCTAAATGTCAAAGCTACACCATTTACACCATTGAAACTTGAGATGGAAGATAAAACAGTCAATAACAGTGCATTTGCAGGTATTGGACAGTCTCTCACATCAGAAAATATAAAACAAAAAAGCAATTAGCTTTACAGAATAAATTAATATAGATTTTTTGACTAGTCCCTATTAATAAATAAATATATATGTATATATATACTTTGTCAATATAGAGGTTAAAATCAATAGGATACATTTATTAGAACTTCTCTGATATGGACAACATCAGTCCTATGCATAATCGTTATAAATTATGCTTCCTTTGGACCAGGCAACCGAAATGCTACCGTTCAGCAGCCGACCTACAAAAACTTACCACAAACTATTATCGGACCATACTTACCTTATAAACAGTCGTACACATTGATTTATTATACTTACCTGAACTATTTACCCGATGTTTTGTGAAATATTGTGACACAGTGGAACTCTGTTCACAAAACAATCTATGGAACGCCAATTTAACACTAACAGTTTACAAATATAGACATTTGCTTGATTGTGTGTTTTATAACTGAAAACGAGTCTGTTATGTTTACTTATGAGGTTCTTTTTATATTTTGTAGCTTTTTACCATAAAGTTTGAGGAATAAAGCATTTAAACTCAACTGGTTAGCTTACTGTTATTGCAAGCGACTTTTTGACAGACAGTACAGTAAAAAAAGACGTACACATAACAAGGAACCAGGTCAGGAATACTGTACATGAAGGGACTATTTGTCAAGCCTACACAGTATTTTTGGAAATTCAAAATGTCGGATTCAGGAGACAAAAACATTAAAGATATTGAAGAGAAAAGGATTCGTAACTTAACAGAAAAAGGTCAAGAAATGTTTCAAGAGAACAAAATGGCACATAAAAACAAGTTACAGAAATTATGGAGTCAGGTTGAACAAACTATCAGTGAAGTAGATAAACCTTATGACTTACAAGGTATGAGACAGCTCCATGATGTATTGATCGGTGTGTACTACAAATACAACACAGCATCACATGTTTTCAATGAATTTCTCCGACGTGCAAATACTTGGTAGTTGACGGTGCATTGTCGCGCTTAAAAACGCCGCCTAGACGTTCAGGAAGTAGACATTCTTCAAATCATTCAGGTGATTCAAAAAGGAGTTCTGTTATTGCCAGAAAACGAGCCGAAGTTGAGGCAGCAAAGGCAAAGATGAAACAGGAAGCTATGATACTAAAACAACAGGCTCTTTTGGAGGAACAGCAAGATGTTTCTAATGCTAATGTAACACGTTAGAAGGCAGACTTGGGGCTTATTGCACAACAGAAGGAAGCATCTGGGGCAAAAGCGGAACTACCAGCCCTCGAATTGGAAGAAGTCAAAGAGACTTGCAACTTGCAGAATATAATGTGGTTCAGGTTGCAGACACAACTGAACGCACCAAACAGTACTTAAACTCTCTTCCTGATGCAGAAAATCAGATCAAGGAAACGCAAAATGGGATTGAACAAATGGCAGATAAACAAGAATCTACTCGCATACCACAGCCACATAAATTTCCAAATTTTAAGCCTACTCCACGAGGACCTTTTTTGAGTGCATTCATTAAAAATGACATTAATGAACCACCTGGGTTCACAGTTCAACAGCCTCATCTAAATGTCAAAGCTACACCATTTACACCATTGAAACTTGAGATGGAAGATAAAACAGTCAATAACAGTGCATTTGCAGGTATTGGACAGTCTCTCACATCAGAAAATATAAAACAAAAAAGCAATTAGCTTTACAGAATAAATTAATATAGATTTTTTGACTAGTCCCTATTAATAAATAAATATATATGTATATATATACTTTGTCAATATAGAGGTTAAAATCAATAGGATACATTTATTAGAACTTCTCTGATATGGACAACATCAGTCCTATGCATAATCGTTATAAATTATGCTTCCTTTGGACCAGGCAACCGAAATGCTACCGTTCAGCAGCCGACCTACTTTGAACCTACAAAAACTTACCACAAACTATTATCGGACCATACTTACCTTATAAACAGTCGTACACATTGATTTATTATACTTACCTGAACTATTTACCCGATGTTTTGTGAAATATTGTGACACAGTGGAACTCTGTTCACAAAACAATCTATGGAACGCCAATTTAACACTAACAGTTTACAAATATAGACATTTGCTTGATTGTGTGTTTTATAACTGAAAACGAGTCTGTTATGTTTACTTATGAGGTTCTTTTTATATTTTGTAGCTTTTTACCATAAAGTTTGAGGAATAAAGCATTTAAACTCAACTGGTTAGCTTACTGTTATTGCAAGCGACTTTTTGACAGACAGTACAGTAAAAAAAGACGTACACATAACAAGGAACCAGGTCAGGAATACTGTACAGGAAGGGACTATTTGTCAAGCCTACACAGTATTTTTGGAAATTCAAAATGTCGGATTCAGGAGACAAAAACACTAAAGATATTGAAGAGAAAAGGATTCGTAACTTAACAGAAAAAGGTCAAGAAATGTTTCAAGAGAACAAAATGGCACATAAAAACAAGTTACAGAAATTATGGAGTCAGGTTGAACAAACTATCAGTGAAGTAGATAAACCTTATGACTTACAAGGTATGAGACAGCTCCATGATGTATTGATCGATGTGTACTACAAATACAACACAGCATCACATGTTTTCAATGAATTTCTTCGACGTGCAAATACTTGGTAGTTGACGGTGCATTGTCGCGCTTAAAAACGCCGCCTAGACGTTCAGGAAGTAGACATTCTTCAAATCATTCAGGTGATTCAAAAAGGAGTTCTGTTATTGCCAGAAAACGAGCCGAAGTTGAGGCAGCAAAGGCAAAGATGAAACAGGAAGCTATGATACTAAAACAACAGGCTCTTTCGGAGGAACAGCAAGATGTTTCTAATGCTAATGTAACACGTTAGAAGGCAGACTTGGGGCTTATTGCACAACAGAAGGAAGCATCTGGGGCAAAAGCGGAACTACCAGCCCTCGAATTGGAAGAAGTCAAAGAGACTTGCAACTTGCAGAATATAATGTGGTTCAGGTTGCAGACACAACTGAACGCACCAAACAGTACTTAAACTCTCTTCCTGATGCAGAAAATCAGATCAAGGAAACGCAAAATGGGATTGAACAAATGGCAGATAAACAAGAATCTACTCGCATACCACAGCCACATAAATTTCCAAATTTTAAGCCTACTCCACGAGGACCTTTTTTGAGTGCATTCATTAAAAATGACATTAATGAACCACCTGGGTTCACAGTTCAACAGCCTCATCTAAATGTCAAAGCTACACCATTTACACCATTGAAACTTGAGATGGAAGATAAAACAGTCAATAACAGTGCATTTGCAGGTATTGGACAGTCTCTCACATCAGAAAATATAAAACAAAAAGGCAATTAGCTTTACAGAATAAATTAATATAGATTTTTTGACTAGTCCCTATTAATAAATAAATATATATGTATATATATATACTTTGTCAATATAGAGGTTAAAATCAATAGGATACATTTATTAGAACTTCTCTGATATGGACAACATCAGTCCTATGCATAATCGTTATAAATTATGCTTCCTTTGGACCAGGCAACCGAAATGCTACCGTTCAGCAGCTGACCTACTTTGAACCTACAAAAACTTACCACAAACTATTATCGGACCATACTTACCTTATAAACAGTCGTACACATTGATTTATTATACTTACCTGAACTATTTACCCGATGTTTTGTGAAATATTGTGACACAGTGGAACTCTGTTCACAAAACAATCTATGGAACGCCAATTTAACACTAACAGTTTACAAATATAGACATTTGCTTGATTGTGTGTTTTATAACTGAAAACGAGTCTGTTATGTTTACTTATGAGGTTCTTTTTATATTTTGTAGCTTTTTACCATAAAGTTTGAGGAATAAAGCATTTAAACTCAACTGGTTAGCTTACTGTTATTGCAAGCGACTTTTTGACAGACAGTACAGTAAAAAAAGACGTACACATAACAAGGAACCAGGTCAGGAATACTGTACAGGAAGGGACTATTTGTCAAGCCTACACAGTATTTTTGGAAATTCAAAATGTCGGATTCAGGAGACAAAAACACTAAAGATATTGAAGAGAAAAGGATTCGTAACTTAACAGAAAAAGGTCAAGAAATGTTTCAAGAGAACAAAATGGCACATAAAAATAAGTTACAGAAATTATGGAGTCAGGTTGAACAAACTATCAGTGAAGTAGATAAACCTTATGACTTACAAGGTATGAGACAGCTCCATGATGTATTGATCGATGTGTACTACAAATACAACACAGCATCACATGTTTTCAATGAATTTCTTCGACGTGCAAATACTTGGTAGTTGACGGTGCATTGTCGCGCTTAAAAACGCCGCCTAGACGTTCAGGAAGTAGACATTCTTCAAATCATTCAGGTGATTCAAAAAGGAGTTCTGTTATTGCCAGAAAACGAGCCGAAGTTGAGGCAGCAAAGGCAAAGATGAAACAGGAAGCTATGATACTAAAACAACAGGCTCTTTTGGAGGAACAGTAAGATGTTTCTAATGCTAATGTAACACGTTAGAAGGCAGACTTGGGGCTTATTGCACAACAGAAGGAAGCATCTGGGGCAAAAGCGGAACTACCAGCCCTCGAATTGGAAGAAGTCAAAGAGACTTGCAACTTGCAGAATATAATGTGGTTCAGGTTGCAGACACAACTGAACGCACCAAACAGTACTTAAACTCTCTTCCTGATGCAGAAAATCAGATCAAGGAAACGCAAAATGGGATTGAACAAATGGCAGATAAACAAGAATCTACTCGCATACCACAGCCACATAAATTTCCAAATTTTAAGCCTACTCCACGAGGACCTTTTTTGAGTGCATTCATTAAAAATGACATTAATGAACCACCTGGGTTCACAGTTCAACAGCCTCATCTAAATGTCAAAGCTACACCATTTACACCATTGAAACTTGAGATGGAAGATAAAACAGTCAATAACAGTGCATTTGCAGGTATTGGACAGTCTCTCACATCAGAAAATATAAAACAAAAAAGCAATTAGCTTTACAGAATAAATTAATATAGATTTTTTGACTAGTCCCTATTAATAAATAAATATATATGTATATATATACTTTGTCAATATAGAGGTTAAAATCAATAGGATACATTTATTAGAACTTCTCTGATATGGACAACATCAGTCCTATGCATAATCGTTATAAATTATGCTTCCTTTGGACCAGGCCACCGAAATGCTACCGTTCAGCAGCTGACCTACTTTGAACCTACAAAAACTTACCACAAACTATTATCGGACCATACTTACCTTATAAACAGTCGTACACATTGATTTATTATACTTACCTGAACTATTTACCCGATGTTTTGTGAAATATTGTGACACAGTGGAACTCTGTTCACAAAACAATCTATGGAACGCCAATTTAACACTAACAGTTTACAAATATAGACATTTGCTTGATTGTGTGTTTTATAACTGAAAACGAGTCTGTTATGTTTACTTATGAGGTTCTTTTTATATTTTGTAGCTTTTTACCATAAAGTTTGAGGAATAAAGCATTTAAACTCAACTGGTTAGCTTACTGTTATTGCAAGCGACTTTTTGACAGACAGTACAGTAAAAAAAGACGTACACATAACAAGGAACCAGGTCAGGAATACTGTACAGGAAGGGACTATTTGTCAAGCCTACACAGTATTTTTGGAAATTCAAAATGTCGGATTCAGGAGACAAAAACACTAAAGATATTGAAGAGAAAAGGATTCGTAACTTAACAGAAAAAGGTCAAGAAATGTTTCAAGAGAACAAAATGGCACATAAAAACAAGTTACAGAAATTATGGAGTCAGGTTGAACAAACTATCAGTGAAGTAGATAAACCTTATGACTTACAAGGTATGAGACAGCTCCATGATGTATTGATCGATGTGTACTACAAATACAACACAGCATCACATGTTTTCAATGAATTTCTTCGACGTGCAAATACTTGGTAGTTGACGGTGCATTGTCGCGCTTAAAAACGCCGCCTAGACGTTCAGGAAGTAGACATTCTTCAAATCATTCAGGTGATTCAAAAAGGAGTTCTGTTATTGCCAGAAAACGAGCCGAAGTTGAGGCAGCAAAGGCAAAGATGAAACAGGAAGCTATGATACTAAAACAACAGGCTCTTTCGGAGGAACAGCAAGATGTTTCTAATGCTAATGTAACACGTTAGAAGGCAGACTTGGGGCTTATTGCACAACAGAAGGAAGCATCTGGGGCAAAAGCGGAACTACCAGCCCTCGAATTGGAAGAAGTCAAAGAGACTTGCAACTTGCAGAATATAATGTGGTTCAGGTTGCAGACACAACTGAACGCACCAAACAGTACTTAAACTCTCTTCCTGATGCAGAAAATCAGATCAAGGAAACGCAAAATGGGATTGAACAAATGGCAGATAAACAAGAATCTACTCGCATACCACAGCCACATAAATTTCCAAATTTTAAGCCTACTCCACGAGGACCTTTTTTGAGTGCATTCATTAAAAATGACATTAATGAACCACCTGGGTTCACAGTTCAACAGCCTCATCTAAATGTCAAAGCTACACCATTTACACCATTGAAACTTGAGATGGAAGATAAAACAGTCAATAACAGTGCATTTGCAGGTATTGGACAGTCTCTCACATCAGAAAATATAAAACAAAAAAGCAATTAGCTTTACAGAATAAATTAATATAGATTTTTTGACTAGTCCCTATTAATAAATAAATATATATGTATATATATATACTTTGTCAATATAGAGGTTAAAATCAATAGGATACATTTATTAGAACTTCTCTGATATGGACAACATCAGTCCTATGCATAATCGTTATAAATTATGCTTCCTTTGGACCAGGCCACCGAAATGCTACCGTTCAGCAGCTGACCTACTTTGAACCTACAAAAACTTACCACAAACTATTATCGGACCATACTTACCTTATAAACAGTCGTACACATTGATTTATTATACTTACCTGAACTATTTACCCGATGTTTTGTGAAATATTGTGACACAGTGGAACTCTGTTCACAAAACAATCTATGGAACGCCAATTTAACACTAACAGTTTACAAATATAGACATTTGCTTGATTGTGTGTTTTATAACTGAAAACGAGTCTGTTATGTTTACTTATGAGGTTCTTTTTATATTTTGTAGCTTTTTACCATAAAGTTTGAGGAATAAAGCATTTAAACTCAACTGGTTAGCTTACTGTTATTGCAAGCGACTTTTTGACACACAGTACAGTAAAAAAAGACGTACACATAACAAGGAACCAGGTCAGGAATACTGTACAGGAAGGGACTATTTGTCAAGCCTACACAGTATTTTTGGAAATTCAAAATGTCGGATTCAGGAGACAAAAACACTAAAGATATTGAAGAGAAAAGGATTCGTAACTTAACAGAAAAAGGTCAAGAAATGTTTCAAGAGAACAAAATGGCACATAAAAACAAGTTACAGAAATTATGGAGTCAGGTTGAACAAACTATCAGTGAAGTAGATAAACCTTATGACTTACAAGGTATGAGACAGCTCCATGATGTATTGATCGATGTGTACTACAAATACAACACAGCATCACATGTTTTCAATGAATTTCTTCGACGTGCAAATACTTGGTAGTTGACGGTGCATTGTCGCGCTTAAAAACGCCGCCTAGACGTTCAGGAAGTAGACATTCTTCAAATCATTCAGGTGATTCAAAAAGGAGTTCTGTTATTGCCAGAAAACGAGCCGAAGTTGAGGCAGCAAAGGCAAAGATAAAACAGGAAGCTATGATACTAAAACAACAGGCTCTTTCGGAGGAACAGCAAGATGTTTCTAATGCTAATGTAACACGTTAGAAGGCAGACTTGGGGCTTATTGCACAACAGAAGGAAGCATCTGGGGCAAAAGCGGAACTACCAGCCCTCGAATTGGAAGAAGTCAAAGAGACTTGCAACTTGCAGAATATAATGTGGTTCAGGTTGCAGACACAACTGAACGCACCAAACAGTACTTAAACTCTCTTCCTGATGCAGAAAATCAGATCAAGGAAACGCAAAATGGGATTGAACAAATGGCAGATAAACAAGAATCTACTCGCATACCACAGCCACATAAATTTCCAAATTTTAAGCCTACTCCACGAGGACCTTTTTTGAGTGCATTCATTAAAAATGACATTAATGAACCACCTGGGTTCACAGTTCAACAGCCTCATCTAAATGTCAAAGCTACACCATTTACACCATTGAAACTTGAGATGGAAGATAAAACAGTCAATAACAGTGCATTTGCAGGTATTGGACAGTCTCTCACATCAGAAAATATAAAACAAAAAAGCAATTAGCTTTACAGAATAAATTAATATAGATTTTTGACTAGTCCCTATTAATAAATAAATATATATGTATATATATATATACTTTGTCAATATAGAGGTTAAAATCAATAGGATACATTTATTAGAACTTCTCTGATATGGACAACATCAGTCCTATGCATAATCGTTATAAATTATGCTTCCTTTGGACCAGGCCACCGAAATGCTACCGTTCAGCAGCCGACCTACTTTGAACCTACAAAAACTTACCACAAACTATTATCGGACCATACTTACCTTATAAACAGTCGTACACATTGATTTATTATACTTACCTGAACTATTTACCCGATGTTTTGTGAAATATTGTGACACAGTGGAACTCTGTTCACAAAACAATCTATGGAACGCCAATTTAACACTAACAGTTTACAAATATAGACATTTGCTTGATTGTGTGTTTTATAACTGAAAACGAGTCTGTTATGTTTACTTATGAGGTTCTTTTTATATTTTGTAGCTTTTTACCATAAAGTTTGAGGAATAAAGCATTTAAACTCAACTGGTTAGCTTACTGTTATTGCAAGCGACTTTTTGACAGACAGTACAGTAAAAAAAGACGTACACATAACAAGGAACCAGGTCAGGAATACTGTACAGGAAGGGACTATTTGTCAAGCCTACACAGTATTTTTGGAAATTCAAAATGTCGGATTCAGGAGACAAAAACACTAAAGATATTGAAGAGAAAAGGATTCGTAACTTAACAGAAAAAGGTCAAGAAATGTTTCAAGAGAACAAAATGGCACATAAAAACAAGTTACAGAAATTATGGAGTCAGGTTGAACAAACTATCAGTGAAGTAGATAAACCTTATGACTTACAAGGTATGAGACAGCTCCATGATGTATTGATCGATGTGTACTACAAATACAACACAGCATCACATGTTTTCAATGAATTTCTTCGACGTGCAAATACTTGGTAGTTGACGGTGCATTGTCGCGCTTAAAAACGCCGCCTAGACGTTCAGGAAGTAGACATTCTTCAAATCATTCAGGTGATTCAAAAAGGAGTTCTGTTATTGCCAGAAAACGAGCCGAAGTTGAGGCAGCAAAGGCAAAGATGAAACAGGAAGCTATGATACTAAAACAACAGGCTCTTTCGGAGGAACAGCAAGATGTTTCTAATGCTAATGTAACACGTTAGAAGGCAGACTTGGGGCTTATTGCACAACAGAAGGAAGCATCTGGGGCAAAAGCGGAACTACCAGCCCTCGAATTGGAAGAAGTCAAAGAGACTTGCAACTTGCAGAATATAATGTGGTTCAGGTTGCAGACACAACTGAACGCACCAAACAGTACTTAAACTCTCTTCCTGATGCAGAAAATCAGATCAAGGAAACGCAAAATGGGATTGAACAAATGGCAGATAAACAAGAATCTACTCGCATACCACAGCCACATAAATTTCCAAATTTTAAGCCTACTCCACGAGGACCTTTTTTGAGTGCATTCATTAAAAATGACATTAATGAACCACCTGGGTTCACAGTTCAACAGCCTCATCTAAATGTCAAAGCTACACCATTTACACCATTGAAACTTGAGATGGAAGATAAAACAGTCAATAACAGTGCATTTGCAGGTATTGGACAGTCTCTCACATCAGAAAATATAAAACAAAAAAGCAATTAGCTTTACAGAATAAATTAATATAGATTTTTTGACTAGTCCCTATTAATAAATAAATATATATGTATATATATACTTTGTCAATATAGAGGTTAAAATCAATAGGATACATTTATTAGAACTTCTCTGATATGGACAACATCAGTCCTATGCATAATCGTTATAAATTATGCTTCCTTTGGACCAGGCAACCGAAATGCTACCGTTCAGCAGCCGACCTACTTTGAACCTACAAAAACTTACCACAAACTATTATCGGACCATACTTACCTTATAAACAGTCGTACACATTGATTTATTATACTTACCTGAACTATTTACCCGATGTTTTGTGAAATATTGTGACACAGTGGAACTCTGTTCAAAAAACAATCTATGGAACGCCAATTTAACACTAACAGTTTACAAATATAGACATTTGCTTGATTGTGTGTTTTATAACTGAAAACGAGTCTGTTATGTTTACTTATGAGGTTCTTTTTATATTTTGTAGCTTTTTACCATAAAGTTTGAGGAATAAAGCATTTAAACTCAACTGGTTAGCTTACTGTTATTGCAAGCGACTTTTTGACAGACAGTACAGTAAAAAAAGACGTACACATAACAAGGAACCAGGTCAGGAATACTGTACAGGAAGGGACTATTTGTCAAGCCTACACAGTATTTTTGGAAATTCAAAATGTCGGATTCAGGAGACAAAAACACTAAAGATATTGAAGAGAAAAGGATTCGTAACTTAACAGAAAAAGGTCAAGAAATGTTTCAAGAGAACAAAATGGCACATAAAAACAAGTTACAGAAATTATGGAGTCAGGTTGAACAAACTATCAGTGAAGTAGATAAACCTTATGACTTACAAGGTATGAGACAGCTCCATGATGTATTGATCGATGTGTACTACAAATACAACACAGCATCACATGTTTTCAATGAATTTCTTCGACGTGCAAATACTTGGTAGTTGACGGTGCATTGTCGCGCTTAAAAACGCCGCCTAGACGTTCAGGAAGTAGACATTCTTCAAATCATTCAGGTGATTCAAAAAGGAGTTCTGTTATTGCCAGAAAACGAGCCGAAGTTGAGGCAGCAAAGGCAAAGATGAAACAGGAAGCTATGATACTAAAACAACAGGCTCTTTCGGAGGAACAGCAAGATGTTTCTAATGCTAATGTAACACGTTAGAAGGCAGACTTGGGGCTTATTGCACAACAGAAGGAAGCATCTGGGGCAAAAGCGGAACTACCAGCCCTCGAATTGGAAGAAGTCAAAGAGACTTGCAACTTGCAGAATATAATGTGGTTCAGGTTGCAGACACAACTGAACGCACCAAACAGTACTTAAACTCTCTTCCTGATGCAGAAAATCAGATCAAGGAAACGCAAAATGGGATTGAACAAATGGCAGATAAACAAGAATCTACTCGCATACCACAGCCACATAAATTTCCAAATTTTAAGCCTACTCCACGAGGACCTTTTTTGAGTGCATTCATTAAAAATGACATTAATGAACCACCTGGGTTCACAGTTCAACAGCCTCATCTAAATGTCAAAGCTACACCATTTACACCATTGAAACTTGAGATGGAAGATAAAACAGTCAATAACAGTGCATTTGCAGGTATTGGACAGTCTCTCACATCAGAAAATATAAAACAAAAAAGCAATTAGCTTTACAGAATAAATTAATATAGATTTTTGACTAGTCCCTATTAATAAATAAATATATATGTATATATATATATACTTTGTCAATATAGAGGTTAAAATCAATAGGATACATTTATTAGAACTTCTCTGATATGGACAACATCAGTCCTATGCATAATCGTTATAAATTATGCTTCCTTTGGACCAGGCCACCGAAATGCTACCGTTCAGCAGCCGACCTACTTTGAACCTACAAAAACTTACCACAAACTATTATCGGACCATACTTACCTTATAAACAGTCGTACACATTGATTTATTATACTTACCTGAACTATTTACCCGATGTTTTGTGAAATATTGTGACACAGTGGAACTCTGTTCACAAAACAATCTATGGAACGCCAATTTAACACTAACAGTTTACAAATATAGACATTTGCTTGATTGTGTGTTTTATAACTGAAAACGAGTCTGTTATGTTTACTTATGAGGTTCTTTTTATATTTTGTAGCTTTTTACCATAAAGTTTGAGGAATAAAGCATTTAAACTCAACTGGTTAGCTTACTGTTATTGCAAGCGACTTTTTGACAGACAGTACAGTAAAAAAAGACGTACACATAACAAGGAACCAGGTCAGGAATACTGTACAGGAAGGGACTATTTGTCAAGCCTACACAGTATTTTTGGAAATTCAAAATGTCGGATTCAGGAGACAAAAACACTAAAGATATTGAAGAGAAAAGGATTCGTAACTTAACAGAAAAAGGTCAAGAAATGTTTCAAGAGAACAAAATGGCACATAAAAACAAGTTACAGAAATTATGGAGTCAGGTTGAACAAACTATCAGTGAAGTAGATAAACCTTATGACTTACAAGGTATGAGACAGCTCCATGATGTATTGATCGATGTGTACTACAAATACAACACAGCATCACATGTTTTCAATGAATTTCTTCGACGTGCAAATACTTGGTAGTTGACGGTGCATTGTCGCGCTTAAAAACGCCGCCTAGACGTTCAGGAAGTAGACATTCTTCAAATCATTCAGGTGATTCAAAAAGGAGTTCTGTTATTGCCAGAAAACGAGCCGAAGTTGAGGCAGCAAAGGCAAAGATGAAACAGGAAGCTATGATACTAAAACAACAGGCTCTTTCGGAGGAACAGCAAGATGTTTCTAATGCTAATGTAACACGTTAGAAGGCAGACTTGGGGCTTATTGCACAACAGAAGGAAGCATCTGGGGCAAAAGCGGAACTACCAGCCCTCGAATTGGAAGAAGTCAAAGAGACTTGCAACTTGCAGAATATAATGTGGTTCAGGTTGCAGACACAACTGAACGCACCAAACAGTACTTAAACTCTCTTCCTGATGCAGAAAATCAGATCAAGGAAACGCAAAATGGGATTGAACAAATGGCAGATAAACAAGAATCTACTCGCATACCACAGCCACATAAATTTCCAAATTTTAAGCCTACTCCACGAGGACCTTTTTTGAGTGCATTCATTAAAAATGACATTAATGAACCACCTGGGTTCACAGTTCAACAGCCTCATCTAAATGTCAAAGCTACACCATTTACACCATTGAAACTTGAGATGGAAGATAAAACAGTCAATAACAGTGCATTTGCAGGTATTGGACAGTCTCTCACATCAGAAAATATAAAACAAAAAAGCAATTAGCTTTACAGAATAAATTAATATAGATTTTTTGACTAGTCCCTATTAATAAATAAATATATATGTATATATATACTTTGTCAATATAGAGGTTAAAATCAATAGGATACATTTATTAGAACTTCTCTGATATGGACAACATCAGTCCTATGCATAATCGTTATAAATTATGCTTCCTTTGGACCAGGCAACCGAAATGCTACCGTTCAGCAGCCGACCTACTTTGAACCTACAAAAACTTACCACAAACTATTATCGGACCATACTTACCTTATAAACAGTCGTACACATTGATTTATTATACTTACCTGAACTATTTACCCGATGTTTTGTGAAATATTGTGACACAGTGGAACTCTGTTCAAAAAACAATCTATGGAACGCCAATTTAACACTAACAGTTTACAAATATAGACATTTGCTTGATTGTGTGTTTTATAACTGAAAACGAGTCTGTTATGTTTACTTATGAGGTTCTTTTTATATTTTGTAGCTTTTTACCATAAAGTTTGAGGAATAAAGCATTTAAACTCAACTGGTTAGCTTACTGTTATTGCAAGCGACTTTTTGACAGACAGTACAGTAAAAAAAGACGTACACATAACAAGGAACCAGGTCAGGAATACTGTACAGGAAGGGACTATTTGTCAAGCCTACACAGTATTTTTGGAAATTCAAAATGTCGGATTCAGGAGACAAAAACACTAAAGATATTGAAGAGAAAAGGATTCGTAACTTAACAGAAAAAGGTCAAGAAATGTTTCAAGAGAACAAAATGGCACATAAAAACAAGTTACAGAAATTATGGAGTCAGGTTGAACAAACTATCAGTGAAGTAGATAAACCTTATGACTTACAAGGTATGAGACAGCTCCATGATGTATTGATCGATGTGTACTACAAATACAACACAGCATCACATGTTTTCAATGAATTTCTTCGACGTGCAAATACTTGGTAGTTGACGGTGCATTGGCGCGCTTAAAAACGCCGCCTAGACGTTCAGGAAGTAGACATTCTTCAAATCATTCAGGTGATTCAAAAAGGAGTTCTGTTATTGCCAGAAAACGAGCCGAAGTTGAGGCAGCAAAGGCAAAGATGAAACAGGAAGCTATGATACTAAAACAACAGGCTCTTTCGGAGGAACAGCAAGATGTTTCTAATGCTAATGTAACACGTTAGAAGGCAGACTTGGGGCTTATTGCACAACAGAAGGAAGCATCTGGGGCAAAAGCGGAACTACCAGCCCTCGAATTGGAAGAAGTCAAAGAGACTTGCAACTTGCAGAATATAATGTGGTTCAGGTTGCAGACACAACTGAACGCACCAAACAGTACTTAAACTCTCTTCCTGATGCAGAAAATCAGATCAAGGAAACGCAAAATGGGATTGAACAAATGGCAGATAAACAAGAATCTACTCGCATACCACAGCCACATAAATTTCCAAATTTTAAGCCTACTCCACGAGGACCTTTTTTGAGTGCATTCATTAAAAATGACATTAATGAACCACCTGGGTTCACAGTTCAACAGCCTCATCTAAATGTCAAAGCTACACCATTTACACCATTGAAACTTGAGATGGAAGATAAAACAGTCAATAACAGTGCATTTGCAGGTATTGGACAGTCTCTCACATCAGAAAATATAAAACAAAAAAGCAATTAGCTTTACAGAATAAATTAATATAGATTTTTGACTAGTCCCTATTAATAAATAAATATATATGTATATATATATATACTTTGTCAATATAGAGGTTAAAATCAATAGGATACATTTATTAGAACTTCTCTGATATGGACAACATCAGTCCTATGCATAATCGTTATAAATTATGCTTCCTTTGGACCAGGCCACCGAAATGCTACCGTTCAGCAGCCGACCTACTTTGAACCTACAAAAACTTACCACAAACTATTATCGGACCATACTTACCTTATAAACAGTCGTACACATTGATTTATTATACTTACCTGAACTATTTACCCGATGTTTTGTGAAATATTGTGACACAGTGGAACTCTGTTCACAAAACAATCTATGGAACGCCAATTTAACACTAACAGTTTACAAATATAGACATTTGCTTGATTGTGTGTTTTATAACTGAAAACGAGTCTGTTATGTTTACTTATGAGGTTCTTTTTATATTTTGTAGCTTTTTACCATAAAGTTTGAGGAATAAAGCATTTAAACTCAACTGGTTAGCTTACTGTTATTGCAAGCGACTTTTTGACAGACAGTACAGTAAAAAAAGACGTACACATAACAAGGAACCAGGTCAGGAATACTGTACAGGAAGGGACTATTTGTCAAGCCTACACAGTATTTTTGGAAATTCAAAATGTCGGATTCAGGAGACAAAAACACTAAAGATATTGAAGAGAAAAGGATTCGTAACTTAACAGAAAAAGGTCAAGAAATGTTTCAAGAGAACAAAATGGCACATAAAAACAAGTTACAGAAATTATGGAGTCAGGTTGAACAAACTATCAGTGAAGTAGATAAACCTTATGACTTACAAGGTATGAGACAGCTCCATGATGTATTGATCGATGTGTACTACAAATACAACACAGCATCACATGTTTTCAATGAATTTCTTCGACGTGCAAATACTTGGTAGTTGACGGTGCATTGTCGCGCTTAAAAACGCCGCCTAGACGTTCAGGAAGTAGACATTCTTCAAATCATTCAGGTGATTCAAAAAGGAGTTCTGTTATTGCCAGAAAACGAGCCGAAGTTGAGGCAGCAAAGGCAAAGATGAAACAGGAAGCTATGATACTAAAACAACAGGCTCTTTCGGAGGAACAGCAAGATGTTTCTAATGCTAATGTAACACGTTAGAAGGCAGACTTGGGGCTTATTGCACAACAGAAGGAAGCATCTGGGGCAAAAGCGGAACTACCAGCCCTCGAATTGGAAGAAGTCAAAGAGACTTGCAACTTGCAGAATATAATGTGGTTCAGGTTGCAGACACAACTGAACGCACCAAACAGTACTTAAACTCTCTTCCTGATGCAGAAAATCAGATCAAGGAAACGCAAAATGGGATTGAACAAATGGCAGATAAACAAGAATCTACTCGCATACCACAGCCACATAAATTTCCAAATTTTAAGCCTACTCCACGAGGACCTTTTTTGAGTGCATTCATTAAAAATGACATTAATGAACCACCTGGGTTCACAGTTCAACAGCCTCATCTAAATGTCAAAGCTACACCATTTACACCATTGAAACTTGAGATGGAAGATAAAACAGTCAATAACAGTGCATTTGCAGGTATTGGACAGTCTCTCACATCAGAAAATATAAAACAAAAAAGCAATTAGCTTTACAGAATAAATTAATATAGATTTTTGACTAGTCCCTATTAATAAATAAATATATATGTATATATATATATACTTTGTCAATATAGAGGTTAAAATCAATAGGATACATTTATTAGAACTTCTCTGATATGGACAACATCAGTCCTATGCATAATCGTTATAAATTATGCTTCCTTTGGACCAGGCCACCGAAATGCTACCGTTCAGCAGCCGACCTACTTTGAACCTACAAAAACTTACCACAAACTATTATCGGACCATACTTACCTTATAAACAGTCGTACACATTGATTTATTATACTTACCTGAACTATTTACCCGATGTTTTGTGAAATATTGTGACACAGTGGAACTCTGTTCACAAAACAATCTATGGAACGCCAATTTAACACTAACAGTTTACAAATATAGACATTTGCTTGATTGTGTGTTTTATAACTGAAAACGAGTCTGTTATGTTTACTTATGAGGTTCTTTTTATATTTTGTAGCTTTTTACCATAAAGTTTGAGGAATAAAGCATTTAAACTCAACTGGTTAGCTTACTGTTATTGCAAGCGACTTTTTGACAGACAGTACAGTAAAAAAAGACGTACACATAACAAGGAACCAGGTCAGGAATACTGTACAGGAAGGGACTATTTGTCAAGCCTACACAGTATTTTTGGAAATTCAAAATGTCGGATTCAGGAGACAAAAACACTAAAGATATTGAAGAGAAAAGGATTCGTAACTTAACAGAAAAAGGTCAAGAAATGTTTCAAGAGAACAAAATGGCACATAAAAACAAGTTACAGAAATTATGGAGTCAGGTTGAACAAACTATCAGTGAAGTAGATAAACCTTATGACTTACAAGGTATGAGACAGCTCCATGATGTATTGATCGATGTGTACTACAAATACAACACAGCATCACATGTTTTCAATGAATTTCTTCGACGTGCAAATACTTGGTAGTTGACGGTGCATTGTCGCGCTTAAAAACGCCGCCTAGACGTTCAGGAAGTAGACATTCTTCAAATCATTCAGGTGATTCAAAAAGGAGTTCTGTTATTGCCAGAAAACGAGCCGAAGTTGAGGCAGCAAAGGCAAAGATGAAACAGGAAGCTATGATACTAAAACAACAGGCTCTTTTGGAGGAACAGCAAGATGTTTCTAATGCTAATGTAACACGTTAGAAGGCAGACTTGGGGCTTATTGCACAACAGAAGGAAGCATCTGGGGCAAAAGCGGAACTACCAGCCCTCGAATTGGAAGAAGTCAAAGAGACTTGCAACTTGCAGAATATAATGTGGTTCAGGTTGCAGACACAACTGAACGCACCAAACAGTACTTAAACTCTCTTCCTGATGCAGAAAATCAGATCAAGGAAACGCAAAATGGGATTGAACAAATGGCAGATAAACAAGAATCTACTCGCATACCACAGCCACATAAATTTCCAAATTTTAAGCCTACTCCACGAGGACCTTTTTTGAGTGCATTCATTAAAAATGACATTAATGAACCACCTGGGTTCACAGTTCAACAGCCTCATCTAAATGTCAAAGCTACACCATTTACACCATTGAAACTTGAGATGGAAGATAAAACAGTCAATAACAGTGCATTTGCAGGTATTGGACAGTCTCTCACATCAGAAAATATAAAACAAAAAAGCAATTAGCTTTACAGAATAAATTAATATAGATTTTTTGACTAGTCCCTATTAATAAATAAATATATATGTATATATATACTTTGTCAATATAGAGGTTAAAATCAATAGGATACATTTATTAGAACTTCTCTGATATGGACAACATCAGTCCTATGCATAATCGTTATAAATTATGCTTCCTTTGGACCAGGCAACCGAAATGCTACCGTTCAGCAGCCGACCTACTTTGAACCTACAAAAACTTACCACAAACTATTATCGGACCATACTTACCTTATAAACAGTCGTACACATTGATTTATTATACTTACCTGAACTATTTACCCGATGTTTTGTGAAATATTGTGACACAGTGGAACTCTGTTCAAAAAACAATCTATGGAACGCCAATTTAACACTAACAGTTTACAAATATAGACATTTGCTTGATTGTGTGTTTTATAACTGAAAACGAGTCTGTTATGTTTACTTATGAGGTTCTTTTTATATTTTGTAGCTTTTTACCATAAAGTTTGAGGAATAAAGCATTTAAACTCAACTGGTTAGCTTACTGTTATTGCAAGCGACTTTTTGACAGACAGTACAGTAAAAAAAGACGTACACATAACAAGGAACCAGGTCAGGAATACTGTACAGGAAGGGACTATTTGTCAAGCCTACACAGTGTTTTTGGAAATTCAAAATGTCGGATTCAGGAGACAAAAACACTAAAGATATTGAAGAGAAAAGGATTCGTAACTTAACAGAAAAAGGTCAAGAAATGTTTCAAGAGAACAAAATGGCACATAAAAACAAGTTACAGAAATTATGGAGTCAGGTTGAACAAACTATCAGTGAAGTAGATAAACCTTATGACTTACAAGGTATGAGACAGCTCCATGATGTATTGATCGATGTGTACTACAAATACAACACAGCATCACATGTTTTCAATGAATTTCTTCGACGTGCAAATACTTGGTAGTTGACGGTGCATTGTCGCGCTTAAAAACGCCGCCTAGACGTTCAGGAAGTAGACATTCTTCAAATCATTCAGGTGATTCAAAAAGGAGTTCTGTTATTGCCAGAAAACGAGCCGAAGTTGAGGCAGCAAAGGCAAAGATGAAACAGGAAGCTATGATACTAAAACAACAGGCTCTTTCGGAGGAACAGCAAGATGTTTCTAATGCTAATGTAACACGTTAGAAGGCAGACTTGGGGCTTATTGCACAACAGAAGGAAGCATCTGGGGCAAAAGCGGAACTACCAGCCCTCGAATTGGAAGAAGTCAAAGAGACTTGCAACTTGCAGAATATAATGTGGTTCAGGTTGCAGACACAACTGAACGCACCAAACAGTACTTAAACTCTCTTCCTGATGCAGAAAATCAGATCAAGGAAACGCAAAATGGGATTGAACAAATGGCAGATAAACAAGAATCTACTCGCATACCACAGCCACATAAATTTCCAAATTTTAAGCCTACTCCACGAGGACCTTTTTTGAGTGCATTCATTAAAAATGACATTAATGAACCACCTGGGTTCACAGTTCAACAGCCTCATCTAAATGTCAAAGCTACACCATTTACACCATTGAAACTTGAGATGGAAGATAAAACAGTCAATAACAGTGCATTTGCAGGTATTGGACAGTCTCTCACATCAGAAAATATAAAACAAAAAAGCAATTAGCTTTACAGAATAAATTAATATAGATTTTTTGACTAGTCCCTATTAATAAATAAATATATATGTATATATATACTTTGTCAATATAGAGGTTAAAATCAATAGGATACATTTATTAGAACTTCTCTGATATGGACAACATCAGTCCTATGCATAATCGTTATAAATTATGCTTCCTTTGGACCAGGCAACCGAAATGCTACCGTTCAGCAGCCGACCTACTTTGAACCTACAAAAACTTACCACAAACTATTATCGGACCATACTTACCTTATAAACAGTCGTACACATTGATTTATTATACTTACCTGAACTATTTACCCGATGTTTTGTGAAATATTGTGACACAGTGGAACTCTGTTCAAAAAACAATCTATGGAACGCCAATTTAACACTAACAGTTTACAAATATAGACATTTGCTTGATTGAGTGTTTTATAACTGAAAACGAGTCTGTTATGTTTACTTATGAGGTTCTTTTTATATTTTGTAGCTTTTTACCATAAAGTTTGAGGAATAAAGCATTTAAACTCAACTGGTTAGCTTACTGTTATTGCAAGCGACTTTTTGACAGACAGTACAGTAAAAAAAGACGTACACATAACAAGGAACCAGGTCAGGAATACTGTACAGGAAGGGACTATTTGTCAAGCCTACACAGTATTTTTGGAAATTCAAAATGTCGGATTCAGGAGACAAAAACACTAAAGATATTGAAGAGAAAAGGATTCGTAACTTAACAGAAAAAGGTCAAGAAATGTTTCAAGAGAACAAAATGGCACATAAAAACAAGTTACAGAAATTATGGAGTCAGGTTGAACAAACTATCAGTGAAGTAGATAAACCTTATGACTTACAAGGTATGAGACAGCTCCATGATGTATTGATCGATGTGTACTACAAATACAACACAGCATCACATGTTTTCAATGAATTTCTTCGACGTGCAAATACTTGGTAGTTGACGGTGCATTGTCGCGCTTAAAAACGCCGCCTAGACGTTCAGGAAGTAGACATTCTTCAAATCATTCAGGTGATTCAAAAAGGAGTTCTGTTATTGCCAGAAAACGAGCCGAAGTTGAGGCAGCAAAGGCAAAGATGAAACAGGAAGCTATGATACTAAAACAACAGGCTCTTTCGGAGGAACAGCAAGATGTTTCTAATGCTAATGTAACACGTTAGAAGGCAGACTTGGGGCTTATTGCACAACAGAAGGAAGCATCTGGGGCAAAAGCGGAACTACCAGCCCTCGAATTGGAAGAAGTCAAAGAGACTTGCAACTTGCAGAATATAATGTGGTTCAGGTTGCAGACACAACTGAACGCACCAAACAGTACTTAAACTCTCTTCCTGATGCAGAAAATCAGATCAAGGAAACGCAAAATGGGATTGAACAAATGGCAGATAAACAAGAATCTACTCGCATACCACAGCCACATAAATTTCCAAATTTTAAGCCTACTCCACGAGGACCTTTTTTGAGTGCATTCATTAAAAATGACATTAATGAACCACCTGGGTTCACAGTTCAACAGCCTCATCTAAATGTCAAAGCTACACCATTTACACCATTGAAACTTGAGATGGAAGATAAAACAGTCAATAACAGTGCATTTGCAGGTATTGGACAGTCTCTCACATCAGAAAATATAAAACAAAAAAGCAATTAGCTTTACAGAATAAATTAATATAGATTTTTTGACTAGTCCCTATTAATAAATAAATATATATGTATATATATACTTTGTCAATATAGAGGTTAAAATCAATAGGATACATTTATTAGAACTTCTCTGATATGGACAACATCAGTCCTATGCATAATCGTTATAAATTATGCTTCCTTTGGACCAGGCAACCGAAATGCTACCGTTCAGCAGCCGACCTACTTTGAACCTACAAAAACTTACCACAAACTATTATCGGACCATACTTACCTTATAAACAGTCGTACACATTGATTTATTATACTTACCTGAACTATTTACCCGATGTTTTGTGAAATATTGTGACACAGTGGAACTCTGTTCAAAAAACAATCTATGGAACGCCAATTTAACACTAACAGTTTACAAATATAGACATTTGCTTGATTGTGTGTTTTATAACTGAAAACGAGTCTGTTATGTTTACTTATGAGGTTCTTTTTATATTTTGTAGCTTTTTACCATAAAGTTTGAGGAATAAAGCATTTAAACTCAACTGGTTAGCTTACTGTTATTGCAAGCGACTTTTTGACAGACAGTACACATAACAAGGAACCAGGTCAGGAATACTGTACAGGAAGGGACTATTTGTCAAGCCTACACAGTATTTTTGGAAATTCAAAATGTCGGATTCAGGAGACAAAAACACTAAAGATATTGAAGAGAAAAGGATTCGTAACTTAACAGAAAAAGGTCAAGAAATGTTTCAAGAGAACAAAATGGCACATAAAAACAAGTTACAGAAATTATGGAGTCAGGTTGAACAAACTATCAGTGAAGTAGATAAACCTTATGACTTACAAGGTATGAGACAGCTCCATGATGTATTGATCGATGTGTACTACAAATACAACACAGCATCACATGTTTTCAATGAATTTCTTCGACGTGCAAATACTTGGTAGTTGACGGTGCATTGTCGCGCTTAAAAACGCCGCCTAGACGTTCAGGAAGTAGACATTCTTCAAATCATTCAGGTGATTCAAAAAGGAGTTCTGTTATTGCCAGAAAACGAGCCGAAGTTGAGGCAGCAAAGGCAAAGATGAAACAGGAAGCTATGATACTAAAACAACAGGCTCTTTCGGAGGAACAGCAAGATGTTTCTAATGCTAATGTAACACGTTAGAAGGCAGACTTGGGGCTTATTGCACAACAGAAGGAAGCATCTGGGGCAAAAGCGGAACTACCAGCCCTCGAATTGGAAGAAGTCAAAGAGACTTGCAACTTGCAGAATATAATGTGGTTCAGGTTGCAGACACAACTGAACGCACCAAACAGTACTTAAACTCTCTTCCTGATGCAGAAAATCAGATCAAGGAAACGCAAAATGGGATTGAACAAATGGCAGATAAACAAGAATCTACTCGCATACCACAGCCACATAAATTTCCAAATTTTAAGCCTACTCCACGAGGACCTTTTTTGAGTGCATTCATTAAAAATGACATTAATGAACCACCTGGGTTCACAGTTCAACAGCCTCATCTAAATGTCAAAGCTACACCATTTACACCATTGAAACTTGAGATGGAAGATAAAACAGTCAATAACAGTGCATTTGCAGGTATTGGACAGTATCTCACATCAGAAAATATAAAACAAAAAAGCAATTAGCTTTACAGAATAAATTAATATAGATTTTTTGACTAGTCCCTATTAATAAATAAATATATATGTATATATATACTTTGTCAATATAGAGGTTAAAATCAATAGGATACATTTATTAGAACTTCTCTGATATGGACAACATCAGTCCTATGCATAATCGTTATAAATTATGCTTCCTTTGGACCAGGCAACCGAAATGCTACCGTTCAGCAGCCGACCTACTTTGAACCTACAAAAACTTACCACAAACTATTATCGGACCATACTTACCTTATAAACAGTCGTACACATTGATTTATTATACTTACCTGAACTATTTACCCGATGTTTTGTGAAATATTGTGACACAGTGGAACTCTGTTCAAAAAACAATCTATGGAACGCCAATTTAACACTAACAGTTTACAAATATAGACATTTGCTTGATTGTGTGTTTTATAACTGAAAACGAGTCTGTTATGTTTACTTATGAGGTTCTTTTTATATTTTGTAGCTTTTTACCATAAAGTTTGAGGAATAAAGCATTTAAACTCAACTGGTTAGCTTACTGTTATTGCAAGCGACTTTTTGACAGACAGTACAGTAAAAAAAGACGTACACATAACAAGGAACCAGGTCAGGAATACTGTACAGGAAGGGACTATTTGTCAAGCCTACACAGTATTTTTGGAAATTCAAAATGTCGGATTCAGGAGACAAAAACACTAAAGATATTGAAGAGAAAAGGATTCGTAACTTAACAGAAAAAGGTCAAGAAATGTTTCAAGAGAACAAAATGGCACATAAAAACAAGTTACAGAAATTATGGAGTCAGGTTGAACAAACTATCAGTGAAGTAGATAAACCTTATGACTTACAAGGTATGAGACAGCTCCATGATGTATTGATCGATGTGTACTACAAATACAACACAGCATCACATGTTTTCAATGAATTTCTTCGACGTGCAAATACTTGGTAGTTGACGGTGCATTGTCGCGCTTAAAAACGCCGCCTAGACGTTCAGGAAGTAGACATTCTTCAAATCATTCAGGTGATTCAAAAAGGAGTTCTGTTATTGCCAGAAAACGAGCCGAAGTTGAGGCAGCAAAGGCAAAGATGAAACAGGAAGCTATGATACTAAAACAACAGGCTCTTTCGGAGGAACAGCAAGATGTTTCTAATGCTAATGTAACACGTTAGAAGGCAGACTTGGGGCTTATTGCACAACAGAAGGAAGCATCTGGGGCAAAAGCGGAACTACCAGCCCTCGAATTGGAAGAAGTCAAAGAGACTTGCAACTTGCAGAATATAATGTGGTTCAGGTTGCAGACACAACTGAACGCACCAAACAGTACTTAAACTCTCTTCCTGATGCAGAAAATCAGATCAAGGAAACGCAAAATGGGATTGAACAAATGGCAGATAAACAAGAATCTACTCGCATACCACAGCCACATAAATTTCCAAATTTTAAGCCTACTCCACGAGGACCTTTTTTGAGTGCATTCATTAAAAATGACATTAATGAACCACCTGGGTTCACAGTTCAACAGCCTCATCTAAATGTCAAAGCTACACCATTTACACCATTGAAACTTGAGATGGAAGATAAAACAGTCAATAACAGTGCATTTGCAGGTATTGGACAGTCTCTCACATCAGAAAATATAAAACAAAAAAGCAATTAGCTTTACAGAATAAATTAATATAGATTTTTGACTAGTCCCTATTAATAAATAAATATATATGTATATATATATATACTTTGTCAATATAGAGGTTAAAATCAATAGGATACATTTATTAGAACTTCTCTGATATGGACAACATCAGTCCTATGCATAATCGTTATAAATTATGCTTCCTTTGGACCAGGCCACCGAAATGCTACCGTTCAGCAGCCGACCTACTTTGAACCTACAAAAACTTACCACAAACTATTATCGGACCATACTTACCTTATAAACAGTCGTACACATTGATTTATTATACTTACCTGAACTATTTACCCGATGTTTTGTGAAATATTGTGACACAGTGGAACTCTGTTCACAAAACAATCTATGGAACGCCAATTTAACACTAACAGTTTACAAATATAGACATTTGCTTGATTGTGTGTTTTATAACTGAAAACGAGTCTGTTATGTTTACTTATGAGGTTCTTTTTATATTTTGTAGCTTTTTACCATAAAGTTTGAGGAATAAAGCATTTAAACTCAACTGGTTAGCTTACTGTTATTGCAAGCGACTTTTTGACAGACAGTACAGTAAAAAAAGACGTACACATAACAAGGAACCAGGTCAGGAATACTGTACAGGAAGGGACTATTTGTCAAGCCTACACAGTATTTTTGGAAATTCAAAATGTCGGATTCAGGAGACAAAAACACTAAAGATATTGAAGAGAAAAGGATTCGTAACTTAACAGAAAAAGGTCAAGAAATGTTTCAAGAGAACAAAATGGCACATAAAAACAAGTTACAGAAATTATGGAGTCAGGTTGAACAAACTATCAGTGAAGTAGATAAACCTTATGACTTACAAGGTATGAGACAGCTCCATGATGTATTGATCGATGTGTACTACAAATACAACACAGCATCACATGTTTTCAATGAATTTCTTCGACGTGCAAATACTTGGTAGTTGACGGTGCATTGTCGCGCTTAAAAACGCCGCCTAGACGTTCAGGAAGTAGACATTCTTCAAATCATTCAGGTGATTCAAAAAGGAGTTCTGTTATTGCCAGAAAACGAGCCGAAGTTGAGGCAGCAAAGGCAAAGATGAAACAGGAAGCTATGATACTAAAACAACAGGCTCTTTTGGAGGAACAGCAAGATGTTTCTAATGCTAATGTAACACGTTAGAAGGCAGACTTGGGGCTTATTGCACAACAGAAGGAAGCATCTGGGGCAAAAGCGGAACTACCAGCCCTCGAATTGGAAGAAGTCAAAGAGACTTGCAACTTGCAGAATATAATGTGGTTCAGGTTGCAGACACAACTGAACGCACCAAACAGTACTTAAACTCTCTTCCTGATGCAGAAAATCAGATCAAGGAAACGCAAAATGGGATTGAACAAATGGCAGATAAACAAGAATCTACTCGCATACCACAGCCACATAAATTTCCAAATTTTAAGCCTACTCCACGAGGACCTTTTTTGAGTGCATTCATTAAAAATGACATTAATGAACCACCTGGGTTCACAGTTCAACAGCCTCATCTAAATGTCAAAGCTACACCATTTACACCATTGAAACTTGAGATGGAAGATAAAACAGTCAATAACAGTGCATTTGCAGGTATTGGACAGTCTCTCACATCAGAAAATATAAAACAAAAAAGCAATTAGCTTTACAGAATAAATTAATATAGATTTTTTGACTAGTCCCTATTAATAAATAAATATATATGTATATATATACTTTGTCAATATAGAGGTTAAAATCAATAGGATACATTTATTAGAACTTCTCTGATATGGACAACATCAGTCCTATGCATAATCGTTATAAATTATGCTTCCTTTGGACCAGGCAACCGAAATGCTACCGTTCAGCAGCCGACCTACTTTGAACCTACAAAAACTTACCACAAACTATTATCGGACCATACTTACCTTATAAACAGTCGTACACATTGATTTATTATACTTACCTGAACTATTTACCCGATGTTTTGTGAAATATTGTGACACAGTGGAACTCTGTTCAAAAAACAATCTATGGAACGCCAATTTAACACTAACAGTTTACAAATATAGACATTTGCTTGATTGTGTGTTTTATAACTGAAAACGAGTCTGTTATGTTTACTTATGAGGTTCTTTTTATATTTTGTAGCTTTTTACCATAAAGTTTGAGGAATAAAGCATTTAAACTCAACTGGTTAGCTTACTGTTATTGCAAGCGACTTTTTGACAGACAGTACAGTAAAAAAAGACGTACACATAACAAGGAACCAGGTCAGGAATACTGTACAGGAAGGGACTATTTGTCAAGCCTACACAGTGTTTTTGGAAATTCAAAATGTCGGATTCAGGAGACAAAAACACTAAAGATATTGAAGAGAAAAGGATTCGTAACTTAACAGAAAAAGGTCAAGAAATGTTTCAAGAGAACAAAATGGCACATAAAAACAAGTTACAGAAATTATGGAGTCAGGTTGAACAAACTATCAGTGAAGTAGATAAACCTTATGACTTACAAGGTATGAGACAGCTCCATGATGTATTGATCGATGTGTACTACAAATACAACACAGCATCACATGTTTTCAATGAATTTCTTCGACGTGCAAATACTTGGTAGTTGACGGTGCATTGTCGCGCTTAAAAACGCCGCCTAGACGTTCAGGAAGTAGACATTCTTCAAATCATTCAGGTGATTCAAAAAGGAGTTCTGTTATTGCCAGAAAACGAGCCGAAGTTGAGGCAGCAAAGGCAAAGATGAAACAGGAAGCTATGATACTAAAACAACAGGCTCTTTCGGAGGAACAGCAAGATGTTTCTAATGCTAATGTAACACGTTAGAAGGCAGACTTGGGGCTTATTGCACAACAGAAGGAAGCATCTGGGGCAAAAGCGGAACTACCAGCCCTCGAATTGGAAGAAGTCAAAGAGACTTGCAACTTGCAGAATATAATGTGGTTCAGGTTGCAGACACAACTGAACGCACCAAACAGTACTTAAACTCTCTTCCTGATGCAGAAAATCAGATCAAGGAAACGCAAAATGGGATTGAACAAATGGCAGATAAACAAGAATCTACTCGCATACCACAGCCACATAAATTTCCAAATTTTAAGCCTACTCCACGAGGACCTTTTTTGAGTGCATTCATTAAAAATGACATTAATGAACCACCTGGGTTCACAGTTCAACAGCCTCATCTAAATGTCAAAGCTACACCATTTACACCATTGAAACTTGAGATGGAAGATAAAACAGTCAATAACAGTGCATTTGCAGGTATTGGACAGTCTCTCACATCAGAAAATATAAAACAAAAAAGCAATTAGCTTTACAGAATAAATTAATATAGATTTTTTGACTAGTCCCTATTAATAAATAAATATATATGTATATATATACTTTGTCAATATAGAGGTTAAAATCAATAGGATACATTTATTAGAACTTCTCTGATATGGACAACATCAGTCCTATGCATAATCGTTATAAATTATGCTTCCTTTGGACCAGGCAACCGAAATGCTACCGTTCAGCAGCCGACCTACTTTGAACCTACAAAAACTTACCACAAACTATTATCGGACCATACTTACCTTATAAACAGTCGTACACATTGATTTATTATACTTACCTGAACTATTTACCCGATGTTTTGTGAAATATTGTGACACAGTGGAACTCTGTTCAAAAAACAATCTATGGAACGCCAATTTAACACTAACAGTTTACAAATATAGACATTTGCTTGATTGAGTGTTTTATAACTGAAAACGAGTCTGTTATGTTTACTTATGAGGTTCTTTTTATATTTTGTAGCTTTTTACCATAAAGTTTGAGGAATAAAGCATTTAAACTCAACTGGTTAGCTTACTGTTATTGCAAGCGACTTTTTGACAGACAGTACAGTAAAAAAAGACGTACACATAACAAGGAACCAGGTCAGGAATACTGTACAGGAAGGGACTATTTGTCAAGCCTACACAGTATTTTTGGAAATTCAAAATGTCGGATTCAGGAGACAAAAACACTAAAGATATTGAAGAGAAAAGGATTCGTAACTTAACAGAAAAAGGTCAAGAAATGTTTCAAGAGAACAAAATGGCACATAAAAACAAGTTACAGAAATTATGGAGTCAGGTTGAACAAACTATCAGTGAAGTAGATAAACCTTATGACTTACAAGGTATGAGACAGCTCCATGATGTATTGATCGATGTGTACTACAAATACAACACAGCATCACATGTTTTCAATGAATTTCTTCGACGTGCAAATACTTGGTAGTTGACGGTGCATTGTCGCGCTTAAAAACGCCGCCTAGACGTTCAGGAAGTAGACATTCTTCAAATCATTCAGGTGATTCAAAAAGGAGTTCTGTTATTGCCAGAAAACGAGCCGAAGTTGAGGCAGCAAAGGCAAAGATGAAACAGGAAGCTATGATACTAAAACAACAGGCTCTTTCGGAGGAACAGCAAGATGTTTCTAATGCTAATGTAACACGTTAGAAGGCAGACTTGGGGCTTATTGCACAACAGAAGGAAGCATCTGGGGCAAAAGCGGAACTACCAGCCCTCGAATTGGAAGAAGTCAAAGAGACTTGCAACTTGCAGAATATAATGTGGTTCAGGTTGCAGACACAACTGAACGCACCAAACAGTACTTAAACTCTCTTCCTGATGCAGAAAATCAGATCAAGGAAACGCAAAATGGGATTGAACAAATGGCAGATAAACAAGAATCTACTCGCATACCACAGCCACATAAATTTCCAAATTTTAAGCCTACTCCACGAGGACCTTTTTTGAGTGCATTCATTAAAAATGACATTAATGAACCACCTGGGTTCACAGTTCAACAGCCTCATCTAAATGTCAAAGCTACACCATTTACACCATTGAAACTTGAGATGGAAGATAAAACAGTCAATAACAGTGCATTTGCAGGTATTGGACAGTCTCTCACATCAGAAAATATAAAACAAAAAAGCAATTAGCTTTACAGAATAAATTAATATAGATTTTTTGACTAGTCCCTATTAATAAATAAATATATATGTATATATATACTTTGTCAATATAGAGGTTAAAATCAATAGGATACATTTATTAGAACTTCTCTGATATGGACAACATCAGTCCTATGCATAATCGTTATAAATTATGCTTCCTTTGGACCAGGCAACCGAAATGCTACCGTTCAGCAGCCGACCTACTTTGAACCTACAAAAACTTACCACAAACTATTATCGGACCATACTTACCTTATAAACAGTCGTACACATTGATTTATTATACTTACCTGAACTATTTACCCGATGTTTTGTGAAATATTGTGACACAGTGGAACTCTGTTCAAAAAACAATCTATGGAACGCCAATTTAACACTAACAGTTTACAAATATAGACATTTGCTTGATTGTGTGTTTTATAACTGAAAACGAGTCTGTTATGTTTACTTATGAGGTTCTTTTTATATTTTGTAGCTTTTTACCATAAAGTTTGAGGAATAAAGCATTTAAACTCAACTGGTTAGCTTACTGTTATTGCAAGCGACTTTTTGACAGACAGTACACATAACAAGGAACCAGGTCAGGAATACTGTACAGGAAGGGACTATTTGTCAAGCCTACACAGTATTTTTGGAAATTCAAAATGTCGGATTCAGGAGACAAAAACACTAAAGATATTGAAGAGAAAAGGATTCGTAACTTAACAGAAAAAGGTCAAGAAATGTTTCAAGAGAACAAAATGGCACATAAAAACAAGTTACAGAAATTATGGAGTCAGGTTGAACAAACTATCAGTGAAGTAGATAAACCTTATGACTTACAAGGTATGAGACAGCTCCATGATGTATTGATCGATGTGTACTACAAATACAACACAGCATCACATGTTTTCAATGAATTTCTTCGACGTGCAAATACTTGGTAGTTGACGGTGCATTGTCGCGCTTAAAAACGCCGCCTAGACGTTCAGGAAGTAGACATTCTTCAAATCATTCAGGTGATTCAAAAAGGAGTTCTGTTATTGCCAGAAAACGAGCCGAAGTTGAGGCAGCAAAGGCAAAGATGAAACAGGAAGCTATGATACTAAAACAACAGGCTCTTTCGGAGGAACAGCAAGATGTTTCTAATGCTAATGTAACACGTTAGAAGGCAGACTTGGGGCTTATTGCACAACAGAAGGAAGCATCTGGGGCAAAAGCGGAACTACCAGCCCTCGAATTGGAAGAAGTCAAAGAGACTTGCAACTTGCAGAATATAATGTGGTTCAGGTTGCAGACACAACTGAACGCACCAAACAGTACTTAAACTCTCTTCCTGATGCAGAAAATCAGATCAAGGAAACGCAAAATGGGATTGAACAAATGGCAGATAAACAAGAATCTACTCGCATACCACAGCCACATAAATTTCCAAATTTTAAGCCTACTCCACGAGGACCTTTTTTGAGTGCATTCATTAAAAATGACATTAATGAACCACCTGGGTTCACAGTTCAACAGCCTCATCTAAATGTCAAAGCTACACCATTTACACCATTGAAACTTGAGATGGAAGATAAAACAGTCAATAACAGTGCATTTGCAGGTATTGGACAGTATCTCACATCAGAAAATATAAAACAAAAAAGCAATTAGCTTTACAGAATAAATTAATATAGATTTTTTGACTAGTCCCTATTAATAAATAAATATATATGTATATATATACTTTGTCAATATAGAGGTTAAAATCAATAGGATACATTTATTAGAACTTCTCTGATATGGACAACATCAGTCCTATGCATAATCGTTATAAATTATGCTTCCTTTGGACCAGGCAACCGAAATGCTACCGTTCAGCAGCCGACCTACTTTGAACCTACAAAAACTTACCACAAACTATTATCGGACCATACTTACCTTATAAACAGTCGTACACATTGATTTATTATACTTACCTGAACTATTTACCCGATGTTTTGTGAAATATTGTGACACAGTGGAACTCTGTTCAAAAAACAATCTATGGAACGCCAATTTAACACTAACAGTTTACAAATATAGACATTTGCTTGATTGAGTGTTTTATAACTGAAAACGAGTCTGTTATGTTTACTTATGAGGTTCTTTTTATATTTTGTAGCTTTTTACCATAAAGTTTGAGGAATAAAGCATTTAAACTCAACTGGTTAGCTTACTGTTATTGCAAGCGACTTTTTGACAGACAGTACAGTAAAAAAAGACGTACACATAACAAGGAACCAGGTCAGGAATACTGTACAGGAAGGGACTATTTGTCAAGCCTACACAGTATTTTTGGAAATTCAAAATGTCGGATTCAGGAGACAAAAACACTAAAGATATTGAAGAGAAAAGGATTCGTAACTTAACAGAAAAAGGTCAAGAAATGTTTCAAGAGAACAAAATGGCACATAAAAACAAGTTACAGAAATTATGGAGTCAGGTTGAACAAACTATCAGTGAAGTAGATAAACCTTATGACTTACAAGGTATGAGACAGCTCCATGATGTATTGATCGATGTGTACTACAAATACAACACAGCATCACATGTTTTCAATGAATTTCTTCGACGTGCAAATACTTGGTAGTTGACGGTGCATTGTCGCGCTTAAAAACGCCGCCTAGACGTTCAGGAAGTAGACATTCTTCAAATCATTCAGGTGATTCAAAAAGGAGTTCTGTTATTGCCAGAAAACGAGCCGAAGTTGAGGCAGCAAAGGCAAAGATGAAACAGGAAGCTATGATACTAAAACAACAGGCTCTTTCGGAGGAACAGCAAGATGTTTCTAATGCTAATGTAACACGTTAGAAGGCAGACTTGGGGCTTATTGCACAACAGAAGGAAGCATCTGGGGCAAAAGCGGAACTACCAGCCCTCGAATTGGAAGAAGTCAAAGAGACTTGCAACTTGCAGAATATAATGTGGTTCAGGTTGCAGACACAACTGAACGCACCAAACAGTACTTAAACTCTCTTCCTGATGCAGAAAATCAGATCAAGGAAACGCAAAATGGGATTGAACAAATGGCAGATAAACAAGAATCTACTCGCATACCACAGCCACATAAATTTCCAAATTTTAAGCCTACTCCACGAGGACCTTTTTTGAGTGCATTCATTAAAAATGACATTAATGAACCACCTGGGTTCACAGTTCAACAGCCTCATCTAAATGTCAAAGCTACACCATTTACACCATTGAAACTTGAGATGGAAGATAAAACAGTCAATAACAGTGCATTTGCAGGTATTGGACAGTCTCTCACATCAGAAAATATAAAACAAAAAAGCAATTAGCTTTACAGAATAAATTAATATAGATTTTTTGACTAGTCCCTATTAATAAATAAATATATATGTATATATATACTTTGTCAATATAAAGGTTAAAATCAATAGGATACATTTATTAGAACTTCTCTGATATGGACAACATCAGTCCTATGCATAATCGTTATAAATTATGCTTCCTTTGGACCAGGCAACCGAAATGCTACCGTTCAGCAGCCGACCTACTTTGAACCTACAAAAACTTACCACAAACTATTATCGGACCATACTTACCTTATAAACAGTCGTACACATTGATTTATTATACTTACCTGAACTATTTACCCGATGTTTTGTGAAATATTGTGACAGTGGAACTCTGTTCAAAAAACAATCTATGGAACGCCAATTTAACACTAACAGTTTACAAATATAGACATTTGCTTGATTGTGTGTTTTATAACTGAAAACGAGTCTGTTATGTTTACTTATGAGGTTCTTTTTATATTTTGTAGCTTTTTACCATAAAGTTTGAGGAATAAAGCATTTAAACTCAACTGGTTAGCTTACTGTTATTGCAAGCGACTTTTTGACAGACAGTACAGTAAAAAAAGACGTACACATAACAAGGAACCAGGTCAGGAATACTGTACAGGAAGGGACTATTTGTCAAGCCTACACAGTATTTTTGGAAATTCAAAATGTCGGATTCAGGAGACAAAAACACTAAAGATATTGAAGAGAAAAGGATTCGTAACTTAACAGAAAAAGGTCAAGAAATGTTTCAAGAGAACAAAATGGCACATAAAAACAAGTTACAGAAATTATGGAGTCAGGTTGAACAAACTATCAGTGAAGTAGATAAACCTTATGACTTACAAGGTATGAGACAGCTCCATGATGTATTGATCGATGTGTACTACAAATACAACACAGCATCACATGTTTTCAATGAATTTCTTCGACGTGCAAATACTTGGTAGTTGACGGTGCATTGTCGCGCTTAAAAACGCCGCCTAGACGTTCAGGAAGTAGACATTCTTCAAATCATTCAGGTGATTCAAAAAGGAGTTCTGTTATTGCCAGAAAACGAGCCGAAGTTGAGGCAGCAAAGGCAAAGATGAAACAGGAAGCTATGATACTAAAACAACAGGCTCTTTCGGAGGAACAGCAAAATGTTTCTAATGCTAATGTAACACGTTAGAAGGCAGACTTGGGGCTTATTGCACAACAGAAGGAAGCATCTGGGGCAAAAGCGGAACTACCAGCCCTCGAATTGGAAGAAGTCAAAGAGACTTGCAACTTGCAGAATATAATGTGGTTCAGGTTGCAGACACAACTGAACGCACCAAACAGTACTTAAACTCTCTTCCTGATGCAGAAAATCAGATCAAGGAAACGCAAAATGGGATTGAACAAATGGCAGATAAACAAGAATCTACTCGCATACCACAGCCACATAAATTTCCAAATTTTAAGCCTACTCCACGAGGACCTTTTTTGAGTGCATTCATTAAAAATGACATTAATGAACCACCTGGGTTCACAGTTCAACAGCCTCATCTAAATGTCAAAGCTACACCATTTACACCATTGAAACTTGAGATGGAAGATAAAACAGTCAATAACAGTGCATTTGCAGGTATTGGACAGTCTCTCACATCAGAAAATATAAAACAAAAAAGCAATTAGCTTTACAGAATAAATTAATATAGATTTTTTGACTAGTCCCTATTAATAAATAAATATATATGTATATATATACTTTGTCAATATAGAGGTTAAAATCAATAGGATACATTTATTAGAACTTCTCTGATATGGACAACATCAGTCCTATGCATAATCGTTATAAATTATGCTTCCTTTGGACCAGGCAACCGAAATGCTACCGTTCAGCAGCCGACCTACTTTGAACCTACAAAAACTTACCACAAACTATTATCGGACCATACTTACCTTATAAACAGTCGTACACATTGATTTATTATACTTACCTGAACTATTTACCCGATGTTTTGTGAAATATTGTGACACAGTGGAACTCTGTTCAAAAAACAATCTATGGAACGCCAATTTAACACTAACAGTTTACAAATATAGACATTTGCTTGATTGAGTGTTTTATAACTGAAAACGAGTCTGTTATGTTTACTTATGAGGTTCTTTTTATATTTTGTAGCTTTTTACCATAAAGTTTGAGGAATAAAGCATTTAAACTCAACTGGTTAGCTTACTGTTATTGCAAGCGACTTTTTGACAGACAGTACAGTAAAAAAAGACGTACACATAACAAGGAACCAGGTCAGGAATACTGTACAGGAAGGGACTATTTGTCAAGCCTACACAGTATTTTTGGAAATTCAAAATGTCGGATTCAGGAGACAAAAACACTAAAGATATTGAAGAGAAAAGGATTCGTAACTTAACAGAAAAAGGTCAAGAAATGTTTCAAGAGAACAAAATGGCACATAAAAACAAGTTACAGAAATTATGGAGTCAGGTTGAACAAACTATCAGTGAAGTAGATAAACCTTATGACTTACAAGGTATGAGACAGCTCCATGATGTATTGATCGATGTGTACTACAAATACAACACAGCATCACATGTTTTCAATGAATTTCTTCGACGTGCAAATACTTGGTAGTTGACGGTGCATTGTCGCGCTTAAAAACGCCGCCTAGACGTTCAGGAAGTAGACATTCTTCAAATCATTCAGGTGATTCAAAAAGGAGTTCTGTTATTGCCAGAAAACGAGCCGAAGTTGAGGCAGCAAAGGCAAAGATGAAACAGGAAGCTATGATACTAAAACAACAGGCTCTTTCGGAGGAACAGCAAGATGTTTCTAATGCTAATGTAACACGTTAGAAGGCAGACTTGGGGCTTATTGCACAACAGAAGGAAGCATCTGGGGCAAAAGCGGAACTACCAGCCCTCGAATTGGAAGAAGTCAAAGAGACTTGCAACTTGCAGAATATAATGTGGTTCAGGTTGCAGACACAACTGAACGCACCAAACAGTACTTAAACTCTCTTCCTGATGCAGAAAATCAGATCAAGGAAACGCAAAATGGGATTGAACAAATGGCAGATAAACAAGAATCTACTCGCATACCACAGCCACATAAATTTCCAAATTTTAAGCCTACTCCACGAGGACCTTTTTTGAGTGCATTCATTAAAAATGACATTAATGAACCACCTGGGTTCACAGTTCAACAGCCTCATCTAAATGTCAAAGCTACACCATTTACACCATTGAAACTTGAGATGGAAGATAAAACAGTCAATAACAGTGCATTTGCAGGTATTGGACAGTCTCTCACATCAGAAAATATAAAACAAAAAAGCAATTAGCTTTACAGAATAAATTAATATAGATTTTTTGACTAGTCCCTATTAATAAATAAATATATATGTATATATATACTTTGTCAATATAAAGGTTAAAATCAATAGGATACATTTATTAGAACTTCTCTGATATGGACAACATCAGTCCTATGCATAATCGTTATAAATTATGCTTCCTTTGGACCAGGCAACCGAAATGCTACCGTTCAGCAGCCGACCTACTTTGAACCTACAAAAACTTACCACAAACTATTATCGGACCATACTTACCTTATAAACAGTCGTACACATTGATTTATTATACTTACCTGAACTATTTACCCGATGTTTTGTGAAATATTGTGACAGTGGAACTCTGTTCAAAAAACAATCTATGGAACGCCAATTTAACACTAACAGTTTACAAATATAGACATTTGCTTGATTGTGTGTTTTATAACTGAAAACGAGTCTGTTATGTTTACTTATGAGGTTCTTTTTATATTTTGTAGCTTTTTACCATAAAGTTTGAGGAATAAAGCATTTAAACTCAACTGGTTAGCTTACTGTTATTGCAAGCGACGTTTTGACAGACAGTACAGTAAAAAAAGACGTACACATAACAAGGAACCAGGTCAGGAATACTGTACAGGAAGGGACTATTTGTCAAGCCTACACAGTATTTTTGGAAATTCAAAATGTCGGATTCAGGAGACAAAAACACTAAAGATATTGAAGAGAAAAGGATTCGTAACTTAACAGAAAAAGGTCAAGAAATGTTTCAAGAGAACAAAATGGCACATAAAAACAAGTTACAGAAATTATGGAGTCAGGTTGAACAAACTATCAGTGAAGTAGATAAACCTTATGACTTACAAGGTATGAGACAGCTCCATGATGTATTGATCGATGTGTACTACAAATACAACACAGCATCACATGTTTTCAATGAATTTCTTCGACGTGCAAATACTTGGTAGTTGACGGTGCATTGTCGCGCTTAAAAACGCCGCCTAGACGTTCAGGAAGTAGACATTCTTCAAATCATTCAGGTGATTCAAAAAGGAGTTCTGTTATTGCCAGAAAACGAGCCGAAGTTGAGGCAGCAAAGGCAAAGATGAAACAGGAAGCTATGATACTAAAACAACAGGCTCTTTCGGAGGAACAGCAAGATGTTTCTAATGCTAATGTAACACGTTAGAAGGCAGACTTGGGGCTTATTGCACAACAGAAGGAAGCATCTGGGGCAAAAGCGGAACTACCAGCCCTCGAATTGGAAGAAGTCAAAGAGACTTGCAACTTGCAGAATATAATGTGGTTCAGGTTGCAGACACAACTGAACGCACCAAACAGTACTTAAACTCTCTTCCTGATGCAGAAAATCAGATCAAGGAAACGCAAAATGGGATTGAACAAATGGCAGATAAACAAGAATCTACTCGCATACCACAGCCACATAAATTTCCAAATTTTAAGCCTACTCCACGAGGACCTTTTTTGAGTGCATTCATTAAAAATGACATTAATGAACCACCTGGGTTCACAGTTCAACAGCCTCATCTAAATGTCAAAGCTACACCATTTACACCATTGAAACTTGAGATGGAAGATAAAACAGTCAATAACAGTGCATTTGCAGGTATTGGACAGTCTCTCACATCAGAAAATATAAAACAAAAAAGCAATTAGCTTTACAGAATAAATTAATATAGATTTTTTGACTAGTCCCTATTAATAAATAAATATATATGTATATATATACTTTGTCAATATAGAGGTTAAAATCAATAGGATACATTTATTAGAACTTCTCTGATATGGACAACATCAGTCCTATGCATAATCGTTATAAATTATGCTTCCTTTGGACCAGGCAACCGAAATGCTACCGTTCAGCAGCCGACCTACTTTGAACCTACAAAAACTTATTACAAACTATTATCGGACCATACTTACCTTATAAACAGTCGTACACATTGATTTATTATACTTACCTGAACTATTTACCCGATGTTTTGTGAAATATTGTGACACAGTGGAACTCTGTTCAAAAAACAATCTATGGAACGCCAATTTAACACTAACAGTTTACAAATATAGACATTTGCTTGATTGAGTGTTTTATAACTGAAAACGAGTCTGTTATGTTTACTTATGAGGTTCTTTTTATATTTTGTAGCTTTTTACCATAAAGTTTGAGGAATAAAGCATTTAAACTCAACTGGTTAGCTTACTGTTATTGCAAGCGACTTTTTGACAGACAGTACAGTAAAAAAAGACGTACACATAACAAGGAACCAGGTCAGGAATACTGTACAGGAAGGGACTATTTGTCAAGCCTACACAGTATTTTTGGAAATTCAAAATGTCGGATTCAGGAGACAAAAACACTAAAGATATTGAAGAGAAAAGGATTCGTAACTTAACAGAAAAAGGTCAAGAAATGTTTCAAGAGAACAAAATGGCACATAAAAACAAGTTACAGAAATTATGGAGTCAGGTTGAACAAACTATCAGTGAAGTAGATAAACCTTATGACTTACAAGGTATGAGACAGCTCCATGATGTATTGATCGATGTGTACTACAAATACAACACAGCATCACATGTTTTCAATGAATTTCTTCGACGTGCAAATACTTGGTAGTTGACGGTGCATTGTCGCGCTTAAAAACGCCGCCTAGACGTTCAGGAAGTAGACATTCTTCAAATCATTCAGGTGATTCAAAAAGGAGTTCTGTTATTGCCAGAAAACGAGCCGAAGTTGAGGCAGCAAAGGCAAAGATGAAACAGGAAGCTATGATACTAAAACAACAGGCTCTTTCGGAGGAACAGCAAGATGTTTCTAATGCTAATTTAACACGTTAGAAGGCAGACTTGGGGCTTATTGCACAACAGAAGGAAGCATCTGGGGCAAAAGCGGAACTACCAGCCCTCGAATTGGAAGAAGTCAAAGAGACTTGCAACTTGCAGAATATAATGTGGTTCAGGTTGCAGACACAACTGAACGCACCAAACAGTACTTAAACTCTCTTCCTGATGCAGAAAATCAGATCAAGGAAACGCAAAATGGGATTGAACAAATGGCAGATAAACAAGAATCTACTCGCATACCACAGCCACATAAATTTCCAAATTTTAAGCCTACTCCACGAGGACCTTTTTTGAGTGCATTCATTAAAAATGACATTAATGAACCACCTGGGTTCACAGTTCAACAGCCTCATCTAAATGTCAAAGCTACACCATTTACACCATTGAAACTTGAGATGGAAGATAAAACAGTCAATAACAGTGCATTTGCAGGTATTGGACAGTCTCTCACATCAGAAAATATAAAACAAAAAAGCAATTAGCTTTACAGAATAAATTAATATAGATTTTTTGACTAGTCCCTATTAATAAATAAATATATATGTATATATATACTTTGTCAATATAGAGGTTAAAATCAATAGGATACATTTATTAGAACTTCTCTGATATGGACAACATCAGTCCTATGCATAATCGTTATAAATTATGCTTCCTTTGGACCAGGCAACCGAAATGCTACCGTTCAGCAGCCGACCTACTTTGAACCTACAAAAACTTACCACAAACTATTATCGGACCATACTTACCTTATAAACAGTCGTACACATTGATTTATTATACTTACCTGAACTATTTACCCGATGTTTTGTGAAATATTGTGACACAGTGGAACTCTGTTCAAAAAACAATCTATGGAACGCCAATTTAACACTAACAGTTTACAAATATAGACATTTGCTTGATTGTGTGTTTTATAACTGAAAACGAGTCTGTTATGTTTACTTATGAGGTTCTTTTTATATTTTGTAGCTTTTTACCATAAAGTTTGAGGAATAAAGCATTTAAACTCAACTGGTTAGCTTACTGTTATTGCAAGCGACTTTTTGACAGACAGTACAGTAAAAAAAGACGTACACATAACAAGGAACCAGGTCAGGAATACTGTACAGGAAGGGACTATTTGTCAAGCCTACACAGTATTTTTGGAAATTCAAAATGTCGGATTCAGGAGACAAAAACACTAAAGATATTGAAGAGAAAAGGATTCGTAACTTAACAGAAAAAGGTCAAGAAATGTTTCAAGAGAACAAAATGGCACATAAAAACAAGTTACAGAAATTATGGAGTCAGGTTGAACAAACTATCAGTGAAGTAGATAAACCTTATGACTTACAAGGTATGAGACAGCTCCATGATGTATTGATCGATGTGTACTACAAATACAACACAGCATCACATGTTTTCAATGAATTTCTTCGACGTGCAAATACTTGGTAGTTGACGGTGCATTGTCGCGCTTAAAAACGCCGCCTAGACGTTCAGGAAGTAGACATTCTTCAAATCATTCAGGTGATTCAAAAAGGAGTTCTGTTATTGCCAGAAAACGAGCCGAAGTTGAGGCAGCAAAGGCAAAGATGAAACAGGAAGCTATGATACTAAAACAACAGGCTCTTTTGGAGGAACAGCAAGATGTTTCTAATGCTAATGTAACACGTTAGAAGGCAGACTTGGGGCTTATTGCACAACAGAAGGAAGCATCTGGGGCAAAAGCGGAACTACCAGCCCTCGAATTGGAAGAAGTCAAAGAGACTTGCAACTTGCAGAATATAATGTGGTTCAGGTTGCAGACACAACTGAACGCACCAAATAGTACTTAAACTCTCTTCCTGATGCAGAAAATCAGATCAAGGAAACGCAAAATGGGATTGAACAAATGGCAGATAAACAAGAATCTACTCGCATACCACAGCCACATAAATTTCCAAATTTTAAGCCTACTCCACGAGGACCTTTTTTGAGTGCATTCATTAAAAATGACATTAATGAACCACCTGGGTTCACAGTTCAACAGCCTCATCTAAATGTCAAAGCTACACCATTTACACCATTGAAACTTGAGATGGAAGATAAAACAGTCAATAACAGTGCATTTGCAGGTATTGGACAGTCTCTCACATCAGAGTTTACCAGATTTTTACTCAAGAAGCATCTACTACTGACCCGTCTCACTAGTTTTAACGACAGACCAGAATTTTACACAGTATGGAAGTCAGAAAGTTTTTGGAAATAATGAACAAAGATATGCGGAAGGATAAGGACGGTCATTTCCTTTTCGCCATCGCCAGCAGTTGCCAGATTTGGACTGAGAAGAACTGCCGAGATCTCCGAAACTGAATTTGGGAAAGATGTTAAAGATTACGTCGTTCGGAACTTCTACGTCGACGACGGGTTAAATTCACTACCAAATAGTTGTCAGGCTATTGACCTCATGAGACGAACACAAGAGGCACTCAAGACGAATGGAGGCCTAAGGTTGCATAAAATTGCTTCAAACGACGTCAGTTATGTCTGCTTTCTCTAATGATGACTTAGCTGAAGGAGAAAACACACAAAGCTAATGTCTAAATCCAAAATAACAGCATATCCAACACCATCTAGACCGTTTGATGTTTGACAAATGGATTTATACGGACTGTTAACCTTAACTCGTCGAGGAAATACATACCTTTTTACTGCTGTTGATGTTTTCTAAATTCAATGTTGGAATACCTTTGGCAAATAAAAATCCAGTGCAATTTTCAATTCATTTATGACTTATGATGTGATACCGTTATTTCAGACAAAGGATCCGGATTTATCACTAGCGTGACGAGAGAAATTAATAAAATCTTATACATAGAACTACAGTTTCAACCCCGTTTCGTTCACCACTGTCATCCAATTTAGCAGTACATGAAAACACAAAACTGTGATGAGATTATGCCTGCCATCATTTTTCCAATTGTTTTATCTGTTAAGATTCAACAATGTGTCCCCAGTTGTTCACAACTTATCGTTACTGATGTGAAAAAAGTGTAGAGGTGAGAACAATTTACATGTCAAACCAGAACAAAGTACACGAAACTATTTGTAAACAAGTGTAGAGTAGAGCGTTCGGTGTGATCACGGCCGAGTCCGTAAATAAAATGGAAACAAAAAGAAAATACATTTGACGTGTCCGTCGAACAGTAAACGTACTTCATATAAAATACATAGACCGCAAGATAGATCGTAAAAATAAGTAACATAAAATTTGTTTTACGTTAATTAAACATAACTTCAGAGTTCAGTTGAAGTTCTCATACACATATTGTCATTCTGTAGATTGCCCATCAAACGATGTTCTTGTATGTCTTCAGAAGAAAAAGTTGTATTCATTTTAAGTCCTTCTACGCAATCCCAAGTAAATAAATTAGGATGCTTTATAAAACAGTCCAAAGCACTGAGGACAGGGGACTCTTAAATATTTGCTTGTTTTTTTTTTTATATGTAACAAATTAATGTTTGTATATTTTGAGTATGTGCACGTATTGATCTGTATATGTTGAATGTATATATATATATGTAAATGTCACAAACATTTTCAATTTCATTTACATATGACAGGACCTGAACTAGTTTGGTTTAATTCTTTGGAACTTGAGGTCAAACGCTCATGGCTATCTGTTAACCAATATTTTGTTAAACAATATGCCAATTTGGATGTGTTTGATCCAGCAATGATCGCAGAAGCAGAGGCCTTCGAACATTTAACACTTGTTCCTTTACAACAGCTAGAAGACTTCCACAGTAAATTGTTAGAAAAGGGCACAAAACTGCGAAAGCCACAAAGGGATTAAATTTCGAGATTCATGAATGGAATTCCCAGCCAACTGGCTTTCTTCGCAAGAGCTAGAAACATTACAAGTTTGTAAGATGCAATAACATCCGCAAAGTTGGAAGAAGCGTATGGTTATCGTCAATCATACACTGCTGCCGCTTCCAGGTCGAATCGGAATCCAGCCACCACTCCGACAGAAGATCCGAAAGACAACGTCAAGAAACAAATATACGGTCTCTGAACGGATATGACAATTGGAAACCAGCAAAACAGCAAAAAAAAAAATTCGCCTCAAGGAAAGTGACATGTTACAAATGTTCCGGCCAGTTCCATGTTGACCGAAAATGCAACTGGAATGGCTCTGGTAGAAAATCACCAAACTCACAGTGCCAATTGTGTTCGCAATATGGTCATGTTGGCCTTAACTGTCGCCGATTCAATTCATACAATCCGCCAAACCAGGGAAACGCGACGTTGGGCACAAGGAATCCGCGTCCGTAACTTGTGGCCTAGAAGAAAGTTCGATTACGGACACTTGACACCGAAGACGTGCATTGCATGACTGTTTTTACCTTTGATTTGTATAACATTAGAATATCTGCGTTGTTGGATTCTGGCAGTACTATTAATATTATGTCCAATTCTTTTTTCAAACGTCTTCCCGCTAAAGTTCAGTTAATTTTTCGCTCTTCATTTCACCAGTCCATTACTTTGTCTAATGATCAAAATGTTGAAATTTTAGGAACTGCCAGAATTCAGATGACGACTCCTCTTTCAAAGGGAAACATAATGTGATAGTGTATATTTTGAATGCTGTTTCTAATCATTAATATAAGGCTGTCAATATTTAATGTCTAAGGGAATTGTGTTGAATTTTTCCAATTATTCTTATTATAGTGATGTGGAAACCGCTAAAGTGACAAATGGGAAAAAGTATACAAGTTCCGGCTAAATCCGAAATGACTATTATTGCAAGAGTGTCGAAAAAACTAACAACAGGACAGCAAGGAGGCTGCATTGCACGTCAAACACTTAGTGACTTAATCATTGTGTAGTGTATCAATGGATTATACAATTCCTGTGAGGATATTGAATGTTGGAAATGGATCCATTTATTAAGGTAAGGGTAATTGACAGGCTAGTTTTCATTGCATTGACGATAGCTTTAGTATTGATAGGTTACAATGTGCTAATGTTGATATTAGTAGGAAAACTTCTATTAATCATTTTAAATCAGACAAAGACTCAGATTTACGTTTTTGTACAAAAATACCATCTGATAAATCCCAAGGCACATCTGCTATATTACAACTAAGAGATGACCTTTCTATTAGACTTGCTTGCTGCAGGCAATTCACTTCACCTAAGGTCTCCCCTTTGCCTAACTGTTCCAGACAGTTCTTCAAACAGCTGTGCAAATTGTGGACTTATGACCTCGTCTGTATCTCTTGCTCTGATTTTCTTTAGGTTTAAATCTCATATGGTGGTTTTGGTGTATAATAAAACATGACAAATTCATTCTATAGTCGTCAAGTGTAAATTGTGTCACAATGCTATAAAATGTATGTAATAAAAAATCTTATTTTCAATTTAATCATTTTAATATGAAAAATCCTTAATTATGTAAACTGAAAGAAAACTTGAAAGCCATACAATAACCTATACACTGTATATTTACATCAATGACATTTGGTCTAGGATGGAGAGGTGTCTTATTGGCAATCATACACTAGAAAATGTGCCACGCATGAAAATCACACGAGAACCAGGCGTGAATCGTTTGTATTTCTCGCATGGCAACGTGACAATCGAGCGAAATCCGATTATCATGCGATATTTTATGCATAAGTTTCGCATGATACACACATGTATAGTATGCGTATAAGACCACATGCGAACTATGTGAATTAAATTTTCGCATGCAAATCAGGCGCTAAACAAAACACATGATTTTCATGCATATGTTAATATAGTTTGTTACTTTAGTTCTTTTTTTTGTTGCTCTTTTATTGTTTTATTTAACCAATTGTTTACCTCATTGTTACTGTTTTGCCTTGTTTTCTTCTATTTTCCGTTGAAATACAAATATATTGTACAAGTTTTGTCAACAGAGTTATCTCTTGGTTTGACATTGATGTTATTGTTAGAACAATTGATGTAACAATGAAAAGAGGCTACAGAGTTGTTTTTGAGGTGCACTGCCTTCTGTTGACGAAAATCTACATTGTTATTACCTCTCAAACATCTTCTGTGAAAAATAAAATTTGCAAGGCAGAAAACATAAGATGATTTTGAAATATAGCAAGAAAGATTTAATAAATTAATTTACCTTATGTGAATTATGTAGACAATTGACCAAATTTATTTATCAGTAATATATATTAGTTATACCAGTAAGCATGGCTATGTCAGTTTGTTTTTAACTAATGAGTTTGAATGTCACTTTGGTATCTTCCACCTGTCTTATATAATATTTTAATTTCCTTCCAACATTAATTGAACAGCAATACACATTTCAGTATCATCCGAAATACTTTACATTATTTTATGGCTTTAATAATACCAAAACAAAAATAACTTTAATTTGATTTATTTGCTTGTTCAATTTTTTTAGTTTCTCTCTCTTGGTAAATTGACCACATTGTACTATCCAAAGATGTAAATGCTTTCTGGAATAATTTCCAGAAATCCAATGTTGTTGTGTTCTTCTTTTTAAATAAAGCATGCCCTCTAAAAGAAAAGAAAATAAACTGAAATTAAAATAGTTAATCTCATAAATAATCCCCCAAAATTTTAAAAGCGTTAAAATCCAATATTAACAAGATTGCTACACAAACCTTTTTGTTCCCCGACGCAGCAGAATCAATTTACATAAGAAGTCAATAAATAGTCCAAGTCCAATGACTCTTACAAAATTTGTTGAATCAAAATGGGGGTATAATATGCACATCTACACTTCATAACAATAAACCCTACCAAATATGGAAGCAATCCGTCAAGCGGTGTCAGAGGACGTCTTCTCATAACAAATATTTTATTTGTTTTCCTTTGTATTGTGACGTTGTCATCAGAAGTAGATGCTATCATGATTACTGAATTTTATATGGAAATTAAAACGACATTTGGAAGGCCTTGCGATTGTTGTCCGCCAATCAGAATTACGGATTATCATCAAATATACATATAATGTACATATAATGTAATTGTTAATTTTTAGGAAATTTTGCATTTTTAGGATTATTCTAGATAAAGACAAACTGTTAACAGCAAAATTGTTCAACAAAGTACGATCTACAAACAAGTCAACATGATCAAAATCATTGATTGCCCCCTTAGAGTTTTTGCCCTTTAAAGACAGCGTCCGGCGTCAACTTTCCTTTAAAGATATTTTCCTCTGAAACCACTGGGCCAATTAGGACCAAACTTTGGTTGAATGGTCCTTGGGTGTTCCCCTTGCATATTTTTGTCCAGCATTCCCGACTTCCAACCGACATTGCTGCTGTTATTAAAAATAGAAAAAAGGAGGGATGAATTTCAAATTTCTTCTTAATGAAACTACAAGGCCAATTGGAACGAAATTTGGCAGTAATGGTTCTTAGGAGGTTCTCTTTCAGAAATATGTCCGAACTACATTATTGATATTTCCTTATATAACGGTCCTATGCTTATATACAACAAAGAACCCCCATATTAGGAATACCTATGTTATGATCCTTTACTTCATAGAGGACACTCATATAAGAATATATATGAGGGTCCTTTAGATTAAAATAATATACCTATTGCTAAATCATTAAATGTATGTAGAAATCACCAGACCCTTCATCCATTGATTTCTTAAATAATGGGTCATATTGATGTATGGTTATGAGTATTCCTGTAATAAAGAACCCTCAATTCAGGAATACACAAACTTATTAAGTATACATAATGAATTCGTTAGACCGTACCACACAAAACAGATTTAGATTTAATATTCAAAGATGAATATAGTTGTCCAAATGGGAAAATTTATAGATCAATAGAAAGTTTAATAATAATAATCGGTGTCTATTGAACCGATATGTTTCTAATGGATTATTTTACTGAATGTACGAGACACGTATACTGAGAGCGATACGAATCTAATCAATAGTATTCAATCCACGGTTAATGGCCGTCATAGAACAGTGGAAATGTTACCGTCTGTAAAGAAGTATTGAAACACTAGAGAAAAGACCTTAATACAGATACAGAAAAAACAGACACCAACATGATCACAAGTAAACAAAGGTAAATGATATTTTATTATTTAAATTCAATATTTACAAAATATTTTAAAAAGATACTGTAGGTCAAATTGCAACACATCAGAAAACAGCAAAAAGTCTATATATTACTATTATCAGAGGCCTAGATATATGCTATTATAGTCTTCAAAAGATATATTATATTTAACGGTACAAATAACGAAGTCTCTCTTTTATTGAAGATTTCTGTCTGATCTCTGTACGAAGTTTTGATCGCTTTATTTGCATGACATGTTGTAAATATGCAATACGTGAGGATAAATCATTTATCCTAGTATCAACAAGTTTCTCCTGTCTTTGTAACAATTCCATCTCATCCCGTATGTAATCTTGTTGCATGACAATATTAGTCGAAGTTCTAAAATAAAAAGTAGTTCATAATGATGTTGGGCAGATAAAATAAAAATAACACAATGAAAAGAACACAAGCAAATAATCATGTAGGAAAGATAAACATTGATTGATTGATTGAATATTTTTTAACGCCGAGCTGGCGATATTGCAGCCAATATCACGGCGAGAACTAATTTCAATGGAAGTGGTTAAAATTTAACACAACATGTAAAACCAATAGACTATTTACAAGTAAGATATGGCAGTATAAACGATAAAAATGTCAGACAAAACGTTACAAAAAATTTACAATATCACAGACTTGAATAATATCACAGAAACGCTATCAGATAATACAAATAGTGAAATAAAATTATAACATATAACAAATTAAAATTCTGGATAAGGACTATAATCACGAATACAGTCAGACAGACTATATTCTCGAGTATAGTCCAACGTCCTTCAAATATTGTAGTATTTGGTTGCCAGCAACCTTTGTAAATAAATCTTTCATATTGTTGACTGTGTAGTACCGACAAATAATGTCGGACTTATCTACACAGTCAATTAAAAGATGTTTAATACTATGTCGACACTGGCATGGTATACACTCAGGAGGCGGCTCACTCTCTAAAATGAAAGAATGAGTCGTCCTGGTGTGGCCAATGCGACATCTTGTTAAAACAACTTGATCTCGGTGGCATTTGCCGAAAAAACAGACATTCTTGCCAACAGTTGGCTCTATAGAATGAAGTTTATTGTCTGTAAGCAGATCCCACTGGGACTGCCACAGACGCAAAACATACTGATAAATTAAAGGTTTAAAATCAGAGTAAGGCACTGACATATTAGTAATGGGGTCTTCTAGAGCATCCTTCGCTATTCTATCTACGACTGTGTTTCCCTTTATACCAACATGACTTGGTATCCAGAGAAAAACTACTTCTTTACCCAAAACAGAAAGTCTTTTATAAAACTCTATGATATGTGAAATTAAAGGATTTCTATATTTCTGACCTTCTATGGCCAATAAGCATGAAAGAGAATCAGAACAAATTAGAAAGTTTCTTTGTCAGAAGATCTAATGAATTTTAAGGCAAGAACAATAGCTCTTGCTTCAGCTGTAAATATAGAACTGGAAGATGGAAGACGAAGAGTCGCTGCCCGCTGTCCATAAACAGCAGCAGCAGCCACTTTATCTCCGTCTTTTGATCCATCAGTATAAATTGTATCAAACCCTTGAAAATTTGATTTAATTTCAGCAAACTGTTGCTGAATTTCAATGGGGTTAGTTTCTGACTTTTTATGTTTTCTGATGTCAAAAATGAATTTTGGTTTTGGTACAAGCCAAGGTGGCGATTGCGGTACATCAATAGGAGCAAGATTGATGTTACAACCAAAAATATGTGGTTTCATCCGAATACCAAATGGAGGAATTTTATTTTGATGTTGTTCAAATATGTCCTCATAGAGCGGATTGAAAACACAGTCGTAGGCAGGATTTGAAGGGTATGCTCTTAGCTTGGTTATGTATTGTAAACCAAGTTTTATCCTACGGTTAAAAAGAGACGTGTTCGCTTCTACGTATAAACTCTCCACAGGAGATGTTCTGAACGCCCCCAAGGCCAAACGTAGGCCTTGATGGTGAACAGTATCTAAAATTTTTATATAGGATTTGCGAGTAGATCCATATATAATGGAACCATAATGAAGTTTCGATCTAACTAAAGATCGATATAAATTTAGTAAAATACTTTTATCAGCACCCCAGTCAGTGCTAGAAACAACTTTTAAAATGTCCAATGCTTTCAAGCATTTAGCTTTAAGCATTTTGATATGGGGTAGAAAGGTGAGTTTGTTATCGAACAGAAGTCCAAGGAATTTGGTTTCTTTGACAACTTTGATAGGTTCATTATAGAGTTTGAGTTCAGGGTCTAGATGTAACTTTCTTTTATTACAGAAATGCATGCAGACAGTTTTTGAGCTAGAAAATTTAAATCCATTTTCCGTAGCCCATTTTTCAATTTTATTAAGAGATAACTGTAGTTGCCGTTCAGTAGTGTTCATGTTTTTGCCTCTGTAACAAATCAAAAAATCATCCACATAGAGAGAGCCTTCAACATTATTTTGTAATGTTTTAGCCAAACTATTTATTTTTATGCTGAATAGAGTAACAGAGAGGATACTTCCCTGAGGAACACCCATCTCTTGTTCAAAAGGGTCAGACATTGTAGTATTAACCTTGACTTTAAACTGTCTTTCTGACAAGAAGTTATCAATAAATGAGGGTAATCTACCTTTCAACCCCATATCATTTAAGTCTTTTAAAATTCCATATTTCCAAGTGGTGTCGTATGCTTTTTCAAGGTCGAAAAAGACCGACACCACGTGTTCACCTTTAGCAAACCCGTTGCGTATGAAAGACTCGAAGCGAACAAGATGATCTAACGTGCTTCTGCCCTGCCGGAATCCACACTGTATATTGGACAGGAGACCATTGGTCTCGAGGAACCAGACAAGGCGGTCGTTGATCATCCGTTCCATCGTCTTGCATACGCAACTTGTGAGGGCAATTGGCCGATAATTCGACGATTCAAAATGATCTTTTCCGGGTTTGGGAATAGGGACAACTGTAGCTTGCTTTCAGATGGAAGGCAAGTCAGCAGATACCCATACTGTATTGAGGAGATCCAAAAGAGTTTCTAAACACGTATCTGGAAGGTGTTTTAGAAGTTTATAATGAATATCATCCGGGCCACATGATGTGTCATGGGCTTTTGCTAGAGAATTTTTGAGTTCATCAAGAGAGAAAGGACGGTTGTAATTATTTGATCGAAAGTTGAGTTTGTTTTTTTTTTTAGTTCGGTTTTTAATACGTTGAAATTCCTGAAAGTAATTTTGAGAAGAAGAATTTTTAGAAAAAGTTTCACCAAGTTTTTGAGAGATCTCATTTTCTGATGTTAAAGGGGTCTGGCCATCTTTTAGGTGGTGAAGATTAGCTTTCCTGTTTTTACCGTTAATTTTTTGTATAAAGTTCCAAACTTTGTTCATTGGTGTATGAGAATTTAGTTTTGAGACGAAGTTTTGCCAAGACTTACGTCTCTTTTGTTTGAATGTTCTACGTGCTTTTGCGCGGAATATACGGATGTTACTTAAATTATTTTGGGTTGGATGCATATTGAATCGTCGTTCGGCCTTCTTCCTATTTTTCTTCGCCTCCTCACAATCATCATCAAACCATGGTTTGCTAGGTTGTTTTGGATTTGTCGAGGTTTTAGGAATGGTTCTCTCAGATATCGATACTAACGTTAAATTTAAGTACTGGACTAATAACATTATCAAAAGTATCTTTCTTCAGTTCATCTCGACAGAGTTGCTCGAACAAAGGCCAATTGGCCTTGTCAAATTTCCAGCGTGCAACTCTCTCGGATGACGTGGGAAACAAATTTTCCAAAATAATGGAAAAATGATCGCTCCCACACAAGTCATCATGGACTTGCCATGAGTAATCTAGTAACAAAGAAGGGTCACAGATCGTTAGATCGATAGCCGAGTAAGAACCATTCCCCGGATGGAGATAGGTATCTGATCCATCATTGAAAATGCACAAGCTTTCCTGGTTTAAAAAATCTTCCATCTTTTTTCCCCTATTTTTTTGAGAGTTACTGCCCCAAATAGGATTATGGGCGTTAAAATCGCCCATAAGAAGAAAAGGAGCAGGTAACTGATCAGTTAAATGTTTTAATTGATTAATTTCCAGTGGGGTATTCGGAGGAAGATAGACTGAACATAAAGTTATGGTCTTTTTAAGAGAGAGGCGTACAGCAACTGCTTGCAAGTTAGTGTTAAGTTTTATTCGACTATGAATTATATCATTTTTAACAAGGATTGATGAGCCGCCAGCAGCTCTTTCATCCTTTTTAACGTGGGTGCTGTAGAGAGAGTAATTTTTAATATTAACTGTATCGTTTTCTTTTAAGTGAGTTTCCTGAAGACAAAAAGCAACAGGAAGGAAAGCTTGTACAAGTAATGATAACTCTATTAAATTAATTTTCAAACCTCGACAATTCCACTGTATTATATTATTCATTTTAAGGGTGGTCGGATGGGGGAGTAGTTCTTTCTAGGTTGTTCATTCGAAGAACTTCTTCGCCTCCCACCCGGAACGCTAGAGTCTCTGATGGAGCGAGAGTCTCTAGATGGGACTGATGAATCATTCCATATCGACTCCAAAGGATCATTCGTATCCATTTGTTCGGAGTCGTCATCGTCGACAAACTCCGAACAAAGATCTCGAAATCTACTGAACTTATTTTTTTTCGGCCTTTGAGAGTCTACCAGAAGATTGTGTATTTTTGGATTTATCTGTTTTCGATGGTTGTGCATTTTTCTGTGACGATCAGGGTTTTTGAGGTGATTTTTGTTTTGAAGACGTGGAAGTCCTTTTCGTGGGAATTGGTTTTGTATGATTAGTGTTGGAGTTTGATTGGACAAAAGTTTGAGATGTTTGAGAGGTGTTTGATGTGGATGTTTTTGTTTTAGAGGTTGACCCTTTTGATTGACAAGATGAAGGTACAGGTATTGGGAGTTCTGCACCATCAGGCCACATGTATTCAGTTTGAGTAGCAAAAGACCTGGTAATTTTGGGAGATTTAACTTTGTCAGCGTAAGAGGTTGTTGGAACGGAGTTATTCGATGCAGAGACCACTTTTTTAGCTTCTTGATAGCTGATGTTTTTTTTGGTTTTTGTTTTTTGAATTTCCATTTCTTTTTTATAAAACTCGCAGTTTCGAGAGTTTGCCAAATGATCTAATCCACAGTTAGCACATTTAATTGTACCGTCACAATCACAGTTGGAATGGCCCTCAACAGAACATTGACACATTTTTCCGTACCGCGACAAGAACTCCTACCGTGTCCAAATTTCTGGCATTTGAAACAACGGATAGGGTTAGGTACGTATGTGTCAACTCTGATTCTGTAAGGTCCTGTGTAGATATGTTCCGGTACAGTTGTCAGATTAAATGTAATTAGGTATGTATTTAATTTCACAATTTTGCCTTCATATTTCTTTGTGAATCTTTTGACCTTTGATACCTGTTGAGATTGAAGTTCTTCCTGGATTTCTTCTTCTGATAGTTCGTACAAGTCGTGGTCTCTGTCTCGAATAACTCCCATGCAAGAATTGAGTTTGCGATGTGGAGTTACCGAGATTTGAATATCTGAAATACAAGTTAAAGAGAGATTTTTATACTGTTGTGGCCTACTACATTCTACTAAAACACTTCCATTTCTCATTTTTGACACCTTGTTAACCTGTCCAGCTCGGCTCTGAATTGTTTTTTGTAAAAGAAAAGGAGAAACTTTGGTTAAAGGTTTTTCGGAATTTTGACTTGTTAATACCAAAAATTTTGCAAAATTGTCAGAAGTTGTATTTTGAATTTTTTTCAAGTGTTTCTCATCGTCACTACAACTAAATTTACGTTTGGAGGTTGTTTTCGGTGGGTTTTCTGAAGTCGCCATGGTGATTCTATAGTGATTCGTTACCCCTGCTCCCCGCCCGCCTCGGAGCAGCACCAATATGATGTATACTTGCCGCAGTTGCGACAAGCACTAGGGCTACAGGGATAAGATACTCGCATAGAGCACTTCTGTTCGGACGCAAGCTTCGTGCCAGGGGTTGCCTAGCGAAACAACCGTCCGAAGTATCATCTACACGATTGACCCATAAGCCACCCCCTTCTTGAACCGACTTATATAAATGGTACTATTGCTGTACATTTTGGTAACAGCACAGTTCAAGGGCTTGGCGTGACCAGCCGATTGGTCAGGACCGGGCCCATCCGACCGCCCTTTTAAGATAAAGTAAGGGCCAAAGTGGCGTGTTTCAGCCACCAGGATCCCGTCCTCTATCCTTACGGTTATCCACACACGGCAAACATGTGGCCTCATTAAGCCGAGGAAGCTTTGTCCCATATGCCACCGCCTTCTCTGCGCGTCCATCAGTGGTTATCATCCCAGGCCCCCCCGTGTGGGTCCCGGGGACACAATAGAATAGGCCCACAGCTCCTCGGCTTGGCGAAGGAGGCCCCTAAAGAGGCGACATGTTTGCCGTGTGTCGCAAACCCGTGTCGGTAATAGGGAGTGTTCCTGGATGGCTGGATAACAGTTCCGATCACTATCTGGGGCACAATCGTTACCTAGACGGGAGGCCGGATGGACCCGATTCGGTCAATCGGCTGGTCACACCAATTCCTTTTGTTACATTAAATAAATATTTATTTTTATATATCATAAACATTCTAAATTCTAAATTTCTGATTTGATGGATTGGTGTTGGCTTATGGGTCACATACCTCAACAGGCTCAAAATTATTTACTTTTTAAGTTCGGCATTTTATTCTTTATCATTATTTTGTTTTGTTTTTTATTGGTATTACGTCTAAAATATTATATTTCGGCTTTTGAAGAACTGCCTAATTTTCTTGTTGTTTTGATGTCTTTTGATTTATTATTTCCAACACCCAGTTCACAGACTGGCTGGATGACCCCGGTCCAGCCAAAACTGGTCATGACTTGCCCTCTCCTGTTTTCTCGTGGTTATTTGAAAAGATCCAAAGGAACCCTCAATGACACCTAGATACAATGGGATGGGATGGGTGGAACGCATGTATCACATAGGTTGATGTTTGGGTTCCTTAGTCTTGGAGACTAACCACTGACGGAAGCGGGGAGAAGGCGGTGGCTAATGGGGCAAGGCTTTCTCGGCTTAATGAGGCCACATCTTTGCCGTGTGTGGATACCCGTAAGGATAGAGGGCGGGATCCTGGTGGCTGAAACACGCCACTTTGGCCCTTACTTTATCTTAAACGGGCGGTCGGATGGGCCCGGTCCTGATCAATCGGCTCGTCACGCCAAGCCCTTGAACTTGACCTGTTTCCAAAATGTACAACAATAGTACCATTTATACAGGTTGTGTTCAAGAAGGCGGTGGCTCATGGGTCAATCGTGTGGATGTTACCTTGGGCGGTTGTCTTGCCGGGCAACCCCTGGCACAAGGCTTGCGCCCATAAAAAGGTACTCCATGCGAGTATCTTGTTCTTGTAGCCCTGGTGCTTGTCGCAAATGTGGCAAGCATACATCGTTTTGGTGCTGCTCCGAGGTGGGCGGGGAGCAAGAATAACGAATCATCAAAAATCACAATGGCGTACTCAAAAAAACAAAACAACCAATCAACAAAAAGAAAACTTCAAGATTCCAGCGACGATGAAGGCCTTCCAGTGAAATTACCTAACACAGAATTCTGTACATTTTCTAAATTTTTAGTTCTGACAAGTTTAAATGATGAAAAGCCTCTTACTAAAATTTCTCCCTTCGTTTTACAAAAATCGATTCAAGGCTGTGCAGGTGACGTTAAAAAAGTTTCCAAAATGAAAAATGGTAGTCTTTTAATTGAATGTGTTAGGCAACAACAATCTAAAAATCTGCTTTCCTTAACCAAGATTTCAGATGTACAAATTTCTGTAAGCCCCAATCGTAGTCTAAACTGCTCTCAGGGAATTATTCGAGATAGGGACCGTGATCTTGCCGAACTATCTGAAGAAGAAATATGCGAAGAACTGAAATCTCAGCACGTCTCCAAAGTAAAAAAGGTTTACCAAAAAAGTTAATGACAAAATTATTAAATTAAACACATACCTCCTTACTTTCAACCTTTCAAGCAAGCCTGAGCACATCTACATCGGCCCTTACAGAATGAAAGTTGACACTTTCGTACCCAACCCTACCCGTTGTTTCAAATGTCAGAAGTTTGGACACGGTAGGGGTTCATGCAGGGGTACTGAAAGATGTGTCAAGTGTTCTGCAGAGGGCCACTCCAGTTTCGATTGCGACGGCAAAACCAAATGTTCTAACTGTGGGCAAGATCACATGGCAAATTCTAGGGAGTGTGAACATTACAAAAAAGACATGGAGATCCAGAAAACTAAAGCAGAAAAAACATCAGTTACCAGGAAGCACGTAAATTAATCTCTACCTCGAATAGTTCCTCGTCCTCCACATCATACGCTGAAAAAGTTAAAGGTTCTACTGCAACTAGATCCTTTGAGACACAAACTTTGTTTACTTGGCCTAATGGTACTGAATTTCCCGTTCTTTTGTCTGACCTAAGATCCACAAAACCTCCACCTTCAACATCAAAATCCTCTTCAAGCTCTCAAACTTCACAATCTTCATCTCCGAAAAATACACAAACTTCCTCTCATAAACATAAGAATCCTACAATCTCTAACCAGAAATCTCCGCAAAAGCCTTCATCATCACAGAAACCTTCCTCAAATGAAAAAGTTAATAAAAAGCAATCCTCAAACCGTCTTTCTAAGGCAGAGAAATCGAAATTATTGAAATTCAAAGATCTGTGCTCAGAGTTCGACGATGAAGTCGAGGACTCTGAGCAGATGGATACCACTGAGATAGAGTCAATCTGGGGGGATCCAATAGTACCAACTGTGGATTCCACACGCCCAGTTAGTGACTCCAGAGCTTCGGATGGACGACACAGAAGTTCTTCGCGTGAACACCTAAAGAAGAACTACTCTCCCATCCGTCCTCCAACGAAATGAATAACATAATACAATGGAATTGTCGGGGTTTAAAAATCAACTTAATAGAGCTATCGTTACTTGTACAAGCTTTCCTTCCTGTTGCCTTTTGTCTTCAGGAAACACATTTAAAAGACAACGATAATGTAAACATTAAAAATTACTCGATTTACAGCACTCAAGTTAAAAAGGATGAAAGAGCCGCTGGCGGTTCATCAATCTTGGTTAAAAATGGTATTATACATAGTCAAATAAAACTTAATACCGAATTACAAGCAGTTGCTGTCAAACTCTCCCTTCAAAAAACTATAACATTGTGTTCTGTCTATCTTCCCCCTAATACGTCCTTGGAAATAAATCAACTTAAATCTTTAACAGATCAGTTGCAAGCCCCTTTTCTCCTGATGGGCGATTTTAACGCCCACAATCCAATTTGGGGCAGTAACTCCCAAAATGATAAGGGGAAAAAGACTTCTTAAACCAGGAAGGCTTGTGCATTTTTAACGATGGCTCAGATACATATCTCCATCCGGGAAATGGTTCTTACTCGGCTATCGATCTAACTATTTGTGACCCTTCGTTATTACCGGATTACTCGTGGCGGGTCCACGATGATTTGTGTGGAAGTGATCACTTTCCAATTATTTTGGAAAATCTTTTTCCCTCTTCCTCTGAGAGAGTTGCTCGCTGGAAATTTGACAAGGCCAATTGGCCTCTGTTCGAGCAACTCTGTCGAGATGAACTGAAGAAAGAGACTTTTAGTAATGTTATTAATCCAGTACTTAAATTTAATGAAACGTTAGTATCGATAGCTGAGAGGTCCATTCCTAAAACCTCGACAACTCCAAAACAACCAAGCAAACCCTGGTTCGATGACGACTGTGAGGAAGCTAAGAAACACCGAAAAAAGGCCGAACGACGGTTCAACATGAATCCAACCTCTGACAATCTCAGTAATGTTCGTATATTCCGTGCTAAAGCACGTCGCACATTTAAACAAAAGAGACGCAAGTCTTGGCAAAACTTCGTCTCTAAAATAAACTCTCATACACCTATGAATAAAGTCTGGAATTTTATCCAAAAAATTAATGGTAAAAACAGAAAGACCAATCTTCACCATTTAAAAGATGGCCAAACTCTTTTGACTTCAGAAAATGACATCTCGAATAAACTCGGTGAAACATTCTCAAAACATTCTTCTTCTCTGAATTATTCCCAGGAATTCCAAAGGATTAAAAACCGAACTGAGAAAAATAAACTCAATTTTAAATCAAACAATTTAGAAGATTACAACCGCCCTTTTTGTTTGGATGAGCTGAAAATTACTCTGTCGAAAGCCCATGACACTGCATGTGGCCCAGATGAAATTCACTATAAACTTTTGAAACACCTTCCTGACACTTCCCTTAAAACACTTTTAGATCTTCTTAATAATGTATGGGAAACTGGCGACTTGCCTTCCATTTTTAAACTTGCCACAGTTATCCCTATTCCAAAACCTGGGAAGGATCATTTTGAACCGTCGAATTATCGGCCAATTGCCCTCACAAGTTGCGTTTGTAAGACAATGGAACGGATAATCAACGACCGCCTTGTCTGGTTCCTAGAGGCGAATGGCCTCCTGTCCAATATACAGTGTGGGTTCCGACAAGGCAGAAGCACGTTGGATCATCTTGTTCGCTTCGAATCCTTTATACGCAACGGGTTTGCTAAAGGTGAACACGTGGTGTCCGTCTTTTTCGATCTGGAAAAAGCCTACGACACCACATGGAAATATGGCATTTTAAAAGATTTAAATGATATGGAGTTGAAAGGTAGGTTACCTACCTTCATTGAAAATTTTCTTTCAGACAGACAGTTCAAGGTAAAGGTGAACACGACTATGTCGGACCCTTTTGAACAGGAGATGAGTGTTCCTCAGGGAAGTATCCTCTCCGTCACTTTATTTAGTATAAAAATAAACAGTTTAGCTAAAACATTAAAACAAAATGTTGAAGGCTCCCTCTATGTAGATGACTTTTTGATATGTTATAGGGCTAAAAATATGAACAATATTGAAAGACAACTACAGCTGTCTTTAAATAAAATTGAAAAATGGGCTATGGAAAATGGTTTTAAATTTTCCAACTTCTGTTTGACAATAAACTTACCTTTCTACCCCATATCAAAATGCTTAAAGCTAAATGCTTGAAAGCATTGGACATTTTAAAAGTTGTTTCCAGCACTGACTGGGGTGCTGATAAAAACATATTGTTAAATTTATATCGATCGCTTGTACGATCAAAACTTGATTATGGTTCAATTATATATGGATCTGCTCGCAAATCCTACATACAAATTTTAGATACTGTTCACCACCAAGGCCTACGTTTGGCCTTGGGGGCGTTCAGAACGTCTCCTATGGAGAGTTTGTATGTAGAGGCGAACGAGCCGTCTCTTTATAATCGTCGGATAAAACTTGGTTTACAATACTTAACCAAGCTAAAAGCATATCCTTCAAATCCTGCCTACGACTGTGTTTTCAATCCTCTCTATGAGGATATATTTGAACAACATGAAAATAAGATTCCTCCGTTTGGTATCCGGATGAAATCACATATATCTGGTTCTAGCATCAACCTTGATGAAATTGCCCCCATCAATATACCTCAATCACCACCTTGGCTTGTACCCAAACCTAAATTTATTTTTGACCTCAGAAAATATAAAAAGTCTGAAACAAACCCAATTATAATTCAGCAAAATTTTGCTGAAATCAAATCAAAATTTGTATTTCATGACTCTATTTATACTGATGGATCCAAGGACGGGGATAAAGTGGCTGCCGCAGCTGTCCATGGGCAGCAAGCAGCAACTCTCCGTCTTCCATCTTCCAGTTCAATATTTACTGCAAAAGCTAGAGCCATCATTCTTGCTTTGAAATTTGTCAGAACGTCTGATAAACTGAAATTTCTGATATGCTCAGATTCTCTTTCATGTTTATTGGCCATAGAAGGTCAGAAATATAAAAACCCTTTAATTGCCCATATTATTGCATTCTATAAAAGACTTGTCCAAATGGACAAAGAAATAGTTTTTATCTGGATACCAAGTCATATTGGTATTAAGGGAAACACAGTCGTAGATAGAATAGCGAAGGATGCTTTAGATGACCCCATAACTAATATGTCAGTGCCCTATTCTGATTTTAAACCTTTAATATACAAATATATTTTACGTCTGTGGCAGTCCCGGTGGGATCTGCTTACAGACAATAAATTACATTCTATAGAGCCAACTGTTGGCAAGAATGTTTGTTTCTTCGGCAAAAGCCGAAGAGACCAAGTTGTTTTAACTAGATGTCGCATTGGCCACACCAGGACGACTCATTCTTTTATTTTAGAGAATGAGCCGCCTCCTGAGTGTATACCTTGCCAATGTCGACATAGTATTAAACACCTTTTAATTGACTGTGTAGATAAATCCGACATAATTTGTCGGTACTACACAGTCAACAATATGAAAGATTTATTTACAGTGGTCGCTGGCGACCGTCTTTTACAATATTTGAAAGACGTAGGACTATACTCCAGAATATAGACTATTATACTATGTTCTTGAGTATAGTCATTGGTCATTATTTTAAACTTTGTTATTGTTAATTGACGTGATTTTATATAAATCAGTATCGTTTACTGAATATTTTATGTATTTTGACACTTGTTTAATGAATAGCGTATCTGTGATAGTATTTCTAAATTAAATTTAGAGTTTGTGATATAAGTTTTACTGTTTATTCTACCTTCAATATTTTATTTGTAAATAGTCTATTGATTTTAGATACTGTTTGAAATTTTAATGAGTTCGAGACTTATAAGTTCTCGCCGTGATATTGGCTGCAATATCGCCAGCTCGGCGTTAAAAATCAATCAATCAATCCCAGGCCCCAGAACCCAAACATCAATCTACAGCGATACATGCACACCACCCATCCCATCCCATTGTACCTCGATTTCATTTAGGGTTCATTTGGGCCTTTTCAAACAACCACGAGAAAACAGCAGAGGGCTAGACATGACCATTTACTAGCTGAACCGGGACCATCCAGCCATTCTTGGAGCCAGTTGTATATTTAAATTCAAATAGTAAACCAAAACGAAATCCAAACAAAGGAGAGATCATAACATAAGCGGAGTTGAAAACAATGGAACAAAATATATCTTTAATTATAGTAGCGAAATAATAAATAACGAACAAATAATAATAAGAATTTTGACCCTGTTGAATTTTGTGACCCTTAAGCCAACACCAATCCTCAATTCAGCAATTTAGAATTTCAATCATATATGTTGAGGGAGTGAAAAAAAAAAATAGTACATTGTTGGGAAGGATTGGCGTGACCAGCCGATTGACCGAATCGGGTCCATCCGGCCTCCCGTCTAGGTAAAGATTGTGCCCCAGATGGTGATCGGAACCGTTTATCCGGCCATCCAGGAACACTCCCTATACCGACACGGGTTTGCGACACACGGCAAACATGTCGCCTCTTTAGGGGCCTCTTACGCCAAGCCGAGGAGCTGTGGGCCTATTCTATTGTGTCCCCGGGACCCACACGGGGTGAAAGATAAACATAAAAATTATGTAATTCTAAAACAGAAAATATTTGTTTTATATTTATTTATATTTGAATTTGAATTTTACATATGTAATTTCAAAAAAAAAATATACAATATTTAATTATAATATTTATGTTCGTATAATGTGCAGTAAAACGATAAAGAAATTTTGTATGATTATGTATTTTATTGATATTTTGTAATTAACAATTGATACCATAAGATATATAAATGAGATAAGAACAAGCGGAGCATTTTTTAGATTGTTAATTTAAAAATAACAACTGTTATTCCTAAAAAATATAAATAACATGGAAATTAAGGGTATCATTTAATTTAAAGGGGGAAACTTTTTCATATCTGATTTTTTCTTTCTTTTCGGAATTTTTTCCCTGTGTTACTTCGGGACAAAACAAATTAGGAAATTGCTAATTTCGTACAGAATGTGTGCAAAAAAATAGATACAAATAGCGAAGAACTCACCCCTTTTCTTAAATTCCCTAACTTGAAAAATATTCTTTACACAAACATTTGTTTAAAGGAAACTTACCCAACATCCCTCGTGCCAGAATGTTCATTACAGGTGGCATGTTCCTTCTCGGTGTTCGGACTGCATATTATAAGGTTAGATCTATGAATAAATTAAAAAAAATAGTAGAAAAAATAAAATATATTTTAAAATTATGTTTGTCTTCCTTTAATGATGATAACAAAACAAAACAACAACAAAAAAAAAACTGGCTTAGGGACGAGATCAAAAGTTCAATGTCGGATAAAAAACTTAATTCACATAGTTTTTTCACTGACCTCCCCACCCCCCTCTTAACTTAATTTGGGAAAAATTGATTGACCAATATAGGCGTATACAAAAATCGATGTCGGATAACAAAACTTCCAGTGATTTTTACCCCCCACCCCCAAACTATTTGAATTAAGTTTTTTATCCGACATTGAACTTTTGATCTCGTCCCTTACCTTGCCGATGCCTCATTTTCTTCTCTGCATTTTTCTAGATATCTTTTCAGTTGAGCTTTCACAGCAGTGTTTCTAAAAAAACATGATTTCACATAATGTTTCAAATTTGATGCAACATTTACAAGGAGAACAAAGTCAGATTTCGAATTTGATTTTACTTACCCCCTTAAGATACGGAAGTTCATAGTCTAAATTAATAATATGTATTATACAGAGAATATTATTAATTATTTTACACTAACACAGAAAAAATATATGAGTAAAAGGATAAAATAATTTTTTGCTTTATATTCATACGATTTAGTTTAGAAAATCATCAATTAATCTATATAAAATCACCGTAATGAATTATTGTTTAACAAAAACAAAATCTTTCTTTTGAAAATTCCCCTTACTGATATAAATGTACTTTTGCTGGTTTTGAAAGAGAAAAAAACTTACATTTTGACAGCTCTTTCAGCCATTGAGAAAATAGTGTACCAATGGGGCAACAGACAAGGAGCTACTTTTTATAGGAACTTCCGAAATGCATCCTGCAGTAAAATGTTTAATTGAAGATTTCTATAGAATACAATCGAAGTTATCCAAAGCATGCTGTTATAATAATTAAAAAAATTAAAAAAGTGTGAAGACACCTACATAAGCACACACTATCAATCAAAATTTAACCCCCGTGTGGGTCCCGGGGACACAATAGAATAGGCCCACAGCTCCTCGGCTTGGCGTAAGAGGCCCCTAAAGAGGCGACATGTTTGCCGTGTGTCGCAAACCCGTGTCGGTAATAGGGAGTGTTCCTGGATGGCCGGGAAAACGGTTCCGATCACCATCTGGGGCACAATCTTTACATAGACGGGAGGCCGGATGGGCCCGATTCGGTCAATCGGCTGGTCACACCAATCTCCTTCCAATAATTTATTTATATTTTTTTCTCTCTTTATAAACTGGGTAAACTAAATTCTAAATTGTTGATATATGGAATTGGTGTTGGCTTAAGGGTCACAAAACTCAACAGTTTTAATTTTGCTTTTCTGTTTGGAATTCCATTTTTTTGTTATTGTTATTGTTTTTTATTTATTATTTCTGAATATTAAATTTTACAGGACAGTATTTAACTTCTCTTCAAAATATTATTCACTATTTTTGTTACATTCTTGTTCGGCCCTTTAATTTGAAAAATATACACCCTGTTCAAAGAATGGCTCGATGGTCCCGGTCCAGCCATTTACAGGTCATGTCTTGCCCTCTGTGTTTTCTCGTGTTTGTCTGAAGAAACCCAAATGAACCCTCAATGAAACCGAGGTACAATGGGATGGGTGGTTTGCATGTACCGATGTAGGTTGATGTTTGGGTTCTGGGGTCTCGGATGATAACCACTGACGGAAGCACAGAGAAGGCGGTGGCTCATGGGGCAAGGCTTCCTCGGCTTAATGAGGCCACATGTTTGCCGTGTGTGGATACCCGTAAGGATAGAGGACGGGATCCTGGTGGTTGAAACACACCACTTTGGCCCTTACTTTATCTTAAACGGGCGGTCGGATGGGCCCGGTCCTGACCAATCGGCTGGTCACGCCAAGCCCTTGAACTTGCCTGTTGCCAAAATGTACAGCAATAGTACCATTTATACAAGTCGGTTCAAGAAGGCGGTGGCTTATTGGTCAATCGTGTAGATGATACTTCGGACGGTTGTTTCGTCAGGTAACCCCTGACACGAAGCTTGCGTCCGAACAGAAGTGCTCTATGCGAGTATCTTATCCCTGTAGCCCTAGTGCTTGTCGCATATGCGGCAAGTATACATCATATTGGTGCTGCTCCGAGGCGGGCGGGGAGCCGGGGTAACGAATAATTATACAATCACCATGGATTCTCCAAAAAAACCCAAAAAACAACAAGCTCAAAAAGGAAATTGGAATTAACTGATGATGAGGTACACACTGTTAAATCTGCAAATACAGCTTCTGATACATTTTCAAAATTTTTGGTACTGACGAGTTTAGATCCGGAAAAACCTCTGACCAAAATTTCGCCCTTTATCCTTCAAAAATCAATACAAGGTTGTGCAGGTACTGTACAAAAAGTCTCAAAAATGAAAAATGGAAATCTCCTCGTCGAATGTTGCAGGCAACAACAATCAAAAAATCTACTCTCTTTAACTAAAATTGGCAACCTCTCCATCTCTGTTACGCCTCACAGGACACTGAATTCGTGTCAGGGAGTCATTAGAGACCGTGACCGTGACTTGTCTGAACTTTCCGAAGATGAAATCCTAGAAGAACTTAAATCCCAACACGTTTCAAAAATCAAAAGGTTTACAAAAAAATCTGATGGAAATATTATTAAATTAAATACTTACCTTCTCACTTTTGACCTTCCAGTAGTGCCCAGTCACATTTACCTTGGACCCTACAGAATAAGAATTGACACTTACGTACCGAACCCTACCCGTTGTTTCAAATGTCAGAAATTTGGACACGGTAGGAGTTCTTGTAGAGGTACGGAAAGATGTGTCACATGTTCTAAAGAGGGCCATTCCAGTTTTGAATGTGAAGGCAAAATTAAATGTGTAAATTGTGGTTTAGATCATTTGGCAAACTCTAGAATCTGTGAACAGTATAAAAAAGAACTTGAAATTCAAAAAATTAAAGCTGAAAATAAAATCAGTTATCAAGAAGCTCGAAAAATTGTATCTGGTTCAAATAACTCATCTTCTACAACATATGCAGACAAAGTAAAGGCCTCTCCTTCCACTAGATCTTTTCAAACCCAAACAGAATACACTTGGCCAAACAACACTGATCTTCCTATTCGTATTTGTGATCTAAGTTCTTCTAAGGATACAAAGTCAACATCCAAACCGTCCAAGTCATCAAATTCATCACAGACGTCTGACACTTCTCTTTCTTCAAATGTCCGTAATCAGCAAAAACCAACTCCGAAACAAAGGTCTTCTACATCTTCAAACAAAAAATCACCTCAGAAACCATCACCATCACAGAGAGCTGCACGTTCCTCATCACAAGACAAATCAAAAAACAAAAACTCTTCAAATCGCCTCTCGAAGGCTGAAAAAAGTCAAAAATTCAACAGGTTTCGAGACCTCTGCTCAGAGTTTGACGATGATATCGATGAAGACTCTGAGCAGATGGATACAAATGAATGTCTGGAGTCGATCTGGCCGGACCCAATAGTTCCAGAGTGTTCTGGTCCTTCTGAAAATCGTAACAGAAGTTGTTCGTCAGATCGATCTAGAAAAAAATATTCCCCAATTCGACCACCTAGAAAATGAAAAACATCATACAATGGAATTGTCGAGGTTTAAAAATTAATTTAATTGAATTATCTCTTCTTGCTCAGACTTTCCTTCCAGTTGCCTTTTGTCTTCAAAAGACTCATTTAAAAGAAAACGATAATATAAATATTAAAAATTATTCTCTCTACACCACACGAGTGAAACAGGATGAAAGAGCTGCTGGCGGCTCATCCATCCTTGTTAATAATGACATCATTCAGTCAGATATCCCTGAAAACTGATTTACAGGCAGTTGCTATTCGTATAACAAATAACAAAACTATTACATTATGTTCTGTCTATATCCCTCCGAACTGTCCTTTAGAAATAAACCAACTTAAATCTTTGATAGATCAGTTGCCTGCCCCTTTTCTTCTTATGGGCGATTTTAACGCCCATAATCCTATTTGGGGCAGTGGCTCTCAAAATGACAAAGGCAAAAAGATTGAAGATTTCTTAAATAAGGAAAGTTTATGCATTTTTAACGATGGATCGGACACCTACCTCCATCCGGGGAATGGTTCTTACTCTGCTATTGATCTAACAATTTGTGATCCTTCACTATTATTGGATTATTCATGGCGAGTCCATGACGATTTATGTGGAAGTGACCACTTTCCCATAATTTTGGAAAATTTATTTCCATCGACCTCTGAAAGAGTTGCTCGCTGGAAATTTGACAAAGCCAATTGGCCTTTGTTCGAACAACTCTGCAGAGATGAACTTAGAACAGATATTTTCCATAGTGTAAGCGATCCAATTCTAAAATTTACTGAAATTTTAGTATCGATAGCGGAGAGAACCATTCCTAAAACCTCGACAGATCCAAAACAACCAAGCAAACCCTGGTTCGATGACGACTGTGAGGAAGCTAAGAAACACAGGAAAAAGGCCGAACGACGGTTCAACATGAATCCAACCTCTGACAATCTCAGTAATGTTCGTATATTTCGTGCTAAAGCACGTCGAACATTTAAACAAAAGAGGCGCAAGTCTTGGCAAAACTTCGTCTCTAAAATAAACTCCCATACACCAATGAATAAAGTTTGGAATTTCATACAGAAAATTAATGGAAAAAACAGAAAGAACAATCTCCACCATCTTAAAGATGGCTAGACTCTTCTCACATCCGAAAAGGACATCTCTAATAAACTTGCAGAAACATTTTCTAAGCATTCCTCCACACAAAATTACACTCAGGAATTTCAACAAATCAAAAATCGCACTGAGAAAACTAAACTTAATTTTAGAACTAAAAATACAGAAGACTACAACTGCCCTTTCTCTTTGGATGAACTCGAAAATTCTCTGTCAAAGGCCCATGACACGGCATGTGGCCCAGATGATATCCATTATAAACTACTGAAGCATCTTCCTGATACATCATTACAAACACTTTTGAATATACTAAATAGCATTTGGGAAACTGGTGACTTGCCTTCTATGTGGAAGCTGGCTACAGTTGTCCCTATTCCAAAACCTGGGAAGGATCATTTTGAACCGTCGAATTATCGACCAATTGCCCTCACAAGCTGCGTTTGTAAGACAATGGAACGGATGATCAACGACCGCCTTGTCTGGTTCCTAGAGGCGAACGGCCTCCTGTCCAATATACAGTGTGGGTTCCGACAAGGCAGAAGCACGTTGGATCATCTTGTTCGCTTCGAATCCTTTATACGCAACGGGTTTGCTAAAGGGGAACATGTGGTGTCGGTCTTTTTCGATCTTGAAAAAGCCTACGACACCACCTGGAAATATGGTATTTTAAAAGACTTAAACGATATGGGGTTGAAAGGTAGACTACCTACCTTTATTGACAATTTTTTGTCAGACAGGCAGTTCAAGGTTAAGGTTAATACAACTATGTCTGACCCATTTGAACAGGAGATGGGTGTTCCCCAGGGAAGCATCCTCTCTGTTACTTTATTTAGCATTAAAATAAATAGTTTGGCCAAAACCCTACAAAAGAGTGTTGAAGGCTCCCTTTATGTTGATGATTTTTTAATATGTTACAGAGCTGAAAATATGAACAATATTGAAAGACAATTACAATTGTCTTTAAATAAAATTGAAAAATGGGCTATGGAAAACGGTTTTAAATTCTCCAACTCTAAAACCGTATGTATGCATTTTTGTAATAAACGGAAATTGCATTTAGACCCCGAACTGACACTTAATAATTCTCCAATTAAAGTAGTCAAAGAAACCAAATTCCTTGGACTCCTGTTTGACAGTAAACTTACCTTTCTACCCCATATCAAAATGCTTAAAGCTAAATGCCTAAAAGCATTGGATATTTTAAAAGTTGTTTCCAGCACTGACTGGGGTGCTGATAAAACTATTTTATTAAATTTATATCGATCTTTAGTTAGATCAAAGCTTGATTATGGTTCCATTGTGTATGGATCTGCTCGCAAATCCTACATACAAATTTTAGATACTGTTCACCACCAAGGCCTACGTTTGGCCTTGGGGGCGTTCAGAACGTCTCCTGTGGAGAGTTTATATGTAGAGGCGAACGAGCCTTCTCTTTATAACCGTAGGATAAAACTTGGTTTACAATACTTAACCAAGCTAAAAGCATATCCTTCAAATCCTGCCTACGACTGTGTTTTCAATCCTCTCTATGAGGAAATATTTGAACAACATGAAAACAAAATCCCTCCTTTTGGTATTCGGATGAAACCACGTATTTCTGGTTCTGATATCAACCTTGATGAAATAGCCCTAATAAATATACCTCAACAAACCCTATTATAATTCAGCAACATTTTGCTGAAATAAAAGCAAATTTTGTATTTCATGACTCTATTTATACTGATGGGTCTAAGGACGGAGACAAAGTAGCTGCTGCAGCAGTCCACGGACAGCAGGCAGCAACTCTCTGCCTTCCATCTTCCAGTTCAATATTTACTGCTGAAGCTAGAGCCATCATTCTGGCTTTAAAATTTGTCAGAACGTCTGTTAAACTGAAATTCCTTATTTGCTCAGATTCTCTTTCATGTTTGTTGGCTATAAAAGGTCAGAAATATAAAAACCCTTTAATTGCCCATATTATTGAGTTCTATAAAAGACTTGTCCAAATGGGCAAAGAAATAGTTTTTATCTGGATACCAAGTCATATTGGTATCCGAGGAAACACAGTCGTAGATAGTATAGCGAAGGATGCTTTAGATGACCCAGTTACTAATATGTCAGTGCCTTATACGGATTTTAAACTTGTGATTTATAAATATGTTTTACGTCTGTGGCAGTCCCAGTGGGATCTGCTGACAGAAAATAAACTACATGCCGTTGAGCCAACTGTTGGCAAAAATGTTTTTTCCTTCGGCAGAAGCCGAAGAGAACAAGTGGTTTTAACTAGATGTCGCATTGGCCACACCAGGACGACTCATTCTTTTATTTTAGAAAATGAGCCGCCTCCTGAGTGTATCCCGTGCTAATGTCGACACACTGTGAAACACCTTTTAATAGACTGTGTGGATAAATCCGACATAATTCGTCGGTACTACACAGTCAACAATATGAAAGATTTATTTACAGTGGTCGCTGGCGACCGTCTTTTACAATATTTGAGAGACGTAGGACTATACTCTAGAATATAGACTATTTTACTATGTTCTTCAGTATAGTCATTAGTCATTATCTTATAAACTTTGTTATTGTTAATTGACGTGTTTTATATAAGATGATATATTTTACTTAATAATTTATGTATATTGACATTGATGAATAGTATATCTGTGATATTATTAGTGTATCTGTGATATTATTTTAAAAATAAAAAAGTTCGACTGTGATATCAGTTTTACTGTTTATTCTGCCCTAAATATATTATTTGTAAATATTCTATTGATTTTAGGTATTGTTTGAAATTTTAATCAGTTCGAGTCTAATTAGTTCTCGCCGTGATATTGGCTGCAAAATCGCCAGCACGGCGTTAAACAACAATCAATCAATCAATCAATCAAAATTTAATGTACAAAAAGCCACAAGATCACAGGTCAAAAACCTGATCAAACACTAACACTGACCGGAAAAACCAGGTCATGCATGATGTGTCATTACACAACACAAAACGTAAAACGATGAAGAAGATGGTATTACGTTTAGCAATTCTACTGGTATACAGTATAATAGGAGTATTATCCTACCCACCAGGTAAATGTTGCAAACGAACAGGAATTATGGCAAAATGTAATTGTGAAAGACATGAAACAATTGATACATGTGACTATAAAATAACGCACGTACGAATACAAGGACCAAGTTGTCAATGTGTTATAAAATACTGGAACTCTAAAATTGATATAAGTCATCTGCACGGATTTGAATGCAAATGGAACTGTAGTGATGGCTTTTGTGGTAAGTGCTATATAAGAGACAAATCGCCGGGTTGAGGAAAATGTCGAGTCGGGAATAGAAATCAAAGTACTGAAAGTACTGAAAGGCGTAGGCTTTTTTTTAATTTAGTTATAAAATATGTACACAAGACTTGAATCTAGATTGATTGATGATTGCTTAACGCCGAACAACGATTATTACGTGCATATTTCAAGACAAGAACATGATGATGTTAAATGAATATGTATCCTGCTTTGTACAAAACCGTGAGTTCGATCCCCGCTTTGAGCATTTACAAAAAAAGGGTGCACTCGACTCACATCCGCATGTGATTAAGTTAATCAGTTGCTTACCCAAGGTCGGTGGTTTTCTCCGGGCACTCCGGCTTCCTCCACCACTAAAACTGGTCGCCACGATATAACTGAAAAATTGTTGAAAGTGGCGTAAAAACCTCAATCAATCAATCAATCAATCAATCGTACAAAACCGACACAATGAGCAAGATTTTTTAACTTGCCACTAACGAGGAAAGACGTAAAACTAAGAAATGTGTCTGCGACACAAATGCCCCATGCCGTGGTATAAAATCACTTGAATTACTATAGCGGACATTTTAGTCTAGGACTTATTGGTCTTATTATAAACATATACAATGTATTGAATTTTAACTTGCTGTCAGTTAACACTGACATTCTAATTGTGTGGCACTTTTTTTAACATAGATTTGTTTTTTATGTATTTTGTTGAAGTGCCGAACTTTAGAATTTTGTACTTGTTGGGAAGTATTTTTATTTTATATATTTTTTGAACCACTGACCCAAGATTAAGAGGGAGTGTTGAGTACTCAAAAACATATTTAACCCGGCCACATTCTATATGTGCCTGTTCAAAGCCAAAAGCCTTTATTTCTAGTGGTTGTCTTGTATGAACTCTCTGTTATATATTATGTGAAATGTTTTTATTATGGGCTTTGTTGTGACTTTGAATGAATCTTAGACGTTTGTTTTGGGGCTTTTAGTGTATGTTATGCTGTATGTGCTGTTGCTCATTGTTGACGGTCACACAGTGACCCCCAGATGATGTGAGTTTTGTTTATGTTCTCTTTTTTTGTCTCATTGATGCATACCCCGTATCCTTTCTTTTTCATATGCAAAAGCATTATAGTGTTAAAATAATTGTATACCAATTGGAAGTTCTTGATGTCCGAACACAACACAAAAACTTTTCAGTCATCCATGCATTAAATATAAGTCGAATTGCTCCAAATGTTTTTAAACTACCTTATGATTTAAACAAAAATAATTGAGCTGAATCGCCATTAATGTACAGTGGAACTTCATGCCTTTCGATATTTCAATTTATTTACTTCCAGTCTGATTTCAGTAAAGTCCGGAACCTCTGAGAACCTCTGAAAACCGGCCAATTTCTACGGTCCGATAGCTGTTCGGTTTACAGAGGTTCCACTGTATCTGTATTGGTTCGAATCCCCATTAATGTATCTGTATTGGTTCCTGTGAAACATTTTCAAATGCAAAAACTTAACCAACATGAGCAGACAAGGGTAAATCAATATGCCCTCTACATATTTGTGGACGGGGCATAAATTATTTCAAGTTATGCTCTAAACATCTGTGACAATATGTCAGACCATTATTTTTACTGATAATTACTGTTTACATGTAAATAATCTTTCCAAGGCAAAAACTCCTATAAGGGATCAATTGACAATTTTGGTTTGTTTGTTAAGTTGGGGTTTTACGCTGTTTTCAGCACATTTGGCTATTTCGCGGCGGCCAGTTTTTATTGGTGGAGGAAGCCGGAGTACCAGGAGAGAACCACTGACCATCAGTAGGAGAATTGGCAATCCTTGACGATTTTGGTCATGTTGACTTATTTGTAGATCTTACTTTGCTGAACATTTTTGCTGTTTACAGTCTGTCTTTATTTATAATAATATTCAAGTTAATAACCTAAAACTGCAAAATTTCCTTAAAATAAATTCAGGGGCAATAACCCCAAAATGGGTTGACTGATTCGTCTGAAAATTTCATGGTAGGTAGATCTTGACCTCATAAACATTTTTATTTCTTGTCAGTTTTGCTCTAACTGCTTTAGTTTTTGAGATATGAGCCAAAACCTGCATTTCACCCCTATGTTCTATTTTTAGCAACGGCGGTCATGTTTGTTGATGGATCAAATCCGCGGATATAATTTTTAAACTATATACCCTAAAGAACATTCAGGTAAAGTTAAGTTGAAATTGGTCTTGTAGTTTCAGAGAAGATTTTTGACAAAGTAAATGACTAACAAGAAAATTGTGAAAAAAATGTCTTTCAAGGGCAATAACTCCTTAAGGGGTCAATTGACTTATTTGTAGATCTTACTTTGCTGAACATTTTTACCATTTACACTTTCTATCTATCTATGATAATATTAAAGATAATAACCAAAAACTGCAAAATTTCCTAAAAATTAAGAATCCCGGGCCAGTAACCCAACAATGGGTTGTCCAATTGGTCTGAAAATTTCATTGCAGATAGATCTTGACCTGTTAATCATTTTAACCCCTGTCAGGTTTGATCTAACTGCTTTAGTTTTTGAGATATAAGCCAAAAACTGCATTTCACCCCTATGTTCCATTTTTAGCAACAGCAGTCATGTTTGTTGATGGATCAAATCCCCGGATATAATTTTTAAACTAGATACCCTAAGGAACGTCTAAGTAAAGTTTGAAAGTATTTGGCACAGTTGTTTCAGAGGAGAAGATTTTTGAGATAGTTTACAACGACGGATGCTAAGTGATGGTATAAGACCACCTGGCTTTTCTAAAAAGATGAAAATTTCTTGCTATTATTTTAAAATGTATAGAATCAGGAGAGAAGAGGTCAGGATATTATTAAAATGTGGTTGTATGTACAAACATTCCCAACTGTTCTGAATCCTGAAAGCTATACTACTTATTTTTGTTTTTTTTCTCATATACTTGAGTATGCAAAATAACACCAGTTTATTAAAGGCATTGTGTATGGAATAGAGACTGATTAATAGTTGAAAATAAAGCAAGTAAGCTATGTAAGGGAACACAATTAGAAATTTTTTCTCTGGATGAGATACATCTGCCATAAAATCCAATATTCAATTGTTGCTGATATTAATAATGGGTCTTCTTATAACTATAACTGGTAAAAATTAAAATTTTAAGTGATTAAATTTTTTATTGGTACATGCACTAACTATGTGTATAGACAATAATATTGCATTGACTTGACATAAAATCGATATACGGATGAGGCTTAGAATCGGGTGAAAATGCGAGGTTTTCCCAAGCATTTTCCCTAATTTGTGCCGAATTCGTATAACGAATTTTATGTCAAGTCAATGCACTGTTACTGTTTTTATACTGCAACCTTTGGTGACATTAGTGAATATTTCAACCATTTTCAAAATTATTTAAAACGTTTGTTACCCTCAAGAGGCCCCAAATAATTTGGCGGGAGAACTCACCTTTCCAAAGATCGATGAGCAGGTATATCATTGATAGTCGCATAATATTATTTAAAATAAAGGACATGGCTGCAATTTTTTTTCCCGACAATAAAAAATAAGAAACAAGAAAATAAGTATTGAAATTTTGTTCTAAAGATTTAAGTCAGTAAATTTGTTCATTTCAGTTCGTCGATCAGGTCAAGTAGGTGTGGCCTAAATGTTATATACTGTCAGTAACCGTAACTTGTCACTTGTAAATATACTGTCAACGCAATTTGACTGCTCAAATAGAACGATTGCAGTATAAAAAACAATACCATTGGTATATACATGTATAAAGAAGAAAAATGAGGATCTTCTGTTTACCACACAGATGCATCATATATTTGAAAATTTCGTGTTTGTCACATAAATGTCTGGTTTCAATGAAACCTGTGTAAAAGGAACACCTTAAAGATAATAATGATTCAAAAAGAATAAAACAAAATAACTCTTTAAATGGGAAATAAATGATGAATGAGACTTGAATAAGAGAAAAAAATTCCCTGAATGTAATTACTAGATTACTAGGACTTCATAATTATGCAAGTGTGCTACATTTACACTTTTTGAAAGTGTACCCACTTCAAAAAAACATTTCTGCTAAATTGAACTAAAATGGTGCATATGACTTTTTGCTGATTATGCCTACTTTTGCATAGTTGACCAAAACTAATGAAGTTAAAACTTGAACAATCAACCAAAAAATATTGATAACTCACACATCATCTACATTTCAAGAGTAAATTAAATTAAAGCTGTTTTTTCCCATTTTGTCAAAATTTGTTTTTTTATCATGTACAGTTTCCAGCACAAAGTTACACGATTAACAAAGATAAAAAACTTTACCTGATTTCTTTTTTTTGAATTTTTAAAGAACTTGCATCAATATTGTAGAAATCCTCTCTCTCCATTTATTCATAAATGACAAAAATGCACAAAATATAATAACAAAAAATCAAATCTGCTTTGAAAAGCACTACTAACACTAGTACACTGATATATTTGCTAAACAATATATATGACCGTGAGTAAATTATTTTACAATACTAGTATTTCAAAATAAAAACATGCAAATTTATTACAAACAAGAAAGAAAAAACTAGAGGCTCACCTAAGCCTGTATCGCTCCCCTGGCTTTTATTTTGCTATTATAAAATGTAAGCTCTTTTGTATCCACAAGGCTTTTAAAGAAACGCAAAATGTCAATGTAACCTTGATATTTGACCTTTGACCTTAAAAAGGGGGATTATTTGCATCTGTCCTTCCATATGAGATTCCTGCCAACTTTAGTTACAGTCTGCCCATTGGCTCCTGAGCAAATGACAAATAAGGCTTTCAACATATGGATTCAATGTAAACTTTGAACAGCCGCATCCATCGGTTGATCAGATGAATCTCAACCAAAAGTGGATTGTTTGTAAAGGGTACTGTCGTCATCAATCCTGCAAAGTTTCAAAACATTTCATAATGTAGTTTCAGAGGAGAAGATTTTTGAAAATTGACCAATCAAAATCAAAGATTGCCTCTGGCTGCAATGTTGTAGATTCAACCAGAACCATAGGTAGAAAGATGGTAGAGGTCCATCCATAAATCATTCCTGCGAACATTGGTTACAATCTGCCCATTAGTTCCTGAGCAAATGACAAAAACAAACCCTATCCCATATGGATTCAATGAAAACTTTGAACAGCTGCAGCTGTTGGTTGAGTGGATGAATCTAAACAAAAATGGATGGTTTGTAGAGGGTATATTTGTCATCAATCCTGCAAAGTTTCAAAACATTTCATAATGTAATTTCAGAGAAGAAGATTTTTGAAAATTTGCCAATAAATATCGAAGATGGCATCTGGTCGCCATGTTGTTCATTCAACCGGAACCAAAGGTTGGAAGATGGTAGAGGTCCTTCCATACATCATTCCTGCCAGCTTTAGTTACAATCTGCCCATTATTTCCTGAGCAACTGATGAAAAAGTCTTTTTACCATATGGTTTCAATGGAAATTTTAAAGAGCCGCATACGTCGGTTGAGTGTATGAATCTCAACCAAAAGAGGATCGTTTGTAGAGGGTATCATTGTCATCAATCCTGCAAAATTTCAAGACATTTCATAATGTAGTTTCAGGGGAGATTTTTGAAAATTGGCCAATAAACATCAAAGATGGCCTCTGGCGGCCATGTTGTTCATCCAACCAAAACCAATGGTAGATCGTTTGTAGAAGTCCTTCCATACATTATGCCTACCAAGCTTGGTTACAATCCGCCAAGTAGTTTCAGAGAAGAAGATCAAAATGTGAAAAGTTTACGGACGATGGAAGACGGACGCAAAGTGATGACATAAGCTCACATGGCCTATAGGCCAGGTGAGCTAAAAAGAGTATATTAGTAACTACATAATAAGCTTGTTGCAGAATTCTAAACAAAATTCTCTTTAACTGGGAAATGTATTATGTATGAGACTTCAAAAAGAGAAAAAAAATTGCCTGAACATAATGTAATTACTAGATTACTAGGACATCATATATACATGTACATGTACTCGTGATAATTATTTTTGTTTTTAATAAAGCTACACGAGTAACAAAGATATAACACTTTACCAGAATTTGTTTTACATTTTTAAACAACTTGCAGTAAAAATGTAGAATTCCTCTTTTCTCCATTTATTCATAACTGACAAAAAAGCACAGAATACGACAACAAAAAATTAAATCTGCATTGAAAAGCACTATTTACACTAGTACACTAGCTGCAGAACCGTAGTTCTTAAGGTCCTTTTGCTATTTTTAAACTTAAAATACCATTTTTTGTGAATGATCCCACCTACTTTTACTTGCCGTCTTGAATCTACATGATACTCGCCTATGATCTAAAACAAGAAACCAGAGACGTTTGTTCCATTTTAATCCCAGAATTAAAAATGAACAAACTCTGTTCCGATGTCTCCCGTTTTGGTTTTATTAATTGGTGAGTTTCAAGATGGCATGTCCATGTAGGCAGGATCATTGACAAAGAAAGTAATTAAGTTTATTGTGAAGAAGAAATGAATATTCCTAACATTATACGTATGGAAGGTTGTAAGAAAAGAGTAATGAGACAAACTATATCATTTTGGAGCCCTTCAAAGGTAGAGGCACAATTTAATTAGACAAAATATTCTGACTCAAATCTGGAGCACAATATCACAAAATTTCTATTGGCATTAACTTGTATCTCTATGGTCGCAAAAAAAAATTCAAAAGGACCTTGAGATCTACGGTTCAGCAGCTAACTAGTATACTAATATATTTGCTAAACAAAATATATGACCATGAGTCAATTATTTTACAATATTTCAAAATCAAAACAGGCAAATTTAGTACATGCAAGAAAGAATAAACGAAGAAGGTGTCTAAAGAGACGGATGCCCCCACTTAAGCTTGCGTATAATACATGTACCAGAATCTGCAATTTATCTTTTAAAAAGGGACATAACTCTAAAAGTGTAGAAGACACAATACCCTAACTAAAACTATGTTCATTGTGGTCCTCAGCATTGTGTGTAATTTTCATAACATTTTGTCATGGCAAATCAAAGTTAGGGTGCGGAAACAACAAAATTAGCAAATTTTTCTTTCTAAAAAAGGGGCATAACTCTAGAATGGTAAAAAGCAAATAACCCTACTCTATCTGTGTATTGTGGTCCTCAGGATTGTGTATAAGTTTCATTATCTTTGGTCAAGACAAACTAAAGTTAGAATGTGGAAACAATAAAATTAGAATTTTTCCTTCTAAAAAGGGGCATAAATCTAGAACGGTAAAAGTCACATTACCGTTATTAGAACTTTATCTGTGTATTGTGGTCTTAAGCATTGTGTATAAGTTTCATAATATTTTGTTATTAACTAAAGTTAGAGTGCGAAAACCAAATTGGTTGTACGAATAAATAAACAGACGGTCAAGAGTAATTTTTTTTCCTGAAAATGTTTGGCCTGATAAATTGAAAATATAAACTGAAATGTGCATTAAAATCATAAAAAAAACACAATTTCACTACAATCTGCCATTAAATTAATAGCCAAAAATGCTTAAAAAGAGATAAATAAGCCCTGAAAATAGTCCCAGACCGACATTGATTTTCAACAATGTTAATTAACGCCCCCTATTTTGAATTTTATGCAATGATATCTGCAAAAATGATACACAATTTTGATATCATCTTAATATTCTTTGCACTTATTTTATTTTTTCAACATTTCTGTCCCGGATAACAATCGCACATTCCAGCGGCAGACGTTCCACCAATTGTCTTTCCACCTCTTCTTCTGGACATTCCAGAAATGAAACAAGAAGGTTTTTTTCTACATCAAATGAAGGAAATGGCCCATCTTCTAGTATTTCTTCTGTTTCCATAACAATAGAAAAATGATTTTCAAAACTTTCAATTCCAATTATTGACCCTTTTAATTCGTCTTCTGGATGTTCCAACACCTGTACCAATAAAAGAATGCAATATCTTACATGTATATATTGTAAATTAATTTTCAGTATTAAAGAAACATGCTCATAGACTGAATAGTTGATTTTATTTTGAATGGTTACATATTCATACAAGGTGAACAAAAATGTCATTTCCTGATGAATAAAGTTCTGTTATATTGATTGACTGATTGCTGTTTAGCGTCCAAATGTAAATATTACATGCATCTCAGGAAGAGACATGGTGGTATCAAATGAATGTGAACCCTGCTTTGTACTAGACTGACACACTGGGTCTGATTTTTAATGTACTAGCTCACGGAGGAAACAGTCCAAAGAAAGACATATCACCAGACTCGGATATATTATACTGAATGCCAATTTTAAATTCTTTGATTTGACTCGGCAGGGGATCGAACCCACAACATTCCGCACTTGAGACAAGCACTCTACAACGAGACTACCGAGGCGGTTTCTGTTAGAATAAAAAAAAATTTTGAGGTATGAAGATTTTAAAAGAAATGCATTTGAAACAAGTGGAAACTGAATAAAACGATGCTTTAAAAGAACAACGTATGCTCTTCAAGAAAATTCATTCATGTACACGCTTATATCAATATGAAAAAGGAAAGATACGGGGTATGTGTCAATGAGACAAAATCCCAATAAAAAAGAACATGGCAAAAATACCATCATCTAGGGTTCGCCGTGTGGCTTTCAACAGTAAGCAACAGCCCATACCACACAACAAGCACTAAAAGGCCCGAAACAAATGTCAAACATTTAATTAAAATAATATAATCTGAAATACACATCAATATCATGAGTATAGGACAAAAGTTAAAATTATGCTATTTACCTGGACTGTTGATCTTTTTGTACTTGACAATGAAATTTCATTGTTATATGTTGTCACAATTAAGTCTGTTATAGCAAAATATTGACCAACAGACACCTGCAGAGATAAATCCCTCCATAATGATACTTTTACACTGCCAGACTTATCTTTTATACATACATCTTTGACATTAGTATCCCGTCCTTTTACTTGGACGGTCTTCACCATATCTTCCTATAAAAAGTAAAAGCAAACTGTTTTATAAACCTTACACAGAACATTTTTGTAATATATTGTACAATCAGCGTAAATTTTGTTAATGTTGCAATTGCTAATTTTTCCAATTTTGGTAGACAGTATTTTTTTAATTTTTCATTGACATTTTTTTTTTTGTTAAACTTACCCAATAATTTTATAGAATAAGATCAAATTAAATGTTTACAACAGTAAGCAGATGACAAACAGATGAATGATGAGATGAAAAATGACATTAATATTCATTTAAGTAATGTAATGTACTTTTATATTCAGTGGTCAGGATACTTAAACAAATTTAATTGGAGGACAGGGGTATTACAAACATTAAAAAAACTTAAAATTTTATGCATCTGGAACTCCGTTCCTATTTTCAATTCATTGGGCAAAACATTTTCAGAGAAAAAGGATTTTTGATGCTGTGACCATGTCAGTCATTTGAACATGATGAAATTTGCAAACTTTATAATGGTCCTTCAAAAGATGCTTCCTACCAAGCTTCAGTTCATTTTTCTATGCTATTTTAGAAAAAAAAGATTTTTAAAATTTTGACTAATCATAAAAACAAAGTGTGGAAACACGAGAATAACTCGCCTGTCCAAGCATGAACGATAAAATTAAGGTAAAGAACATATGACACCTGGCAGACTGTCATGTACCCCTTACATTGCATTAGAAGTCCAAATATAGGTGACCTAATGCGTATTGTTATTGAGAAACAGAACTTTTCATGAAAACATTCAGACATTATTACTGAAGCATGAAAATAAGGTCAAGGTCACCTGACAGTGACAGACTGACAAGTGACATAGTAACTGAAAACAAGCTCAGTATTTAAACATGTGACTAAATCATCAACCATTCAAAGATAATGTCTAAAAACTGATATATTAAATTTGGTACTTTGCAATGCAATGACAAAAATCAAAATCAAAATGAAATAAGTACTGCTAAGGATTGGAATTTGATGCATGCAATTTGAAAATTCTTTTTATCAATTTTTTAGAATAATGAATTGTCGTTATGTTATACAATGAATTAACTTACTGAAATAACTCTGCCTTCTACAGAAACTATTGACTTCAGTTGAGATGATGCAGCCTGTTTTACAGGTGACTTTGGAGTTACTGGAGGATTAGCTATTACATATGCTGTTGCTTCCAAATTTTCTGGAACTTGAAGTGGTCCCGTCCTAACAACCTTGGTTCTGTTGGTAATTACTATGAATGGTGGCACTTCATCCTTATAGATGAAATTAAAAAGAAGAACTGTATTTCCTTCTGCACAGAGGTTTAATTTAGTACGGTCATACAAAACAGCTTTCATTGTATTTTCAGGATCAGCTATCCCCAAAATCCAATTTTCTTTTAAATCACCATTTTCCACTCTGTAATTGTTGACTGGACTCACACCACATACCTTCAGTTTCAAAGGAGACGAGTATGGTTTAGTAGATCTAAATGCTGTCAATTTAGCAATCGTCAACATCTGAAATGAAAATACCGGTATTGTAGTTATTGAATTCCTGTCATAACAGATTTTATTCAATAGTTAATAAATTGCAACATTTTGAGCACTTGTTGTTACACTTGATATTAATATTCAGTGTTGGCAATTTGTTACATTTTCATTCATCACTTGTTGTTACACTTGAAATCAATATTCTTGTAAAACACTTGAATTTAATTCAACCAGTTTCTACTTTTTCTTTATTTAGAGGCAAATAAGCAATAATTGGTTTATGGTCAGAATAATAACATTCAAGAGTTGCACAAGAAATATCTGAACTTGAATAATAGGTAGTATATATATGATCTAAACATGACCCATAATCTGTTGTACAACTGTGCATCAACTGCCTGATCATTTTCTTTTTGATGAATACGTTTAAACATGTTTGGGAAAAGAAGTCAATATTAGTATCCCCCATTAGAATTATGGGTTTACTAGAGTCAAGTATATCTAATAGATATTGTAAATATTTACAAAAATCAGAAATATTGGATTTTTGAGGTGAACAATAAAAAAAAATCACCTGATTCACCATACCTCTATGGTTAAAAGAAGCAAAAACTGTCTCAATATCAAACACTTTCTCATATTTGATTTCAAATAACTCCAATTTTGAATAAACAGCAATGCCTCTATATGGTCTTTCATAATTATTAATGCGTTTATCATCAAACCGGTACAAAAAAAATCCTGGAATTTTATACTTCTGATCACTGTCAGTAGCAGTAAGTCTGCTTTCACTTATGGCAATGATATCTGCAGAAATCACATTTTTATCTGCTAACACGTCATCTATGTGTAAATGAAGAGACCTAACATTATGATACACAATTTTGATGTCATCTTTAATATTCTTTAAAATAGGTAAACAAGAAATTAAATACGAGTTCTCACGCAAACGAACCATTTCCTGAATTACTGGGAGTGAGGTTGATATCTTCTTTTCATTCAGTTGCAATATGTGAACATCATCTAATTTACGAACACGGCTGAGGCCCACATAATGCATATGATCATTCCTTCTTTTCCCAAAATCTAAAACAATCTTTGGCATTGTAGAACCCTGTGATTTATGTATTGTTTTTGCACAAGCTAGTCTTAAAGGAAATTGTCGTCTTGTAGCAAAGAACGATCGATGCATTCCAACTGTAAAATTTCTGGTTACTTCTATAATGGGTGTCCATGTTTTACAAGTAAATGGTGTATACAAATGGCAATATTTCATTCTAGTAGATGACCCAATATCAGATTCTTCAAAAAGAACCCACACAATACTACATCGTTGTGAATCTTTCACTCTAAAATCTAATTTTTTGACAATACATGGTGTTCCATTTGTCAGTCCATCCTCTACATCAATATTGATGCATATTTCTGATGGTAAATTTTCTACTAAAAGCAAATATTTCAATAACCCCATGGTTTTCGATGGATCATCAGGTATTTTGTCTAAAATTTTTTGTCTAACATCATGAGAGACATCTCCACTCAGGGTATCTATTGCTTCTACATTGCATTTACAGTTTTTACTTGCCATTTTATATGCTTGAGTATTGTGCATAATCACTTCTTTATTAGTTGTGAATAAATGTGGTATATCTGAAACCAAATGACTATCACAATCATCATCTTCAGGAGAAATTACTCTGGATTTCAATTTTTGAACATCTGCATCAGTATGAATACCTTCCCTCAATCTGTTCAACATTTCAGCAAAGTCTTTGTCCTCTTTTTGTCGCATAATTTCAGTCAGTTCAAATGTTTGAAACAAATAAGTCCATAAATTTATAGCAAGTGGCCCATATCCTTCACGCAAATCATCAAAGATCCAACTGTCAAAAACTGGTTTCAACTGGAAAAGATCTCCAACAGCAATAATGCTAACACCACCAAATATTATATTACAACCAAATATTTCTTGTAGCCTTAAATTTATGAAATTGAACATTTTATTCCCTACCATAGATATTTCATCTATAAATATAACTTTAAGATATCGAAATTTTATCCTGAGTCTATCTAACTGCTGTACATCTAATGATTTAAACTTCAAGTTCTGGTTGGCTGGAATACAGAAAAGTGAGTGAATAGTATTTCCTCCAATATTATGGGCTGCTTTGCCAGTTGGTGCACACAGTACTACTTTAATTTCATCTGGACAATCAGCAATACATTTTACATAAAAACGACAAATAGCTTGATACAAAGCAGTGATAACAACACTTTTCCCTACACCTGCTCCACCCGTAAGAAAATAGTAAAATGGCAGGTCACCAGTTTTGATTTGGTGTAGCACATGATAAAAGAATATTTTCTGCTTTTCATTAAGTGATCTCACTAGATTCATGTAATTAGGGTAAGTAAAATGATTCATCATAGTGTCATTTGTACACAACTGTTTTTTAGTAATGCCAAGATCTAGAGATAAATCATAATTATATCCAAGAACTTTTGGATCAAAACAGCCATGCAAGACGGCTACGTTTTCCTGTTCATGTAAATCAACTTCTTCACTATGTTGTACTTCAGGACAAACAATACTATCTTCATCAAATCCATGTTCACAGTTTTGTATGATATCAGAAATACCATTGTCCAGTTCATACCCTTTTTTGTTTTCTTGTATGATATGTATCTGACTTATGTAGTGAGCCTGGTATGTTCCAAATTTTCCCTTTAGGTCCTTCGTTTCATTACGCCAAGGAAAAAATAACATGAGTTGCTCCCTGAAAAAGTTTTCTGGGTCATGGTCTTTATTATATCTTACATATCGGATTATTTTTTGTATTTTCCTGCTTTTTATAATTGATCCATCTTTCATTAAATATTCCTTAACATTCTTGATAGCATCATCTTGTAATTCTGTGGTTTCAATGCTTTCTTTCTCATCTGTATATTCTACATCTTCATCTACTTCCCCATTTTCATCCTCTGGCAAATGTTCACTCTGATCAGTCTTTTGATTAATTTTATCTTTTGGGGGAAAGATTACATCAAATCGGGATATAAAATCTGCTAAACAGCAATTATTTAATGCTCGGGGTCTTCGCTGATAACGTTTAATACTGTTGTCTGATTCAATATCAGTTGAATTTTCTGGAAGTTGTTCTAATATGTCCAATGGCTTAAGAAGAAATGTTCTTTCATGTGGTTCACTAGTATTTATGAAAACAACAGTTCTAGTACTCATACGCAAAGGCATTTGCAAAATTAAGTAAGCAGCCTCCTGTGCGCACACTTCTACATGTGTGAGAAATTTATTTCCTATCTGCCGTACTTGTTCCTTTATATTCAAAGATCCTTTGCGAGCTTCCCTGCATGCTTCAAAAAGTAAATTTGACATACCTCTTTGTGACTTTGATATATAAGAAACAATATATGCTGCACAAGCATAACCATCCAGAATGAACTGAACATCAATGTTTGCTTCCCAAGACTTAAGCAGAAGTTCATTATATGAATTGATTCTAATTTCAGATGTTTGTCGTTTCAAAAATAATTTTGGCGATTTAAGAGAAGACCTAATTGCGCATAAGTACATTTCTTCACTCATTCCAAGTTTTTCAAGAAAATCTGTAAATGACATTTCTTCACCTGATTTCATCTGATTCAATATTTCAGATATTTTTTCATAGTTCTTTGACAGGTTGGGATATATGTCATATTCACTTTCTTCAGTTGGCTCTAAAATTCTAGTTTCTGGCATTGGTGGTAAAGGAAAATTAAATCTGCAAATAGCTTTACCCTTTTTCCTGCATGTACGAGCGTGTCTGTGTGTTTGATAATTTATCAACTCTGCTATACCACTGTTTTGACGGCAAGTGGAATGGCAATCTATAAATTGGCTAAGACATTGTATTTCAGACTGTCCATAAACTGGAGCATTTTCTATCCATACAAGCATGTGTATATGGGGGGAACCTCTCTGTTGGAAGTCTACTCTATAAAAAAAATCTTTCACCTTTCCTAAAGGTTGCAATTGACTTTTGAGGACAGTAGAAATGAAAACTTGAACTCTGTGATTGAAATAACGAGAACATGTCACTGGATCGGCTTTTATCAATTCACATTTTTGAATCCAGGACAATGAATTTAATTCATTTTCTGTGTAATCTTTGTTATGCAGAATTTTACCAAGAATTCTTAAAAGACTTTTCCATCTAGTTTCTGCTGCAGATAAAGAACAAAACCATGTTGGAATGCCTAACTGTTTTATCATGGCATATATATCTTTCTTTGCACATTCCCAGTATGCTGGTGATCCTCTTAATGTTTTTAATACTCGATACGCTTCATTCAGTCTAACTATGTTGTCAAAAGAAGTTGGATTTAAAACATCTGCAACTGTTGCCTTTTTTCCATTATTTTGGCATTTCCTCATTGCTAAGGCTACTTTAACTTGAATCTGTTTTATCTGCAACTTTTTCAATTTAAAGAAAATATTTGGAATTGAACAAGCAGCTCTCCTATCTATACACCGCAATTCCCATTTACAAATAGTACTATAATAAACACGAGTTTTACGTTCTTTGTTTTTCGGGCGTTTTTTACCACAGTATATTGTTGGAAAGGCAAGATATTCTGCATTTTCATCTTGATATATTCCAAGAGGAGTCTGACCTTCACCTGGTGCAAAGGAAAAATTTTTATTAAATGCCCTAACATCAACTGATGTAACAGTGCGTCAGTGTTCCCAGTCAGGCGATTCTCAAAATTTGGATCTTCTGTCCATCCATCAGATTCATCAGAATTTTTTGTATTATCACCTTGTTCTTCGACATCAATTTCCTTCTTCACTGTGTTCTCTGAACCAAGGAAAGGTTCAACAATAAAAGTTTCAGAACTATGAAGAACATTAGTTTCTTCTTTGGCCACTTCATTACCATGAAGATGTATAACGGACTCATCAATATCATTTTCTTTACTTTTTTTTGATTGTACATCTGTATTTTTCCCATTATATTGTTCAAAATTATACCATTCATTCTGTTCTGAAGTATTCCAATTTAAGTTTATTTGAATTCCTTCATTTTGGAACAGCTCACTAGTGGCTAGGAGATATTTCAAAGCATTTATACATTTGTTTGGTCTTATTGCTTCATACATTACAGAGTGTTTATAACTTTTTTTCCTTTTTAATTTTACTTGAATAGTTTCAGTGTTTGTCAATGTTCTAGGTAACATTGCAACTGTTGAACTTACATCAGTAGGAACATTGACAATATTTCCACGAAGACTTTTCTGACCACCTCTTGGTTTTTCAACAAGTTGCATGAATGGAATTCTTGGAGTAATAAGCCTCTCTTCCATTTCAGTTATTTCCAATTCAGATGGTTTATCTGGAAATCCCATACCATTAATAACTGCGCAACTAGGTACTTTATTTGCTTTGATGTTTTCATCACAAGTTTTGCATATCCATTCAATATCATCTTTACTTTTTATACCAATTAAGCATGATTTTGCTAGTGCAGATCTCTTTTTTAAACTGTGAGCTTTAACAACACTTCCTTTAAACCAAATCTGTGTGCAGCATGAGCAAATGTATGAAGGTCCATCACACACTTCTTTTTTAAATTTTAAGATGCATTTTTCAATAGCCTTCTCCATACAAGGATTTGTACACACCATATCTTTGTCTTTGGAAAAAACTTTTTTTACACTATTTTGTAAAACTGTGTTACCTGGTTTATCTGGTAAAATATATGCACATTTTTTAGATGAATGAAAAGTTTCATGTGCTCCATTTGCTTCATCTATTTTCCTCTTTTTTGATATAAAATTGTGATCATAGAACAAATTATTTGTGTTATTCAGTTCATCAGAATGTTCACTGTAAATTTCATCATTTACAAAAACTGCAGTTTTACCTACAGGTTTTTTCAACACATTCTTAATACGAAATCCACAGGCTTCATATTGTATGATTTCCAATGAAGTTGTTGACAATGATAAGCAGAGTTTTCGCAAAAAAGAACAAAGATCTTGAAATGTATGCAAAATAGAAAGAACACACTGTCCTTCTGGATGACAAAGAGCATTTATACCTCTACTATGAGAGTCGAGTATTGCAGCAGAATGAAATATTACAATACACATTCTGTACTTTGAAAATATGCTGTTTAAACTATTTTCTAAAGAAATTCCTACCGGTAGTCCTGTGCTATTTTTTTCAGACATAAAACCAAAATCACAATTTGACAAAAAATTAAATGTGAAATATTTTAGTCTGTACTTAACAAGTTTTGGCAAATCTGAAAATTGCAAAAAAATTTCGGTTATTTTATTAATTGCTCTTAATTTATTGTACAACATATCACCTGAATTTAATACTAAATGCAAATCATTCTTATCAAAAGAACTGACTTGCTTCAAACATGTATGAATGAAAAACATGAAACAATTTGTCATGCATTGCCTTCCTCTAGAATTCTCACTAAATCTTGATGCATTCTGGCAGAAGTCAGCTTTTACAACTGATACAGAAATTACCACTTCCATCATATTTCTATACACCAGAGTGCTAAATATAAAAGCGAACTTCGCTTGCTTGGAAAGGAACCATCAAAAACAGTTCTGACATTCTTGAATCATTCAAACATTTGTATTTAACAAAAAAAAATGTGTTGGCATCAACACAAAAATAAGGATTAAAAAAGAATACAAGTTAATAAGAATAAATGTACATTATTATACATTCCTGATATCTATAAATATTATTAAAATAAAAATCCTACCTTGTTTATCTTCTTTGTCTACTTCTTGTTACCCTGGGAAAAAAAATATTAGTGAAACTAAAATAAAAAGAATAAAAAAGTATATCCAAGATTACTGGTTCAGGAACAGTGAACATTTAAAATATTACTAGCCAGTTTCAGAATAGAAAATATTTTAAATTTTAACATTCAGAAATAAGGATATGTTAATTACAGCCTTTTAATCGTCTAATTTTGACAAAATATGCAAATATTAACAAGAGGTTCCCAAGAGCCTGAATCGCTCACCTGTTATTTTTTGTGTAGATCTTGCATCAATGATTATTTTTGCTATTTAATGTATACCGTCGCATTTTTCGCCTTAATATTGACTTGTACAGCTAAAATATAGAATCCTGACCCAAATATATATGGTTGCTAGGGACTTTTTCATCGGCTGCTATGGACTTTTTCAATGGCATTGACTCTTGACCTTCCATTTTGACTTGAACAGGTAAATTGTAGGGTCCTGAACCCAAATATATCTGGTTGCTAGGGACTTTTCCATCGGTTGCTATGGGATTTTTTCAATGACCTTGACCCTTGAGCCTCCATATTGACTTGTACAGCTATGAATCTAAATATATATGGTTGTTAGGGACTTTTTCATCGATTGCTACGGACTTTTTCAATGACCTTGACCCTGGGCTCTCCGCTACCATTTAATTTATTTCAAGTTATGCTCTAAACATCTGTGACAATATGTCAGACCATTATTTTTACTGATAATTACTGTTTACATGTAAATAATTTTTCAAGGGCAAAAACTCCTATATGGGGTCAATTGACGATTTTGGTCATGTTGACTTATTTGTAGATCTTACTTTGCTGAACATTTTTGCTGTTTACAGTTTACTGCAAAATTTCCTTAAAATTAACAATTCAGGGGCAATAACTCGAAAATGGGTTGACTGATTCGTCTGAAAATTTCATGGTAAGTAGATCTTGACCTCATAAACATTTTTACTTCTTGTCAGTTTTGCTCTAACTGCTTTAGTTTTTGAGATATGAGCCAAAAAGTGCATTTTTCACCTATGTTCTATTTTTAGGCATGGCAGCCATGTTTCTCGATGGACAAGAAAATTAAACATAAAATTTATACTAGATACCCTAAGGATCTTTCAGCCTAAGTTTGGATGAAATTGATTCTATAGTTTCAGAGGAGAAGATTTTTGAAAGTTTACAAAGATGACAAAAAAATGTGAAAACTTGTCTTTAAAGGGCAAAAACTCCTATATGGGGTCAATTAACGATTTTGGTCATGTTGACTTATTTGTAGATCTTATTTTGTTGAACATTTTTGCTAGTGTTTACAGTTTGTCTTTATCTATAACTAGAAATTGTGTCTGTAATACACGGATACCCCGCCCTATAATCCATATAAACACAAAACTTAACCAGTTGCTCAAGCATAAAATGTAGGTCATAATGACCCAAATATTGTATGACTGCTCAGTACTACCCAAGGCACATCCACTGATGAAGTTTCATTGATACACTATGCTTAGTTCCAAAGAAATGAACCTAAACGCAAAACTTAACCAGAGTCGCTCAAGCATAAAATATATGTCATAATGACCCAATTATTGTATGACTGCTCAGTACTACCCAAGGCACATCCACTGATGAAGTTTCATTGATACACTATGCTTAGTTCCAAAGAAATGAACCTAAACGCAAAACCTAACCAGAGTCGCTCAAGCATAAAATGTAGGTCATAATGACCCAATTATTGTATGACTGCTCAGTACTACCCAAGGCACATCCACTGATGAAGTTTCATTGATACACTATGCTTAACGCAAAACTTAACCACATAGTTCGGACGGACGTACAGACGGACTGACAAGGGTAACTCTATATGCCCCATCCACATTCGTGGGCGGGACATAATAATATTCCAGATAATAACCTAAAACTGCAAAATTTCCTTAAAATTAACAATTCAGGGGCAATAACCCAACAAAGGGTTGACCGATTCGTCTGAAAATTTCACGGCATGTAGATCTTGACCTGATGATCATTTTTACCCCGTCAGTTTTGCTCTAAATGCTTTAGTTTTTGAGATATAAGCCAAAATCTGCAGTTTACCCCTTATATTCTATTTTTAGCCATGGCGGCCATGTTTCTCAACGGTTAAGAAAATAAAACATAAGCTTCATACTAGATAGCCTAAGGATCAATCCACTTAAGTTTGGCTGAAAATGGTTCAGTAGTTTCAGAGGAGAAGATGTTTGAAAAAGTTTACGACGGACGGAGGACGGACGACGACGGACGCCAAGTAATAGCAAAAGCTCACGTGTACTTTTAGGACAGGTGAGCCAATTAAAAAAAAACAGAACAATGGTTAAAGAAAAATAAATATACCAGGGTTTTTGGTATCTCATCTAGGTGAGTCATCGACTCATCAAATTTCCAGAATTCAGGATTAACATAACACTGTGATACTCATCAATATTTTGAAAAATCAAAAACCCTGATATACAGCAAAGCTGAATGGAATAGTGATTAAAATTTAAATTGTTTGCATAACTTAACTAAAAATTTGTGTTTGATGTTAACAATACTAAATGTGTGTCATCAAAAATTTCTATAATTTTTTTTTTTCAAATTACATTATTTGCACTGAACTTGCAAATGACAGTTTTAGAATTTTTATTTATTTCCCTGTTTGAACAAATGTACACCAAAGTTGTTTACTGGAAAGTGCAAAGTTCATTAAAGTACCCCTGAAATGTTTAAAAAATTTGGAACTATGCTTTTACAGCACATAATGTAATTTCATCATACATGTCATATACTATAAACAGCTTTGGTCAACTGAATGTAAATTTCTTGTAAAGGTGATAATTTTTTTGATAGTCATGTTTGACTAGAAATACCAAAAATAAAAGTAACCAGGCCTACATGTACCTGAAATGTAACAGAAGACTTTTTTTTAATGTAAGTTTTTTTAAAGACAATTCCATTCATGTAAGCTTAAAAATATAATTTAAAAAAAACGAGAAAATATGTGTCCACAGAATGTTATGTCCCGCCACGCAGCAAATACTTTAACTAATCATCAATTACCATGAAACGGAGGTCGTCACATACTTTTAATCTGAGTTTTGAATAGATCCCATGTATAATTATCTTACAAATAAGTCTGAATCTCAAAGATGGGCATAGATACCTTATGAGGTTTTATATGATGAAGTTTCATACTGATATGACATTTATTTATATTGAATTACCTTTAAACTTATCTTTAACATAAAGAAAAAACAAATTGACATATGGATGGACAAACAGACACCTTGCTGCTATCATAGACGGGACATAAAAACAAAGGACATTGAAACATGGTATAATACCTAACACTTGCAATCCTACTTGTGTACCATGCACACAATGCAACAACAGTTAAAAAAAAATCAAAATGGACAATACTATCACTATTATAACGTTATTGCATGAACATGCACTGATCATTGTCTTTTTCTGTAATAAAGAGAGAAAAAAATCATTTTACTAAAAGATGATCGTGCAAAAATATACAGACATAATTGTTTTTGAATTTACAATTTATGTCGATTAACTATTATTGGCATAATTCTTTCCTATAAAGAAAAAATTCTATCCCATAGTAAAGGTATTTAATAATTTCAATAACTAACTCCAAAATTGTGATTTCAAAGAACAATACCCATTACTCAGGAGTATTGGACCAAATTCAACTAGATGTAACTCTGAAGTAACTTATAGCCCCTACTCATTTCATTATGATAAACCTTGAAAATATTTTGAAAATAAAATAAAGTAGGAGGTGAACTACACCATTATGTCATGTAAGTGAAAAAGATTAACTAAAAATTTCATTGGAATCCAGTCCCTGCTTTATATTATGAGGAGAAGCGGACAGAAGCTTGAGCCGCCAACTTCCCCCCTCCCCCTCCCACCCGATCCCCAAAGTCCATGTTTTGTTATGGGAAACACCAAAAATTATACGGATAAAAAAATGAAATAGGAGGTGCACAATAGTATTATGAGAGGAAAAATTATGCAAGAGTCCCTGGTTAAGAAGGAAAAGCAGACAGAAGCTGCCCCCCCCTTACATTTTGTATATGTCGTGTTATATGAAAACCCCAAAGTGCCCCATACAGTGTACATACATGTAATAAAGAAGGAGTACCAGGGATGTCTGAAACTAACCACTAGAGGATGAAAATGAGGCAGAGCTCCAGATAAGAATTGATGTATTGGGTATTTTACTCTTTATTTTCAAAAAATTGAGTCATGAAAGTCTTTGCTATACCAGATTTGATCTTCACTCATCTGTTTGGCAGTCAATTGGATAATTCAGTACCTTGCTGTTATTTTCTCAGTTTTTAAACAATTTATGTAATATCTTGTATCAGGCTGCATTCTAATACTGTGTTCACACTACATCGCGCATTTCCATTCTAGATACATCATGCGATCGTATATCATGCGATGGATACGTATTGGTTGTTCACATTACAAAATGTCATTCCGCATTTAATCGGGATAGCACGTTCACATCTATTGCGCAATGAGATATAGATTCAAAGAATCATGGGTACACGTGAAGAAGTTTGTACTAGTATACACATGCGTTTAGGAATTTTGTTTTTTATATTTTTATAGAAGAAAAATAATAGATAATTTCTTTAAATACAAACCTTTGTGTTCTAAAGACCTGGGGGTTGATGTGCGAGTAGACGTTTCCTCGTCATTTGAGGGCACAGACTCAATTGATGTGTTGACAGTATGGACTGGGGTTACCGACGGCCTGTCCCCAAGAACAGCATCCATTACATCGAAATAAATGAATCGCATTCGTCCACTTCCTGATTTATTTTGATAAAGTTTTGCTTTTCTATACTACGATCGGAGTGTTTTTATTTTGTTGTGACATTGTTGCCAATTGAACTGTTCTTCCCTATCTTCAATCATTCTGTCCGCAATGTCCTTAAAAACATCTGAATTTCTGTAGGATGAATCCAACATATCTTGGACCTTCTCTTTCGCCCATATCTCAATTAGTTTACTTATTGCAGACTACGCGAATGATTTTTTATTTTACAGGACATTCGGTCTGGTAAACAACCTAGCTTTACCAGACCGAATGTAATTTTACCAGACCAAAATTTCTAATGTGCAAAGGTCTGTGTGCCTCTACTTTGCTTTTCTCTTTCCTTTGATCATCCATAATTTTCTTTTTTGTAGCCTTACCTGGAATGGCTCCTTGCGTATATTTTAATCCTATCATGTTATCCTATCATATTATGAAAATAAACGGAAGTAGTATACTACCGGAAATACGATAAACAAAAAAACAACACCGGACATTTGGTCCGGAATTCAACAAAATTTTACCGGACCGATCCATTTTTTACCGGAAATGTCCGACGGTCCGACGAATTTCGCGTAGTCTGTTATTGTTTGAATATTCCAGATTGCCATGGTTTGTTTTCAACAGATAACACGGGAAATAAACATGCTGTTATGTCTGCTTCCGCTGTATCTCTTGGAGTCTGCGCGTAATTTCATCGCATGATGATTATAGATTGGGCGTTCACATATAATCTGGATTATGTCAATGTGGAATCATCGCGCAATCAAACCACCACCACCTCCTAGAGGTGGTTTGATCGTGCGATGACATCGCGTGATTAATCTAGATTCATTCAACATCTCTTTCTTATGTGAACGGTCTTTCCAGAATAAATATGTGATAATCGCGTGATGAAAATGTAGTGTGAACACGGTATAAAATAATTTATCTATAGTTTTTGGGGAACAGACGTATTCCTGAACATTTATCCTGACCACTGAAGCGTGAAAATGCGGTGAAAGTCGTATGAATAATGTCAGATAGGCATATTTTCCTAGCAACGAATCTACATGTAAATAATTAACTCTTTGTGCATTAAAATCATAAAAATAACACGATTTCACTACAATCTACAATTAAAGAAAATAGTTCCAGAAGGTAAAAGTCACATTACTCTTATTCAAACTCTATCTGCATATTGACATTATTGTGGTTCTTAGCATTCTGTATAAGTTTCATACTATTTTTTTCAAGGCAAACTAAATTTAGAGTGCGGAAACAACAAAATTTCCAATTTTTCCTTATAAAAAGGGACCAGTTCGGGAAAGGTACGAATTTGTTAACGTTAACAAATTTGTTAACTTCTTTAACAAGTTAACCAAGAAGATGTTAATGAATTTGTTAACTTTTGGCCTTTTTAAATTTTGGCTTGAAATAAGCAAAAATGGCATTTTTAAATTAGTTTGCTTACAAAGAGAATAACATTTTGCACATTTAATACCAAGGTTGTAAAATTATTGACCAAGCATTTTTTTGTTACAGGCAAAAATTTTAATTTTTCCCTATTTACCCATTAGAAAAAGGGGTCCTGCATGTTAACAAATTTGTTAACTCTAATTTCAAACTCTGCATTTTTGTAGATGTTTATTGTGTAAGTCAATAATTTTTTTAAGGATTAAAAATTACCACTTGAAAAACCTCAAACACCTGGAAAGAAGTTACAGCAACCCTTAAAATAGACATAAATTCAAAGAAAGTAGTGTTAACAAATTTGTTAACTTTACATTAAAACTTTTGATGTGTTACAAATCTGATCAAATATTCTCTTTAAATTTGATGTTTCCTATTTTTGAGCATTTTGGCAAAATTAACTGTCAAAAATTGGTGTTCTCCAATAAAGGAAACATCAACAGTAACATGAAAATAACACTGCCTGTCATGACACAAAATTTGTTAAATTTAAAAATATTGCGAACAATAGGTTAACGAATTTGTATGCTGTTAACAAATTCGTTAATGTTAACGAATTCGTACCTTTCCCGAATTGGGACATACCTCTAGAACGGTAAAAGTCATATTACTCTTATTCAAAATCTATCTGCGTATTGTGGTATAAGTTTCATAATATTTGGTTCAAGCAAATTAAAGTTAGAGTGCAGAAACCAAAATCGGATGGACCGACGTAAGATCAAGGGTACCACTTACATGTTTTTCAAATTAATCTGTGCTCGTTCGGTTGGTGTGAGACAATGTTACAGATGAACAACGAACATGTGTACAAAATATCCATGATGAAAAGCGCACATACGACCGGATATGGAATCGTAATACACAAAAAAACGGTGCTGGAAACAGTTACAAAATCCGGATTTTTACTGCAAATAACTATGATCCATTAGGGAATTTTCTGACCAATTTAGGGAAAAAGGGACACATTTATGATTGGGAATGGGGCCGAAATTCGAACCTAAAATAAGGGGAGAAAAAACCCTGGAAAGTGAAAATGGCGACAATCTGATTTCGTAAAGCTGTTCTCTATTTATCATCTCGAAACCACAAAGTTTCCAATTTTTGCAAGCGGGATATAAAAAGTCAAAGAAGTGAACACTAATAACCCAAAATTGATAAAAAAAGCTAACAAAAGGTATTTCAAATTTAGCCATTGTTATGAATGATATTCAGTGTAATTAAACAGAAATATCATGTTGGGAGGGGTATATGAAAACTAGAGGCTCTCAAGAGCCTGTATCGCTCACCTGGATTTAACTTTTCACCTTGAGCAGACCTAAAAATTTAAGTGTTGCAGTCAATTTGGCTGGTTTTTCTATAGGATTCTGTGTTAAACTAATTTCAGCTGTGGCAGCCATCTTGGTTTAGTCCAGGTCAACGGAAACATTTCTAAAAGAGAACCATCTAAGGACCATTTCTGCTAAGTCTTGTTCCAACTGGCTAAGCGGTTTCAGACAAGAAGATTTTTAAGTGAATTTTTCTATAGGGTCCAATATTTAACAAAGTTCGGTGTGGCAGCCATCTTGGTTGACAATCCACGTGATCGGACATATTTCTGAAAGAGGATCTCCTAAGGACCAATGCTGCCAAGTCTGGCTCCAATATGTCAAGTGGTTTCAGACAAGAAGATTTTTCAATTAATTTTTCCATAGGGCCCTATGTTAAACTAAGTTCTGCTGTGGCGGCCATCTTGGTTGACAGTCTGGGTCGTCGCACAAAAATTCTGAAAGAGGACCATCTAAGGACCCATTGCTACCAAGTCTAATTCTAATTGACTTAGTGGTTTCAGACGAGAAGATTTTTGAGTGAATTTCCCATAGGGTCCTATGTTAAACTAAGTTCTGCTGTGGCGGCCATCTTGGTTTACAGTCCACGAAATTTGACACATTTCTGAAAAAGGACCTCCTAAGGACCAATGCCGCCAAGTCCTGCTCCGATATGTCAAGTGGTTTCAGACAACACAATTTTTCAATGAATTTTCCTATAGGGCCTATGTTAAACTAAGTTCAGCTGTGGCGGCCATCTTGGTTCACAGTCCGGGTCATCAGACACACCTCTCTAAGAGGACCATCTAAGGACCATTGCTGACAAGTCTGGTTCCAATTGGTCAAGTGGTTTAAGGCAAGAATATTTTTCAATGAATTTTCCCATAGGGCCCTATGTTAATTTAAGTTCGGCTGTGGCGGCCATCTTGGTTAACAGTCCGAGTCATTGGACATATTTCTGAAAGAGAACTTCCTAAAAACCATTACTGCCAACTTTGGTTCCAACTGGCCTTGTAGTTTCATATAAGAAGGTTTTTGAAATTCACCCCCCCCTTTTTTTTCTATTTTTAGTAACAGCAGCCATGGAAGTCGGGGATGCCAGACATAAGTTTGGAAGGGGGCCAGCCAAGAACCATTCCACCAAAGTCTGGTCTCAATTGGCTCAGTGGTTTGAGAGGAAAAGATCTTAAAAGCAAAGTTTACGCTGAATACCGTCTTTAAAGGGCAAAAACTCCTATAAGGGGTCAATCAACGATTTTGGTCATGTTGACTTATTTGTAGATCTTACTTTGTTGAACATTTTTGCTGTTTACAATTTGTCTTTATCTATAATAATATTCAAGATAATAACCTAAAACTGCAAAATTTCCTTAAAATTAAAAATTCAGGGGCAATAACCCAATAAAGGGTTGACCGATTCGTCTGAAAATTTCATGACAGGTAGATCTTGACCTGATGAACATTTTTACCCCATGTCAGTTTTGCTCTAATTGCTTTAGTTTTTGAGATATAAGACAAAAACTGCAGTTTACCCCTATGTTCTATTTTTAGCCATGTCGGCCATGTTGGTTGACAGGCGGGGTCATCGGACACATTTTTTAAACTAGATACCCTAATGATGCTTGTGGCCAAGTTTGGTTCAATTTGGCCCAGTAGTTTCAGAGGAGAAGATTTTTGTAAAAGTTAACAGACGACGACGACGGACGACGGACGACGGACGCCAAGTGATGAGAAAAGCTCACTTGACCCTTTGGGTCAGGTGAGCTAATAATATTATCAATTATATTCACAAATGCAGCATATGTAGAAAATGAAATTGACAAATTTAATACCCTCAGTCAATTTTAGGAGAAAACACGCATATATCAATCTTTATCTTATTCCCAGGTTTGTATGTTACTTGTAAGTAATACTATTATAATGACTTTCACATATACAACATCTGTAAAAAATTAACTTCACAAAATTTATTATCCCAGTCTAGATAACTTTTTGGTTTTTTGACGGCTGTTCCGGTTATAAAACAACACCCTACTTTACAAAATAAACTAAACATGCTATACACTGTAAATTTTTTATGATTCAAACATTCATGATTAATATGATAAATTTAATTGATATACATTGACAGTATATATATGATACTACACTGCAGTGCATAAATGTTCCGCTAATAAGTTATATAACACACCACTTTAAATCGTTTTTCTTTACAAAGTAACACGTTCACATACAAAATAATTAACATTAAACATGTTAAATAGTATTACTGATATGATTAACTGAATATATATTTTTAGGCATTTTCTTGGGAATCAACCAGATACTAAATCTGTATAAATAAATGAAATTACATAAATACTTACTCTTGCAATCTCGATTGGCGTGCTTCACGTGTAACGGTACTGAAAATGCCGCTAGGTGTCTCTGATAAAATGGAATCCGGTTTGTGTCTGGATGACAATAGGCGCAAGGCACCAAAAGGGTGCCTACGCCTAAAAAGGGAGAACAAATATTTCCGGGAATGGAACGTTGGTATATGTTTCAATTTAGGGACCGGTCATTATTTATTTCCAGGGAGGTCGGCAAAATGTAAATTTGGAGTCAGTAAAAATAACTGACAACCCCCACCCCCCTTTTTATATATATCAAAATTTTTGAATTTCAAATGACTATAATTTCATAATTTATTGCTTATATTCCAGTTAACAGGTAAAATAGCTCAAAGGGAATGGAATAAAGATTATATATACAATTAACATAAAAACATTTGTACAAATATCTTACATTAAATAAAAGAAATATCTTGAATTTTAAAATTGATTAACATTGTTTTTTTTGGAGTGTGAGTGTGCAATTAAAAGTTAGGAATAATACTGAGTCTGATATTGTGACAAAGAGTTTAAAAATTATAATGCATGGTTGTAAAAACATCTACGTAGGAATGAAGGGTATTGCAAAGGATTTTTGGCTTTTTGGCCGAGCGAAGCGAGGAGAAACAATTTGTAATACAAAAATTTTAACATACATTTATTTTTATTTATTTTTTTGAATTGAGAATTTGAAAAAAGTTTGACCCCCTCCGCAGATGAAAAATGACCGGTCCCTTGGAGCCTGTGTTTATGAATTATCAATGTTCATCGTGACTGTAGTATTACATACCAAATCCGAGAAATACGCAAGCGGAAAAATAATCTCAAGATTTCAGGGTCGTACCATGCGTTGGCTGTCATGTTAACAACAAATTTTATTTATCGACGTTTTCCACATTGACTGTCATGTTAAATACAAAATTGATTTTTCAACATGTACATAAAATGTAGATCAAGTTTGATTTCCAAAAACATTACAGGAATACTGCTTAAATAATATTTTATTTTTCCCCTTTTCCACTAAATGATTTACGTTTTTTTAGTGAAAACTGATGAATAATAATTTATTTCAGTACCCATGAATCAAGGCACCACAACATCTGGTACTACAACAACAACCTCAGAACCAATCACCAGTACATCAACAACAACAACATCAGAACCAGTAACCAGTACAACAATAACAACAGCATCAGATCCAATCACCAGTACAACAGCAACACCAGAACCAGTCGCCAGTACATCAACAACACCAGAACCAGACACAACAGATCAGATGGACACAACCAAAATTGGTATGTTCACCATTACATATTTCAACAAGAATAGAACAAATGGTGTACTTGGTCACTCTTTTAGTACAGACATATCTTACACAAAAAGTCTTATGCATACCATGGAAGCAAATAATGTGAAAGAATTAGGTAAAAATAATAATCATATAAAATTAGTTGTTTATATTATTATAGGATTTTTCATTGCAATTTTTTCCCCATTGAGTTGTTACATTGGTGTCAAGTATGTTAAAAGAACAAAAGAAAAGAATAGGATAAAAAAGACTTACAAAAAAATGTGGGAAATGAATACAATATATCGTAAAACCACAAATATCTAGTTACTTGATTATCAGACTAATATCTAATAGTGTATTTTTTACTTTCTATCAGGTTTAATTATATGGGCCACATGTGCAACTGTCATCTTTGTCATCACAGCAATAACCTTATATCGTGTAAAACGCAGATCAAATGGCTACATTCAAGTTCCTGGCACCATCGACACAACCATATCTAATCCATCATATACACCATCCTTCATACCTACTCCTCCTTCCCAGTCACCAACACCATCTGTAAGGTATCATTCTATATTATCAGAAGATTCTGACTCATCTGCACCAACTGACACAGAACCAATTGCGATGCAACCTATAGCATCCAGAACCCGATCCCAAACAAGAAGAAAGCTAACATTTGAGGATGATTTGTAAAAGTTTTTGGTTTATTTTGTTAAAAAAAAGTTTACTCCTCTTTAATAAAGAGCTAACATTGAGTATGATTTGTAAAAATTTTTGGTTTTTTGTTATAAAAGTTTACTCCTCTTTGATAAAAAAATAACATTTGAAGATGATTGTAAAGATTTTTGTTTTTTTTTTAAAATACTCCTTTTTGATAAAGAAAAGAACAATTTGAAATGTTTAAAATACACTTTTCTTTAAATTTAAAAGACCTGAATATAAAAAAATAGTTTTTTTTTTGGAATATGAAAATTATTCAACAAGTATGTGCTACATTTCAAAAGGAATGCTGAGATAATCGATCTGTGTTAATTATGTTATATTACTGTTTTTGTTTAGTGATCATATCATATGAACATTTCACTAGAAATTTCAGGTCTTTCATTTTCAAAAAGTTGCACTAATTTTCATTTTCAACCATGAATTGAGGTATAATATTGACTAATATATTGAATAAATAAATGGTGAAAACAAAATTTGAAATAAGTACAATTAAAGAAGTAAAAAGGTGCAATCAATAACACCACTATAATGTTTCATTTTGAAAAAAAGGGTATGATCACTCTACATATTAATGCTAAGTTGTGTTTTTAATTTCTTGACCTTAATGACATGTGTATTATATCTCAAATAGGATGTTGAGAAAGGTTGTAAATATATTGGTTCAATTTGTTTTCTTGTTTTTTTTTTCTATTTTATAATTTTTTTCGTATTAGGATGATAAGATTATATATTTTTTTAAGTTAAAATATTAGAATGGTCTCCAATTTTTTTTTGAAAATCTCTACTTCTTTGCAACTAATGAGGTAAATTCAAAGTGTTTGATTTTGAGTACAATCCAGTAATAACAACAGAATTTACTCCTTAACATCAGCAAATGTCAAAATTATCAAAATTAGCTATTTAGATCTACTTACAGTGAAATTTTGATTTAAAATCTGATGTTTACAAAGTTTTGAAGTTTTTAGCACTATATTGTGGAAACCATAAGGAATAGAATTGACTTTAAATTGAAATAGTGTTCAATTTATAAAATCCAAACGTACTTGGCTATATGATAAATGGTCTAATTTTTTTCTCTTATAAGGTTGCTTATATATATATATATATATATATATATATATATGTTTTAATTTTGTAATTTTACTCATGAGACAATCATTAATACCAAAATATTTTCTGAGTAGCCAAAGATTGGTTTTATACCTTTTCATTACAATTTTTTAATAAAAAAAAAGTTTTGCATGTTATGCTTTGTACAATTGTTGATTATGTAGTTTTAGAAATAATTAAAGAAGTATGACTATGTTGTTGATGGTCATTTATCATAAGAAAATACCAAGTTTGTAAAAAAAAAATTATTGGAATATCAATATGAACTAGATTATCAGTTGAATGTTATTAGGAGGATATATTTGGATAGATATTTTTAAAAAATGAAAAGTATATCACAAAATATTCCTAGAACTTTTTAGCTCACCTGACAAAAAGACATGTTAGCTTTTGCCATCACTTTGCATATGGCGTCCGTCCGTCGTCCGTCTGTTAACTTTTTACATTTTACTCTTCTCTTCTAAATCCACTTGGTCAAATTGAACTAAACATGACATGGAGCATCTATGTAAGGTCTTTTATTCTCATTTTGATTGATTGGACAAAAAACATAGATGTCATGGAGGGGTCTAGTTACTGGTTGTCTGATGTATAAAATTATTATCTCCTCTGGAACCGTTGTCGAATTTATTGGAGTTCCTTTATAACCTTACATAACAATCACAGTTACTATTAAGATTTTAATATTTTTTATCCATGGCTTAATGACAGGTTAGCGATACAAAGAACGGTTTGAGCCTGTAGTTTTTGAAACAAAACATCTTAAGTTTTGTTCTGCACAGACATGATATGAAACTAGGTATCAGAAAAGCAATATCAATCAAGATGTGATTTTGTGTGAAGAGTTTCTGTATAACCTGTCATCAGACACATCAATTAATGGTCGTTGATTTCTGAGGTATCTATAAAATTCATATCGCGGAGTAAAATATAATGGTTCACTGATCACGTTCAATTGTTGAACTAGTGGGTGTTGGTGGCCTGTTATATGTTGATAAAGATATCGGAAAGTTTAATTTATGTTAGAAGGCAATGATTTTGTAATATTCCAACCTGTTTCTGTTGTGAAATAAACCTTATTGTCGTTTACGATGTCCTGGTGTGCAATTTGTCGGTCAGTGTATAGGTAACATATTAGTTATTTGTATCCTATCCCATACAAAATGTGAAGAAACACGTGAACCCATAAATAATTTCGACCCTCCACATGAAGACGTGTTACATTGTGTGATGTGAAATTTCACATGACATAGTTTTTCCGGTCAGTGGCAGTGTTTTAGAAGGTTTTTGACTAGTTGATCTCTGATGTGTCGATGATTTAGCATATTATGTATTCGATTTAATTTGTTAAATGATATGTGAAGTTATCATTTTAACGGTTGGTTATCTTGATTTATGATATTTTAGAAAAGGTTGAATGATTTTTAATGTAAAAAATCACACACTTTACGAGGATACTCAATAGTCGAGGATGAAAATAAAAATACAACAAAAAAATATCCGAGTTACAAGAGATACTACAAACAAATTGCATCACTTTTACCCAACAAGAGATTCATTTTCCATTTCCTGGTGTTTGATATAACAGGTCAATGAAGTTTATTGAACATTATCATATCAGTGTCCTATACAGTACAACAGATAGAAACACGTCACTTTTAGCCAATCACAAGGTTTAAAAAAAATCAAATGCTACTGTTTAGTCCCTAATGCCTAGGTAAATTCATGTGAATGGATTGCAAAAGAATTTAAGCCAATCGAAATATTTCATCAGTCTCGTGTTCAATGAAAAAAAAATGAGTAGGCGATATCCAACACGTATTGTAAACCAATCGAAAAATTGTTTATAGATCTCATAAACAAAAACCACACACGTCACCTTTAACCAACCGAGAGAAAAAAATTAACACTTTTAACTAGTCGAATTATTTAAAAGCTTAATATATTTAATATGAGGGATCCTATATTGGATATAACGCAGGTGTCCCTCAATGTCAGTTAGGGGTCCTTTAGACTACGTCACTTTAAACCAATCGAACCTTTTCATAAAAAAAACCACATACACACGTCACTTTTAACCAATCGAATTACCGAAAAGGCCTTTTATGTCAGTTAAAAAAAACCAACGAACCCTGATAGAAAACATACGAAATAACCCTATATATACATACTCGACATTACAGAATCATTTGATAAAATTATCAAGTGGGAAATGTTTGGCAATACTTCATTTGATTTCTGGCATAGGGTAAATAAAAGTACTCAAATCCCGCGGAAACACGACTAGGAAAATATGTTCAAAAAATATCCTTCCATAAATGATATACTGAACGAAATGGAGTCGACCAGTAGCATTATTGATTGGGCCGACCGAAACAAACTGCTCGATCATCCTCTAGTAATAAAGAGATTGAAACAAGAGACAAACATCTGGGACATTGTAAATGCAATATCCGACCCAGACGTTCTTATAGAATGGGCCATAGACAGTTTGCTTCTACAACACGACAAAGTTTTGAAAAGACTAGAAACATTACTGACATGTGTGAAATGTAAAGCAAAACTGAATTCTTCCATAGATTTAAAACAACACCAACAAATGTGTCAGATGCAAAACACCCCTCAACCATCTGGAAGTCTAACATGCTCGTGGTGTAGATCGCAACTACCTTCACACGCGCAGTTAAAAGAACACGAGGAATTTCACCAGTTTATAGAAGATTTAATTGCAAATGACCGTAGTGACACGACGAGTACTGACTATTCAGCTTGCAAATTGAGGGGTGAAAGCAATAAAAACGTATTAAAGTCGGACGACATGTACGACAAAGATCGCACTCCATTAGATGCTGCGATCGATATCGTACAGTACGGAGGAGGAAAGGAGGATGAAGACTTACCATATGTATTTAAAAAAAAAGGACAAAAAACGTTTGCGAAAAATCTGGCAACTGAAACAACGTACAGCTTAAAGTTCAGGACCGGTTGGAAAAATCACAAAATCAAGGATCTCGTTAAACAGATACATTCAATGTTCAAAGACGTCATAGAAAAGGTCAGAAGTGAAGGAGGAGACTTAGGCAGAGTCGTGATAAATCATCCCGAATTGAACCATGCTATAGTCGTTCCATTAGACAAATGGTCAAACATCGACGCCAATAGGGTCATGGAAGCCGTAGAACGAGTCTTGAACAGCGACGAAAATCTGCCGATCGATGATCAAATGTCTATCGTCGTTGGAAACATCTCCGTTCCGAAAGGCAGTGGTAGAACTCAACCAATCACAAGACTGTACGGAGAAGACAGTTCTATAGCAATGAAACGTTCCATCCTACGGGTGGAAAACGCGGGAGATCACCTGTGTCTTCCGACGGCCATCGGAAGAACGTTTGTTAAACTGTGTCGTTGGTTACATTGGAAGAATGGAGAAAAATAACGCAGAGTGACCCCTCCACCATGAACGCAACGATGAAAGTCATTAAGCACAGGGTCATGACAGGAAGTTATCTACGGAACATTAAAACCCCCTGCAACAATCCCTGTAGAAAAAACATGGCAATTACCTTGTGTCGAGAAGCCAAAATGCCGACGAACAGACCGTTAAGCCTTGTAGACATCAAACCGTTTGAAGATCTTCTTGACGTGAACATTCAAGTGTTATCAGCAATATTATGTAATAAATTCTGTCGAGTTGTCCACGATCCAGGTCGTCGAAATTTGTATCTTTATCTATCGAAACTCGAAAACGGAGAGGACCATTTCGACGGCATCGGCAGTATCAGTGGGGTCTTTGGCTACGGTTATTTCTGCGAGACATGCCTCAAGCCATATAAAAACAAAGGTAAACATGCATGCGTGACTTCGTGCAACGTGTGTGGTAGTAACAATTGTAACGTGGGAGTAGACGAAATGTCTTGCTACTCCTGTTATCGCACTTGCCGCAGTCAAGTCTGTTTCGATAGACACACTGCCAAAACAGACAAAAGGGGGAAGGAAGTAGATAAATCGATGTGCGATAAAATGTACCAATGAAGACTATGTAGGAAAGTCATCAACAGGGCTGAGAGGAAACCAGAAGAACACATCTGCAGAGAATGGAAATGTAAAAATTGTTTCCAATACCAATTGGGTCAGCACTTGTGTTTTCAACGCAACAAAGCCCCAAAAACGAAAAAAGTTCCCCGTAAGTTCTTTTTCTATGACTTTGAAACGTACAAGCGTGACGACATTTTGCAATGCCTTGACAGATACGTCCCTGGTGATCCGTGCGAAAATGAATGCACGTCAGATTCTAGATGTAACAAATGCAGAATTTGCACTAACTGCAAAGAGTCGTGGTGTGGGTTATACGAACACAAGGTGTTCTATGCAGTGTTACAATCGACTTGTGAGAGATGCGGTGCCGATGAAGAGGAAGACGAATTGATGGAAAATTCCAAGTGTTCGGAATGCGGAAGCCGATGCGAAAACTGTCGAGTTTTCAGTGACAAAAAGATCGTTCTACCTTGTTCAGACACTTGTGGCTACAGACAAAGGGTGTTCAAAGGTCACGGCGTGCCGGCTCAGTTTTGTTCCCACATCATGACACGACACTATAGAAACACCGTGTTGATCGCTCATAATGCCAAAGGATTCGATTCGACAGTTATCCCATACTGAACGCTTTGATAGATCGCCACGGAGTGAAACCACAAAAGATACTGTACGACGGCTCGAAAATAAATTACATGAAAATTGGCTCGGGATTAGATCTAACCTTCATAGATAGCCTAAACTTTCTCGCAATGAGACTCGGTCGCATTCCCGAGTGTTTCGGTTTGACCGAGTTGCACAAAGGACACTTTCCCCATCTTTTCAGTGGACCGGATAATCTTGACTACAAAGGTAGCTGGCCACCTCCTTGGTATTACGGAACGGAATCCATGTCACAGAAAGAGCTGGAACACTTTATGGACTGGTATGACACGAAAAAGGACAGCACATTTGATTTTCAAAGGGACCTGCATGACTATTGCGTTTCAGACGTGGATATTTTGAGAAGGGGGTGTATGAAATTTAGAAAGCTTATGAAGGAAGTAACGTCGACCGTCAACGACAAGGGCGAAAAGATCAGAGAGGGGGTCGATCCTTTCGATTACGTCACAATAGCGTCAGCTTGTCAAGGCATCTTTAGGGAACTGTTTTTGGAAGCGGAGTACGTCACAGAGGTCAAACACATTCCTACGGGGGAGAGATGCACCTGTCCATCCCAATTCAAAAACGACAAACTCTACATCCGACTACCCAACGAAAGTGACTGGACGTCCAAAGAGGATGCATCGGACAGATACCAAGTGGGGAAAAAGATGTTTTCCAAATCGAATATTGCACTGGTCCCGTCAGAAGGCTACGTAACGGACACGTTCAGCAAAGCTTCCATTCAATGGTTGGAATGGACGATGGAAAAACACAGACGCAAAGATCGACCTATGAAAATCGTGCACGGACTAAATGGACACGAACACAGAATAGGACCCAACCGATTGGACGGATACCACGAGGAGTCCAAAACGGCATACGAGTTTTTGAGTAAGTGATGATGAAGACAATAACAACACAATTTTATTGATTTGACACCTTTTTTTGGGGGGGATACCGCATTCTGGAAAGGAGACAGATGTGTGGGCATTCTATGAGCGGCGGCGGCGGCATATGCTTATAAGCATTATAAACAAGATAAGCTTATATGCTTATATGCTTATATGCTTATCATATCTCATTTTTTTTACAGGCTGTGTTTATCATGGCTGTCCAGATTGTTTTCCTCACGACAGAACGACCACCAAACACCCCGTAACAAATCATACGATGAGCGAGCTGTACTACGTGACAAAAAAGAAAGAGTCGGATTTAAATAAACTTGGATACAGATACGTATGTATTTGGGAACATGACTTCCGTCGAATGTTGAAACATGACGACGAGATGAACGAATTTGTATCCTCGTTAGACATTGTGGATAGATTGAACCCGAGAGACAGTTTCTTCGGAGGACGAACGAATGCAATTAAATTGTACCATGAAACCACCGAATCGGGGGAAACAATAGAGTATCTCGACTATACCAGTTTGTATCCTTATGTCAACAAGTACGCCAGATATCCGATCGGCCATCCAACTATCATAACGTCTGACTTTCGAGACATTTCGATGTACTTTGGATTGGCCAAAGTCCAAGTGTTACCACCGAGAAAATTATTTCATCCCGTTTTGCCATTTCTATCTCGGGGAAAGCTCAAATTTCCTCTCTGTCGAACCTGTGCAGAGAACGAAAATCAAGAGGATTGCCTGTGCGACGACGTAGATAGAACGATCATGGGGACATTTTGCACGCCTGAATTGAACATGGCTATATCCAAAGGATATTCTCTTGTAAAAATATACGAAGTGTATCACTTCGAAGAGTCTACCGTTTATGACAGAGCAACCGGGCAAGGGGGACTTTTTGCACAATACGTGAACCTCTTCTTAAAACTGAAACAACAGGCATCGGGTTTTCCAGATGAATGTAAGACAGACGAAGACATGATGGACTATATTGCTCAGTTTGCTCAGAAGGAAGGCATACATTTGGACTATGATGAAATAAGAACTAACCCCGGACTTCGGAGTCTTGCCAAGATATGTTTGAATTCTTTTTGGGGAAAATTTGGTCAACGGTTGAACATGAAACAATCGAGTTTCATGTACGAAAACGAAATCGATAAGTTTTTTCAGTTACTATCGGATCCTAGAAAGGACGTGAGAGATTTCCACATAGTAAGCGACGAAATGATTCAACTCGAATACTTGGACAATCCTTGCTTCTTACCCATGGATTTAAAGACAAACATATTTGTGGCAACTTTCACTACGTGTTGGGCAAGACTCAAGTTGTATGATTTGTTAGATATAACAGGAGATAAAGCGCTTTACGTTGACACTGATTCAATAATTTTCACAGATAAAGATAAGGTATTAACTAGTAAACTTCCCATCGGGAAGTATCTTGGAGAACTGAAAAATGAGGTTTCACCTACAGATAAGCACATAACTCATTTCGTTTCCAGTGGACCAAAATCGTACGCATATAAGACGTTGTCTGGAAAGGAGGTGTGCAAAGTTCGAGGATTTTCGCTGGAAAGCCAAACGAATTCTAGACTGATAAACTTTTCTTCGATGAAAGACATAGTGGTCAGCAAATCCGTATTAAGATCACTAACCCTCGTAAAATATCGAGATTGTCTCGAAAACGAAAATTATACAACAAAATAGAAGAAAAAGAATACAAGATGGTATATACTAAAAGACGGTTACTAAACGACCTTCGGACGTTACCGTTTGGATATTGTAAATGAACATAAATTTGACGTTACTTTTTTTAATTTAAAAAAAAAATCAATATTCAATCCATTTTATGTTTATTCTCTTCTTCCTCTTGCGATTGGAGTGGATCGGAAAACCAGGAGGGCCTTCTTCTTTCACGCGTCTTTTAACAACCATGCCACTACCTATTTGTGTGCCGACGTCGTTTGTGGATAATTTCACAGGTGAAGGGTCACTTCCATTTCCTTTCAAAGTATCACTTTGATAATCCATAAGGTTTGACGGTTTAGACTCTGAACTGTTTATATTGTCTCTATCCTGAGAGAGTTCCTCATATTGTCTCTTTGATAGCAATATTAGTTCTTTTGCCATAGCAAATCAGTTATCTAAGAAACTTCAAGGCAGGTTTTACGATTGTTGGTAGGATTTTATTGTATCGAATCAACAGTTTTTTCTTCTGCCGGATACTTTCCGACTTAGATCCTAATTGAAATAGAACTGCTTTGTAAGGTTTCAAAGGTTTGACGTACGAGGCTTTGTTTGGAAACACTCCCTTATAAATGTTTAGAGCTATCTCTGATAAAACGTCAATTTGTTGCTTAGTAATGTGTGCAAATACCGCTTTTCTCTGTTGCAAACTGGATTCACAAATGAATTTAAAAAAAGCAGCATTTTTTTGCATCCGTCTGCTCATCCTGTTTTAAACAAAATGGTTAAAAAACTGTCGGAAGCAGTCTTTTATATCGGCTGATACACAACACATGTATCGCCAGGAAAAATACCTGTCCTCAGCATGTACTTAGCATCGTTTCTGTGCGTCGAAAGATCTACCAATAGGTAATTGTACCTTTTTTCTGTGGCTTTTAAAAAACTGTCCATAAAAAATTTCGTCTTGCCGGGAAGAATCTGTGATACAAACGAAATCAACTGTCTCATATCTCGCTGATTTCGAAACAGTACGAAATTGGCACAGTTAAATGAAATGCTTTTCGCATATTTACCACCAAAATACAAATTTTGTGATAAAAAACAAACCGAGGCATTTCTATGATGACTTGTTACGGTAAATAACTGTAACAGATCTTCCGAACGGACTATTTTAGAAATCAGGTCATCTAACACTATTAGCGTATGTGTTGTGTCTCGAGTGAAATCATCTATTGTTTCTTTATTAGGAATACCTTCGTGAAAAATCAGATTAGGTATCGTTTGCATTTGATCGAATAAATTTTGATACTCGGAATAAGCAAAGAGTATTTTATCAGGTGTTTCCGTAAACATGGCTTGTGCATTTTCTATCAGTTTTTTGGTAAACATCGTTTTTCCCGACTGAGTAGGACCAACAACGCAAATCGTCGTCGGTGATATGAACGGTAATAGAGTCTTATCCATAGTCTACACTCCCTGACAGTCAACATGAAACTGACGATTTTTGTTGTTCGGGGGTTCATTTTGAAGTAATGTTCTTCATATAATACGTGATAAAATGTAACAAACAAAAACACGAATTCAAATGAGATATCTTTATTGGTCAAGAGAATGACAAAAATACATTCTGATAAAATGATCATTTATTTTTAAATCCGTTTCAAACATGTCATACAGTTTTTCTAATGGAATAAGATAACACAGTCTCAAAAGTATGAAGAACACGACATATAAACCACAAATAATTGAATGATTTGACTGGATCTGTCTTAAAACCATAATGCATCTTTTGCTGTTCCTCTCGATGAAATTTTGAAAGTCATGTCCGTAGAATGCCGGTGGTCGACCAAGGCTATCGAAATATTCTGCAATGGAAGACTTGTGGAATAATACACATAACCAATGTTTCCCCGGATTAGGAAACGGATCTGTATTCACAATGAATATTTGTGGAAATTGGTCCTTAATCTGACATGGAAGTGCGTTGACCGCCGTTATCTCTGTAATCGGTTTTCTTTGGTAAAAACATCTATATTTTTGCAGCAAGTTTTGTAATTGGATCTTATTCATGGTTCTATAATCTTGATGTCTCTGGCTTCGTCGCAAGTTAATATGACTTGTGACTGATAGTAACATAGACAATTTATAGTTTCTGCTGTGGCGGTTTTGAATCTCATCTCTAACCTTGCATTTCCATTTCTGACAAGATTTAGAAATTCCTCTTGAAAGTCACTAGGATCCAGTGTGAAAGCAATAAATGAATATCCTTTACCGAAGTCGTCCATAGTAATATTAAGTCCTGCATCTTTATTCCATTTTTCGCATAGTTCAAACAATCTTACATATGCTGCCGTATAATTTCTGTTGGAACCAAAATCCAGCTTCATAGGTGAACCATATAGATCGACTCCATTAACTTTCAGCGTGACATTTGATAGATTGAAGTGCTGAAAATTAAATGGATTCGCTGTGTAGTCACCATGTACAGCTTTTTGAGATACTAATCCAAACACAACCTTGGAAGGAAGAGTCTTGGGAAATAATGCATCCCAGTAAAATTCTTTGACTCCCTTCTGTATGACATTTTGTGTGACGTGACTTCTGTTAATGAGATACGTTGCAGGATGGTCCTTAATTATGTTTCTGTGATTCAAGACTACACCTGGATCTGGTCTACAGCGGCATGTTCTATAAAAAACGTCTAAAATTTTTACTCTGTAGTTAGGCGATGTTTCACCAGACATCAACAAAAAGGGTGCACTGGAGCGGAACAGCTTTATATATACGTCTACACCGTTGATAAGATATTTTTCGAGAAAAAGACTATCCTCAAGAAGCCCACCTTCCAAGTCGATTATTCTGGATTCCTTGGTATACTCATATCTATTGACGAAACCGGCATTCAGTGTGATAGAATCCATTGGATCATCATCTTTCATGAAAAGTTGGCTCTGGAGTTGCGAGTTTTGTTCATCGCTGCCTGACGATAATACCACTTTAAGGTAGCTTTTCCATGGAAAATTATTTGAATTGTTACTGACCAGTCGGTTATTCATGTACACATCGACATGTGAAAACATACTCTGTAAAGGTAAATTGATTATTCCAGTCTTTTCTTTAGGTGCTAATGATGATCCATCTGCTTTGAGTATTTGCATTTTAACACACAGACGAGATCTTCTGAAATCAATGTAATCATTTCCTGCACCCGAAGTTCCATCGGCTGGCCAATTTCCTTGTTATTTTCACTCAAAAAAGCCATACTGATATTTTTGATCTTATAGTTTTCTTTTTTTCTTCACACTAGGTTGATTCCACACACTGTCTCTATACACGTTATCAAGTTTTCTTTTTTGAGATTTCGATTGATGCTTTCGTTTAGATGTGGACTTCTTGCCGGATTTTTTCTTTCTGATGATATTTTTCAATTTACGTCTTATTATAGCTTTTGATATCTTAACGTGAGGTTTTTTCTGTTTCTTGTCGTTTTTCAATTCTGACTCTGCTCTCTCCGCCGCAGCTTCAACCGGAGTAACTAACGTATGTTTCGTCTTTTCTGGCTCTGTATCTATAGCGTTTGGATTCACTGCAATCAAATAGGATCCACGATATCGCCCGTAGAGACCTCGGCCGATTTGAATTTTCTTTAGTTTTCTGAACTTGAACGGATTAAATGTTTTTTGAGTCATGTTCTTATAAAATTTTCTCCACAGTTCAGGCGTACTCACGTAAGCATTCATTTCTTGCTGTTAAATTATTCACAATATAAAGGGAAACCTCTTTATGTGGAGTGTAAGTGTCACCTTCTTTTTCATAAATGAAGGTTTTCTTCCGTTTTCTTCTTTTATATACACATGAATAAGCTGCATCTCGCTGGAACGTAATACGGATTATCGAAGACCATGTTTCCGGTTTCCATAACAACCCTTCGTAATAAAGGTTGTTCTGTTTCCCCAATAAAACTCTCCTGACAAATATCTGAGTATATAAAAAGTTCTTTCTTTTCTTTCAATTGCTCGAAATCTTTGATACTGATCTCTGTGAGTGCAACCATCCAATTTCCATCCAACTGAACTGATCTATTTAATTTTACTCTAAAATCATCAGACGTATTGCCTGAAAACAATGTCTTCCCGTCTTCTGACGAAAACACCAGTCTGAAACTCATCTCGAATTATACTGACTGTAATGGCAGAGTGATAGGGAGTTTTATATGTTTTTAACGTCACGTTTTGGTACCCATGAATTAAATTTAGATGGCCAACCTAACCATTTTACCAAGACCTCATTTCTCCCGTCAATTTTTCTAGTTTTTATTGTTTTTTCTATTTTATATGAATCAGTCTCAGATTTCATAATTTTTTGTAGTTCGGCCGCATAAAATGTCCCTAGAATGGGATCGCCATTTACGTTTTTTAATTTATACACGTCTTGATTTCCCCTTCGAAATCTCTTATCGATTTTGAAATATTCTATGGTCCAATTTTCCGAATATCCTTTTTCGAATACTCCTTTTAAATGAGAAATTCTCACAAGGTCTCCGATCTTGAATCGAAATGCAGGCTTCCTTTTTTTTCTTTCCCTTTTCTCTTCTTGAATTTCTTTTATCCGCCGTTCGCTTCTTTCTTGTAATATATTGTATATATCTGATTTCGTCTTCATTTACTTTATTGACCGATGCAGGTGTGGCACCGCCTAACGAATCGTGTGGCGTGTTATTGTAACTCTTGACTATTTTTTGCAAAACATCTATATATCTATACGTTTGTTTTTCCATAAAAAGGCGATATAATCTTGATTTGATATTTTTTATAAAGATTTCCGCGTAGTTCGCCTTTACAGGGTTAAAAGTATGAAATAAGTTGACGCCTACTTGTTGTAAATAACGTCTCACTTCCGATTTGAACTCTGAACCTTGATCCGTTCGAAGACTGGAAGGTATTCTGTGATCTTTTTCTTGGAATACATCTTTCAACGCATTGGCAACCGTCTTACTTTTTTTGTCCTTCAACGATCTAACGATCAAAAATCTTGAAAATATGTCTATTAATACGAGAAGAAATTTGACGCCATCGTTGTATTTTGCTACGTTCTCCATTGATGCCAGATCTCCGTCCCACTGATCATCGATGCCACTAACAATTACCCTGTTTCTAACGAAATTCCTTCGAGTTGGTCTCTGAACAGAATAAGCTTCGTTGTTCCTTAATATGTTTCTTATTGTCCGCCTTCCGATTTCATATTTACCCTCGTCCTTAATGATTTTATACAATTTGTTGACGCTAGTAAATCCTGCAGGGTGTTCAGGGTTTGTCCATAATTTTAAAACGTACTTTTCTTTTCGTTTTTGTGACATTGTCACGTTTCATGCATTACAGCTAATACCTGTTGTGCTAATATTGGGACAACGGAATGAAATGCGATTAACGTTCTTCGTTTTCTTTCTGGTGAAATATTTGGATTGGCTAAGGCTCTAAGAACACGGTTGTATCGTCTTAATCTTGTTTGGTCTGTATGTGAAAGAGTAATTTGCCCCCTAAGTATTCTTGATGCTATCAATGATAGAGCATTTATCTCGTCTACAGTGCTATTAACTATTATTGCCTCTCTTTCTGGTCTCGATGATACATATAACAATCTTAAAAAGTCTGCATTACGTGTTAACAGTGAGGACATCATTTAAGCAATGACACCAAAGGATCTGTCATGCCTAATATATTTAAACTTTCTTTTTGTTACTCAAAAAGTTTGGACCAATAAAGGAAAACAACAGTATATATATTTTCATTTCTTTATTGTCAGTAATATTTCATTTACAAAAAATTATCATTTTAATTTACATAGTCAAATTAGGATCTGATCATTGTTTCACATCCATGTATTTTTCATTATTTCAAAGTTTCCTTCCTGGTTAGGACTGACGTCCTCTGGTTTGTCAAACGGATAACATTCTTTACATGTTACTAGATCAATTTCATTTTGATGCGATTCCAAACAGATGTAAGCTTGGTCCAGTTCTGGTACAAACACACGTATCAGTTCCATTACTTCACATAGACGTTCCCATTTAAACTTGTTTAAAGCTATCCCTTTTCTTGTTGGTCTTGGTTTCTCTGAGTTGTCTGGTTTCCAAAACTGTCTGATATCAACTGTCGGAAATTTGGCACTAATCGTCAGTTGAATCCCTCCCCCTAGATGCATTACATATTCATCTTCCTCCAGTTTTCCATCTAACGCCAATCTATACAATCTATCGATTTCTTCTTTCTTATTTTCTAACAACAACCATCTGGAATATGTCATGCTAACACCTTGCTTTGTGGGAATCCTTTGTCCATCTTTGTTTTCATAATTTCTAATGTGGATGTACATTTGACCTTGAAATTCTTTTGCATTGACATATGTATCTTCTTGTAGATGGATGAGGCATCTGTCTTCAGATGTTTTTGTGCTTTCTTTGTCTTTTGTATCTTCATTTATTAAATACTGCAGCATCTCTTTATCATAGCTATCTTCAGCTGTCGAATGGGGTTGTGTTGATTATGAAGCAGTCGATATAACATTTCTCTGGTTTTCTGTTTTTCGTTTCGAATATTTGCTAATGTTTCCCCGTCTTCTTTGCTTAGTATTTTTTGGTTACAAAGATAATGGACTATTTTCTCAGATTTCATTTTCTCGCTTAATTTATCAGCAGAATTTTTCAAAACTGTTTTCCAGTCTTGACCGGAATGGTGATCATTCTGTGCTTCCATTTCTGTTGTATGTTTCCCACACACGGCAAAAAACGTGTAGTCTTTTGTATAATTAAAAAAGTCGTGTGAAAAATATTCAGTATAACAACCACAGTTATACTGCTTTACCTCTCTATCAAAACCCATTTAAGTATACTATTTGATCCGCTGTTTATATACCCTCTGTTATGTCACGCCCAATTAAATGTCAAAATGATTCTACATTCGTTTATTATTCATAATTTTAAACACCTAACTGTACTTTTAGGAGTAAGATGAACACCATTAGATATGAGTTATTATGGACACTGTTTAATCTCTTTATGTTATGCCCCCCGAAGCGTCATATCCTTTTATGTTGTATTCCATAGGAGCATACAACACATCTGTCTTTTTCAGGTTGTTGTTCAATGTACTGTTCCATTGTTCTATAAATGATGTCAAAGTCAATCATATCTAAAGACTTCTTACAATTTGAGGTTTTTAATTCCTGATTCATTTTCCGAACTTTATTCTGTGATCAAAACATTAATACATTCAAAATAAATACCTTTTTTGTGTAGTACGGTCTAGTGATTTCAAATATATATTAGATAAGTAGTTATCAGACACCAATACATTCTTTACCTTAAAGAAGGGATTTCGACATACATTTAAAGATAAATCAACAGATAGATTATATCCATTTAAAGGACCCTCGTATATATTCTTATATGAGTGTCCTATATGGAGTAAAGGACCATATAACATAGGACCCCCTCGTTTACTCCTAATATGCGGGTTCTTTATGGTATTTAAGCAATATGACCGTCATATAAGGAAATATCGTAGGACCCCTATCCGACCCCTAATGTAGTGTCCGATGACCCAGACTGTTAACCAAGAAGACCACCACAGCCGAACTTAGTTTAACATAAGACCCGATAGGAAAATTCATTTTAAATATCTTCTTGTTTGCAACCACTAAGCCAATAAGAACTAAGACTTGGTAGCAATGGTCCTTGGATGGTCCTCTACAAGAATTGTGTCCGATGACCCGGACTGTCAACCAAGATGGCCACTTTGACCAAACATAGGGCCCTATGGGAAAATTCACTGATAAATCTTTTTGTCTGAAACCACTTGGACCGGCTCGGTGGTCTCGTGGTAGCGTGCTCGCCCCGAGTGCGGAAGGTCGCGGGTTCGATCCCCGACCGGGTATTTGCTGCTTTTCCGCCAAACACGCGGCATCTAGGGGTAAGAGCAAAGACTGGTCGGCTCGGAGTCAGTATAATGTGTCCGAGTGAGGTGATATGTCTTCTGCGGACAGTTACCTCGTGAGCTAGCACATTAAAAATCCGTGTCGGTCTAGTACAAAGCAGGGATCATATTCATTATCTTATCAACATGTTCTCGTCCTGATATGCACCTGCTTGCCACTGGACGTTAAACAATAATTCATCATCCATCCACTGAAACCACTTGACCAACTGGATCTTGGCAGCAGTGGTACTTAGGATGTCCCCTTTAGGAACTATGTCCGATTTTGTGGACTGTAAACCAAGATTTCTGCCACAGCCGAACATTAGACCCTATGAGAAATTTAATAAAAAAATTTCATGTTGGAACTACTGAGCTAATTGGAACTAAAGTTGGCAGCATTGCTCCTTAGATGGCCCTCTTTCAGAAATGTGTCCGATCACCCGTATTGTCAATCAAGATGGGCCGAACTTAGTTTCATATAGGACCCTATAAAAATCTTCTAGTCTGATACCACTTAGCCAGTTGGAACAAGACTTAATAGCAGTAATGGTCCTTAGATGGTTCTCTTTTAGAAATGAGTTCATTGATCTGGACTGTCAACGAAGATGGCTGCCAGAGCCGAACTTAGCTCAACATAGAACCCTATAGCAAAACCACCGAAATCGACTGCTACACTTAAATTTGTAGTCCTGCTTAAGGTTAAAAGTTAAATCCTGGTGAGCGATACAGGCTCCTGAGAGCCTCTAGTTGTAAACTGCTGTTTTTTCATTCTTTTTTTTCGCCATGGCGCTTTTTATTCTTTTTTTTTCGCCATGGCGCTTTTTGTTTGTTTTGATACTTATTAATTTAAGTGTTTGAAAAGTAAAAAAACGCAAAATTGTAATTATAAATCTCCATCTCATTCAACATATTTAAAACTTCAAAGGGAGTTTTGTGTTTATGACAGATTCAAATTAATTACATTTTATTGGGAAAAAAATGATTTATATGACACAAGTTTGTGTTCTTCTATTTTCAGTTAATTATAATTTTTAATCTATCTCCGGTATTGATAATTGAACGCTTATAAATATTCATTAGCTAAATATCAATAAACAAAACTAGCCAATTAAATCACTGTTTTGTCATCACATGACCTTTACAGCTGACAAAGATTTTGATGAGTGAAGGTGGACAGAGTATTTTGGTGCGTTTTGAACTTTTTACACAATCAATTCTGCACTTTTTTCCAATTGGGATTGTATTGAGATATAGCAGTATAGGCCAGGATTGTGCATACCACATCTATTGTCATCTTGTGAGTAGAATTGAAACCTTATTATGAGAAATTTGTCAGCTGTTTATTTTGTAATCGATCGATTTTTTACATAATGACGAATCAGCTACAGCGCAGGCGTATACTCTGATGTTTGTGATCTTTGTCAGCAAACAATATAGCCGTGTCTGTTGCATTACTTGGACATAGTTTTATCAGGCGCTTACGTGACTTCATATACACCTCAGGGGATAATGACAATATGCGTCTTGATCGATCCAAATTTGAATTAATGTAGCGTTGCCAAGGGGGCGTCACAACAAAAAAGATTAGAGAAAAAATTTGGGCCGACGAATTTATTGATTTAATGTCCCTCTTGCCAAAAATGTAGATAATGGTGCTTGGTCCATTACACTGGCACGAAGCACTGTAACATTACAGAATAGGCCGACTGGTCCTAAACCAAAACAATATATATCATTCTTTGACTGGTTTGAAGCTTTCCATACATACTAGGAAAAAACCCGTGGAAAATTGTCAGTCACGTGTATAGTTAGCTTTAACCCCTGCATGCAAATAAGAGTCAAATAGTTCTTTGTTGCAATTTTAAGTTGAAATATGCTTCATGCATGTGTTATGCTAGTTAAAGTAAGAAATATCTTTAAACACATTAATTCTACAAAGTATGATTTTGTGCACTTAAATTCACAATTTTGAGCTAAAATTGAACAATGAAAGATGTGTTTATTTGTTTTGGGTATTATAGAATAGAGGTTATTAGGCTGTTCCCACACGTAACTGAGTCATTTACCGAGCGATCAAAGTCGGACATGAACAAATCGTCTGAAAAAGGGGGAACTTCAACTATGGGGGCTGCAGAGGCGTAGACCTCATTTTTCTGTCTGTAAATTGCAGATGTTTCTTAATATGTATTTCCTTTTGTTTAAGGTAAGAGTTTTTTCATACGATAAAACATGACGGCACCAAAACTTGACCGAAATTGGAATTTCATTATCGCCATTCTGAAAGTCCTTCTTATGGAACACATCGGATGTTCAATATATATAAATTATTTTTGTTATTCATAAGACAACATGGTATCTTCTCCAAACCGCCTTTAACCTCTTAACAATGTTTTTACATGACAGGGAGTACACGTACAGTTTATAAATATCGGGGCCGGGAGTAGTTTGTTTCAAGTTCGGTACAGCATGATTAGCGTATAATGGGGCAAGTACTTTGTTTCATTATGAATGATGATATCTATACTACTTGTTCTTTAACATATTAAACTGCTTACATTAGACCGGAAATATAATGACATGACTAAAAGGCAATCGCCTCGGATAGTTCCGGAACTTATTAATTTGTCTAATTGCTAATTGTTTCATACAGTAATCGATGTAAAAGGGTAAAATTTTTCAGTATACCCTATCAAGTATATATACCCTTATATAAGTTTGACTTGTACCTTTCTTTGGTTATACGTTTATTAGGTGAACAAAAAACAGTCTTTAGATTTAGTAGTATAGATATGGCAATTTGATAAAAAAAAAAAGTTTCCTGAAGATGCTCCTCATGTTGAAATATATGAGTATTATTGAGGAAATTTGGTAACTCATAGGGAATGAGGCGTTTCAATATTATAATGAGACGTTTCGTACTCTTAGAAAAGAGAACCGCCAACCATGGCAAATCGTAGTAGAAGCTATTCACCGTAAAGCCATGTACATGCAATCATATTGAAGTATATCATGTTAGAGGTGACAAAGAAACCCCCCAAATAGCCAACGAAGAAGTGTACGAAGTACTCCCAATGGATGACAAGTTGGGATGTCCATCTATAAAACTTCAGTTATCAAATAATTTAGATTTGTTAAAGTAGGAAATTTAACGCAGTGTTTATGTTTAATTCATGACTGTCTGTCTGGTGGATGCCGTAAGAAAGAATGTGTTAAATCTGTTAGGATGGAGCAAGAACAAAGAGATGTAAAGAAATTAATTTGGCATCACTCTCCTTTGAACAAGATTTATTATTTGAACAAGTTTAGATTTTCTCATGATGTAAAAAATATGTTAATTAACAACAACAGCATTTATTGTGAAACCACAAAATACAACGGGTTTGACAAACATAGCTCGTTAAATAGTTGTACAGATAACAGAATCAAGTATGAAATTAATAATCAAAAAGACATTTTTGTATAAATGTCGCAACTCTAGTTAGTAAGATCATTATTCATTAGATATAAGTTTTTGTCTTCTTCACTAAGGTGTGGTAATTCTTCAGGGTTAGTTCATATAACATAATATTTCTGTTGTTTTCATATTTTTTACAGCTTATAAGAAAATTTGGATTCATCTTCTATAGTATTACATACTGTACACAATTGATCAACTCGTGGTATAGGTTTAGGTTTAATATATCGACCGGTTTCCATCTTTAGTGGGTGTGAACTAATTTGCAGTTTACAATAATCTTAATTTTCTTTCTTTAATTAGAATCAGAAATTATTCCCTGTTGTAGTTTTGCTCAAGTAATTTATGAGAATCTAGGGCAGGCTAGGTATATAGTTCTTCAGTCTGAGCATCCATCCGTATGAGGTTAAGGTTCAGGTTTAAGGTAGTTTTCCATGAAGGAGTTATGGTATAATCCTGAAACTTTAATTTATACATGACAGGTTATGATATGAACAGCAGCAATTTGATGCAAAACGGATGCTGTGACCTTGAGGTAATGGGTCTTTGAATTTCTTTATAGAGTTTCAATATTAGAATCCAGATTAAGGCTCAGGTTTTATGTAGCTATTCACGAAGGAGTTATAGTACCATCATTAAACTTTGTGCATAGATAGCTTGTGATATGAACAGCAGCACTTTGATGTGAAACGGATGCTGTGACCTTGAAGTCGTGGGTCATCGACTTAAAATTTATTTATAGAATTTCAATATTAGAATCAGGTTTAAGGTAGTTTTTGATGAAGGAATTGTATGGTATCATCATGAAACTTGGTACATGATAGCTTGTGATATGAACAGAAACATTTGATGACAAACAGATTCTTTGACCTTGAGGTCATGGGTCATCGACTTTGAATTTCTTTATAGACTTTCAATATTAGAATCAGGTTGAAAGTAGTTTTTGATGAAGGAATTGTATGGTATGATCATAAAACTTCGTTAATGATAGCTTGTGATATGAACAGCAGCATATCAAATGCTGCTGTTCATATCACAAGCTAAGAAACGGGTGCTGTGACCTTGAATTCATGGGTCATCTACTTTGAATTTCTTCATATAGAATTTCAATATTAGAATCCAGGTTAAGGTTCAGGTTGAAGGTACTTTTTCATGAAGTATTGAGAGGTAGTATTTCATCTACTCCAGCCTTAAGGACTTCAAAGTATACATACAAATGCAATTTTATTTACTAAATACTTACATCATTGGTGGGGCATGTAGTATTCACATGTATACTTGTTTATTCTGCTGTGCTTCAGATTGCCAATTTTGAAGATATGAGTCATATAAGCATTGTGCAAATGACATAATAAGCATTGTGAAAATGAACTAATAAATAAATCAAGATTGTAATTCTATGGATTTCTCCATACATCAGAAAATCCATGTTCATCTAAAAGTTTATTTACATAAATTAGCCATTCAGATTGTGATTTTAAGTATTTAAAATTGCAAAGATATGATTGGTACACTAAATCTAAGCAATTGTTTGTTGCAATGTGAAACTAATATTTAATCATTAAAATATTAATAAAAATCTTGAGTGGATATTGTCCAAGTTCACCTCTGACTGCACAAATGGCATAATTTTTATTCACACCTAACATAGATTTACATTTGTTATGCATTATTTCAATCACAGACTCATAGTTGTTTACACTTTTTGATTTGTCCCGTATCTCATAATTATATAATTATCAAATTCAAAAGCAGGCATAAAAATAAAAATGTAAGATGTTGTATAATTTCCAATGCGGCACATACACAACATGTAAAAATATGTTTTTTAATCGTAAAACCCGTTTATGTAAATCATGTTTTTCAGGCATAAATTATTTATTGCATGATTTTAGCCTGTCAGTGAATTTTGAAATAAATAATAAAAAGTGACATATATGTATATTAAAAACCTGAGATCCACATTTCTTTCTGTAACATATATTCATTCATGATGTAAGAACCTCACATGTCTTAAAAAACTTATAATTGTGACGAATATGCATAGCCGGTGCCTGTTGCAGACAATAAGGCATTTTTAGCTCACCTCGCCCAAAGGGATATGCGAGTTTTTATCATCACTTGGCGTCTGGCGTCCGTCCATCTGTAAACTTTTACATTTTGATCTCCTCTTGAGCCTCTAGTTTATAGTTCTGTCCATAGATGTTATTCACCCTGTGATACATGTACATAAAAATAACAGGTGAAGATCATGTCGTTTATATATATACATTTTTTGTACTACAGACATCGCATGATTTGCACATGTATTGATCTTCCTGTGTTATTTATGCATTTACCATAACATGCAATTCACAAATGTTAAATACATGAAAAACTTTTGAAAATCATACTACATTTGTTGCATGATTTGCACATGAATCGCACATGACTTTCGCATGTACTGGTTTTTGTGCATAAATCTTGCGTTTTTGATAATATGCAATACACATATTATAAACATGCGACAATCACATGTAAATTTCCCCCCGTGTGGGTCCCGGGGACACAATAGAATAGGCCCACAGCTCCTCGGCTTGGCGTAAGAGGCCCCTAAAGAGGCGACATGTTTGCCGAGTGTCGCAAACCCGTGTCGGTAATAGGGAGTGTTCCTGGATGGCCGGAAAAACGGTTCCGATCACCATCTGGGGCACAATCTTTACCTAGACGGGAGGCCGGATGGACCCGATTCGGTCAATCGGCTGGTCACATCAATCTCCTTACAATAATTTATTTATGTGTTTACTTTTTCTAAAATGAGTTATCTAAATTCTAAATTGCTGATATATGGGATTGGTGTTGGCTTATGGGTCACAAAATTCAGCAGGTTTACTTATTTACTTTTCAATTTGGCATTGCATTTTGTTATTGTTGTTGTTTTTTATTTATTATTTCTGAATATTTAATTCCAAAGAATAGTATTAACCATTTCTTCATTCAAAATATAATTCACGATGTTTCCCCCCTTCAATTATTTGTGTTACATACTTTGTTTGGACCTTTATTTTGGCAAAATTTAATTATTTGTTCACCCGGTTCCAAAAATGGTTAGATGGTCCCGGTCCAGCCATTTAATGGTCATGTCTTGCCCTCTGTGTTTTCTCGTGCTTGTCTGAAGAGACCCAAAGGAACCCTTAATGAAACCGAGGTACAATGGGATGGGATGGGATGGGTGGAATGCATGTACCGATGTAGGTTGATGTTTGGGTTCTGGGGTCTTGGATGATAACACTGACGGAGGCACAGAGAAGGCGGTGGCTGATGGGGCAAGGCTTCCTCGGCTTAATGAGGCCACATGTTTGCCGTGTGTGGATACCCGTAAGGATAGAGGACGGGATCCTGGTGGTTGAAACACGCCACTTTGGCCCTTACTTTATCTAAAACGGGCGGTCGGATGGGCCCGGTCCTGATCAATCGGCTGGTCACGCCAAGCCCTTGATCTTGACCTGTTTCCAAAATGTACAACACTAGTACCATTAATATAGGTTTGGTTCAAGAAGGCGGTGGCTCATGGGTCAATCGAGTAGATGAAACTTTAGGCGGTTGAATCGCCAGGTAACCCCTGGCACGAGGCATGCGCCTGTTGAAAAGTACTCTATTCGAGTATCCTGTCCTTGTAGCCCTAGTGTCTGTCACATATGCGGCAGGCATACATCGTTTTGGTGCTGCTCGGAGGTGGGCGGTGAGCAAGGGCAGCGAAACCTATACATTAACCATGGTACTTCAAAACGAAAACCCAAAACCAACCAGTACAATAAATAAAAGAAAATTACAAGATTCAAGTGATGACGAAGACATTCCAAATAAAATTTTAAACACAAATTCAGATATTTTCCCTCAATTCATTGTCTTGAGCAGTACGAACAAAGAAATGCCTTTAACTAAATTGTCCCCCTTCATTATACAGAAAAAAATCCAATCAGTCGCCGGTACCGTAAAAAAAGTAACAAAAATGAAAAGTTGATGTCTGCTCGTTGAATGCACGAGACAGCAGCAGTCCAAAAATCTTTTGTCTATGACGACAATTATGGACCTTGCTGTCTCTGCGACTCCTCACAGAACTCTAAACTATTGTCAAGGTATTATCAGAGATCGAGACCGTGATCTAATTGAAATGTCAGAGGAAGAAATTTGCGACGAACTGAAATCTCAACACGTATCAAAAGTTAAGCGCTTCACTAAAAGATCTGAAAACACAATGATTAAACTGAATACATATCTTTTACAATTTGAACTTCCGAAAACCCCCGATCATATATACATAGGACCTTACAGAATACGAGTTGACCCTTTCGTTCCTAACCCGACCCGTTGTTTCAAATGCCAAAAGTTTGGACACGGGAAGAGTTCTTGTAGGGGAACAGAAAGGTGTGTCAAGTGTTCTGTTGAGGGACATTCCAGTTTTGAATGTGAAGGGGAAACAAAATGTACAAACTGTGGTGGTAATCACATGGCCAATTCCAGAACTTGTGACGTTTACAAAAAGGAGCTTGAAATCCAAAAAATCAAAGTTGATAAAAATCTGAGTTATTAAGAAGCTCGCAAAATGTTCTCCATCTCTGATAATACAACTCCAAATACTTCCTACGCTGACAAAGTTAAAGGTCCTACAACCTCCAGAACACAGAGTGTTCAAACAGTATTTACATAATCGCACGGCAATGAACTTCCAATCCTTATGTCTACCTTAACTTCATCCAAATCAAGTTCTAAAACTACATTGCAATCCACCAGCTCTTCGCAAACAGAAACTTCATCTCTTACATTCAACCATTCTGAGATGGCTGACATACACCTCAACTCGCACGTTGAGAAAAAGATGCGCGAAGAGCTCGGTAGAAAACTCGAAACAACCTCTAACAAATCTGCGAATGCTGCTTCAAATGCAAAATCTCAATCCTCAACACAACAGCCTTCAACTTCCTCTAATAAACAGTCGTCGTCACAGAAGTCTTCCAATAAACAGTCCACCTAAAAAGTGAAACAAACAGTCTTCGTCATCACAACAACAAAGTAAACGTTCGTCTTCAGCTGAAAAATTCAAGCAGAACACTGGCCGCTTAAAAAAAGCTGAAAAACACTTAGTAAAGTTTCAGACGCTGTCATCAGAATATTGTGATGATGACAGCCAAATGGAAGTAACCCCAGATGATTATTCTGAATCAGTCTGGGGTGACCCCATTTCAGATGTCTCTGTGCGGAGGAATAGGAGCTCTTCCCCACAGGCGGGGCATAGTTCCAAATTTTCTCCTATTCGTCCGCCCAGAAAATGAGTAACATAATTCAATGGAATTGTCGGTGTTTAAAAGCTAACCTTATTGCGCTATCGTTGCTAGTACAAACATTCCGTCCTGTTGCCTTTTGTCTTCAGGAAACTCACTTAAAAGAAAACGATTCTATAAATGTTAAAAACTATACTCTATACAGTACTTATGTTGGAAAGGACGAAAGAGCAGGCGGCTTTTCGATCCTTGTTAGAAATAACATCATTCACAGTCAAGTTAATCTAACAACAAATCTGCAAGCCGTCGCTGTCCGAGCTTCTCTTGGAAAAACTGTTACCATATGTTCAATATATATTCCTCCAAATTCTGCCTTCGATTCTCAAGAACTCAGATCTTTAATCAGTCAGTTGCCAACTCCTTTTCTCCTGCTGGGAGATTTTAATGCTCACAACCCCATTTGGGGTAGCCATTTGCAAAATGATAAAGGCAAGAAAATGGAAGATTTACTAAATCAGGAAGGATTGTGTGTATTTAACGATGGTTCTGATACTTACCTTCATCGGTCACAGATTGTTAAATCAATAGCCGAGTAACAACCATTCCCCTCTTCGTTATTGCTGGACTACTCATGGCGCGTCCATTATGATTTATGTGGAAGTGACCACTTTCCAATTATACTTGAAGATAAGTTTCCTACTTCATCCGAGAGAGTTGCTCGCTGGAAATTTGACAAGGCCAACTGGCCTTTATTCGAGCAACTCTGTCGAGATAAACTTAAAACAGGTGATTTCGATAATGTTAGTGATCCAGTCCTTAAATTCAACGAAAGGTTGGTATCGATAGCCGAGAGAACCATTCCTAAAACCTCGACAAGTCCAAAACAACCCAGCAAACCGTGGATGATGATTGTGAGGAAGTGAAGAAAAACAGGAAGAAGGCCGAACGACGATTCAATCTACATCCAACCCAGGATAATTCAAGTAATTTCCGAATATTCCGTGCGAAAGCACGCCGAACATTTAAAGAAAAGAGACGAAAGTGTTGGCAAAATTTTGTCTCAAAAATAAACTCTCATACTCCTATGAACAAAGTTTGGAATTTTATACAAAAAATTAATGGAAAAAACAAGAAAGCCAATCTTCACCATCTGAAAGATGGTCAGACTCTTTTAACGTCAGAAAATGATATCTCCCAAAAACTTGGAGAAACCTTTTCAAAAAATTCTTCTACAAATTACTCTCAGGAATTTCAACGTATTAAAAACCGAACCGAAAAAACCAAACTTTAGATCGAACAATTCAGAAGACTACAACCGCCCTTTCTCTATGGATGAACTAAACAATTCTTTGGCAAAAGCTCATGATACAACTTGTGGCCCTGATGACATACATTATAAACTTCTTAAACATCTTCCTGATACATCATTACAGACACTTTTGGATATACTTAATAACATTTGGGAAACTGGTGACTTGCCCTCTTTGTGGAAGCTGGCCACAGTTGTCCCTATTCCAAAACCTGGGAAGGATCATTTTGAATCGTCGAATTTCGGTCAATTGCCCTCACAAGTTGCGTATGCAAGACTGTGGAACGGATGATCAACGACCGCCTTGTCTGGTTCCTTGAGACCAATGGTCTCCTGTACAATATACAGTGTGGGTTCCGGCAGGGAAGAAGCACGTTAGATCATCTTGTTCGCGTTGAGTCTTTCATACGCAACGGGTTTGCTAAAGGTGAACACGTGGTGTCGGTCTTTTTCGACCTAGAAAAAGCATACGACACCACTTGGAAATATGGAATTTTAAAAGACTTAAATGATATGGGGTTGAAAGGTAGATTACCCTCCTTTATTGATAACTTCTTGTCAGACAGACAGTTTAGAGTCAAGGTTAATACAACAATGTCTGACCCTTTTCAACAAGAGATGGGTGTCCCTCAGGGGAGTATCAAGTTAATCTAACAACAAATCTGCAAGCCGTCGCTGTCTGAGCTTCTCTTGGAAAAACTGTTACCATATGTTCAATATATATTTCTCCAAATTCTGCCTTCGATTCTCAAGAACTCAGATCTTTAATCGGTCAGTTGCCAACTCCTTTTCTCCTGCTGGGAGATTTTAATGCTCACAACCCCATTTGGGGTAACCATTTGCAAAATGATAAAGGCAAGAAAATGGAAGATTTACTAAATCAGGAAGGATTGTGTGTATTTAACGATGGTTCTGATACTTACCTTCATCAGGGGAATGGTTGTTACTCGGCTATTGATTTAACAATCTGTGACCCTTCGTTATTGCTGGACTACTCATGGCGCGTCCATGATGATTTATGTGGAAGTGACCACTTTCCAATCATACTCGAAGATATGTTTCCTACTTCATCCGAGAGAGTTGCTCGCTGGAAATTTGACAAAGCCAACTGGCCTTTATTCGAGCAACTCTGTCGAGAAGAACTTAAAACAGGTGATTTCGATAATGTTAGTGATCCAGTCCTTAAATTCAACGAAAGGTTGGTATCGATAGCCGAGAGAACCATTCCTAAAACCTCGACAAGTCCAAAACAACCCAGCAAACCGTGGTTTGATGATGATTGTGAGGAAGTGAAGAAAACAGGAAGAAGGCCGAACGACGATTCAATCTACACCCAACCCACGATAATTTAAGTAATTTCCGAATATTCCGTGCGAAAGCACGCCGAACATTTAAACAAAAGAGACGAAAGTGTTGGCAAAATTTTGTCTCAAAAATAAACTCTCATACTCCTATGAACAAAGTTTGGAATTTTATACAAAAAATTAATGGAAAAAACAAGAAAGCCAATCTTCACCATCTGAAAGATGGTCAGACTCTTTTAACGTCAGAAAATGATATCTCCCAAAAACTTGGAGAAACCTTTTCAAAAAATTCTTCTTCTACAAATTACTCTCAGGAATTTCAACGTATTAAAAACCGAACCGAAAAAACCAAACTTAACTTTAGATCGAACAATTTAGAAGACTACAACCTCCCTTTCTCTATGGATGAACTAAACAATTCTTTGGCAAAAGCTCATGATACAGCTTGTGGCCCTGATGACATACATTATAAACTTCTTAAACATCTTCCTGATACATCATTACAGACACTTTTGGATATTCTTAATAACATTTGGGAAACTGGTGACTTGCCCTCTTTGTGGAAGCTGGCCACAGTTGTCCCTATTCCAAAACCTGGGAAGGATCATTTTGAATCGTCGAATTATCGGCCAATTGCCCTCACAAGTTGCGTATGCAAGACTATGGAACGGATGATCAACGACGGCCTTGTCTGGTTTCTTGAGACCAATGGTCTCCTGTCCAATATACAGTGTGGGTTCCGGCAGGGCAGAAGCACGTTCGATCATCTTGTTCGCTTTGAGTCTTTCATACGCAACGGGTTTGCTAAAGGTGAACACGTGGTGTCGGTCTTTTTCGACCTAGAAAAAGCATACGACACCACTTGGAAATATGGAATTTTAAAAGACTTAAATGATATGGGATTGAAAGGTAGATTACCCTCATTTATTGATAACTTCTTGTCAGACAAGACAGTTTAAAGTCAAGGTTAATACTACAATGTCTGACCCTTTTGAACAAGAGATGGGTGTCCCTCAGGGGAGTATCCTCTCTCTTACTCTATTCAGTATTAAAATAAATAGTTTGGCTAAAACATTACAAACGAATGTTGAAGGCTCGCTTTATGTTGATGATTTTCTTATATGCTATAGAGGTAAAAATATGAACAACATAGAAAGACAACTACAATTATCATTGAATAAAATTGAAAAATGGGCTATGGAAAATGGTTTTAAATTTTCCAACTCCAAAACAGTATGTAAGCATTTTTGCAATAACCGAAAACTGCATTTGGACCCCGAATTAAAAATTTATAATTCTCCGATTAAAGTCGTCAAAGAAACAAAATTTCTAGGTATTCTGTTTGACAATAAACTTACCTTTCTACCCCATATCAAAATGCTTAAAGCTAAATGCTTGAAAGCATTGGATATTTTAAAAGTTGTTTCCAGCACTGACTGGGGTGCTGATAAAAACATATTGTTAAATTTATATCGATCACTTGCACGATCAAAACTTGATTATGGATCAATTATATATGGATCTGCTCGCAAATCCTACATACAAATTTTAGATACTGTTCACCACCAAGGCCTACGTTTGGCCTTGGGGGCGTTCAGAACGTCTCCTGTGGAGAGTGTGTATGTAGAGGCGAACGAACCGTCACTTTATAATCGTCGGATAAAACTTGGTTTACAATACTTAACCAAGCTAAAGGCATATCCTTCAAATCCTGCCTACGACTGTGTTTTCAAACCTCTCTATGAGGACATATTTGAACAACATGAAAATAAAATTCCTCCGTTTGATATCCGGATGAAACTGTATATTTCTGGTTCTAACATCAACCTTGATGAAATTGCCCCCATTAATATACCTCAATCACCACCTTGGCTTGTACCCAAACCTATGTTTATTTTTGACCTAAGAAAACATAAAAAGTCCGAAACAAACCCTATTCTTATTCAGCAACATTTTGGTGAAAAAAAATCAAATTTTGCATTTCATGACTCTATTTACACTGATGGATCTAAAGACGGAGACAAAGTAGCTGCTGCAGCAGTCCACGGACAGCAGGCAGCAACTCTCCGCCTTCCATGTTCCAGTTCAATATTTACTGCTGAAGCTAGAGCCATCATTCTGGTTTTAAAATTTGTCAGAACGTCTGAAAAACTTAAATTTCTTATTTGCTCAGATTCTCTTTCATGTTTATTGGCCATAGAAGGTCAGAAATATAAAAACCCTTTAATTGCCCATATTATTGAGTTCTATAAAAGACTTGTTCAAATGGGCAAAGAAATAGTTTTTATCTGGATACCAAGTTATATTGGTATCCGAGGAAACACAGTCGTAGATAGTATAGCGAAGGATGCTTTAGATGACCCAGTTACTAATATGTCAGTGCCTTATACTGATTTTAAACCTTTGATTTATAAATATGTTTTACGTCTGTGGCAGTCCCAGTGGGATCTGCATACAGACAATAAACTTCATTCTATAGAGCCAACTGTTGGCAAGAATGTCTGTTTTTTCGGCAAATGCCGACGAGATCAAGTTGTTTTAACTAGATGTCGCATTGGCCACACCAGGACGACTCATTCTTTTATTTTAGAGAATGAGCCGCCTCCTGAGTGTATACCCTGCCAATGTCGACATAGTATTAAACATCTTTTAATTGACTGTGTAGATAAGTCCGACATTATTTGTCGGTACTACACAGTCAACAGTATGAAAGAGTTGTTTACAAAGGTTGCTGGCAACCGTCTTTTACAGTATTTGAAAGATGTTGGACTGTATTCAAGAATATAGTCTGACTGCATTCTTGAATAGAGTCCAATAAATTTAATTTTGTTTATATTTTTTGAATGATGTTAATTTATTTAATAGCGTATCTGTGATATTATTTTCCAAATTTCGTCTGTGATATAATTTTTGATTTTTGAGATTCTTGTATTGTTTTATTGTTTTATTTTTTCCTTAAATATTATTTGTAAATAGTTTTTTTAATCATACTTAATTTAATTAGTTCTCGCCGTGATATGGCTTAAATGTCGCCAACACGGCGTTAAACAATAATCAATCAATCAATCATGTAAATTTCATGGATTTATGCATATTACATTTATCACACAATTTGCGCATGATTTACGCATAACTTTCGTATGTTTTAACCTTCGTGCATAAATCATGCGTTTCCAATAATATGCGATACACGCATATTTGACACATGCGAATCACACATAAATATTATGCGATTTACGCATACTACAAATATCACATGATTTACGCATGATTTAAGCAAGAGTTTCGCATGTATTGGCCTTCATGCGTATATCATGTGTGGCACATTTTCCTGTGTACCACATCTTTTTTAAATGTCGAGAGTTTGCTAGAAATATGTTAAGAAAATACAAATAAAACTCAAGACATACAACTTTATTCTTGCTATTATAATCAAAACATTTAAATTCACTATTCAATACCTTTATTACGATTTATAGAAATAATTCAATATAAAACATTGAACTATGATAATAAAACCATTAATGTATTTCTTTTCAGAAAGCAAAAAGGAGACTAAGTGCACTGGACAAAATGGAGCTGAGTGTGACTAAGAAGGCTAAGATTAGGGAGGTCATGAAACCTACTTTCATGTCATCGGATCAGGAGAATGGCCAGGATGGGTTCATAACTCATCAACCATCCTGGCAGTCCAGTAAATTCAAAGACTATAAATTGAAATTGACAACACGTATAAATTTATTTGTTCGAAGGCGAGTTTAAGGCTTCTCCAAAAAGGACAATTGTCAATCAAAGCCAAAAGGATGTACCTGAGTTGGCTGAACGTTGCCAGTGGATTGTGAAAGATCTAGAGCCATAAAATATTGAAAATCAATAAAGCTTTGAAATCTAATTGTATTTTAGAATTGTTAGAGGAGAATCATTTAGCATTTATACAGCTACAACGTACTAAGTTGTGTGTTTTGTATAAAGATTCTTTTGTATAAAGATTCTTTCCCTTTTAATTAAGAAGCTAATTCCACAGTCCCATCATTAGATTGAAGATGATAAACGTCTTTCAATTGGAGCCAATGTGAAAACATGATTCAGACCATTTTATACTTCTGTTTGTCATTTGCTTTTTAGGACCATTTGCCACATCATCCTTTTTCCACCATTTTAAAACAAAATATGTTCAATTTATTGAGATTAAACCATATCAAAAAATTTTGAAGAGCAAACATTCTTTCTTACAATTAATGATCTGTAATTGTTGAATTTTTTGTCACATTTGATCTTATTATTAGATATTATTTTGAAGCTAAAGGAAACATATAATCAAAATAATAATTGAAATAAGAAATGTGAACCAGGTTACTTCAAATGTTTATAAAGGACTCAGAAATGAGTTTTGGCCAGTGCATGACCCTTTGTTTGGATGAAATGTTTGGGACGAAATTGACAAGGGACGATTTGTTCCCAAAAGGAAAGAGGCACTTTCGGTTTACACACACATGCAAGTTGTCACATTTTGCGGTTATTGAAGAATATATTATAGTTAAACACGCATATAGTGTGTTGTATTGGTTCATATTAGAACTCCCTGTTTGCTTTGTTTTCCTCCTCAGATATAACGTTTTTTTTTTTTTTTGGCTGTTCACTTTTAGAATGTACAAATATACGCATACAACCCCGGGTTACGGCGCGGGCCTTGGTATCATAGATTCTGAACATGTCAATAACTTTCTTATGTCGAAAAAGATTAACTTGGCTATAATGCCAGGAAGGGGCGCTTTTAGAAAACACTGATTTTGATGTGTGATGTAACAAATTGAAGATAAAAATTTGGAGAATGGCAACATGAAATATACTACCAATTAAAAGATTAAAGAAATTTCTTTAAAGTGATATAATTTTATTACATTAGAAGGAGTTTGAAACACTTAATTTATTATCCCTGGGGCAATTACTGATATATAATTTAAAGAAGGTGAAACCTGTATTAAAGCTCTAGAAAAAATGTATGAATTTAAACACCTAACTCTTGTCATAATGTTTTTAAATGGTAAAATTTGTAATGATATACAGATTTTATTATCCTTATGCAATCTTCTATTGTCATGGTGTAAAATATGTATTGGCCGAATTGTCCAGCTTTAGTAAGGAACTGTGGGTTGTAATGGTCTGGAATATCTTTAGGTGGCATTTTCCGCTATCGATTAAATAATTTTGGTAAACATTGCGGTGCCATGTTTTGACCATCCCTTTCTTAGAAAAAGCTTATCTCTGATCTTGCCAGTATTTTTATGAATGACACATGCCATACATCAGTAGATTGTCTGTATTTCATTCATAAAACATTAAAAACAAAATACAATGAGTTTTATCCGCCTAAAAAGAACCTTTTATTGTTTCCCGCCAAAGGAAAAACTAACCTTTGAAATATATTTACAGTAATCTGAAATACTTCTCGCGTTAAAATTTTTTTCAAACTTGCGGTATGAAAAGGTATCCATTAGCTGATGTTATAAACTCTTTAAAAGTGGGGGTCACCAATCAAATAAGAAAGTTAATCACATTTTTGTACCATTTCTACAGAATTTTGTTTTGTTATTGGACGTTTCCTATTCCAAATGTTATGTTGGATGACGTTACGTCATAGTCAGGGACGGAACGTATTTAGAAGAAATAGAATATTAAAACGGCAATACAAAACTTGACTGTGAAGAAATAAACGGAAGACAAAAAGAATTACGACTGGAGAGAACAGAAAATCGGGCATAAGGCGATATATACATAAAACTATTCTGGTTGCATGACCGTGTCTCTTCGCATGAACACCTTATAATTATATAATTCGTATTCATATTTTAAGTTACACGTACCACAATGTTTATTTATAGTACTTCAATAGCGAATAAGTTATTGGGATCTAATGTTCAACATTTACAAATGTACGTGGAGCGTTTCATCAGTTAGTAGTAATATTTTTACTAAACAATAGGAAGAAAATATCGCACAACAGCCGCCGCTGAAGTATTTTTACATGTAAGAGAGTGCATCTCCCATATGTGCTTGTACAAGTCTGTGTCTTCTTGTGGCATACTTTGTGTCGAATTTGAAATAAAAATTCAGGATTGAAATTTTCAAGAAGTAAAAAGGCATGATCTATTATTGTCCTAATATTTTTCGTTTACATTAAAAAATATTTCGGCGCTCTATGCAGAAGAAAACAGCTTTCTAAAAAAAAGGGGGGCAGGACAGAAAATTTGATCATAGAATCAAAGAAAATAAATTGTCAGGCCATCCTTGTCGGTAAACATACATCCTGATTGTAAGGCTATATTATTTTTTTATTTTTCCAGTGTTCCTACTCTGATACTGCATAGATTTTTTTGCAAATGGACGACAATCAATCATGATTTCATACAAAAAAATATCCTCAAATTTCAAGGGAGGAGCATTCGCAGGATCTGCCCCTCGGAATCCGTCCCTGGATTAGATACTCCGCATGAAACTTTCTACATTTTTACCTCAGTAAATGTACTAGCAAATTATGTTTTATTTGCAATAATATGGGACTATCTTTTCCTCATTTAAACATCTTGACCGGATTAGGAAAACTAGCTCACATTCTCCAAGAAAAGAACATTGTTCCATGTCTCCCATCCGATCCTCGCTAAAATGTTTGATAATCAAATTGGCATAACTCCCTCTAAAACTATCCGACACTGCTGATTATAATTTGTTTGAAAGATGTTGGGCAGTTCAATAAAGATCTACTGTCAGTCAAATGTGTAGGCTGTGGAATGGTACGAAAAACCAGTGGGCTTCATCAAAGTTTGAAAGCAGAACTAGTTATAAATACCAATAACCAAACAAAAAGACTAATGGTATTTGAAAACACACTGAAGGGATGTAAAGATACAGCTGATATTTCTACTGAGTCCAACCTGGAAGCCTTTTTCATAGTCAATTAAAATTTGAAAGTACAAATTCATGGTTCTGTTATAGTTGACATGGAGCTTGCTTGATTCAAACAGTTTTTTGTCTGTATATAATTCATACTCAAACAGAGTTCTAAGATGATTCGTTCATTGTAAAAAAAAAATTTTTTGTATGTTTGCAACACTCAGGCAGAGTAAGAAATATTTTGTTCCTTCATCAGGATTATTTGTCTTTGTTGACTTTGCATTAACAATATCATTACTGTGTGTACAATATCTGGGAAATGTTTAAATAATTCAATTTCATGTGTATCTCATGTGGCTCATTTCAAATTGCTATATGTAGAAATAATGCCAAGTTCGTTCACTGAAAATTTTAGTTAATTTGGCCTATTGGCCCATGTACTCAAGTCTACCAAATGTTTATATATCCTTTTAAAGCTATTTGAATTATGATAATTTTTTGGAAAAATAAACAAAACAAAAAACATCTGATTTTAACTTGTTGCTATAAAAATTTACAGTTGTATTTATTTTACATTGAATATCAGATTTGATGCTGTGTATGTTTAACGTAAACTTTGAACCAGAATTGCAATTCACTTAGAGCTTATTTAACCAGGCTAAGCCTTTTACTAAGTTTCTACAAAAGTATATGTACATTATATATATTGTAATCAACTACAAACACTTTTTAGGGGTATATATTGTTGAAACATTATTTTTGTCATGGTCATCCTTTGTAAACATTTTTTTTTTTTTGCTTTTTTATTTCAGTTATATAACATTCTGGTTTCTGATATCTTGCATGGTTTCCCAATAAGGCTTTAAAAAATAAATTCTTTCATTTTTCCAGACCTCATCAGTCATAAACCCACTGATCCTAATATTTTTTCCAAGATTTTTCAAAATAAGACTCATCACACCTACCGGTACATGTGTAAATATTGGATATTTTCTTTGTACATATTTAGGCCTGTTCTTTTTCATTAAAAACTGCCATTCTATTTTCCATTTAGATTACGTCAATATAGTTTTATTTATATTTGACTATCATATCTAGCGACAATACTAATAACATAAAATGATTATAAAAATTTATTGTTCAATTAAAATGACCTGTTATTTCTGAGAATGGGGGCAGTTGCTATTCCAGTATAGTTTTCTTTTCATATTGTTCTGTTGGCAAAGAAGTTTTCCTTAAAATGTACTGAAAAAATATGCATCGCAGGCTGCAATGCAACAGATCACTCATAATTTCACAAAAACATACCATTTCTTTAACTTGACAATGGATTTCATTAGAATTTTGTATAGTTGTTGGATACAATACAGATACCATGACACCATATTTATTTGTCATCGAAAATTAATTTGGTTGCTTTGATCAGGGAACAATAATAAACAGTAATAATTGACCACTCTATACAACATTTTGCAAATATAAATTGTGCCATACTTTAGTAATTGAACTGTAATTCTCCTTACCTTCAAGTTCATATGCAATGTATGATATGCAGTCTAAAAGTGTCATAATAATAACTATGAATTACAGTGTCTATTTTGTCGCATTCAGATAAAACCTATTATAGCACCAGATTTTACAATGGTTCAAATAGAACTGATAGAAATAAAAACTTTTATTTAATGTGTGTTTCTCTTTCCACTGATTTAATACACAAATTGAAAGTGGTAGATATGACAAAAACAACATGAAAAATCAACCTAAAGAGATACACATAATATACAAGAGCATCTACTAACAATCTCCATTGATTAACAAGATTACTGCAAAAGACCATTTGCCACTTTTCAAAAATCTGCTCCACTGAAACCGAAGGCACCAACGTTTTGAAATTCTATGGAATAATGACATCAAAACCATCTACAAAACTACCCTTTTTGTGTGGCTCAGGTGGCTGCAGGAACTCAAAAGTTTAAATAGAAACCCTATGAGGAAACACATTTTGGCTGATTTCTGTTTACTGAGCCAATGGTGACAAAATTTAATCGAAGTGATTACATAACTTGACCAATTTGATACCAAACTCTGTATGAATGTTCCTTGGGGTATTCTGCACAGAACTGATGTTGAGATTTGTGATCCATGGAAAAACATTGCTTTTGTTACTTTAAATAAAACATAAGGGTCGAACAGAATTTTTTAACCATACATTTCTAATATCATAAGGTATTAGCCACTTTCTTTCAGTTGCCTTGTTATAAAGTCTGCATCGGACCAAACTTGTCATACAATTATTTGTTAAGAGATATTGCCCTTGAGAGGAGAAAAATGATTTTTTGAGAACTATAATACATAGAAAAAAATTTTCAATTGCTGAAATGATCCTTATCATAAGACTTAGCAAGGTCTACTTGAAGTCAAAATTGTCCAACACCTTGTTAGAGTAATTGTCCTAGAAAGCAAAAAATAATGTTTCTGCAATTTTCAGCCAATTTTGAAAACTGGAACCTATGAAACTTTCAATTGATGTAATGATCCTTATGAAAAGTCTTGCCAAACTCGCTCTCAGTCAAATTTCTAAGACAATAACTTGTCAATATTATTACCCGTGTAAGGCAAAACTGTACCAGGTGAGCGATTCAGGCTCCTGGGAGCCTCTTGTTTATTTATTTGGATCTGGGACGAATATTCGTCCCAATTTGGATAAAATGCTGTTTTATTTTATTTATTTGCATAAAATGCAGTTTTTTATTTGACAAATAGGGGGCCATAATTTACTTACAAAATTTGTGCTTCAATGTAAATACACAAATGTATGTTGATCATCAGCAAAAGTAAAATTTAATATTTCGATGCAAATGCAAATAGATTCAGTACTTTGCTTCTAAAGAGAACAGAAAAGTATTCACCTGATTTATTTATCTGTATATAAATTATTTTGTTCGTTCATGCATATAAATTTATGGGTTTTTTTCTTTTTCTTTTTTAGGAATGAAATAAAATATATTTATTTAATTCTAGAATTAATTCCAACCCGGAATAGTACAACATTCCCACGGCGCAGTTCTGTTCCAGACAGACCGTCTCCAGAAACAAGTAAATGCAGAAACCTTTCAATAAACAGGGTTTCGTGTCACTTTTTGACAAAATACTTCACGTGGTCAGATTTTAGTCCATTTCATATCAACCAATGGCACTTTGAGTTTGAGAATATTTGTTTTGATTTTTGCCGAAATGTGCTAAAAGGGCGGTCCACACACTTCATGTGCTTTAAAAGCGAGTGTTTGGCGAAGATCGGCATCATTTTACACTTAATTCGTGTAAAATACCTTTACATCTCAGATCTTCCTTTGACGAATTTCCAGCATCTAAAATGTCTCTACGTGCCTTGACCAGAGAGCCAACTGACTTCTGCGTCCGTTTCATCAGCGATGGCAGTGTAATGGTTCGACGACGACAGCACATCCAAGCCGAGGGGAAAATAATAGTCTCCGAAATTTACCAAGTCCAGTATGGTGCAACGCAAGTGGCAGCCAGCAACGCCATAATTCTTGCCAGTGGTGACAACTCCTCAATGACTATAAGGGCCAAAGATGAGAAAAGGGGAAACCAGTATGCTCCCACGCCAGACTCAACACCAGTCAAAAGGACACGCAGGCAGACCAAACCACCTGGGTCCTCCAGAAGACAGCCACCACCTAAAACCAAAGTCACAAAGTCTGTCCAAGCTGCTGAGCAAGGGTGGTAAACCTCTTGCCAAGGTTATAGATGATGCCTTACCACCACCATCATCGTCATCTACTGCATCTCCTGCCAGTCCGACTCGGCCACCACGGGTTAGACCAAACTCTCAAGCCACTTCAGCAGTGACTACACCGACAGGGCTACCAACAATAAGACGCCAAAAACGCAGAATAATACCAGCAAAGCAACACACTCCAGCACCAACACCACCATCCAGAGCCATCACACCATTCCGTACGACAAGACCACCACCAACAAAGCCGACCAGCTTGGGGCCAATCATGTCTGCACTGGCCGCAATTGGAGCTGCTACCACCACCCAATCCAAAACCAGCGCAGAGATCAACAAGAAGCTGGACTCGTTGATCAGAAGGGTGACCGAAGTAGAGCAGAACAAGACCAGACTGGAAGCCAAGTTAGACCACCTGCTGTCAAGAAGGCCATTGGATCCTATTGCTGATGACGAAGAGCCAGCAGCCAACAATGTCCCTGGTCCTCACCATGAACTACCAGTCGAAGTTGTGACGGCTGTTAAAGAAAAAAGCAACTGTGCCGGTAACTTTGCAGCAAACCTGACCAAGCGTTTGTTTCCCGAATTGTTCGGACCGGACAACCTACGGTTTTGGTACAACTGGTGCGGTGGTGGAAAACACTATAAGAGAGAGCTATCGCCAAACAGGAAAGCTACGATTACAGAAACTAGTTCAGTATTATCCAGAGGTGCGTTCGCAAGAAGCCTGAAACCTGATGGTCGTCCCAAAGATAAATGAACGGATGCGTCGACCAGTTGAGAAGAAGAGCCGACAAAACAACGAGAACAGACGACCGCAGCGACAGCCACAGTCTCTGCAAGAAATTGGGGTCTTCAACTTTAGGTCACGAAAGTATCTTATGAATGTTAATCCAGAAAGCGTTTCATGTGCAATATTGATTGATTAAATATTGTTTAACGCCGATTTGGCATCTGTTTGTACTTCCAATTGTATTTCCTTGTTTCTTCTTTAGTCATGTCAATGCAAAAAAGCACGAACAATACAACCATTTTTATTCCTCCCTTTTGTAGTAAAAATATATTTGTTGTGCGCAAATTCATTCACGTGCATGGTGAGGAAACGAAGCACGTGTATCCATGCAAACACGAGAATACGAAGAATTAAAGATTGAAACACGAATGCACAGAAAATAAAAAGGCCGAAAACGTTGCACGAAAATAACCCTTTACCACCCTCTAAAATGTGGATGCTTAGTCTTTTATACTACATACAAATGAGGAAATAAGGGGAAAGCAATAAATGTATTTCGATTTAGAAAAGAATAGTGAAGAGGAAAAGAATTTTTATCATCAATAATTTTTTTTGGTCTTTTATACAAATCGCATGTATTCCAGTCGTATACGACCAGAAAAAAAATATATTTATTTATTTAAATACAATAAATTTTATTTTCAGAGATTCTGATTCTCCTTGAGTTGTTCACTTTCTTGTTTCTTTTTCCCTGTTAAAAAAAAAGAATAAAATAATATCGAGAATGGAAATATTTTAGTGACATTTCTACCCAAACAGAAGTTATATACACCAGATGATGAAAGCTTTCACTTTTCACAAGCAATACAGGTAACCGGATACGCTGCTGTATTACCTGTCAATCAAATTTTGGACTGCGGCCAACAAACATCAAAGCATATCTTCTTAGGTCAAACAAGCTTAGAAAACAATATACGCACTACCGATTTATATTAAATCCATGCATACGTCGGTATTCTGTCCACTGTGGCTGCCCTGGTTCAACGAGCACATTTACCTGTACGCGGACAACCTAATCGTTAATAAATTCAATCGAGCCCACGATGGTCCTTGAGGATGGGTAGGCATGGCGTTTTAAAGGATGGCTGTAGTGTGTGTGACAGTTTGTTCTTATCTATATATTTTGTTAATGTTTCATGTGAACTCTATTTGATATATATGATATATTGAATAAAATCTTAAACCTTAACCAAACTTTTTTTGTCTCCAAAATGATACAGTGAAACAATATCAGGGTTACAAAAAAAAAAAACAGAACCAAAACAACAACAGAAAATGAATAGAAAAAACATTGAAAGACATTGAAAAAAACATTAAAATTTTCAATAAATATATTTGTTATCCATCATACATCACATACTTCCAACTAATACAGTAATCATTTTAACAAGCACAAAAATACAGGTAACCTTAATTGCATTACCTTTTAGAAGGCCTCTTAATCCCTAGTCTTAATTGGATGTTATTTTAGTCCAGTAGACGTTCAGGGAATAAATGATATTGTAATAGGTCAGTGAATGGTAATTCTAATCATCATTAATTACATGCACTTCAACTTTCCCACGACCATCTGTTGATTTGATAAGATCAGAGAGAACATTAATTACAGTTGGAGACAACTGGTTCTGTAGAAATGCAGACTGCCATAAATATAAAATAAATAATAACACTTTATTATTTTTGAAACATGCTTTCCTTTGATTTAAAAAAGCACAGCCATTGGTCAAGACTTACATCTCGTATGTTTTAATTGATATTTTTGGGAAGGAGTTGCTGAAAAATGAGGAATTTTGTATTGTGTATGTGTAATTTTTAATTAGTTTTTAAGATCTACTCCGCTCTTTTAATATCGAGCGTTTTCACTATGTAAATTGTGTTTCATATAATAATGACATCGTTATTAATAAACATTGTATTCTAAATGGATTTAATAATTCAAGACAGTTGTTTCCCAAGATTCCATTCCAATTCTTTTATCTGTTAAGATTGAACAATGTGTCCCAAGTTGTTCAAAACTTATCGTTACTGATGTGAACAAATTTAATGTACAGGTAATTAAATAGGGTGTAGAGGTGAGAACAATTTACATGTCAAAGCAGTACATAGTACACGAAACTAATTGTAAACACGTGTAGAGTACAGTGTTAGGTGCGACCACGGCCAGAGTCCGTACATAAAATGTAAACGAAAAGACAATACATTTGACGTGACGTCGAACAGTAAACGTACTTCATATAAAATACATAGACTTAGAGACGGTGCAATATTTATCAAGCAGGGGGGACCGGTGCAAATGGTAAGGGGACATGAACTTTTTTCAACGTGCAAAGTAGTGGGACCTGATGATTTTTCATTATCTTAAAGGCATGGGACATACACTTTTTTCAAATGCTCAAGTAGTAAACATTTTATTTTAATTAGCCCAAAAATACACACAAGAAACATTCAAACAGAAACAGAATATGATAAACGATGTGAATCTTAAATAACATAATATATTTATGAATAAACAAAAACTCTTTAAGTAGAATATATATATATTAAAACAATTTTTAGTATAAAATGTGTAAAACATAACAAAAATTAAAAAATAAAACATGACTAGATCAAAAAAAGAAAATAATACTGGTAACATGAGTAACACTCAGGGTTCGCACGGGTGCTTGAAAACCTGGAAAGTACTTGAAATTGAAAATTGGAAATTAAGGCCTTGAAAGTACTTGAAATTCAAAGGAGGTCCTTGAAATTCCTTGAAAAACTGCGTTTTTGAAAATCAAAAAAATTGGTTAAATTTTCTGTCATAAAAGTGTTTTTAATTCGTTTTCAGATCACTCGGTCTCGCGTTTATCGTATTTTTGTCAAGACTTTTTCGCGTATTTTCCCTTTTCTAAAAAAAGCTACTTTTCTGTGAAACCGGTGCGTAGTAATTTCTGTGATCCGGTCAAGAAATAAATCTGACTTTGCGTAAAAATTTTAGTAATTAAACGATCCAGATTGATTTTTTGGTAAATTAAATTAACTTTAACTAATAAAACATCTTTCATTTACTTGATTAAATATATTTTGCCGATGAATTTTAGTCACAGTGAGCAAACCGAAACTGAAAGTAGTTCGAAAGAACGTTGATAATGTAAATTCTCGGATGTATGGCTAGAAAAGCCACAGTATAAGGCATGGCTGAAGAGAAGTGTTATATCTGGGAACAAAGCGAAGTGTGAAATATGCAAAAACGACTTCGATATATCATCAATTAATTGAACTAAAGAATGTTTGCTCTCTTACAATTACATATAGGTCATAACCATATGGATTTAAATTGTCCATATCAGCTTATTTCTGATCCTTGAAAATTTGGAAATTGGTCCTTGAAATGTCCTTGAATTTTGTGGTAAAAAATGTGTATGAACCCTGAACACTTGAGCAGCTTGAATTGAGCATGTACTTATAAATTTTAAATTAAACAAATCAAATGTCACAAAATGCATGACATGTTAAGCAAATTCGACTTACAAAAATGTATGAAATGATATAAATATTTTGATTCCAGGCGACTCAGAAAATACCAACAAAAACATATACTAAAAACATATTTAAAATAATGAAACATAATAAAATGTTATTTACATGTAAATGAACATGGATAGGTAACTCAGTAAAATGTATGTTTCGTATTATGTAAACAACAATAAACATGGTTTAATAACAATTTAAAAAGTAATTGAAAGTGTGATACAAACAAATTCCATTGCACATAGCTGAGTCTCTATTAACTTTTCAAAACTTTTCTTAAAAACAAACATATTCCCAAATTTCCATTTATTTTCTATTCTAATATTATTATACTAAGTGTGGTTCTAGAGTCTAACGAGTAAATGTTTATTTGTTAAATTTATTAATTTATCTTTTTTTATCTACAGACCCTTAAAAAGCAAAGGACGCAGCTACATGTATGTGCAATGGACTTTGGAAATATGCTATGAACAATTTAAGATTGTCCAAATGTTATAACTTAACTAACTACATGTTTATATTAACTAACTACAATGCAATATTGTAACAAATATTCTATGATATCTAATGCTGGTCCCTGAAAGCAGCTTTCTAGTACCAAATCAGCCAAACATAGTCTGTCATAATCAGAAAATTTTGATGGGAGTATGCTTTCAATATCATCAAGTTCGTCTTCATTATCTTCTTCAACGAAATCAGTAATTTGAGTTGCTCCCATGGATGGCTCATAATATTCGTCGGCCCACACGATTCCACCAAGGTGTAGAAATATCTGTTTACAACGTTCTCTTTTTCTTTTCTTCACTCTTTTGTCAACTTTTGCTTTATTCTCTCTATCTCGTTGATTTGTTCTTTTTTCCCTCTGTTTTTCCAAGTTACTTGTTTTGCCTTTTCTTTATGATCACTAATTTTTGTTCGAAATGGGTCGATGATATCCATAATAAAGGTTTTCATTTTAAATGTTGTATCTTCATTGAAAGAATGGTTGAATTCTCTCCCCGATTTCAACTTTCCATTTGAACAAAAGAGTGAGTCATCTTTTTTAAGATTCTTGATTTCTTGTTCATCTCCATCTTTAATTTTAGAGGCACTTTCACTTAGTCTTTGAAGGTTTTCAATATCATGGGGGGAAGGAATGTAATTTTCTTTGATATATTTCCCAGCACAAGCTGTGTTTTCACTTGTAAGGTACGTAACTTGTCTGTGTAAATTTTCTATCTTAGAATGTAAAGTATACTGCCGGTGGCGCTCCTTAATAAAAGCTTCCCGAAATATTGTGGCACTCCCACAATATGGCCAGTATGAATCATATAAACCTTTCAGTACATTGTTGTAGAATTGACCGGTTTTTCTTTTGGGATCTTGAATGTATCCTAACTTTCTGTCCATCCATGACTGTTTAGCTCCTTGGAAAAAACACACGAAAACATAAAATAGATAAAGAAACTGTTTATAACAATCAGTATTAGGTGAAAAGGAAATATAATTCATTGAAGTGCAAGTTCATGGGGATTTTATTATGGGTAGTCACTCTATATTAGGGGGGACAGGCGTTGAGACAGCGAGGAACTGCAGGCTAAGGGGTGTGGTAGCAAAAGGGGGTCTTGGAGCAGGGTAGAAATTTAAGAAACAAGACTCATTTGGGACTATATCGCTCACCTGAAAACCATTGAACAAGTGACTACCCATTGTAAAATACACATAAACTCACACTTCATGAATTATTTCCAATCCAAGATTATTGTTGATTTTGCAAATTGCGATATTATCAACCATTTATTATGTAGTTGTTCCAATCATTTTTGTAGGTAATTATTGTAACAGCATTGATGACGAATATTAAAAGCCAAAAAAAAAATGATTGGTTGCTTCCTCTATTAAACCCGGCCAGGTCACCAAAAAAGGCTTCGCCAAAAAGGGCCCTGGTCAAACATTTTTTTACCATTTCCCTCAGTGAACAGGCACCCTACCCCCTCTGGATTCGCCACTGCTCAATTCTTCTTCAATTAAATGGTTCTTCTCTCCAAAGTTCTTTATTTTTGTTTAATTTCTATGTTTTAGGTTTATATCTACATGTAATTACAAATTTTTACCTTTTGAACTCGAGCAACTTTTTATAGTTCGATTTGTAGAACTTGAAGAATTCGTTGGAGGATTCTCATTCTGGTGTTTCGCTGGGGGGTCTCCACAGTATCCACAACTTATACTGTCAGTAGAGGATATGAATTCAGTGCAATCACAGTCTTCAACCCGACATTTACCCCGTTCAACGCCACGATTATCTAGTCCCATTTGCCTTCATCCAATTTTTTAGGGCACCGGATATAAAGCGTAGATGATTTATAAATCGCAACAAATCCGGACATGATTCCGGGAATATGAATGAAAAAGAATTGATGTGAAATTTAAAATTGTTTTCAACTTTTATATGTTTTTCATTTTGAATACATACAGAAATTACCGCATGGTTTGAATGAGTTCTTAGGGGGAGGGGGACACGTTTCATTTTATTTTATGTTTCGATTCGGAAATTCACCGGGTTCGGTTCCGAATTTAAAACGCTCAAGGTTATTTCCTGTCAACATGGTCAAAACAGACTGAAAATCTGAGGCTAACAACAGCTGGAGACTGTACAACACCGACTGTACAGACAAATAAAACGAAGAAAGGATATTTTGTAAGTCATAAAGGATCTTCTCATCTGTCATTTTTGATAACCACTGACTGCAAACATTGAAAATATCATAAAAATGGAAATGGGGGACTTGAAGTTGTAAGAGCACGGGCATTTGTTTACTATCCACATACAGGTCAATAACTATATTAAAGTATATTAAACAAATGCCCGTGTGTAAGAGAGCTGTTAAAAAATCTTACAACCACATTCATTTGTTTACTATCCATGTCCAAGTTGAGAGCTATACTAAATATGAATTGGGCATCCGTCTAAGAACAGGCAAAAACGTGAAATGGTCTGTAAAATACAGTCATCAAAGATATCGAGGTTAAGTAATTTCGTCATGTGGGATCGAACCTAAAGTTCTCATCAGCTATGTTCGCCAAAATATACACAAAAATATATTGAAGGCCAAAATATACACCAACTTGAAATAAACATCCAAAAATATCCTAAAATGACGCCAAAAATTGGGATAAGGGGTTAATCTACACATCGAAAAATACATGTAGATATAAACTTATTTTTGAACAACGTAATATACAGTCATCAAAGATATCGAGGTTAACTAATTTCGTCACGTAGGACACATGTTTCGAACCTAAAGTTCTCAACAGCTACGTTCGCCAAAATCTATTGAAGGGCCGAAATATTCACAAACTTGAAAAACACATCCAAAACATATCCGAAAATGATGCCAAAATATGGTTAAGGGGTATCTACGCCTCGAAAAATAGATAAGCACCTTATTTTTTAAAAACACGTTTTGAAATTAACTGGTATTTATTCGGCAGGAAAAAATAATCTCGCCACAATGTGACCGAAAACAAATTTTATGATCCCAAATAATTTGCCAGTCCCCTACTAAGAATCAAATGGTTGTCCCCCAGGGTAGTACATTATTTCTGTGTTACATGTATATACCATGTAAGTTATATGTTTATACCATGTAAGTTATATGTTTCTTTATATTTTGTTTTACAGTTTGAAAAGATAACAGGTTAACGCCTTATTTGCCATCAACATGGATGAGGATGAGGGTCTGTACTAAACGTCAAAATGGAACATACTGAAATTGAAAATCATTATAAAGACAAAGTTCAAAACCCTAGAAAATCTTACCAAATATTCTCTGAGAAACGGACAATTTTTAGAAAGTCATCCAAAGTTCATGAACGATTATATTTATCATTGCAATCCTGCTCCGTTAGAAATAACTTATTACAACTGGAAAAGTTATCAAAATCAACAACATCAAAAAGTCTAAAAAATCGTTTGGATGCTTTATCGAATATTTTAGAAACCCTTCAAATACAACATGTACAATCAAACTACCAAAATAATGCAAGAAATCTAGGCATACTTGATTTCAAAGTTGCACAAGAGTTGTATGCGGATATAGCACAAATACCTACAAATTGTCGTGAAGATGATATTCATACAAGATTAAAGGATGATCTACTTAATCCTATACATGGTGTACGATGTCTTATATATATCAACAAAAGAGGGAAACATTATATTATACTAGATAGTGATGAGATTTCGATAGTTGACATTTTTCAGAAGTTGATATCTGATGAAGAGTTGGCTTTTAATGAAGGGTCATTAAACAATAGGTTGCATGAATATGTTAACTATGAATTTATCCAAAAAACTTTAGGGACCATGGATAGTGAAAATGATCAAAGCATAGCAAAGGCTTTACTTTCAATATTTTTGTCCAGAGATCAACTGGAAAGTATTGGTATAAGACCAGATACAGCCAGGAATGCACTACAAAAAGTTCAAGTTGTGCAAGAAGAGATAAGAAATGCATATACAGCAGCAACGGACATGTTAAATTTAAGACTTACAAAAGAAATTCAGGACAAGCAAAGTAAACTAAACAATTTATGCAATATGGAATCAAATCACTTGAGTGTAAAGAGAAAGGCGGATATTGAAATGGAAAAAGAACTTCTCGAAGAAAGTTTGAATAGTAAGTCTACTCTTTTATTACAAAGGATAAATACAGTGTCCAAAAATTCAAACAGGCCACAAAGAGATTGGCAAAGAAACTTATTGCAGAAAACAGAATAAAATCCCGCCGCCTGGGTGCAGGACCTAAACCATTGCTAGATTCTGATGATGAAGACTTTATAGCTCGTGCAATTGAATCTAAAAGCTCAGCACACGGAAGACGACATGATTCTATCATGTATTTAAATCACAGAGTAACGTCAAAACATCTTCTATCGATAGCTAATTACAATTTGATCAGAAGAGGAAAACATATGATAAGATCTGCCAGGACAGTGTGGTTGCGTGGAAGACCAAGAAGAGTAAATACCATAGAAGGAAAAAGACATTGTGGTAAGTCCTAGTTTAGATTTAAATTTGTTGTATTGTGATGTAGTTGATCACTGTAATATTTAATATAATTTTTATTCAGCAGCTTGAATAAAACTCAGCTAATTTCATGTTTTTAAAGCAATTTCTACAGTTGTATTTCATTATGTATGTTCAACTATGTTGATACAGTTGAATATATCCTATTATAGAAAACCTTTAAAATATCCAAACTGTTCCCCATTTTCTCAAATACATGTACATGTATATGACGGAATACAGAACGGGAATAAAAGATATCTTTTTTTTAATCTTTTATTTTTTTCTATGTTTCATGTGATCTATTGTCTCGCCCACATTGCCACATTCACTCCAATAACCTCAATTTTAAAAACTATATAAACACATGTATATACATGTATGTACATGTATTATGTTTTTTAATTTCTGCTTGGCTAAAAAGGTAATAAAATGCATTTTTAACTCATAATACTGTTTCTGCATAAATATTTTGTTTTTAGTTTACAGCAGTCAATTTCAACTTCATGCATGCAAAATTATTTTATTGCGTTATTTTCTTATACAGGTAAATGGCTCTTTTGTGCCAAAAAGCCACCAAAAACAGAGTCAGAACTTCATAAAACCACTCACCACCAGAGATCCCATGTGAAAGTTAACAGAGAGAGTATGTTTACTCCAAAAGATATGCATAATGTATCTCTAGAAGTATCCATGGATGACAAGGCTTACCTACGACCAGGGACAGATGGTATGTGACAACTAGGTTTTGTCCCCCCTTTTGCAATGCGATGGGGAACATATGTAGAAATGCCGGTGACCGCCCGTGCTTGCGTCCAAAGTTTGTGGACGCAACTCCTCTGAAACCGCTAAACACTGAAAATTTGTAAGATTGTTTGTCATCATATGTTGTTGATCATACTAAACTGTCATGTTGATACAACAATTTTTGTGGGAGTTAGCAGACTTTGTTGATTTTTTTTACACTATTCACTACAGGAAAACCTTGTTGACGCCACTCCTCTGAAACTGTTGTTTGGTATTAAGATTAAAATAGCATTTGAGAAAAAATTTACCACCATCCAATCATACATATTCCCCTACAGCCCTGTTCAATCAACTTCACCAAGTTTTACATGCACAACCCCTGCTTTGCCATTGACATTTGCAATTGTATTGTAACATCGTAAATTAAATACATTGTAATACTGCACCCTAACCCCATTTATCATTGTTTATTAATGTAACAATGTATTTTTCAGTGGGATTTCGTGAAACAAAAGCTGGGAAGATTATTGATGTAACTGACCAAAATCGAAGTAGAAAACTCCCACAGCATGATTTTGCTGAACCCAAAGTTTACCAATCTCCAAGCTCATATAGAATTATGACCTGGAAGGCTGAAGAAATCAATGGTAATACATTGTTAAACATGTCTGTGAAAAGCAACTTGTACATGTATATATAGAACTCTAAAAACAGCACAACAACAATTTCCAAAAGACCAAAAGTGACAAGTAAATTAACAAAAATGCATTTGACTAGCAGAGGTGGCAACCAATGCCTTTTACTTCTGCTGACTGCCAATTGCGATTGCCAATGAACCAGATCACAAGATGTAAAATGTTGATCTCGAACAAAGTTAAATCCAAAGTAAAATGAACCATTTTGAAAAAAGTAACAATGACATTTTCATACATGTATGTTGAGCATAGCAAACAAGTTATGCAGGTTCTAACACATTTTCGGTTTCCTATGATACTTTTCAGTATTTATAAATAGCATGCACATATTTGGTATACAACTTCATTTTTTAAAAGTTTAATCTTGTGTATTATGGTAATAAATGAGTTAATAAAGTCATATCTTTTTCAGGCGAAGAAAAGATGATAAAAGAAAAGGATCAAAGTGTTGTAGTAATACGGCCAAAGTATTACGTCCCAAGTAATGGAAATAATTGGGCATCAGACTATATGCAAATAGTACACAATCACCCACATTTATTTACTGTTGAGGATGAACAGAATAGATGTTTGTATTCAAACACATTCCAATCAATTGGACAGTTGGTACGTGATATTGCTTTTCATTTCCAGGATACATTCAGTGGAGAAGATTTAGATTTGCTTCCAAATGAAGATGCAAAATGTTATCTGTCAGACAAATTGACAGCTATACAATCTCAGTTTATTGATGCACTTGAAAGTTACAAAACATGCCTAGAAGAAGAGAAATTGAGGTTACATTCATTAATGGAAAAACTTAACGATTGTTTAGCTGTTTGTGAAACTATTAGGGACAAACTTCGTAATGCAAATCTCCAGTCTGATTTACAACCATCTTACAACATACTGTTGAAGAATTGCAACGAAATCATTTCATTAGTGGACAGCTATGGTTTACCACAAATGAAGACAGTAATTACAGAGCTTACAGATGCTGGACCGGGAGTTGGATCCAGTAATCTAGAAGTGAGGTTCAGAATGGCAGAGATAGCAAGAATACATGCCTCTGACCGCAGACTTCGAATCCATCGTGCAAGAGATGATTCAGCTCAAAATGAAGTTGAAAGAACAAACAGTGCTATAGGTACCTATATACATTGTTAATAGTGATAGCCTTTACATATATTATGCATTCATGGACTTTTTATCTACAAAAAATATCTTGAAACTTGAGTATTTTCATGGCCGTGCAAGTTTTCGTGATTAATTGGTGTCTGTCTTTGTAATAATAATTCCGTTAGCTAGAATACAGTCATCAAAGATATCGAGGGTAACTAATTTCGTCACTAATGCAGCTTTAACTTCTCTAGATATAAAACAACATCGGATTGTAACAATATAAATCACTTTCTGTATTTCAGATAACATATTTAGTATTTCATTGTATCAGTTTTTTGTACCAACCATATTTTTATTTATTATTACGGGAAAATTTGTATCATAAACTTCATGTATAACTACATTTTGTGGAAGTTTAATATTTTTCAACACAATTTTTGGAGATGCATTGGTAGATGGAGCCACACTTACATGGCAAAGATTCAAGGCATTTGATGGAATGACGGAAGAAGAAATCAAAGATATGACCATTGAAGACATTAAGATGCACAAGGAAATGATCATGGAAAAAAATGTTTGGTCTGTGGCAGAAGAAGTTAAATTAAGAGTGGACGACCAGAAAGGTCCTGGTGGAGATTTTATGATAGCCCATGTAACCCCAAAGCCTGATTAGTAATAATGATATTTTAGATAAAAAATATAGGCTAGTCAAATTGTAATAATCTATTTTGTCTAGCCTAATACTTTTACTCAACGAAACAATATATTTTGGCAGGAAAATATATATTGCTGCAAAAATCGATGTTGTACAACTAGCATGACTAGTCTAAAAATCTATTAAAAAGCTATAGAGGAAAAACATCTACTAGTATCTAACAGTTTTTTCTGTTAAGTCATTCAATTTATACATTAGAAGTTCTTGATATGAAGTATTGATGAACTTCAGTAGGGGATACAATATTTTAAAACTGAGTTGAACATTTTGATCTTACATGTATTTTATGCGTGTGGCCTACATTTAGGTGCCAACAAGTTTAAAAGCTTAATGAGTGTGATCTTTGATGATTACTTTTGTTTTTTAGCATTTAATTTCAGAATAACAAATTTCAAGGAATTGTCTCTCTATTTCAGCCCAGAAGTTCTTTCAAGACAGAGAATGCTTAATGAAGTATTATGATGTTTCAAAAGCAAATCAGAAAAAAGTGCCAGGTCACGCATATTACGATAAAATGCAAAAATTCATGAATTTGCATTGTAAGCAAGGGGAGTTGTATTTGGAATATCGAAAAAGACATTGTATTTTTAAGCAAGATATGATGTGCAATTTCTGTACTGACAACCCTCCACTTCTAGAAAAAGCTTCTGAACCATCTCCAAGACCTTATCCAGACTATGGACAACTTCCATCATTCCACTACATGCCTTATAAGGAAACCCCAGTTTTTAAAGAAGATGGTTTGCCCAGAAATGTTAATGATTTTCAACCTAGAGTGAAATTAAAAAAGCTATTTTCAGAAGACAAAATATCGTCTAATTCTGAAGAAGAAATAAAATCATTTTCCTTAAAATATATTGTTGATGAACAACTAATCAGGAAATACATCAACCATCTAGAAACCCTGAAGAATTATAAAGAAAAAAGACAACTCATATTCCAAAAAAGAAAAATGGATGATATTGTGTGTTCTTATGAACAATACAATTGGAAACAGCTGTTTGAAGAGAGACGAATAGCTAAAATGTCTGTTAACGCTCTGGACAAATACATTGAACGTCATCAGTTGGGGAAACACAAACTGAAAAGGGACAGAATTAAAATTGTCACCCATCACATAGGTAAAACTATATTTAGTGAAACAGCTTGTGAGGATGAAGAAAATGATGGAGAACTTGATTCTAATGGTGATACTCATGAGGAAAATGATGAAGTTGATTCTGATGGTGATACTTCTTCTGATGAAGACAATGATATTATATTAGAGAAATTGGATTAATCAGAAATATCTGAAGAAAGTGACCCTGACGAATATGTCCCAGTGGTGCCAGATGTTAAAACAACAAGAGGGCGCAGAATTTCAATGCCATCAAGATTTAGAGATTATATTTAATATTTTCATAATATTTTGCAGAAACATATTAACTCTGACTGCATGAATGAATGAAATTTGAATACTCAAAATGTTAAAATGATTGTCAAAAACATTTATATCACAATACATATTGTTGCTTTACGTTATTTAAGGTACAGATTGTGTTTTTATTCACTCAATATATTCATGATATTCATGGGACACATACTTTTTTTAATGAATAGAGGTCATGGGACATAACTTTTTTTCCTATCACATCAGCATGGGACAATACTTTTTTCCAAACTGGTTTTGCGATTAGCACCGGTCCCCCCTGCTTGATAAATATTGCACCGTCCCTTACGATAAATAAACATAACTTAAGAGTTCAATTGACGTTCTCATACACATATTCTCATTCTGTAGTCTGACCATCAAACGATGTACTTGTTAACAAATTAGTTATAGAAACTGGATTAAGCAATTATGTTACATTTTGTATGTTTGTTATCGTAAAATTTTGTAATTTTCCATTGTTCCTATTCACATATTTCGTATTGTTAAATTTCATAAGTCTCTATTGGTCTTACCGATGTATTTTTTTATTAGTAAACAGCTTTTCATTGGTTGTTTGGTTTGGAATTAAACTTGTCTAACCAGTATAATCGAAAACTAACTATAAAATCTGTGTAACATTAAATTTATTGATTCATTTACCAATTTGCTTGGTCCTGAATCCTCCCCTCTCATTGATTTCATTTCATTTTGTGTTAAGAGTCGGGTTACAAATTTTTGAATTTAGATATTGGAATGGCTGAAGCGTAAGTTTTTATTGAACTTAAAAATGTACGTCCTTCCTTTGTACAAATACAAATACAAATATTTATTAGCACAAACTCATAGGTATTACATGGTTAAGGCACAATGTTATAAATGAAACATGCAAATGCAATACAAATCTTACATTAATTATAATTATATAACAAGCAATTAATACAGCCAATTGAAATATGTTTTGTCAGTATGACATATCATTTTCTTAGTTCAAAGCATTCTAAAATAAATGCAGATGTAAGTTTTAAACCAATTTCAGATTTGGTATTTAATAAGGAGCTCAACAGGGAATTGTTATTTGTTGGGAGATTTAAATTTGGAATAAAACTTTTAATTTTATCAAAAAATGTATTTCTTAACTGTCTATAGTGTTTGCAATGTAGAAGGAAGTGTTCTTCATTTTCAATTTCTTCTGCATCACAAAATGGACATTTTCTATCTGTTCTAGTTTTAGGTATCTTCCCTTCTCAATCATTAGATTATGAGCGCTGACACGTATTTTACAAAGAGCAGCCCTGTCCTTAACTTTTTTTCAGGTATCTAAATAGTGAGGTCTGCATCCTATTTTAAAGATTTTTCTAAAAAATTCTAATTTTGAAGATGTGTTGATAAATGAATTTTGATTTTGGAGATTTTGATCATTTATTATCTAATTTTTATTTGATTTAAATAAAGTTTAAGTGAGTTTATATCAATATTTATAAAGGAAAATCCTAAATTATTTAGTACTGATTTCAGTCTGACAAACCAGTTGTTTGAATTGACTGAATTTTCAAAAATATTTTTTACTATAGAGTCTTCTGAGTCTAAGATATGTACTAAATATTTGATACTTGAGTACATAATTTTACTTTTTAATGGAAGTCGACCTAAAATACCCCATATTTCACTGCAGTATGTGATGATAGGTAAAATAAGTGTGTCAAAGAGTTTTTCTAGTAATTTGCATGGGTTATTTAAACCAATTAGCTTTTTTATTTTAAAATATGCTCTTCTAGCTTTTTCCATCAATGAGTTTATTGCTAGATTGAAGTTGCCATTGCATTTTAATAAAATGCCTAGGTAACAGTAGTGAGAGACCGTTTCTAGATATAAATCATTATATTTAAATTGGTTTAAATAGGTTTTACCATTCGAATTAAATACTACTACTTTAGATTTATCAACATTTACATGTAATTTCCATACTGAGCAGAATTCCTGCATGGCATTTAAACAGTTTTGCAACCCTTCCCTACTCTGAGATATTAATACTATATCATCAGCATAAAGAAGAATGTTTACTGAAACACCACCCAAGACCACTGGATCGTATTTGTTGTCATCAAGTTTTTTAGTTATATCATCAATAAAAAAGTTAAAAAGAAGAGGACTCAAGACATCACCTTGTTTGACACCTCTTTCAGATGTGAATGGTTGACTTAGACCATTTGAAAATTTAATTTTACACATAGTATCAGTATACATGGAGTATATAATTTTAAAAATTTTATTTGGAATATTATGTTTTAGTAGTTTATAAAAAAGGCCAACTCGCCACACTGTGTCGAAGGCCTTTCTAAGGTCAATGAAGGCAGCAAACACTTTTTGATTTTTCAATTTATAGTTATCAGTGATAGTTTTTAAAGTAAAAATGTGATCAGAGGTTCTACTCTTTTCTTTGAATCCTATTTGGTTCTTGCTTATAAGAGAGTTTTTATTCATAAATTCTAAAAGTCGATTGTATATAATTTTATTAAATAGTTTTCCTAAGTTTGAATTGATTGACCATTACAGTGTTATATCTAAGATGATGTTGGACCTGTTCCCACTGTCGTAACCTTTCATGTGCCTCCTACGATTTGTGACTTCCACCGGATTGACTTTGTTGAACTTCACGACGGGTGCCGTATACGGAGCAGGAACTGCTTACCCTTCCGGAGCACCTGGGTTCACTCCTGGTTTTTATGGGAGTTCGTGTTGTTCATTGTTTTTAGTTTTCTGTGTTTATTTGTTGTGCTTGTGGTTGTTCGTTTGTCTTCCCGGGTTTGTCTGTCCAATGGATTACGTTTTATTGATTGCTCCTTAGGTATATTTGTCCTTTTTGAACTGATAGATATTCCCCTATAATTGTTAGACTGAGATGTAAACTGATCGATGTTGTTTTAAGTTATACAAATAGAAGATACATGTATTTACAACAAATTCAAAATAAAGAACAAGAATAAATTAGGTATGAGTAAAAGTCTCCATTTATTGAATCTATCATACATTAGTGTATATAATTTACAATCTAGTCATGCACATTTAACTCCGTTATCTTGTAATTATCTTTATTTTACACCATTTCCGAATTGGAGTGCTGATCTATTAAATAGGATGTCCTGAAACTTGGTTTTATTTTGATTTATCTCCCTTTGTCCACATTTTGGTATCATATTACTGGGTGGGTTGGGAGGGCGGCCGAAATTTTCAATACCAATAAAACCATCAAAGTATCATATAACCTAATACATCTGTATATTACCATACTATTGCATGGATGGTGAAATAATGAGAACGAGTCACATGAACTCCCGACTACGTCACAGCCAATGAGAATATACCCATATCCTCAGTGCCTGCTATCTCCGTCCACCAGCTCAGGTTAAGGTATGGGGAGTAAAACTCTGCCCATATCACATTCCAAACCAAGATTTACCCCGGAAAATTAAATAAACGTCTTTCCTTCTTCCCAAAACTCAAAATATTTAAATAAATCATACGTATTTCAAAACATTTTAATAATTATAATTCATATACCCATGACAATGTATTACATGATAATGGTATATTACACTCATATATATACGAAACCTTAGAGTGGACATTCAAAAAGCATTTTCCAGTGTCGAGTAATCAGCTTGTTCCCTAAAAAGAGTTTCAGTTTCATTTGCCCGTTTTGTTGATTCCGCAAATTTTCCTGCTACAATACCAGCATCAACTAGAGAATGCATTCTAGTATAGTAGTCTGCGCTTGATTTATTAAACCAGCCAACATGATTCATAACTTGATCTATACTATCAACTGAACCAGACAAAGCCATCGTTATCGCACAACCAGACCTAAGACTGTGGGGAGTTTCGCCCTCGTATATCCCTAAAAGAACCAAATAATACCTCAAACGTTCATAAACAGCAGAATAACTCAAATTCTGGTCGAGAACTCGTCCATTTTCCGAAACAACACGAAATAAATAGCCTACCGACAAGTCAACACCGCAACGTTTACAAAATTCTACATACTCAAGAAGACCTTTTACTGGACAGATTTCCAAATCCTCACATTTTTTTATAACAAAGGAGTTATTTTTACCCTTGTCGCCCCTAAGCGTCTTGCCGAAAGTGTGTTGAAAAACCAAACCAGACCCGTCGTGTAACACTTTTATCTCCTGAGTAACAACAACAGATAAATCACTGGCTCTGTCGCCAGCGAAAAACTGTAGTTTTAACCAAGCTTGGTCCCTATACAAAACGAATTTCTGTCTAACAGTTAATCCAGGTTTTTTAAGTTCTCTACCAATGAAAGAGCATATAGATCTTACTTTAGTCAGGAACATGGGTTTCGCTTGCTTCGGAAGGACATGTGCACTAGCCTGCTCCTCTTTAATAAGCTTAAGGTATTCCTTAATAAGAGGGGAAGTAGCAGGATTTCCTGAATTGGACAAAATGTCCCATTCCCGTCCCAAGCCATTTTCATCAAATATATTAGCTAGTGACTGAATCATTCCCTCAACTGTAGCAGAAGCCAAACGTCTAGGACACAAACAAGACGTTTCTCCCTTTTTGCCCAGGAATTTACATTTAATGTTATGCACTACCGTTTTCCCAAACGTGTCTTTCCATACTAAAAATTGGCGTACGTTTTGAGGTTTACATGCTGATAGCCTTATACAACCAGATTCACGGAGAAAAGCTAGGAAAATGTGAAGTAAGCTTTTCTTCTTTTTGTAACCAGACGACAGATATTTCTTTCCATCCAACTCATCTAATCTAGTATTTATGGAATTCCAATCTATATCCATGCCCTACAAATGACAAATAGAAGTTTTACAGATAACTATGTATGTTAGTCAACAAAATGAAACTCTAAAAGCAAACAATGGCCAACGAAGACCAGTTTTATCCAAAACAAAACCTTGCTTTGAAGGAATTTTTACAACGTCTGTTTGGCCTTTTTTACCTATACAAAGCGAACCAACTGATGCAGCTCTTAGTTTAGGCCACCAAATCGGTACAGGGTAAAGCTCGGGAACTACTATAGTACAATCTACCTTCTGTTCCTCCAAAAATGAAAGTAGGGGAAAAACTAACACAAATGGGGGGTACACATATGGATTAACCTCCTTCCTTAAATCCTGAGAGAAGACATTGACACCCGAACTTTCTGGAGTTGGCCATGGGGTAAAATGACGCAAGGGTTTTCCACCCGAGACCATTGCATTGGAATCCAAAGACATGAGATCAATAGAGTGGGGGCCAAAATAACAATCTACCTCCAGCCAAGCACTGTCATTCAACATAGTATCGGCTAATGTTAGTTTCCTCGACGAATTATCGGCTTGATTTTGACCAGAAGGTATATAAGACATATGAAGGTCAATATTGCTTTCTACAACGCAATGAAATATCAATTTAAGTATTCCGTTGAGTGCTTGGCTCTTTGACCCTTGATTGCACTTAAAACGATTTCAACTTCACCTAGATGTACTACAGCACTGTACTTGTAACCTGATGAATCAGTGGACATATCAACCCTTGTGTGATATTCTGGTCTCCACGTTGAGCAACCAGACCAGTCATCTATGAAATTCCAGTATTCCAATTCTTTTTTTAACTCGCCAGAAACCGACACAAACCTGCTATTTTTTATAGCTCGAGAGATGGCCGAATTCACTTCCCTACTAATTCACTTCCCTACAAAACAATTTACAGCCTGGCACAGCTAAGGACATTGAGATACATTTTCCACAGAATCTTTGTAATGTTCTCAAATCAACAGACTCTGATGATAAAATCGATTCCCGAAGATCTATGAATTTTTGTTTATCTTCCGGCAGAATAAACGCTTGCCTAACCGAGTCAACGTAAAAACCAAGAAATTTCTTACAAGTTTCGGGAAATAAGGAACACTTCTTCAGAGATAGCGTATAACCCAGCCTTCTGAGTATCTCAAGCATGATATAGGGTATTTTCTGTGCTTCCCTGACTGCATTGATATCACAAGCTTGGACACTGACTTGAGAAACCGCAAATCTATCATCAATGTACAAGGTATTTAATACATCCATACTCCTTAAATATGATGTCACACACATCCCTAATGATTGGTAAACAAAAGCGGACGCTGACCAACCGAACGGGAGGGTAGTGCATACCATGAAATAACCCCCAAACTGAATTCCAAAATACGACTGGGATTCCTCACTAAGCTTGACATGGTCGTAGCCTGATTTTTCATCACATGTTATCATTACAGAGTTTCTTTGAACTAATCTTGGGATATCTCTTAAAGTCTCTAACTTAAAAGGGCAATCCCTAATCCACAAGTTGAGATATCTCTCGTCGTGACATACACGGGGCTTGCTAGGCTCAATTGTCAAAGGCATTATAACTTTAGGTGGAACACAAAACCCAACTTTACCTAAAACCCTAATAGCACCCGAAGCTATTCTTTCACATAATTCTTTAGATAAAAACTCAACATGTTGTTTACAACTACCCGAATTTAAGAAATATTGTTTTGGTGGAACATCAGAGTCAAATATTTTCCCCTTAAATTTCCCTGTGAAATGTTGGAAAAAATCTTGCACATTTACTCCATTTTTTAACCATTTCATAACATCATTTTCTTTTTTGTTATCACCAAGTATCGACTGCCAAGCATTTAAACAACTATGTAGTTGACCACTAACAAAGTAGTTTGGGTCACGTAAAGGTAAAGAGTTTATATCAAAGTCAACGTTATTATTCAACACTTCTTCACATTTAGCAGCACGAATCGTAGGCGAAGGGATCTCGCCTCTAAGCGTTACCCATGCTGGACTTTTCCTAATCTCTATATGTGTGGGGTCAAAACCACTCTCCATTTCCCAATCAGGGACTTTCACAAAATCACACTCAAAATTCTCAAAAGATTTCTAAAAATAAAATAACACCAAATTAGAAATATAGTAAGCCAGCATCGGAACACATAAAGGGAAATCCCCTCGCCTACAATTCGCGTGAGTAAAACCCACTAGGGCATCAGTAGTCCCTTGAATTGCAGACAAAAGGAATTTTAAAGAAAACAAAATATATATTTCACTCCAAAAGATGTATCAATATTTACAACAATCTTATCATAAAAATAAGCTTGAACATGAAATGAAAACAAATAGATTATATTCAAATCATTGTTTTGTTTTAAAGCTACAAGTCCTGAAACGAAAATGTTTATTTTCCTTTGTTTTTGGCGTCCTTCATAAGTTGACAATCTTTGACTTGATGTGACGTACTCTCACAAAATAAACACGGACCCCTAGGTCTGAAGTTGAATGATCCACGGCCTCTGCCTCTAAAATTATTCACCATATACGGACCAGGAGGTTGAAAAAACTGACCACCATGCATCCCATACGCAACGGGAGCCTGGAAAGGAGCTGGAGGATAAGCATTAAATAAAGGCGAATTTTGCGGAGTTGGTCCCAAATCATTTGAAGCTTGTTTACATTCGGATTGCTTTTCCTTTAAGCACTTAGAAATTGCCTTCGTGATCGTATCAGCTGCTTTACCCCCAATCACTGATAAACATAAAGACGAAATATTCAATTTATCCTGGTGCCTACTAGCCTGTCGGGCTAATTCTTCAAAAATGTCACTTTCATCATGATTGACACGCCTAGATGTTTTAGCTAATTCTTCTAGCGTGAGGAGTATTAAAGCATTGCTTGGCTCTTGCTGCAGGCAGAGAACTCTCACCTTCTCCTTCAGCTCCTTGACAGCCTCTACTCTGGCGCTTTTTTCCAAAGACGCCACCCGATCCTCTAAATCGTCAGACTGGGGAGGGTCTCTCTTGCGTTTCACAGCTGATACGCTAGTATCATTTGCTGCACCTGATGACGTAGATGGACCAACAGCCTGAAATACATGTACACAAAAAGTTTTTTTTTTTTTTTTAAAAAGTGAAAGTGACAATTGCACCATTGGAAAACATCAATAAACCCAATTTCAAGAAAATCAATAATCAATTTAGAAAATCCATTAAGAGTTGAAAATTACATGAGATAATCTTACTCAAATTAAGCAAATATACAATATTTGACACCAAATACAAATCATTCATATTTCAGTTTACACAATTTGAAACGATATCCTTAAATTATATCAAATATTACACTAGATTTAGCTCATGCAATGGAAGAGAAGGCTAATAATAATCCGATGTTTATAAATATTTTAATTGTAGCTTTAACACACAATTAGTAGTAATGTGCTCGTTACCGGTTTCCAATAATGATCAAATTAGATAATCATCCGTGGTTTAATACCAATTTATAAACAAAATGTCTCAGTAATCAGGTAATCAAAACCGACGTAAAGCCTCTAAAAGTGTACTTTTGTAGACTAGTTCTCAAATTCGTAATTATACAACACTCTTATTATTATGGAAATTTAAGGTCTATTCGATCTGTTTGTCTGATATTTTTAAGCAGTATGTATAAATCGCACCTGTGACGTAGTGTACTGCGGATAAGATAAATAAATAAAATAGTTGAAATAGTTTAACAATACGAAATTCTAATCTATATCTTCTGGATTAAACGAAGTCCATTTGGGAACTTTTGGTTAAATTTGAAAGATACCCCTCTAATATCAATGTTTTAACAACAATATGAAAGTCAAAACATCAAGACATGTCTAGGGTACCGTGTGAGTTGTCATATGCACATTCAATCCATAACATGCACAACATATATTTAAATCATGGCAAGAAAGTTGTTATTATCAGTGATATAGTACTCGCGATTCGATGTGCAGATTTTGTACAATTTTCCTACTCACCAAGTCAGGATCACTGAGGTTCTGCCCCGCAGGCTGACCATGTTCATTAGCGTAGAGTATTGTACAGTGAAGAAGCCATCTTGCTTCTTCTACGGTCAAATCCCTTTCTGCCATCAATAATATATCATCAACTTGTTCCCCTGTTAGCACGAAAAAGTGCTGATCGATCTCCTCTTTCTTTAGGTTCTCGGTCTTTACCTCTTTTTGAATCCGGGCATATTCCTTTAACGACTCCGGCTGTCCTGTCTTTACTCTCTTAATTAAAGGAAGGAGACGGACTCCCTTCAAGGAGTGTTTTTTCTTCAAAACGGTCGGTAGAACCATCTACAAATAAAGGAAACCAATTTTAACACCATATCAATTACAATTTATAGTATAAAATTTGATAAATTCTGATACATAATAACATATATTGCTAATTGTGCTGTCCATTACTATCAAATCATTATTTCTTTTCCTTTATACATGTATGTAAAGCTCATGTAGCCCTCTGCGGGCCATAAATTAGATGAATAAAATATGTTCCCTGTTCTATATTAAAATAAAAATATTTACTCTTGTTACTACACCTAAACAACTTTAAAACCTCAGGTAAGGAAACCACCAAATGTCTTAATTATATAGCTAAAAACATAACATGTGCACGTGCAAAGTGACACCACGCCAATATATCACGAACCTGCCATTGTAAAAGTAGTAAAAGTGAGGAAAATCAAATATCTTAGCAACGAAGCATTTCACTTCTTTCCCAAACCTTTAAAAGCTTAAAATTCTACAAAGTACACTTCAAATCAGATGTCAAACAAGTAGTTATATCATTTTTTATTTCCAAATGTCTATCATTTCTCTATCAATTGTATTTTCACTAAATATGCTTCAAACATTTCTAAAAAATGTAAGCAATTTCATCATTAAAATATAGTGCGCTGCATACCCGTAGGTCCCTATTACATTCCGTAACTTTGAAATTATTCAAATACAAAAAATTGCCTAAAATATATTAATCGTCTCCAAATCCATACTGCTATTAATCAAAATCTTTTTATATCATTCTCAAAATAAACCAATTCATTTCAAATATCAAAATCTTCATTTGACCTTCAAAGTCCTTTAGTGCCACATCATGGCACATGTATTTCCTCATATAAAACTCCATTTAAATTCATCATTTCCAAAATATCCAGTAAATAAAACCATCAAGTAACAAACCACCTAGGTTTAAATGCTACCAAAGCAAATTTAAATAGCCACCAAGGCAAATAAATTATTCTACCTTAACGTTTTTCCTGTCGCACTCGATGCGTCCTTACAGGTACAGGGATTGTGAAATAATGAGAACGAGTCACATGAACTCCCGACTACGTCACAGCCAATGAGAATACATTATACATCGTGGTATTGGCTGATTTGCAGAAATCCTTCGACTAATTTTGAGTATTTCGTCCTGCATACATTCAAGGCTTTCCAATGTTTTTATTTGGATGTGTTGTTGTCAATAGTTGTGGTTATTTTTTCATTTTGTTCTCTTAGCTTTGTATCAATAATATTTATTTTAGTATGAAGAGAATCTATAGTTGAGTTGCAATGTGTGATCTTCTTGTTAACACTCTCTATTCGATTCTTCATTTGACCTAGTTTTTGATTTGATGTGTGGCACATATCTGAAATACTTGACTTAATTGACGGAGAAATGTTATCTGTTTCAGATTTAATTTCTGCTAACAATGTTATAAAGGACTGCAGAGTTGATTCAATTGTTGACAGGGATGAGGTAACATTCTCAAGTTTTGTGGATATAGTTTGACTGTGTTGAACTAAGCGTTCCTTCGGAGTCAACGGTGATAACGGTTTCACTTTGTCTGGTCGAGTTGGTGTAGAGGTTACAATGCCATTTGCATGTAGTTGTTTTTCAGCTGTCAGTGAAGTGTCTAGTAAACTTTCATTGTCGTGTTGATTATTCTCGATTATAGTATTGTTGGTGTCGTGAGCGTTTGAGACCGAGCATGCTTCTTTGTCATTACTGTTGACCAGTTCTTTCAATTTGTCAAAGTGTACATCTTTGAATTGAACACATTTTCCTCCTTGTATTACTACAGAGCCGGTTTTGTAGAAATTACATTTAATAGAACAGTTACTATCAGGTAGGAAGTCACAAACAATCTTGATCACTGACCCTCCTTTAAGGAGAGTGGTTTTATTTTGTCCAAAATAATTTATAATTGAGCTTTTCCAGACATCTATTTTGTCAGGTGATGTTTTGAATGAGACATTGTTTGCTCTTCCATCGACTTGCTGGTGTACTATTGGACACTCTATTTCAATGTTTGTTATGTTTATCTATAAATAGATCATCTAGCTCGTCCCCGATAGCACAATCGGCGTATTTAGTTGGGATTTTTGATTCTCGAGTGGAAGTCATTTTGAGAGTTACGTTTTTCAAAGTTACAGTTAATCTATAGGTAACCAGTACTTGAAATTCTAAAGGTTTAATAAAAGTCTACAGTTTATGATGTCCCAACCATCAATTTAGAGTTTTTATGGCTTGTTCATTGGGTTTTACACTATATTTTTCAGCGTCTGTAAAATTTCATGGCCGCCGCCATTACCGGAAGTCAATAAAAATTTGTATGTTCATTGTCTTGTTTAAATTGTATTTTGTTTATTAATAGAGGGCGCCATCGTGCAATGACCGCTTCAAAATATTGTCCTGAGTGAAAAAATGAAAAGACAGGTTGAAATCAATTAATTACTGATTTTGTAGATTGAAAACTTGGACAATTGATGTCAAACAACCCCAATGTCATTACTAATAGTCGAATTCCATATCACTTTAGCGTAAAGACACGAAATGGCGACAAGTTCTCCAGCTACCCCGCCAAAGGGAAATAATCAATTTTCATACAAACTTGACAAAACGAGTGTATTGGTTTGGAGGCGTGTGTTTTTAATCAGATACTTCAACTCTTTAGGAAAAGATGACAATTGTAATATAGTCTGGAAAGATTATGACCCCAAAAATCGTGATGAAAAGCACCCCTTCAAGTAGAGACTGCCGTCCAATTTATTTAAATCTACTGTTGATGTTACAATAAACAATGAAAAGCTGTGTGTTTCAAGTATCTATTACTCCAAATGTACCTTACTGATTCAAGGGAAAAATTCTAGTAGATGGATTGAACATGAGTAGGAAATACTGAAGGAGCTTGTGTCGAAATTAGCCAAAAGTAAGGGTGGTAACTCTGCTTCAGAAATTGACAGGTTAATAAAAAAAGTTAAATTCTCCAAAGAGATATATATGTATGAAAAGGATGATTCTTCTCTAGACGACTCAGATTTAACCGATTCCATTTTATTAGAAGCAGCAAAAGTAAATGATAGTGTTTCCCCAAATAACTTACTTGAGACCCCAAATCGCCCAAATCCTCACAAGGGCTCACCTGTAAAAAGTGTTGACAATGTACCAGACGAAAAGTCTGAATCAAATGATCAAGATTTGGTAAAAAAGATAAAAATGGGAATTCAAAATTAGAAGAACAAACAGACAAAATGCTGCATGAAATGAAATCAATAAAAGAAACAATGCACACTTTTGAAATAAAAATTGTTAAAAAAGCAAAATTATAAACGAAACTAGAGTAATATGCCAGTCCTTAATAGAAAAGTGTGACAAAATACCAGAAGTAGCGAAAGAAATCACAAATATAAGAGAAGTATTAACAAAAGTAACACAAAATGAAAGATCGAAAGAAGTAATACAAAGATCAGAGACAATTGAAAAAGAAGTTAAGGAAAACCGAAATCAAATAAATGTAGTGGAAAGTCTAACAAAAGTGGTTAAAGAAGATTTATCTAAAGTACAAGATAAAATATCAGTCATAAATAAAAATAAAACAGTGAGTAAAGAGGAAATCATTCATGGAGAAAATAACAGTGTAAACAAAAATCAAAATCAAGAAAAGGTCAAGTTAAAAGAAAAAGTAGGTGGTAAAATAGAAACAAAACTAAAGGCCGACCTATGAATCATAGGTTCTTCAATCGTGAAAAATATAGATGGGAAGAAAATATATACCAATAAGATAACAAGAATTTCAACGTTACAAGACAAAAGTATAAGCGGTGCTACCGAATTTATAAAATTGAAAAAGGTCAACTGTGACAAAATTATGTATCAAATAGGTTCAAATGACCTTGACGACACAGAAGTAGAAGTTGGAGATATCATTCAAGAGTACGAAAATATGGTTGACATCACAAGGAAAGAATATCCGTCAGCAAAACTTTTTATTTGAGAAATATTACCACGCTTCTATGAAGATGAATTGTTAAAACGCAATTATGAAACCAGGAGAAGGCAATTCAACTTGTTGCTTGAGGACATGTGCGCTGATAAAGATTTACATTTCATCAAAAATGACAATATGAGGGAAACGGATTTCTATGACGGGATACATATGAATTCAGAGGGCATAAAATTTTTTGTGCGTAACTTCAAAAGAGTCACAAATCCACGTCTGAATGTAAAGACTCCGACAAAACAATTTAGTCACTCTTCGCAAAACAGTGCAACTCAAAACCAGTATGATCATGATGGTAGAAAGGAAAATAATGCATTCGGGCATTCGAATAAACAATTTCCAAAGTACAATAGTCAACATCCTCAATCGTATCTGAGGCAAAGAGATGGTCCTATGAGTTTCAGCGGAAGCAACTACATCCAGCATGGGCAAGGATTCGTATCCGACTATCATCCCAGAAATCCACAAAGTTGACATGTATGAATTATGTATAAACGGTCAATATTGTCTTTTTGAGATGCTTGGGATATTAGTTTGCTGTTGGTTTTTTTATTCAATTTTATATATAAACCGAATGTTGAAAAAAGACAAATTCCCTTTTGAAGATGGAGTTTCGTATCAAGAAAACATGTTTTTGTTTTGATTTATAAGAAAAGGATTATTTATCTACAAATTCAAAATGTTAATTACTCTTTCCCTTTAACGGTGATTATGCTCTTCTCCGAAGAATCTATGGCTGTGGCTAGTGTTTAATGTTGATAGCCAGGAAGCGCAGGACCTCAAAATATCCTCAGCAATACTGAAGGGTTGGCAAATTGCAACTTCAGTTCTAGAAGTGATGGCTATGTAGGACTGTTTTAGTAGTACATTAATGATAACGACTGCAAATCCCTTAATGAATTTGTGGTAATGTGTCTCAGTGTAAATGGTACTGGATATACTGCCAGTTTCATCCACTAATATAGCATAGAATTTGCTTTTGGTGCTGGCTGTTTTCCTTTCAATTTTGCACACATCCAGTACAACTGCTTTGATTGTTGGTGTCATAACTTCTGTATTAGGAGGCATTTTTGTTTACTTCTTAAGTAGTGAGCAACATCTACAACAATTTTCAAATAAGTGTAACTTTGCATATTGTCATATATTAATAAAACTATTTATAGTATTTAGTAATAATGAGATAATCTGCATAATTTCATATATTGCTAACTATTTGTAATATTGTAATAACTATTTATTATGTTGTAATAACTATTTGTAATATTGTAATACTTTCATAAATTTCATGATGATCACACAAATAAGTCCAATGACTCTACAGAGGGTGATGATTCAGACAAGATATCACAAGGACTGAAAGAGGGTACTGAACAGGGTCTACCTGAAGAACACATAGTTAAGTTCAAGGGCTTTACACATCATGATAAGCAAGGTGGAAAATCGTGCAGACTCATGACCAAGGGTAAGCTTTCTCAATTTATTAAAAAAAAGACTTAAAAGGAAAAGGAACAGGACTATTTCTGACGATGAAGATGATTCAGTTGTTATTCGTGATTCTGATCAGTCAAATGGTAAATCACACATATTTAAGGCCAAGGAAAATATGTCACAAAGTATTGAAAGAGGAATTAAAAGAAAGATAAATAGAATTATTTCTGACGATGAAGATGATCCAGTTGTTATTCCAGATTCTGGAGATTCTGATCAGTCAAATGTATATCCCATGTTAGAAAAACTATCAAATGAAGTGTCCGATGAAAAACGGAATGAATACTTTGCAACAGATATAAAAAAAACAAGAATATGTTTGTCTCCCTCAAAAGGTCTACTGATGCTAGACATCCTTGTTTTTTTGTCCTCAGATTGTGAGCAATTTTTCTCACCACATCCTTTCAAAACAACACAAGGACAATAATGAAGTAAAGGAAGTTTTGCAAAATAATGGGAAAGAAAGAAAGACACTTATAAAAAAAACTAAGACTGAAAGCTGCTCATAGAAAAAACATGGAGGTATTGAAGGGAAAAAAAGGGCAAAATATATCTTGAGAAGATAAAGTGATGATGACTGTGGAAGTGACAGTGAAGATGAAGGTGAGGGAGACCATGTTCGATATAGCATTAACCTTGAGAAGTATGGCTCCTGTCCTAAATGCTTTGGTTGGGTTTTGCTTCGGTCAATAAAACGACATCAATCAAGCTGTTGTGCTTCAGATGGTACATTTTCTACTAAATCATCTCTCACCGTTCAATCTGATATCATAGTAGTTAAAATTCCAGAAGAGGCATCACAAATGTTGACGAAAGAAGTGTTTCCAATTATGCAGCTAGACGATGTAACGAAGGTGGCAAAAAGGGACAGTTTTATTATAAATTTGGGTAACCAATGGATGATGAGAAGTCGAGGGAATGAAATTAACAGAAAATACTACACAAGCTCAGTCATGAGACTAAATGATAAGCTAAAATTGGCATGCCAGGAATTGACAAAGACAAAGGAGGACTTGGAACACTATCTTAAACCAACATTTTTTGACACAGTCCTGAAGGGAGCGCTTAATTTCAATTTTGATGACCTCGATGAAGAAGACTTAAAAGCCCCTAGTAATGCAATAAAATTGGGATATGATCTAAAAAGGATGTCCGATGCCAAACTGGCCAAGGCCATCATAAATGAAGATGAGAAGAAAAAAAGGAAACTGAAGATTTCCGCAAGCTAATAGATATTCAGCGGAGTCTTAAATTCATCAAATTGGCAAGGTATATATTGGATCAGAGATGATTCAATGTTACAAGACGACTACCACTCCCTGGCGACATCCAGAAGTTAGCAACTTATCTTGTGAACGAACTGAGGAAAGTAAATATTGATGATACATCATATGAGAACTTTCGGAAAACAGCCCACTGTTGCTCGAATTACCCTCTTCAACAGAAGGCGCGGTCATGAAGTTCAGGCAATGAGGTAAATATTTATAGTTTACCTGGACTAAATGTCCATTTCATCCATTGAAAATCCTGAAAATGAAAAAAGGGGGTGGGTGTGTTGTTACATCTAAATTTCGACCAAATTCAAAATATTCAGTTCTAAAACTTATTTTTTGAAATTTATTATTCAACTAATTAAAATTGCTTGAAATTGGCTTTTGTCAAAATATGCAAGAGGATTATTTTGTATCTTTAAAGAGATTTGAAATTGTTTGGTCTTTTCATTCAAATCCTAAGCAAATAAGCTAATTAGAACAGTTATTCAATTAACATATGTAATAAGTGGAATCCTTTGTAATAATTTGTTTAATGAAATACTGTGAAAGTACTTTTATTCGTGGGGTATCGAAATATCGTGGTAAATGTAAAACAATAACTTAAATACTGAACAAAAAAGCGTTTTTTTTATGTTGATTTATTATGTGTAAATTCTAAAACCACAAATCAGTCAATTTTTCATAAACCACGAAATCCAGAAATAAAATTACTTTCACATTATGTATTATAGTGATAAAGGTTATTTTGAAGGAGTTTATTGATGTGTAAACTTGGCCGAGTTACTCGCAAACTATGTAAATTTTGTGAGTGAAAGGGGGGGGGGGGGGGGGGGGGCACAGCAATTAACTCCTTCAAAATAACCTTTAATACTTATAATTCCAACAATTTGAACTAAAAGGTATACCTGTGTAGGAATTCATACTCATGATGTCATGAAATAAATTTATTGATGTGAAAACTTTTCCGTTGTAATGGCACTGATAAATGAAAGAAGAAATTTACAGTATTTAAATTATATTATAATAGGTGTTTATACAAGAGTTGACATTAAGTTATCAATTTTAGTTGACTTGATCCACTCATTTGGGACGCTATATATATATACATTATGTACTTATAGTACATGTAAATTATATGTTGTATAATATTTTAGCCTGCATCTTAAAAGGAAAAGAATGACTTTTAAGCTAGCAATTGACCTTACTTTTCGGTACTTGTTGGATATCAGACAGGGGTTTTAAAATGTGATGGTACCTGGTACTTTTACCCTCCTAAGACAACTTATAGAACCGGCCGCAAATGAATATGATTATATTATTATATAATGAATTATGAGTACCTTCTCATCTTAAGTACCCCCTACCTAAGAACATTTTGAAACTAATGAAATCGTTCAGTAATTGTAAAAAGTATGATGCCAGTTAATTTTTACAACATAAAAATCTGTTTTGTGGCTTTATTTTTTTAATTTTGGAATAGAAGATCTTACCTTTCTACATTCACAAGATCTACTGAAATAATACTAATTTTTCATTTTTTGGTACTAATTTGTGCAGAATCTTGCTATGCGACCTGTATATGTATGCATTTATTCGTTCTTTCTTTTATTCCAGAATGGCAAGGGAGTTCCAGAAACCTTTGAAATATTTAAGGAATCCAGAAATCAGAGAAAAAGCTGGAATTCGACCCTCCAGTCCTTATATATTTGCGTGCACTGGTTAGTATTGAAAAGAAACAAGTTTCTTGTTAGCCCAAGTAGTCCAATTTAACCCGTTTTAATTTGACAACGATTTCAAATTTGTGGAGGAATAGTTAAGAAGTTTTTCAAAATACTTGACCATTTATTTTGCTACCGTTACTTGCTGAAAGCATACTTTTTTGTTAAAGCTAAAGGGATTTTCGTTTAATTTATGGAACTTTTTCTGGTCTAAAGCTAAAATTCAAAGTAAAGTTTTGACTATAATCTGCTTATATCTTGCAAATTGGATTGTCTGAGGGTTGTTCCTTGTTATCACTTATCAGTGCTGATTTTAATCTCAATATTAGAGATTGTGTGTAAGATTGATGATTACATGTTGCAATATTATTTAATTATATGACTGCAAAAAATTGTCGTAGTATTATTGTATGATGCTGTTGTCGGCGTCATCTTAGTTTCCGTCAATTATCGTGATACCTAGACAAATGATACATGTATTTGGTCTATCGATAGATCTTGGGTGTGTACATGCAAGTCAAAACACTTGTAACTGACCTTGACCTCACAGTTCTGTGATTTTTTCATATTTTCTCCATTTTAATACCAATACCCACGTTATTTTTTGCTTTGAGAGTTCTTTAATGGAAACATTCATGTCCGATACTTGTTTGTAATTAGATCCATTTCTAAGTATTTATACATGGAAGGAAAATGGTATTTGGTGTGTTAATGTTTGGTTAGATTTAATTGTCAGTCTGACATGTTTCATTATTTTGTCCACATTTTTAATATATATTAAGCTGTTTATACAGGCAAGACATTTTCTGTGTCCACACTTTTTGAATTTATATGCTTTATAAGAAATGTTTCCATAACATAAAGGATGAGACAATATGTACAAGATTTTTCTTTTTATATTAAAGGTGCAAGTGTGTTTAGGGCATATGATGCCATTCGCACAGTTACAAGAAATCCTGACATTGAATTAGACTTGCCAGACTTAATCAGAACTTCCAATACGCGAAAATATATGGCAACCATGCTACAAGTAATTATTGTTTCCCAGTCAACGTAAATTATTTTCAGCAAGAACAGCCATTTAATTCAATGGTTATGTTTATCATGAGATTTTAAAGTATAATTAAACTTATATTCTCATGGCTCAGTGAAATTTTCTACACATAAATACTTTCCCAACATTTGCGGTCATATCATGCTATGCTCTGCGTAGCTCTTTATTTTATATTATTAGATGTCCATTGAATTTTGCAGGCTTTAAATACCACAGAAAATGAAAGACACTGGGTGCTTGGTCATATGGGCCACAGCCTTAATGTCCATAAAATTCACTACAGGCAAACGTCAGACATGCTGGAAAGAATCGATGTGGCAAAGATTCTTCTGCTGCAAGACATGGACCAAATGGGCAAATATCATGGAAAACACCTGCAAGACATTCAATTAGAAGGTAAGGAAATTTCCATTGTGTTAACTCATCTGGCCCAAAAGTTACTGTTTTTTTTTTTTTAATTTTCATATTTTATTGAAATCTGTACATTTGTTAGTTGAAAAACATCAAGTACCAGTACCTTATCCCGGCCTCGTTAACATTAGTAAATATAGTTAGTATTTGTTGGTAATATACATACAATTTTACATCTTTCAAAACATTATATACCCATGTCAGTAATATCAAATAAGTTTATCATATATAATTATCTAATATAACAAATGCATAGGTTATCAAAAATATAGTTTGTGTATTTTAGTGATATATTTTTAAAAATATGTATTTTGAGTATGTCTGTAGATTTTTAAATAATCAAAAGGAATTCTCAAAAATTTAAACCTTCTGAATGGACTAAAACCAAATTTGATCACATTCATCCTAAGGGTGTGTAGATTAAAAATTGTCTAGTATGTCATCCAACCAAAATAAGAATATTGTTTTGAAATGGCATGTTGGAAAATTACTCAGATGAAAGTAGATTTAAATATAATGCTACGCAGGGTGTATCATGATGCATCTGCAACATTCCGCCCAGTATGTTAGCGGCTAACATGGAGACTAAATTTGAATTTCGCTTATATGGTGGACTGACTTTAAATGTTTGACACATTATTTGTTCTCAAAAAAATCAAATTGGACCAAAAATTAAAAAATTGATTTTTAGGCTGACCCCACTTAGCACTTGAACTTTGAAATTTCTGATTTACAGTTTTTGAGTTATTGGCCCTAAGTGGTGATTTTGTGGCTCGTCTGAACCAATGGGTTAGTACGAGCTTTTGTCATAAGATGGCTTCTGTAATCTCTCTGATGGCTGTTAACTTTTTCTTAGATGTACTCCTCAAAGCTACTTAATCATTTTCAATTTTGCTTTGCATGAAACATCTCCAGGTTTTGGAGAATCAAATTTGGCAATTTATGTGTATCCACATATAACAATTACAATGTGGGCAAAAAAAAAATGAAAACAACACGGTATAAATTTCATGCGTCTGAAGCGCTTTTCTGGATTTACCTTCATCAGGAACACTCAAAAAACTATTTGAAAGCTAAGAATGTATAAGAACTGAAACAGTTGAAGGGCTATATTACCAAAAAGGCCCTAAAATACCAATTGCATTGTTTCTTTCAGAACTACTAGAAGATGTGCATTCTGGGTCTTCTTTAGCTGCTGAAGCTGTATGCAAGACAAGGTTGTTGACCTGGCTCCTGCAAGATCATGCCTGTTTATGATGGAGGTGATGAGGACTACATTACAGATTTGGATGAGTATGATATGGAGGAAGAGGAAGAAGATGTGAATGTGGACATTGAAGAGAAAAAGCTTAAAAAGAAGCCAGCCTCAACAAAACAAAAATGGTCAGAGGAAGAAGTTGAAGAGCTTAACAACCTTTTCAAGGTTCATGTTAAGAAATTGAAGCTGCCAGGTCAAAAAGAAATTGAGGCGAAAATGAAAGTGTCGCCTTCAAATGGTGGTGTGATCTATAAAAGGAAAAGGGACACTATAAAAAAAAACTGCAACATGCTTATTAACACCAGAAAGTCTTAAATATTGGTGAACAGTTCATGTGATTATTGTTGTCCTGATCATTGGAAGATGTTAGTGTTTAATTAAGTCTACCAAACAGAGTTGGGAATTGGTTTTTCTCAAACATTAAATAACCTGACAAACAAAAAATCATTTTACATCATGTCTTCATCGTTAAATCTTATGCTTTATTATTTCCTTTCCAAACCAAAATAAAATTTCTAATGCCTGTAAGAAAAGTTTATGCAAGTGTCAACATATCTATTTATTTTTCTCAATTTTTGAGTCTGGCATTTATTTTAACATAGACCTCATTTTCATGATTGATTACAACAATAGTATGCTCGGCATAAATAACTTAGTCAAAAGTGCTAGTGTTGTCATTTTGTTTTGTTCTAGTGGAAATGTAACAATTTGTTAAGTTCAAAGTGATAAAGACAAAAAAAGTTTAAAAAGCCAATTACTTGCAGTGAGTACTTTCAGTTTTTTCGTTGATTTGGGTCAAAGGTTCCAGAAAAATATATTTAATTGCAGATTTTAAAATTTTGAGCTTTTCATTTATCATCCAATCTGAACTTGATTTCTTTTTAAATGATTCCTCATAACAAATGACATTAAAGTAACTCTAAGCATTTTTTTTATATTTACCATTTTTGAGATCGAAGGGGTCAAATTTGCCATTTTATTGGATATTGGAAATCTGTTTTTCATCAGATTTTCATTGAATTTTTTAATCATATTCCTTTCAGTATAAGGCCAACAGATTTTGTCAACTCTTACCATTTTCTCAAATAAAAGGGGCCGATAGGGCTAAAAATGCCTTTTTTGTGGGGTACAGGAATTTTTTTTTCTGCTGATATTGTGGGACTTTTCCATTGGATATTTCAAAAGAAGCTTTCAACATTATTGTCAAGTATATTATAGTGTCATACAGGTTAAAGTGTCATGCAGAATACTGGGAACACACTTCTGTCAAGGTTACCTTGTCGCTGTCGAGTAATGCTGCACTTGCTATAAACCAACCTTTTAGGTTCTTTGTTCTTTCATTTGATTATCTATTATCTAGTATTACAACAAATGCATATGGAATACACATGTCAAATAATTCTTTCATCTTTCAATAAACATGGCAAATAAATCATGACTATGGCAAAACAGATATATAAATAATTCATCGTATATTAAACAGACAAGCTGTGCGTTGATATTGACACCAAAAGTCTGCTTGTATCGCTCCGTATACACCATCTACATAAAAATGACAGCTTCTAGCACGGGAACAAATAGGGATGATCACTTCAGTCTATTGTCTTGTGTTCGCGTCGTCCATGTCACAGATTTTTTTTTTTTTATCAGTAACTTCGCGCCTAAAAAAGTCTTGAGCGACATCGACGAAGTGTTGGGACGTTATAAAAACTTAAATATAAAAAATACCTAACTCAAGTTCAAGAAAATTCAGAAGGGAAAGTCTTTAAAAACCTGACAAAACCAAACGCTGGAACACGAACATAATTGAAATTTGGTCGTTTTTTTTTTTGTATTCTCCTCCTTTGGATTTTAGGGGCACTTTCTGGACAGTGCGTCCGTCTGTTTGTCCATTATTACTTCCTGTATTAGATGAACGTTTTTGTTTATAACGAGTGTTATGATAATGGTTAACAAAACATGAACATGAAAGTGTGAGCGGATCATATTTGGATACAAATTTAATTTTTAGTTCGCCTCAACGAAGGTGAGGGGGGACTAATGGAGTACCCCCGGCGTCCACGTCCGCATCCACAGCCTGTTCTCAGTTACTAGTTGACATAGGGTCATATATTTTTGTTTGCAGGTGCACGTTGAAGAGACTGACCATGTGATATAAGATGAAGATCACATGACCCATATTACACGGTTGACTCGCTTTTAAGTATTATGTCAAAAATTAGTTTTAACATACAAAGTGACCTACAATCATATTAATTGATGTGACGGTGCATCTCGGGGGGTAACACAGCCTCCCACCAAAATTAGGTCATTCTGAGTTTTACTTCGGAGTTCAGTTCTTCGATACCAAGGGACCTACAGTCATATTACTTGATGTAAGGACTACTTATTGTGCTTCATTGACTTGGGTTAAGTTTAACTTCGAAGTTCAGTTCTTCGATTGATTGATTGTTGCTTAACGTCCAGTGGCAAATATTTCATGCTTCTTCAGGACGAGAACCGGTTCAATTTATCAAACAATTCAATTAGGGGTGGGATGGGACACAAAGGGGAACCAATTTTGACTGCCACTGTAAAAGGAGGATGGTTGGGTAGGGTCGGATAATTTAGCCTTCTGTAGCGGCCATCAGCCTACTCTTTTTCGAAAACTACAGAAGGGATCTTTAGGGTGCAGGGAGTGTGGCATTCTCCAAACACGTTACCCACTATGGTCTGCAGTCAGGCTTTCTGTATTATGACCTGACAACCCCCCAACGAGAGGGTCTCCCCTATCCGCCACCTGGGGATTCCGACCTACTTATTGTGCTTCATTGACTTGGGTTAAGTTTTACGTCAGAGTTCAGTTCTTCGATACCAAGGGACCTACAGTAATATTACTCGGTGTGAGGATGCATCTCGGGGAGTAACACAGCCTTCCACCAAAATAAGTTTTAGATGAAGACCAACTAAACTTTATAACATGTGGAACATACCAGCTAAAAAAAGTCAAGGTTAGCACAAGTTATATACAAGAGGACCTAGAAGGTGACTGTGACATCCAGGTACAGTTGAGCTCAGTTCTAACCTCTCTTTAGAACGTCCTAAACTGTCAGAAGAACTGTTCTAGAATTGTCATCATGACACCTCTAGAACCGTTTATGACAATGTGTACTGACATAGAACCAGTTATGACAGTTCTACCTTAGAACCATTTATAACAGGGTTGGTTCTACCCTAGAACCGTCCTCTCTGACAATAGTCGAGAGGATAGAACTGATCTCAACTGTATATTAGGACGAAGATCACCTTCTTCGTGTAAGACTTAGAAGTAGACATGTTGCTTCTAGGTCTTACCTTATGTGGATTCGATACACAAAATCACATGTTGCCTGGTACTGTAAATGTCGAGCAGGAGCCAGAGTTGTTGGTTTGTGCTCGCATTTAGAATCCATTGTGTGGTATTTGGGTTTTGCAACGCATCAGAACCTCACTTGGTATGGACTAAGAAATTGGTTTGCTAGTGTGTGTGACGCTGCTGCTTACATTCCGATAGATGCTTCTGGCACTAATGATGAAGATGATGGAATGCTGCAACTGCCATTGAAACAGGAAATGAACAGTGACTAAACTAATAATTGATTTTAATAATGATATATAAGATGCAACTGAGAAATAAATATAGTTTTCAATTCTTGAAATATTCATATTACAAACCACAGTTTGATTCGTTTCTTGTGAATGTTTATTTTACATAAAAGTACATTAAACGACCAAACTTTTGATCTATGCTCACTTTTTAAGTGGACATTTAAATGAAAAGAAATACTTTCCAATGAAAAAAATTATTATAAAAAAATTCCAGAAATTTGAGTTTTTTTAATTTTTACTATTTTTGGCCCCAAAGCAACGAATATTGCAGAAATTGACTTTTAATATGTGTTTTTGTATCTGTCAATTTGATTCTTTTGTTGTGAATGTCAAACTGTTTCGCTCTACACACAAAAATATGTGATTTTTGTTCAATTTTAACGTTTTTACTCCAAAAATCGTATATTTTTTGCATAAAAGTCAATTAAACGACCGAAATTTGATCTATGGTCACTTCTTAAGTGGAAATTTAAATGAAAAGAAATTCTTTCCAATGAAATTTTTTTTTTTTTTTAAATCCAGAAATTTGAGTTTCTTTTCCCCTTTTTATTGTTTTTGGCCCTAAAACAACGAAAATTGAAGAAATTGACTTTCTAAAGGTGTTTTTGTATCTGTCAGGTACTATACAACATGTTTTGGTTTAATTGATTGTTTTCGGATACAGAGCCATTTTCACCCCTTCGTGAACCTTCTCCTTTAAGATTTGTCTCGAATCAGTGTGATACTCTCAGAGATGAAAATGCTAGTGATATTGAAATAGAATGCAATGCTCCATACTACCTTCTCAGTGATTCTGAAGAAGAAACTAGTATTGACAATATTGATTCAAATAATGAAAAAGATGGAATATTTGACAAATTAGCAAAGTGGGCTATTGAATCTGATGTCCCTATGCTGACCCTTTCAAAGTTACTCTCCATTTTAAGACATTATGTAAAAGATTTGCCGAGATATCCCCGCACACTGCTTGGAACAAAAGTTTCTTATGAAATAAAGCACTGTTGTGGTGGACAGTATTATCATTTTGGGTTAGAGTCTGGTATTAAAAGTGTTTTATCAGCCCAATCAGATTACCTAACGTTGAGAAAACAATAAAAATTCAGATGAATATTGATGGTCTTCCATTATTTAGTTTTGGCCAATTTTAGGGCGACTGGAAAATATAGAAAATGGAGAACCATTTATTATTGGACTGTTTTGTGGTAAATCAAAACCTACGGATGCTAGCATATATTTAAAAGGTCTTATTGAAGAGATAAATGAATGTTTAGCAAATGGGATTGTTTATTTAGATGAAAACTTTGATATTTTTATTTTATCAGTTATATGCGACTCCCCTGCAAAAGCATATGTTACAAATGTTAAACAATATTCTGGCTATAGTGGATGTGACAAATGTACTCACAGTGGAACCTGGGTTGGTAAAATAACTTATCCCGAAATTGACTCTGTGCTAAGGTCTGATGTTGATTTTGAAAATATGATTGATGAAGAACATCACAAGGGTCGGTCACCATTAGTGGATACAGTTGGCATGGTTTCTCAATTTCCAATTGATTACATGCATTTAGTATGTTTAGGTGTTGTTAAAAGACTTATACTGTTATGGCTCAAAGGGCCGTTACATATAATAGTTGGTACACATATCAGCACTCAGATTTCTACTAAATAAAGTAGTCTCCGTCATCATATTCCATGCGAGTTTGCAAGAAGGCCGAAGGGATTTTCAGAGATTGATCGCTGGAAAGGGACAGCATTTCGTCAACTTTTGCTATATACTGGTCCAGTTGTCCTTCACAAGCTTATTAAAGAAACAATGTATAAAAATTTTATGCTTTTATCAGTGGCATTACACATTCTCTTAAATTCTCATCTCGTTGGACTGTACAGTGATTATGCTAATGACTTACAGAAAGCATTTTTGAAACATTTTGGAGAAATATATGGGAATAATCAACAAGTATATAATGTCCATGGATTAATACATATAGCTGCAGACGCTGAGAAATTTGGTTCCTTAGATAACATTTCATCATTTCCTTTTGAAAATTACTTAATGAAGATTAAAAAAATGGTCCGCAAGCCAAAATTTCCCTTACAACAGATAATACGCAGGCTTTCTGAGAAAACAAACAGTGTGGCTGAGACAGTTTCACCTGATCTTAAGAAACCCCATTATTTAGGTCCATTGCCTGTGGGTTTCAATGGATGTAATCAGTATCAGACAGTTAAATTTGATAACTTTGTTTTGAAACTCCGACAACGTGACAGATATTTAAGAATAAATGGTCATATAGCACAATTGGAGAATATTATTTCAAAAAATGGTGATATATATATGTTGCGTACAAAATTTTTACTGAGACAATCAAATATTTTGATACACCATTAGACTCGGATTTACTTGAGATTTACCTTCTTAGTGATCTAGAAAATAACATTCAGGTTAATGTTTTAGATGTACAGACAAAACATACTGTACTACCATATAAGAACAAGTTTGTTGCAATGCCATTCACAGATGTTGTCTGGTAGTGAGAATACAATTTACACAGAGCATAATTTTTTAAAATTGACAGATTTTCAGTGAAAGGCTATGACAATTTCCTTCTATAAACATCTATGAATATTGGTCAGGAGTAGCATGTTAACAAATTGGATTTTTTCATTCACACAGGTCTAAATATTGTATAGTAGAGTTCTCTGTTGGAAATGAGATTTCTATTGTACCGGAGAAATGGATACAAAAAGATGAGGATTCTTGCTATTGGCCAATTGATTGATTGATTGTTGCTTAACGTCCAGTGGCAAATATTTCATGCTTCTTCAGGACGAGAACCAGTTCATTTTATCAAACAATTCAATTAGGGTGGGGTGGGACACACAGGGGAACCAATTTTGACTGCCACTGTAAAAGGAGGATGGTTGGGTAGGGTCGGATAATTTAGACTTCTGTAGCGGCCATCAGCCTACTCTTTTTCGAAAACTACAGAAGGGGTCTTTAGCGTGCAGGGAGTGTGGCATTCTCCAAACACGTTACCCACTATGGTCCGCGGTCAGGCTTTCCGTATTATGGCTATTGGCCAAAGTTGAAGTCTTCCAGTCGCATTGAAAAGGCTGTGAAAAATCGAGATGAACCAGATGAAACCTTTGAACTGTATGAAATTTCCAGGGTGATGTACAGAAACAGTAAGTTAATTTATAATTACATGATTTTTTTCTTATTGTGATAATCTGAAAACAGAGAGCTCTCAATTGTCGTATCTTTTTTTTTCATCAAGAAGGACAATGATAAATTAGTTTATATATTTCAAAAAAACAAGATGCACATACGTGTAAATATAACATGTAGCTTTGAAAAAATGTTATAGGATTGTGATGAGACAAGTCATCATTGATGATCATTTGCTAAAAAAATAATAGAAACATAAAACAGTAAACATTTCAGGGCCAACGAGCATTTGCAATGAGTTCTGCAAAAAAAAAAGTTTTATTTGATGTTAAATAAGAAAAAAACGCATTACAAAATATACATTGTATATAAATATTTTTGTGTAATCCTATTAAGTTTTTAAATTCCAAAATGAAAGGGAACTGCCTCCCCCTTCTCTCAATCTCCCATGCATATTGTATAATTTGGGATAGAAAGGACATAAAAATAGTTTACAAGAAACATTACATTTTCTTATGTTAATTTTACAAATCAATTTTACAGATTCCTATTCAAAACCATTACAAAAGTTGAAGATTGCTGAAGATCAGTCTGATCTGCAGACAGATGCAGATGAGTTGGAGAAGAAAAGGAAAAGAAAGTATTAACTTAATTTTTATTTAATACAATGCTAAATTTCCCTCCTTATCTAACACTGGAAAACTTTCCTGTTGCAGTCAAAAGTCTAAGCCTATGACCAATTTTTCATTACCATTTCATAAAAAGTGGTTGCCACTAGACCTTAAACAGTATCCATCCATTCATAAAAAATGTGATTTTTGGCCTCATTCCTATTTAACAAATTCTTTATTTGAATATCATCAGTTAAGTCTTTAATTTTATTTCAGACCAAACAGTCGCTATGGGGACAATTCATCATCGTCTGAGTCTGCCTCTGATGAGTCTCCTGTGAAAAGGAAAAAACCATCTCTAGCAAAACAAAAAACGGCCAACATCAAAAAGAAGTTTGCCGACACTGCCACCTTTACCTACCCTTCCAAAACCTCCAGAAATTCGACTAAATCTGCCAGTTCCATCCCAATTACCTACAACGCCAAGAAGACCTTGTATGCAGGAGATGGTACATTCTCCATCAGCAACTAGCAAACAAGTATCAAGTAAGTATATTTTATTATTTTATCAGTTTGTGTCAATTAAAAGTTTTTCCAAAGGTTTTGACATGTTCTTTAGTTGTAGAATTAACTATTTGACTAAATCTATTGAAACATCAATTACCTGATGTTTAGTTTTAACTTTTGCTTCATATTAGGCAGATGTTAATTATAATCATTGTTATTATGAAATTGATATTTATATACATTACATATACAGTCATTCATAGTAATAGAAAATGTTGAAATATTTAATTAACTATTTTCATGAAAGCCACTCTCCATTTCAGCTTTTGAAAAGAAAGTGTTGACCATTCTTGAAGAGGTCAAAGTTCAAGTAGATCAGAACACTAAACTTCTGAATATTTTATAAAAAAAGAGGATAAACAAGCAGATGGAAATGACATTCCAGAGGGCATTCATTTGCCAGTTAACACAGGAGGGAGTTCAGAATGAAAATATTGGAAAGAAACCAGTAAGTTTCTGCTATAAAAGTTATAGATACAAATTACAGGAAGTTAAAATGTTAATGCACATACAATAAAATATTATATTACTGATTACAAAAAGAACAATTTTTTTCATTCTTGCCTTCTTAACTGCTACAATTAACACTGTTATAAAATAATCCTATCAGCAACAATAATAGCCCTGAAAATAGGGGATTTTACAATACAGTTCATATATATTCTTTATAAATGGATTTGGCAATGTAGAAAATAGTTTACATTATCAATGGGAGATAACTCTTAACAATTGTTATCCTAGAAAAGCAATTTGGACAATTAAAATTGAATGTGACACTTTTATTTGATTTCAAAATGTATTTTAATGTTTTAAAGTTCAAGGAGTCATAACATTTAAAAAGAAATAAGCATATGTTATAAAACAAAGAAATCAAATTAACATAAATGATTATTTTATTATTACTTCTTTTAGGTCAATCATCTTGGAACCATAGGTGGCGATAATTGCACAAAACGCACATTAAAATACTATTTCACTAACCATCTAGCTAGGAAAGGTCTTGGCGACAAAAAGGCTTTTGGGACCAGCAAAATACTTTTAGTAATAAGAAGTCAGTTGAAATGATATTTTTGATTTTCATTCATGTTTTTATCGAATGAACTTTCTCTGTCTCAGCTTTTTCATTAGGTGAGCGACGAGCTGTGACCAGACAATTGAAAGTGATTGCCAATTGAAAATCAGTTCCGAGCGGTCACCAAGGGGACAACATGTCTCTCCGGTATATACCTTATCACAGACGATTGCGTAACCCAAATTCGGATCAGTACAGGAATACCAATTTTGAATTATGTATTTTGTTGTCAGGTCCACAGAAAAAAATGACTACCGGGGAACCAGGCTATGTAAAAGGTCCAAATGTGTGACATGCCCCTACAACCTGGAGACAAATGAGATATTGTGCCCTGACAACAAATACATCATTCAAAATGGGTATATCTGTACTGATCTAAATGTAAATGATGAGCTGTCAAAAGGGGCATAAACCGACTTGAATATACAAAATACACAACCGAAACAAAACCAAATACAGAATAAAAAAAACAACAACCAAACTAAAACGTTAAAATTACGACAAATATGGCATTGGTCACAAGAATGAAAGGCTATATCCTCATTTTTCCCCCAACGGGGAAATTTGATATGGACATATGGACACATTATTTCCGGTGCATTTTCATTGGTTATCTATTTATGAATAAAGGAAGGATTTCACTGATTTTTTCCCATCTGTGACCGGACGTTTTATAGTATTTGGGGGAAATTTGAGGATCAGTATATAAGACAGTGTTTTAATAATTCTTGGGGTAAATTTGAGGATCAGTATATAAGACAGTATTTTAATAGTTTTTGGGGGTAATTTGAGGATCAGTATATATAAGACAGTGTTTTAATACTTTTTGGGGGTAATTTGAGGATCAGCATATTTAACGGAATAAACGGCATGCATAAAATTATCAACCTGTATTGAAATATTTAAATGTCGGTATCAATGTTTAAAATCAATTGATACAGTTTATTACGTTAAAGACGCACTTTAATGAGATCGATGATGTTTTAATAATTCTTCGGGTAAATTTGAGAATCATTATATAAGACAGTGTGTTAATAGTTTTTGGGGTAAATTTGAGGATCAGTATATAAGACAGTGTTTTAATAGTTTTTGGGGGTAATTTGAGGATCTGTATATAAGACAGTGTTTTAAAAGTTTTTGGGGTAAATTTGAGGATCTATATACAACACAGTGTTTTAATAGTTTTTGGGGTAAATTTGAGGATCAGTATATAAGACAGTGTTTTAATAGTTTTTGGGGTAAATTTAAGGATCAGTATATAAGACAGTATTTTAATAGTTTTTGGGGGTAATTTGAGGATCAGTATATAAGGCAGTGTTTTAATAGTTTTTGGCGTTAATTTGAGGATCAGTATATAAGACAGTGTTTTAATAGTTTTTGTGGTAAATTTGAGGATCTATATATAACACAGTGTTTTAATAGGTTTTGGGGTAAATTTGAGGATCAATATATAAGACAGTGTTTTAATAGGTTTTGGGGTAAATTTCAGGATCAGTATATAAGACAGTATTTTAGTAGTTTTTGGGGGTAATTTGAGGATCAGTATATAAGACAGTGTTTTAATAGTTTTTTGGGGTAAAATTGAGGATAAGTATATAAGACAGTGTTTTAATAGTTTTTGGGGGTAATTTGAGGATCTGTATATAAGACAGTGTTTTAATAGTTTTTGGGGTAAATTTGAGGATCACTATATAAGACAGTGTTTTAATAGTTTTTGAGGTAAATTTGAGGATCAGTATATAAGACAGTATTTTAATAGTTTTGGGGCTAAATTTGAGGATCAGTATATATAAGAGTGGTTTAATAGTTTTTGGGGTAAATTTGAGGATCAGTATATAAGACAGTGTTTTAATAGTTTTTGGCGTTAATTTGAGGATCAGTATATAAGTTTTGGGGGTAAATTTGAGGATCAGTATATAAGACAGTGTTTTAATAGTTTTTGGGAGTAATTTGAGGATCAGTATACAAGACAGTGTTTTAATAGTTTTTGGGGTAAATTTGAGGATCAGTATATAAGAGTGTTTTAATAGTTTTTTTGGGTAAATTTGAGGATCTATATACAACACAGTGTTTTAATAGTTTTTGGGGTAAATTTGAGGATCCGTATATAACACAGTGTTTTAATAGTTTTTGGGGTAAATTTAAGGATCAGTATATAAGACAGTATTTTAATAGTTTAGGTGGACCTAATCTAGCGCGGGCGGAGCCAAATCCTGGTTTAGCTCAAGAGACTACCTCAGTACCTGGTAACCAATGTGACCCTATTATGGTATCACATCAGGTCGGCTATCCCCAACCGCTGGCAGAGGAAGCAAGAGGTGTATCACTTGCAGGAGTATCCAGTTAGGAGGATTTTTTCTGGTAGTAGTGAAGATGTTGGGAACGAGTTTCTCCAGTATTTTGAGAATTTGGCTGAGTTAAATGCCTGGAATCCTGAGAAATCAAGACGGGTCTTGTTGAGTACCCTTAGAGGACAGGCAGAGACGTATGCTTATGGTTTATCACTGGTTTACCAACGAAACTGACCGTTTGAAGCAAAAGATGGATGAAAGATTTGGCCATACTGCGATGAAGGAGAAATATATTGCTGAAGCGAAGTTACGGACGAGAAAAGCGGGAGTGTCTTTGAGGGACTTTGGTCAGGCACTTGAGGACCTATACAGGAGGGCTTACCCTGAAAATCCTGATATAGTTGAAGAGAATGCAATTAAAGCTTTCTTAGACAAGTGGGTCACTGAAGATTTTCGCCTTGCAGTAAAGAGAACCCGACCAAAAACGTTGCAAAACGCTGTTATTAATGCAATGCAAGAAGAGTGTTTGAGAGTTGGGGAAAAAGATTTGGCCAAAGAGAAGCCGGCTAACAGGCCAATTTACGAGGTAGAAGATGATAAAGCCAAGGTAGCTATGATTACTAATGCCAGTGAATCTCAAAAAGTAGATTCTACTGAGCATATGAATTTTTATGGTAGAGGTGATCATCGTCAAGGTTATTTTCAAAGGTATCCCGGTAGAGGACCCTAAGGGAGGCCCTTTAACCGGAGGTTTCAAAGAGGTAGAGTTAGAACTCAAGACGTTGGCAGAGGCCGTGTGGTCCGGCCGGGCAGGAAAGACTGCCCGAGGGACCCGAGTCCAAGCCTTTAAACTAAGAGAGACCGACACTGGAGGCCAGGTGTCGGTCACCCAAGTTAGGCCTGTAAATGGAGAAGATAGAAAGTAAAGAAGCGGAAGAGGAAAAAGAAGAAAGTAAGGTTTAAAGATGATGTTGGAGCTGGAGGCATTACAAGTGGTAGTGGTGAAGCCATTATGGGAACATCCGATATTCCCGGGACGCCGGTTGAGTGTCAGTATCATTCCCCTGGAGTGAAGGTTAGAGGTGTATCCAGTATGTTGGTACGTGGACAAATCGAAGGTACACCGGTTTGTTGGAAAATTGATACAGGTGCCAAGAGCACTTTTATAACAAATGAGACGTTTGATCTCATGATAGATAAGCCAACCCTTGAACCAGTTGACAGTAGTTGCATAGTTGCCAATGGTCAAAAGTTAAAGTGTCTCGGCAGGGCTGTAATGGCAATCACATTTGGAGAATCGGTATTTGAACATGAAGTTGTGGTTGGCGGAGTAATAAATAACTTGACTGGCGAAGATTTTATCACTGCATATCGTTGCACGTGGGACCATGATGAGTTTAGCTTTGTAATCAAAGGTAGAAGGGTACCTTTGGAAGGGTCAGAAGAGACGAAATCTAAGAGAGTAATTGCTCTCGAGACTGTGATGGTACCAGCGGGACATGAAGCTGTGATAAAGTCAGGTTCGCAGTAGTTCTAGTTCCTTGGGTATTTTAACGCCCGAGCGCCCTTTTCTGGAGCGGCATGGGCTGGCGTTGGCGAAGACGTTGGTAGATGCAGCAAATGAAGTCGTGTATTCTCTCATTTACAATCCAGGACCAGCTGATGTGGGGGTTTACAGGCATACCCATATAGTTCTCTTTACACCAGTTTGTGGAGTCGGACCATCAGCTGTCTGGTGTTTGTGAAATCAGGAGGATGGGCATATCAAGGAGCTCGAAAGATTTACCTGAGCACCTGTGTCATATGTTTAAGAAGAGCTGTGAACATTTAGATAATGCACAGAAAGACGGTTTTAAGAAGTTCATAATAGAGAATCAAGAATGTTCGGACCAACATGGGTGTGCACAAAATAAAGCTAACTGACGAGAAACCTGTTAGGGAACCACCTAGGCGGATCCCTATGTACAAACGACAGGCCTTGGAAGATGACGTATATCGATCAGATGATGACAAGCAACGAGAAGATGGGAAATATAACGACGCCGACCAGTTGGAAATTATTTCTATTTCTCTTATCGCGATTCGGTCAGAAGTGAATGGGAAGCCTGTAGTTAAGCGAGATCAGCGCATTTTGACGTCTATTCATCACGATCCTCGACGTTTCAATTGAACGGAATATTTGAGATACATGGTAGATCACCTTATATGCCATGCTGATTTTTAAAGAAAATTCAGGAACTTAACTAAACATGCTAAAGGGAATTTTTTTTCCCTTCTTGACTGTACTTATGTTGAAATTTAAGGGATAAAATTGTGTATGAATAGTTTGTTTTTTTTTATTATTATTAGAGATTTAGAATTTTTTTTTTCTTGATCAGAACTGGTGCACTTATGCCCTTTCTGGTGCATTTGAGCCCACAACTGTACATTTTAAATCCGTCCTAGCCTAAGGTCCCTATCTGGCACCTTTGATGCAGTTTATTGAAATTACATTGTTTGTAACTAGTCAGTAGTGTAGATTTTTTTTTTTAATATGGTTTTTATATACCTTTTATTTTTAATTATTTTTTTTTAACATGTCTACTAGTTGTATGACATAAGAATGTGCCATAGTTTTTAAAAATGGATTTTGTTTTGTTGTTTTCTCTTATTTAGCATATAACAAACGTGTTTATCCATATACATTGTATATATATATATATATTTTTAGTTTAATGAGAAGAACACAAAAAAAATGTAGTAGGCAGATAGTGTAACTAATTCTGGCGTATAGGTTCCATATATGGCAACCTATGCCCTCGTCTTAATGAGTGAGGTTTTGATCGTTATTCAGAAATATATCCATTGATACCAATGTGCTCATAAGTAAAAGCAGTATTTTTGCTGATTTTATGGAAGATTTGCCCGCATAATGTTTAAAGTGCCAAAATTCACTTTTTTTTAATTATAAATCTCAGGTTATTATTTTTTTTTTTAACTTTTTACATATCAGAAGTTTTTATATGTGTATGCTAGTCATTATTGAACAGTGGAAGTTCAATGCTAAGTAGGGGGGCTGTGTAGTGAATTTTGTAATTTACCTCCCCCTTTTTGTTTATTTTGTAAAAGATTGTTAAGTTTTGCACTCTGTAATAGAGTATTTCACAATTTCATCATTCATATTTCCACTTATCTAAATATAGCAACCCCCACTGTGTTTCAGGGTTGTTCTTTGTTTCATTAAATAGGTGAGTAATAGAAAACAGATGTTTCCTGTTTAAGAGTTCATTACACTGGAGCACTGGAGCCCTAGTGCCCTTCCACTGGTGCCCTAGTGCCCTACTGCTGGTGCCCTAATACATTTTCATTGCATAAAAGTTTAAGAATCATTTCTATATTTGTCTCTTAATTATTCGGGTTAATTAGCAATATAAATAAGAGCCTGCGTGCTCATTTTAGTGAGTCTGCGGGGAGAATTTACTGTAATACAGTTTGATTTTATACTTTGTGATATTAGTGTGTAATCTGTTATATTGGATTTCCATTGTAATTGTTTAACATCATATGTATTTCTGAATAATACTCATCAAACAGATATTGACTTTGTGTTTCACTTTAGCTATACACTACTCAAGGATCCATAATTATTTGGACTTAACGCTACCAATATTTCTAAACAAAGGAGACCTGAAAGGGGCATCATTCAATGTCTGTCGTCTGTGTGCTGGTATCATTTCTGCATCCACCGTTCCTATTAATTTTGTGGATTTTCATACTTCATTGATATCCAAGTCACCACTGGACTACACAACACTCACTCTCATAGTACAGACTACCACGGTACACCACCCCGCACCTTTTTCGTCACAGTACTGTTCAAGTACAATTTTCTAAGACAGCTTTTATTTGAAAAACATGTCAACATATTGCCCGACTTGGGAAATTCATTATATATTTTTCCCTAATTTTTGAAAATGACGAATTTATCATTGAAGTAAACGGGGGCTCGATTTAGTGGTGTGCCTTCTGTACATGTAAACAAAAAGAATATTCATTTGACGTGACTTCAAACAGTAAACGTACTTCATATAAAATACACAGACGAGGTTATAGCATCAATGGCTTTGTATAATGTTCATATGGCTGGATATAAATCAGTACTGTGAGGAACGCCATGTGTAACTCCCCACTCCTACCCGCGCGGATATTTACGTGTCATCACCGATACCGGATATTTATATAGGTCTGAAAAATAGAAAGGGGTGTTTTCCTAAAAATAGATTAGTAAAAAACATATTGTAAAAGAAAGACGTCAATGATAATAGTATCTCGACAAATTGAACAATGCATTAATGGTTACATCCAAAATACCTAATTTCATATTCTGTAAAGGTTTTATATGACTTTAAAGGTTTCAATTTTATGCTTAAATAAAGCACAGTGTATATATCAAAATCCCGGATCAAAATTGTGTGCCTAGCACTATATTAGGCCTTACATTTTATTTCTTCGGAAAAAAGACTACAATTATTAAAATATAAGATGATTCTTTTTAATTTTTGTAATTGTTAATCAGGAAGCTGATTACCATGTTAAGATTAAACTCTACCGAATAAAACTTCCTACATATTTGGGGGTGTGGCAAAATATGGGTATGGGTTTTCGGATAAGATGTATTTTTTCTTTATAGATACAAAAATTTGCATTTGGGTTTATAAACTAACATATAACTATTTTATATGATTATTTAGCCCTAATTAAGTCATACATTTTTATTTCTGACAAATACAGGTCACCACTATTATATAATTAGTTGAAGTTATATAGTGGTGACCTTTATTTGTCAGAAATTCAAATATATGACTCTAAAATGACCTAAAGACAAGCTCCTGTGGATAATGACACATACATTGCACACCGGTATTATCAGGAAGATAGATAATCCTCATCAAGATAATCTTCTTGAGGGAAACTGGTCTGCTTCTTGTCATTAAACAAACAAAAATGACAGTAAAGTCCACATGGAGCTAAATCTACATCTGTAACAGCTTTGAGCTCCCATTGATCATATATCACTCCATGTTCAGACTACGCAGCTGTCCAGATTTAATTACATTTGTATATATGTATTGGCCCCCTTTATTCTTAATTTATATAATTATATGAAAGGTGTTTTGGTTTAGTGTATATAAATATGGATAACCTTAATTTCTACAGCATAACTGCAATTTATATCCCATCCCTGGGACTCTCTTTTTCCATTCCACCATAAGTGCACTCGAGACCTAACAATGCTAGTTCAAAACATGTTAGGGGCCTCGTTGGCCGAGTGGTCTAGGTAGTTCGTCATGACTACTAATGATCACTAGCCTGTCAACGCTGGGGTTGTGAGTTGGAATCTCACCTGTAGCGGGCTGTGTTCGACTCCGATCTTAATTGACAAGGATTGCCAATTTTCCTACCGAAGGTCGGTGGTTCTTTCCGGGTACTCCGGCTTCCTCCACCAATAAAAACTAGCCGCCGCGAAATGGCCTAATGTGCTGAAAACAGCGTCAAACCCCAACTAAACAAACAAACAATCAAAACATGTTAACTACTTTCAAAGGTTTTTAGTTCTTTGATGGATGGGTTGTTTATTTTACACATTCCCATTTTCATTAACCCATTCTTACTAGTTTTAAGGTTTTTATACGACCGCAAAATTTTTGCGGTCGTATATTGGTATGACGTTGGCGTCGTCGTCGTCGTCGTCGTCTGCGTCGTCGTCCGAAGACATTTGGTTTTCGCACTATAACTTTAGTATAAGTTAATAGAAATCTATGAAATTTAAACACAAGGTTTATGACCACAAAAGGAAGGTTGGGATTGATTTTGGGGGGTTTGGTCCCAACAGTTTGAGAATCAGGGGCCAAAAAAGGGCCCAATAAGCATTTTTCTTGGTTTTCGCACAATAACTCTAGTATAAGTAAATAGAAATCTATGAAATTTTAACTCAAGGTTTATGACCACAAAAGGAAGGTTGGGAGTTTTGGACCCAACAGTTTAGGAATTAGGGGCTAAAAAAGGGCCAAAATAAGCATTTTTCTTGGTTTTTGCACAATAACTTTAGTATAAGTAAATAGAAATCTATGAAATTTAAACACAAGGTTTATGACCACAAAAGGAAGGTTGGGATTGATTTTTGGAGTTTTGGTCCCAACAGTTTAGGAATTAGGGGCCAAAAGGGTCCAAAATTAAACTTTGTTTGATTTCATTGAAAATTGAACTATTGGGGTTCTTTGATATGCCGAATCTAACCGTGCATTTAGATTCTTAATTTTTGGTCCCGTTTTCAAATTGGTCTACATTAAGGTCCAAAGGGTCCAAAATTAAACTTAGTTTGATTTTAACAAAAATTGAATTCTTGGGGTTCTTTGATATGCTGAATCTAAACATGTACTTAGTTTTTTTATTATGGGCCCAGTTTTCAAGTTGGTCCAAATCGGGGTCCAAAATTAAACTTTGTTTGATTTCATCGAAAATTGAACTATTGGGGTTCTTTGATATGCCGAATCTAACCGTGCATTTAGATTCTTAATTTTTGGTCCCGTTTTCAAATTGGTCTACATTAAGGTCCAAAGGGTCCAAAATTAAACTTAGTTTGATTTTAACAAAAATTGAATTCTTGGGGTTCTTTGATATGCTGAATCTAAACATGTACTTAGTTTTTTTATTATGTGCCCAGTTTTCAAGTTGGTCCAAATCGGGGTCCAAAATTAAAGCTAAAAAGGGGGTAATTTTTTTTTTTGGGGGGGGGGGGGGGGCAATTCTCCACAGCATATTGTATTACACAAGAAGCAAAAAATTGAATATAAATTCAAATCATATGACCAATTCTAAGTTCTTTATTTCAGTTATTCTGTGTCAGAAACCTATTATGTGTCAAATATTTGAAGAAATTTTCAATTACACAGTATTGTGCAATAGCAAGAAATTGATCTGTGTGCCCTGTTATCAAAACTTTATTATTAACAAATTCCATTGGAAATTTGCCAATATAAAATGTGCTGATGAAGCTTTTTTGTTTATCTTATCTAAACTGCTTTTAAATTATGTATATTTAAAATTTGTCATCCATGACTATGATGTCATTTTCTATTTTAATATGTTATGGTGTATTTAAATGGGCTGTTATGGTTGCAAAGTATAAAGAAATGGGGGGGGGGGGGGGGGGTAAATGAGAAATTGGGGAGGGGGTAATTTTTTCTCATTTCATATTTCATAAATTAAAAAGAAAATTTCAATTTTTTTTTAGCAAAAAAAAGGGGGGGTTACAATAAATTTTATTGTTTTTTGGTTTTTTTTTGGGAGGGGGGGTCAATGTGCAACTTCATAGTGTATTGCACAAAAGCTAAAAAAAGGGGTAAATTATTATTTTTTTTTGGGGGGGGGGCAATTCTCCACAGCATATTGTATTGCACAAGAAGCAAAAAATTGAATATAAATTCAAATCATATGACCAATTTTAAGTTCTTTGATTTCAGTTATTCTGTGTCAGAAACCTATTATGTGTCAAATATTTGAGTATTGCGCAATAGCAAGAAATTGATATGTGTGCCCAATTTTAAATTTTAAATTGGTTATTTCTGATTTATATATAAAAACAAATAATACTGATATGGTTTGAATAGGTAAATTAAAAATTTTTAAGTTCTTAGACAACATTCATTCTGTGTCAGAAACCTATGCTGTGTCAAATATTTATTCACAATCCAAATTCAGTATTGTATCAAGCTTGAATGTTGTGTTCATAATTGCCCCAACTATTCAGGGTTCGACATCTGCGGTCGTATCTAGCTGCGCCCAGCGGAGCATTTTATTTTCAGGAGTAAGATTATAACTGTTGAAAATGTTGCAATATAAATGCATCAAGACCATTTGCTTAGAAACTACAGTTAATATGCTTTTAGCTACAAACTCAGCATTATTATTATACATGCAAGATCTCCCTCTTATGTCTAACACCACAGTCACACCATAGAAATGACACGTTTTATAAGGGAGATAGAATTTTTCTTTTCCATTGAAATTGAAGACGATCATTTCTGTTTTCATGAATGTAAAAGTCTCCTTCCTTTAGCAATTACTTAATATAGTGAATCTGTCAATTCCACTACAGAGATCTACAGCCAGTGTACTAGTTCAGTACACAAGTTTGCTACGAAAATTAGGCAAATTCATAGGGCTATTGTAGTTATAATTTGTGTGATGTTTTTGATATTGTAAAATGATAGAATATAAAACAAATCTCTGCAATATGGAATATGTCTTTTTCAGGAATTGTAAGGATGTGGTAGGGTTCTGTAAAACAAGAGGTACACCTGATCTGGTTAGCACAGTGTGAATATAAACAAAATGTTTTTTATCGATTTTAGGATCATTAGTTTTTTCAAGAATTGTTAATGAATGGTTGCTTTACTATGTAATATCCTCTCCATAATATTGTTGGCTATGAGATAATAAGGCCTGCCTATATCAAAATTCACATAGGCATTGGAGCAGGAATAAATTTCAATTGTTATGATTTAAATATAGGCTTTCATTGGTTCAAGATATTCCTATTATGACAAACTTTCTGGAATCTATTTCAACTTTTTTTAATATTAAGCATTACCTAATGGTAGATTGTGACATAATAATCTGACATTTTATTAATTCTGTTATGTTTTCACAAAAAAAAAAAAAATGCAAGACATGTATAGTTTTGTCCACAAACTGGCTTAACTATTTTTAATCTTGAATATCTAGCTATACACTCACATCAATCTGAATGATATATATTTATATTAACGACTCAATACTGTAAATTAACAAACCCTTAGTCCATGAGTGATAAAAAAGTCAACAAACCTGATCAAGAGTACTATTCCTCTGTTTCCTCAGAGCAAAGGCTATGTGGTTCTGCAGATCTATGATTAAAGGCCAGAACCGAACCGCCTGTTAGTCTTTAGGGGAATTTTTGCACCGAGGAAACGATGTCTCACATACATTTCTACCAGTAATCTCATTTCCCTAGTGCTGGTTGCATTCTGCTCGAAGACTGTAGAGTGGATAAACTTCTTCACCCCTTCTTCCACTGGTTGTATCAAACAACCTACCTGGGGTAAATTATATATATTCAGTTAAAAATAACATTAATTATAAAGTCTGGGTATCAGAAAATGTGTTTTGTGACAAAAATACTTTATCTTCACTGCATGTATTAAACCCCAGCAATGAAAACCTTCTTAATTCAAACATATTTTTAGAACATACAAGATCTCCAATGATTATATAATATCGTCAGGGATATCACATTCATATAATTATGCTTCAGCATTGCATTCTTCAGATGACATGAAACAGGGCATGATGCCTTCAAACCATGGGACATAACATACATGTAGCATCATTTAAAAACAAATTTTAGCCTACTCCAAACATTAAAATTTGGTGATACCTTATTTAACTATATATCCTTAAATTTGAAAATATTGAATAGCTGAATAAAAATTTGAAGAAAAAATTCATACAGGAGATGTAATTACATGAAACGAGTTTTTTGAAGCCTTTGTTTGTTAATACATCCTTTGTAAATGAGTTATTATATAAAGATACAAACATCCCCAACCAAGTGGTTCTGGTGTTGCTCTTCATTTGGCAAATAGATATAGTATCGATGCTGTACTTGCCACTCCTTTTTAACAATTTAGAAAGATGTTCCCTTTGGTGTTTATCTGTGGCAACATTATCTTCTATCTAAAAATAAAATAGAAATACATTGCGTTAATTGGAGCCATAATTGCTATATATTTATCAGTACAGTGTGACTGGGGTGTTAGAGTAAGAGGGAGATCCTACATGTATAATGTAGTCATATTTATCAGTTATGTTTTTGTATAATGTAGATATATACTACCTTGTATCAGTACAGTGTGACTGGGGTGTTACTATGGTGTGACTTGGGTGTTAGAGTGAGAGAGAGATCTAACATGTTATATATGTAGTTTTAATGATCAATTATTGTATGATGTACATACATACCACTTTTTGTAAATACAGTGTGACTGGGGAGGTAGTGGAAGAAGAAATTTTAAATTTCAGACATTGTAGGTTTTTGTAAATCTTTCAAAAGCTATACCAGAAAATTCAGGAACTTTTATCTGCACAGGACAGTCCAATTTCTTCGGGGTCTGTACTTCTCTTCTGTGCTTTCGAAAGTCATGGTCCTCCTAAATAGACAATGAAGATAACCTTAAATCGAAAGTATTCTAAAAAATAAATGTATTTATTTAAGAAATAATAATTGTAAGCCATGTTATATTAGTTTACCATGGGTTAGCAGTTTTATTGTTATTATTTTATCCCGAGCGAAAGCGAGTGGTAAAATTTTAACAATAATAATGCAAACCATGGTAACAAAAACAATATATGGCTACAAAGAATTATTTTGATTCTAATAGGACACAATTTTTATCTTTTTAAAAAATGATGTTCCATATTGTGGCCATAATGAAGCAAACATTACTTTTATGAGGTCATGAAAACATGTAAAAAAGATCTATGATGTCACTTATAAAAGTCCATCAATTATGATGTTGGTCATGGCATAATAGGGATTTTATATTAAATTCTTTGACTCCAATTTTGATGCACAAGATGTGCACATTTCGTCCATTTATGAATCATCAGTACAGTTGTGCTCAAGGCCTTAAATGTTGAAAACCAAAACAACAATCCAAAAGTTTGAAAAGCAAATTCAAAAATACCAAAAGGGGTAAAACCAAAACCATCTAAGGGCAGAGCTATGCACGAGGGAGATACCCCTTAGTTTTCACAAATTTAACAATTTTTTAACAACCACAGGTTTGTATTCAAAGCGTCTGTAGCAAGTCATATTAGAATATGATTTATAGATTAGAATAATTAAAGATACCAGTGCTTTGAGTGAGTCACAAAAGAGAGCACTTATTCTTTTATTATGGGCATCAATCTCAGTGTAGATATTTAACGTTTTATAGCATTCTTCTAACTTATTAAGTAAATTTTCAATAATTCAGAATATCAAGTATTTCTATTGCATAAAATAATAATTTTTTTAATCAAGTTTAAAATATTTCACACATGTACGTGTATCAGACGAATCAAAGAAATTTCAGTATTTTTTATTAAAAGAGCTACAAAAAACACTAAACTATTAAAGGTAACAAGTTTCCACAAAAATTTACTTAGAATAAACCATGTTGAATATCCTCATCTACATCATTTCCGGTTTTATCTAGTACTTAACAGACGACAATTATATGTCTAAATACCATCACTATACAGAACTTGGCCATAACTTTCTGTACAGTCTTGGCACACAAATGGTAACAAAAGAAACTTTTCCATGGTAAAAAAAGATGACCAAAATATGAACTTTCTGTACATTCCTGTCACACAAAATGATTATTGAAAGCTAAAAATCTTCACATTCTTGTCACAAATTTAAAGTTGGTTACCACAGTTGCCGTTTGAGGTAAAAAAAAAAATGACCAAATGATGAACTATTAGCAACTTTTTTGTCTCTCAAATAGTAATCAAATTACTTGAGTTTTATGGAAAAAAACCCTTCTGCACACATTTGTTAGGCAAATTGTGACAAGAAACAAAACCTTATATACCATAATGGTGGCTAAAGGATGATGTGGCAAATGGTTTTAAAAAAGAAATGACAAACAGAAGTAAAAAATGGTCTGAATCATGCTTTCACATTGGCTCCAATTGAAAGACATTTATCATCTGATGATAGGACTGTGGAATTAGCTTCTTAAGTAAAAGGAAAAGAATCTTTATACAAAACACACAACCTAGTACGATGTAGCTGTATAAATGCTAAAAGATACGCCTCTTACAATTCTAAAATACAATTAGATTTCAAAGTTTTATTGATTTTCCATATCTTGTGGCTCTAGATCTTTCACAATCCACTGGCAACGTTCGGCCAACTCAGGTACATCCTTTTGGCTTTGATTGCCAATTGTCCTTTTTCGTAGAAGCCTTAAACTGGCCTTCGAACAAACAGTTTTACACGTGTTGTCCGATTTCAATTTATATTCTTTGAATTTACTGGACTGACAGGATGGTTGATGTGTTATGAACCCATCCTGGCCATTCTCCTCATCCGATGACATGAATGTAGGTTTCATGACCTCCATAATCTTAGCCTTTTTGGTCACACTCAGCTCCATTTTGTCCAGTGCACCCAGTCTCCTTTTTGCTTTCTGAAAAGAAATACGTTTATGGTTTTATTATCATAGTTCAATGTTTTATATTTAATTATTTTATCAATCGTAATAAAGGTATTGAATAGTGAATTTAAATGTTTTGATTATAATAGCAAGAATAAAGTTGTATGTCCAGAGTTTGATTTGTATTTTCCTAACATATTGCTAGCAAACTCTCTACATTTATAAAAGATGTGGTATGATTGCCAATGGGACACATCTCCATCCTAGACTAAATGTCATTGATGTAAATATACAGTGTATAGGTTATTGTATGGCTTTCTTTCAGTTTACATAATTGAGGATTTTTCATATTAACATGATTAAATTGAAAATAAGATTTTTTATTGCTTACATTTTATAACATTGTGACACAATTTACACTTGACGACTATAGAATGAATTTGTCATATTTTATTATACACCAAAACTACCATATAATGAGATTTAAACCTAAAGAAATTAATCTAATGGCAGAACTACAGTCATGTTATTCTAATTACCTTCTTTTTCCTTTCATTTTCCTCTCTCCTTCCTTTTTGATGGCTGTCTCCTCTTGTCTCTTGGTAAAAAAATATCTTGACAAGGCACCTTAATTAACAAATTAAAAATAAGAGAGTTCAATCAAAATAAATTTGTAGTTCTTTAACAAAATATTCTTCAGTAGCCATGTTAGCTTTGCATAATTGCAAAATTTGGATGAAGATGCGTTTTTGAAAATGAGTCAGATGATTGTTTTATTGATTCTGTAGAATTTTTTTCTGATTATGAACTTTCTGAAGAAGAATGTGAAATAAATTCAGATGATAGCAATGCAAATAACCAAAATGGGGACACCCATATAACTATGTTCTCGTGTTCTTGAAGGTACAGTTGTTACCAAACATTGTTCTCATAAAGAATGTCCAAACCACAAAATGTTACATTGAAAAACTGTTTGTAATCAGCTTCTTCTTATGGAGGTTGAGAGAGTACTTTCCAGAAAACTCATTCCATATAAGATTTTTTAGCTCACCTGACCCGAAGGGTCAAGTGAGCTTTTCTCATCACTTGGCGTCCGTCGTCGTCCGTTAACTTTTACAAAAATCTCCTCTGAAACTACTAAGCCAAATTGAACCAAACTTGGCCACAAGCATCATTAGGGTATCTAGTTTAAAAAATGTGTCCGATTACCCCGCCTGCCAACCAACATGGCCGACATGGCTAAAAATAGCACATAGGGGTAAACTGCAGTTTTTGTCTTATATCTCAAAAACTAAAGCAATTAGAGCAAAACTGACAGGGGGTAAAAATGTTCATCAGGACAAGATCTACCTGACATAAAATTTTCAGACGAATCGGTCAACCCTTTGTTGGGTTATTGCCCCTGAATTGTTAATTTTAAGGAAATTTTGCAGTTTTAGGTTATTATCTTGAATATTATTATAGATAAAGACAAATTGTAGACAACAAAAATGTTCCAAGTAAGATCTACAAATAAGTCAACATGACCAAAATCATTGATTGACCCCTTATAGGAGTTGTTGCCCTTTAAAGACGGCATCCAGCGTAAACTTTCCTTTAAATACCTTTTCCTCTCAAACCACTGGCCCAATTGAGATCAAAGTTTGGTGGAATGGTCCGTGGGTGGTCCCCTTCCAAAACTATATTCGGCATTCCCGACTTCCAACCGACATGCCTGCTGTTACTAAAAATAGAAAAAAGGGGGATGACTTTTAAAAATCTTCTTATATGAAACTACAAGTCCAGTTGGAACCAAAGTTTGCAGTAATAGTTCTTAAGAGGTTCTGTTTCAGAAATATGTCCAATGACCTGGACTGTTAACCAAGATGGCCGCCACAGCCGAACTTAGTTTAACATAGGATCCTATGGGAAAATTCATTGAAAAATCTTCTTGTCTGAAACCACTTGACCAATTGGAACCAGACTTGGCAGCAATGGTCCTTAGATGGTCCTCTTACAGAGGTGTGTCCGATGACCCGGACTGTCAACCAAGATGGCCGCCACAACCGAACTTAGTTTAACATAGGGCCGTATAGGAAAATTCATTGAAAAATCTTCTTGTATGAAACCACTTGACATATTGGAGCCGAACTTGGCGGCATTGGTCCTTAGGAGGTCCTTTCTCAGAAATGTGTCTGATTTCGTGGACTGTTAACCAAGATGGCTGCCACAGCCGAACTTAGTTTAACATAGGGCCCTATGGGAAAATTCATTGAAAAATCTTCTCGTCTGAAACCGCTTAGCCAGTTGGAACAAGACTTAGCAGAAATGGTCCTTAGATGGTTCTCCTTTAGAAATGTATCCGTTGACCTGGACTTAACCAAGATGACTGCCACAGCTGAAATTAGTTCAACATAGAATCCTATAGAAAATAGCCAAATTGACTGCAACACTTAAATTTTTAGGTCTGCTCAAGGTGAAAAGTTAAATCCAGGTGAGCGATAAAGGCTCTTGAGAGCCTCTAGTTGTTATAAAGTCTAGTATTCAAAAATTTGTTCTACGTCCTGATTTGGAAGAAGTTTGTGAAAGATGGAGGTTTAGAGAGCAAAGAGATAACATTTTACAAGACGTATATGATGGCAGAATATGGAATGACTTTAATGGGAATAAGTTTAATTTTTTCTGTAAAAAAGGAAATTATGGATTAATGTTGAATGTTGACTGGTTCCAACCCTATAAGTATACAAATTATTCTATTGGTGCAATATATTTCGAGGGGTTATCGGAAAAAGGTGCTATCTCGGTTTTTCAAAAATTTAGAAAAATCATTATTTTGTCTTTGAAGCTAGAATCAAAATTTAATTCCTTTTTCTATTGAAATAAAATTTGGCATGATCTTGATACTATTGTAAAATTTTATTAATTCTCCCAAACGAAGTTTGGAGACTTATTGTTTTTACTCCGTTTCTTCTTATTATTATGTCTCCCAAACAAAGTTTTGGGAGACATATTGTTTTTGTCCGGTTTCTTCTTCTTCTTCTTCTTCTTCTTTTTCTTTCCTTTTTCTTTCCGTTCAATGTTGTCCGCGACGTTTCTCAAAGATGCAATGTCCAATCAATATGAAACTTTGGGAATATGTTAAGGGTGACCTGAAGTTTTGCAAACGACTTTTAAAATTTTCAAAATGGCCGCCGTTTCAAAGGTCATTATATAGGACATTGCAATAATTTGAATTTAGGGGGTTTCTGATAAGCTCTAGATAGTGGCAATGGGGGTTTGTTTGGGAGACATCTTGTGACTCGCTGGCGATCACAATCATACCTAGTTATTATTATGTCTCCCAAACAAAGTTTTGGGAGACATATTGTTTTTGTCCGGTTTCTTATTATTATTCTTCTTCTTCTTCTTTCCTTTTTCTTTCCGTTCAATGTTGTCCGCGACGTTTCTCAAAGATGCAATGTCCAATCAATATGAAACTTTGGGAATATGTTAAGGGTGACCTGAAGTTTTGCAAACGACTTTTAAAATTTTCAAAATGGCCGCCGTTTCAAAGGTCATTATATAGGACATTGCAATAATTTGAATTTAGGGGGTTTCAGATAAGCTCTAGATAGTGGCAATGGGGGTTTGTTTGGGAGACATCTTGTGACTCGCTGGCGATCACAATCATACCTAGTTATTATTATGATTATTATTTTTCCGTCTTTTTTTTCTTCCACTTTCCATTTCAACTTGTCCGACGCAGATCTCGAACACAACTCAACGGAATGAAATGAAACTTACTGGGGTGATAGACCCCAATGTCTAGTTGTGCAAACATGTTTAAAAATTTTCAGAATGGCCGCCATTTTCAAGATGGCCGCCGAAAACCTTTGACCTCAATTTTCTCAAAAACTGGCTGGCAGAATTTCACCAAACTTAGTATAAATGTTCAGTAGCACGAGTGGAAACTTTTTATTAAAGAAAAACGGAAACGATATGTCGGCCATTTTCAAAATGGCCGCCAATAGTGGAAAAAAGTGAACTTGCTTGGATTTCAACGATTTTTGGTTTATAAAGTAAACATGATATCCCGAGTTGAATGGCGATAACGCAAATGTTCTACCGGCAACCATTTTCAAAATTGCCACCATTTTCCCGCCAAATTTTTAACTTTCTTCAATTTCAATGCAATTTGGCACAAAGGGTAAACATGATATCCCGAGTTGAATGGCGTTAAAGAAAATGTTTTACTAGCAGCCATTTTCAAAATGGCCGCCATTTTCCCGCCAAAAAAGTGAAATTGCTTGGATTTCAACGATTTTAGGTTTATACAGTAAACATGATATCCGGAGTTGAATGGCGATAACGCAAATGTTCTACGGGCTGCCATTTTCAAAATGGCCGACATTTTCCCGCCAAAATTTCAACATTCTTCAATTTCAATGCAATTTGGTATAAAGGGTAAACATGATATCCCGAGTTGACTGGAGTTGAAGAAAATGTTTAATGGCCAGCCCTTTTCAAAATGACCGCCATTTCCCCCACCAAAATTTCAACCTTGTTCCATTTCAATAAAATTATTTCAACCTTGTTCCATTTCAATAAAATTATTTCAACCTTGTTCAATTTCAATGAAATTTGGTGTAACGGGTTAGCCGGGTCTAGTGGAACCCCTGCTCAATTTTTTTCGTTTGGGAGACTTCATGTGATCTTTGATCATAAATTTTAATTATAGATTATTTTTTTATATTATTGATATTTACAAATGTCCATAAATGGCAATTTTGTAAGATGGCACCTTTTACTTCTATATGATCACAAAAGTATTCATATGGTTAAATGTGCCATCTTTAATATATCACCTTTACCATTAATTTTATTCATGATTATTTTTATTCCCCCGCCTTTAGGCGACGGGGGCATTAAATTTTACCCTTGTCCGTACGTCCGTACCTCCAAAACATTTTCGTAAAAGATTTCTCTGCTTCTGTTCAAGATAATGATTTGATATTTGGTCTGAAGCTTTAGCATGATGAGTTGTACCGTGTCTCCCCTTTTCAAGTCGGTCGCTCATCTACTTCCTGTTTGTCGATATATTGAATTATATATTTGGCGGGGGCATCCGTGTCCCATGGACACATTTTCACTGGTTTAAATAAGTAAGGGAAAGGGTGATATAAACATTATAGCCCCTTTTACCTCTGCAATTATATAGGTTTAATAGAAATGTGTGTGTACCAATCAGATAGTTCGACACTTGTTTCATTACCTTGATACAGGTTTTTTTTGGACAAATCTAGTTATGAGCATTTTTTTTACTTCATTTGAAGAACTATGAAAGTTTTCATACAGTCGCTTGGAAGTTTTGAGTACTAAAAACTATTGTTAAACCGCGATCTCAATTTCAATTAAATGTACCCAATCAAACATTTGATTGATACTCCTACCCTCAGTTGTTTGAAGATTGATAAATTATTTTGTTTTGCTTCGATTTGTACGTTTGCTGATTTGTCTTTTCTTACATTGGCAATAAGATCAAAAATACATAGTTACTGGTATTGCCTCAGCTCACATTTACTCCAGACCCCCTTATTTTTCTAACGTATCAGAATTATATTCTTGTTCCAACATAGTTTGTATGTCTGTCATCTTGCTATACATGGATATTCAAGTTTTGTGATGTCTTAGTCACTAATTTTTCATACAATTTAGGTTTTTTTTTTTTTTTTTTTTTTTTTTTTTTTGTTACTTTGTTATCCATTCTAATCTATGTTTTGTTATTGATCACAGCCATGCAGTTCATTTGGGAACGTATATATGTTTGCTCTTTTGAATCCACTGTTTTCCTTTTAAGCGAAGGGATAGAATACAGATTTCAAAAAATTAATTGACAGACTTTATTTTATGTGAAGGATAAATGTTTCATTAGATTTTAATGTACGTTTTAAATATTTCCTTGCTCAAATTTATACAGAATGGGTGCTACAAAATGTGTTATTTACTTCTTGTTTAATATAAGTTTGGTTTTTTGGTCTTCCAAATGTTTCGGTTTTAATGCTGCTGATGAGAGGTAACTCCTTGAAATGCGTCGTATACAGCATAGTATAAATTTACTATTATCTAATATTGGTATCTTTGGATTGTTATTTTGAAACTCCTGGGATGATGCCTCTGCTGGTGGACCCTAGGTCCCCGAGGGTATTCGCTAACCCAGTCGTCAGACTTGTCTGACATGATTATTCATTGATTTGTTACAGAAATTACCAGCATTTAGCAAAATTCAAAAATAATAGAAATACTAAGGGTTCATTCCTTGTATTGCACATGGTAGATCTCCTTAGCTGAAATTTGGCTTCCTATTTCGGTTTTTTGGTTGAGTACTTCTTGTTTAATATAAGTTTGTTTTTTTGGTCTTCCAAATGTTTCGGTTTTAATGCTGCTGATGAGAGGTAACTCCTTGAAATGCGTCGTATACAGCATAGTATAAATTTACTATTATCTAATATTGGTATCTTTGGATTGTTATTTTGAAACTCCTGGGATGATGCCTCTGCTGGTGGACCCTAGGTCCCCGAGGGTATTCGCTAACCCAGTCGTCAGACTTGTCTGACATGATTATTCATTGATTTGTTACAGAAATTACCAGCATTTAGCAAAATTCAAAAATAATAGAAATACTAAGGGTTCATTCCTTGTATTGCACATAGTAGATCTCCTTAGCTGAAATTTGGCTTCCTATTTCGGTTTTTTGGTTGAGTACTTCTTGTTTAATATAAGTTTGGTTTTTTGGTCTTCCAAATGTTTCGGTTTTAATGCTGCTGATGAGAGGTAACTCCTTGAAATGCGTCGTATACAGCATAGTATAAATTTACTATTATCTAATATTGGTATCTTTGGATTGTTATTTTACATTATTCCACATAATTATCCCCTTTATTTTTAGTGTCATTTTTTATTATCTCTTTTATTTATTTGTCAAGTTTCCATGCAGTCATATTGATGAGTGACCCATGTTCCATTATATTATGTTTGGTTTTTTATTTGTAAAATCTACTTTGCAAGTTATAATCATGTTTGTTCAAAACCCAGAATTCATGACATTGAATAATATGGATGCAACGTTTCAATTAATTCTGCTCAAACAGGTACTTTTAAACTATCTACATGTACGATGTATGATTTATTACTCAATATTGAAGGCCTCATGATGACTGTAACAAGAAAATTAATGTTTCATTACTCCTTACAGTTTATGAGTTTGCTTTTTGTCTCAATTACAGTTACTCCTCGTTTCCATAATTTTCAGTCATTTGTTTCATTTACAGCTACTTATGTCCATTTAATTTTCAGTCAGTTACAAAATCACTTACCATTGCAATGATTACAATGTTATATTTACACTCATTAACACTTCTTTTAAGTTCATTTTAATTATCAGTGTCACAGTCACTTTCCTGAATATCCGGCATTGGTAGTCTATTTCGGGTTTTTTTTATCGGTTTTCAATGTCTCAAAATAATGATGGTGTTGTTCTGGAATCATTCCACTCTTGCACAAGGATAAAAGATCATTTTTCTTTTCTACCGATATTGGCAATTTACTGCAGTATCTGTATGTGAGATCATCCTGATCTTTGGCTGGTCTACCTGCTTTTCTTGACTTTGTTTTGATATTAACTTCAATAGAATTCACTTCATCTTAATCGTAATTAAAAAATAGTGAATCTTGGTTTTCCTTTCCTACTTGTACCCATTTAACTTTCTTATGCCATTGTAATTTTTCTCCTTTTGTTCCAATCTTTATGTTTTTGTAATTATTTTTTACCAGCAACTTAAAATCCCTAAAATCGGAGTATTTCATTGGAATTACCATGTATGGATTAGTCTTTCTAGCAAAATTAACAACTGTTTCCCATTGTGACGGAACATACACCTTTGTTTTTCTTTGCAGTTTCAATGGCAGAGTGGATAGAATCGCTCTCCATTTGGGAATGGCCCGATTCGAATAATTGTTGATTAAGCCTCTGGATATTTGGTAATTTCAAAGCAGTGTAATGTAAGGCAGCTGCTATGAATCTGTTCCTGTTCTGTCCCCCACATGTGTCACAATACAAAGTCATATCTTTCACTGGAGATACACCACCTGGAACTGAGTTAATGTACAGATTCGGATGAATCTCAAGGAGGACGAGGTTCATGCGAAGTTCCTACTTCGCATGAACCTCGTCCTCCTTGAGATTCATCCCATAAGAAGCAATGACCGTTCTTGTTGCCCAAATTATAGAACGATAAATTGTAGCATGATAGCTTACATTTGTATTAAACATCTGAAACTAAACTGCAAGGAACTGAAAGCACCGCTTGCAAATCAAAGTAGCTACATAGTAATTCTTGTCAGTCGTGCGTATCTTATCGTTTGATTTTTCGTTACGGGAATCTTCTTTTCTTTTCTGGTGCATTTGGAATTTATTCTCTTGTTCTGGTGTAAGTGTTCCTCCTGCCTTGCTTTGATTGTAAATATTGCATACAGAACATTGGTCTTTTGGTTGAAAATCTTCCGGTAGTACATTTGAGATACTGGTTTTCGGACTTCCTTCTTGCATTCTTCCTTGTATAATTCGTACATTTTTTTTATGTTCAGCTCAGGGGCTAGGTATTGTCTTCTGGTGTCCTTACGGGTATAATGACTTTCTACCACTGGGAAGGAGCGAATGTGTTTATGCTTTCGATGTTTTGTTCTTAAGGGCACTTCTTCCACGCATATCACTACCAACATAAATTCCATTTTTCATTTTATTCATCGCAATATTCAAGGTTTTAAGAAAAAAGGCTTTACAGACACGTTGTCTAATATTGTTGACAGTAAAGTAAAAGGAAAATGCCTTAGATATTTTCTTTTCTGAACAAACCCCTTTAGCGTCAGCTACTGAAACATTTATGCAGATAAAACTTCTTTGTTTATCGTAGTCACCCAGTTTCCAATATAGATCAAAAATATGGTGTCTGTCTTCCTCTGACCCTTTTTCGGAACACTTAAATCTAAATTTTTGACAATCTTTTTTCTTGACTGATCTCGCTGCAACAATTTTTCCTGCCTTGCTCACATATTCTTGACCTGTGTCCCGGCGTTTTTTTCCTTTTATTAGCTTTCCACTCATCAGATTGTAATTTTATTTTTCTAAACAAAAGTCGTTTTGTGGTGAAACATACTTTGCTGCTTTATGTGGTGTGTGAAATTCGTGATCAACATCATTTGTTTTTCTTGGAGTTTTATCTTTAACATTTGGTCTCCTTTTCAGTGGTGACCTTGAAGAATCTTGATCACTCTGTTCTAACTTACAGACAGAATCATAATGTTCAGTTCCCCGTATTGCTAAATGAGCAAGCATTAATGGATTTCCTGTTGCTGTGGAAAGGTCCGGCTCTATGTCAAAAATAGGCGAAAAAACCCTGCTGGAGTAAATTTTTATTTTTCTGTGCAAAATATTAACCAGACATAAAGGTACGAAATCAGCGTAGTCTGACTTCCAATGTCCAAGGTCTTCTAGTTGTCTGGCATGCGTCGACATTAAATTTATTTGTTAATCTCAAACTTTATGAATCCCGAATAATGATGAAGGTTATCCAATAAATGTCTGCTTATTTTTGTCCTAATGTCTTCTACTGTGTATGTTTCATCTGTCTTTGTTTCAGAACAGCATTGATAAAACAATCTCCATCTGCATATACTAGAACACGCTTACAGCCATTGCTTGCCAAAAGTTTGTCTAATTTGTGAATACGATATTGCTCAGATATCTATCGCCCTTGATGTTGACGCCTTGACAACTCCATTATCTTTTGTAATGCACTGGGACTCTCGGCAGTTTCTCTTATGAAATTCAGCTTCGTAGGTTTTCTGAATCTTTTACTTTGTTGTTCTGTTGTAGCTTTGCGTAATTTATCGCTTAAAGCAACTAGTTCATCAATGTTTTTTTCAAGAAAAATCGTACACGCAGGTATAAATTTCTTGTACTAGGTAGAGAAAAGTCTTATTTCGTGAAGAACCACTCTGATTCTGACAAAAAGTATTCTGAAGATGAAATTACAAACATGTTAGATTTTCTCATAGACAACATATTCGTTGAATTTGGCGGTCTAATTTTTCAACAAACAATCGGCATTCCAATGGGAACCAACTGTGCTCCTCCTCGTCGATCTGTTTCTGTACTCATATGAAGCGGACTTCATTCAAGGGTTACTACGTGAAAACAAAAAGAAACTAGCTCAATCCTTTAATTTCACTTGTCGTTATATAGATGATGTGTTGTTAAATAACGACAAAGTCCAAGACTTTCTACATCTTATCTACCCCAGGGAGCTTGCAATTAAGGATACTACAGATACACCAAAGTCCGCTTCATATTTGGATTTGTTTCTTGAAATAGACTATGAGGGACGTTTGAAGACAAAACTTTATGACGAACGTGATGACTTCAACTTTCCTATTGTTATTGTTCCCTTCTTGAGTAGCAATATACCAGCATCGCCTGCATATGGCGTCTACGTTTCTCAGCTTATCCGATTTTCAAGGGCATGCGTGAGTTACCCTGACTTTCGACAAAGAGGATTACTGCTGTCACAAAAGCTTCTTAACCAGGGTTTTATCAGGGATAAGTTGATGTCATCACTTAAGAAATTTTACGGTCGTCATCATGAATTGATTGACCATAACAGTGTTCCAATTTCTAAGATGCTGTTGGACCTGTTCCCACTGTCGCAACCTTTCATGTGCCTCCACCGGATTGACTTTGTTGAACTTCACGACGGGTGCCGTATACGGAGCAGGAACTGCTTACCCTTCCGGAGCACCTGGGTTCACTCCTGGTTTTTATAGGAGTTCGTGTTGTTCATTGTTTTATAGTTTTCTGTGTTTATTTGTTGTGGTTGTTTATTTGTCTTCCCGGGTTTGTCTGTCCAATGGATTACGTTTTTTTGATTGCTCCTTTAGGAATATTTGTCCTTTTTGTTTTGCATTTCAGTGTTACGTTCTTACTTGCGACTCTAGATATGTTTCGCTTAATATTTTTTGTTTTCCTTTTCCATTGTTTATCCTTCTCACGGAAAAGTTTCTTTTTAGCATGACTGTGTTTTATACTAGTGTTCCCAATAAATGATTCATCATTACTATCTGTATTTGAGTTATTCATCTGAATGTCAATGTCGTCAGAATCGGAACTGTTTATATCGTCGTTTGTCGGCTGGTAGCTTTCATCTCTGTCTGAATCATCGTAAGGGGATGTCGAGCGGGGTTTCGATGTTTACTTTGCTTTAATAGATGCTAAAGGCATATCATCATATGTGGATTGTGCTGAGCTTTAAACCCTTGCGTTAATCTTTTTAATGAGTGCTGCCAAAGATAAATGTTCATCCTCTGTGTTGCAAAGACTTTGAACTTCAGATTGAGGTGCATTATTGACCCTATTGGCAATTTCCCAGTATTGTGTGTTTCTGTCTGGTCCTCCTTTTGTTCGGTGTCAGTTTGGCCCTCAGTATTTTGTGTTCCTGTCTGGCCCTCATTTTGTTCGGTGTCAGTTTGGCCCTCAGTATTTTGTGTTCCTGTCTGGTCCTCCTTTTGTTCGGTGTCAGTTTGGCCCTCAGTATTTTGTGTTCCTGTCTGGTCCTCCTTTTGTTCGGTGTCAGTTTGGCCCTCAGTATTTTGTGTTGCTGTCTGGTCCTCCTTTTGTTCGGTGTCAGTTTGGCCCTCAGTATTTTGTGTTCCTGTCTGGTCCTCCTTTTGTTCGGTGTCAGTTTGGCCCTCAGTATTTTGTGTTCCTGTCTGGTCCTCCTTTTGTTCGGTGTCAGTTTGGCCCTCAGTATTTTGTGTTCCTGTCTGGCCCTCATTTTGTTCGGTGTCAGTTTGGCCCTCAGTATTTTGTGTTCCTGTCTGGTCCTCATTTTGTTCGGTGTCAGTTTGGCCCTCAGTATTTTGTGTTTCTGTCTGGTCCTTATTTTGTTCGGTGTCAGTTTGGCCCTCAATATTTTGTGTTCCTGTCTGGCCCTCATTTTGTTCGGTGTCAGTTTGGCCATCTACCTCTCTACTCTCAGACCGCCTCGGTGGTCTCGTGGTAGCGTGCTCGCCCCGAGTGCGGAAGGTCGCGGGTTCGATCCCCGGCCAGGTCAAACCAAAGACATTAAAATTGTATTTGCTGCTTCTCCGCCAAGCACGCGGTATCTAGGAGTAAGAGCAAAGACTGGTCGGCTCGGAGTCAGTATAATGTGTCCGAGTAGGGTGATATGTCTTCCTGCGGACAGTTACCTGGTTAGCTAGCACATTAAAAATCCGACCTAGCGTGTGGGTCTAGTACAAAGCAGGGATCATATTCATTATAATATCAACATGTTCTCGTCCTGATATGAACCTTAACTGGACGTTAAACAATAATTCATCCATCATCCATCCATCCTCTCTACTATCACCTGTATTCATTGTTTCTGATTCCAAATCGCAGTCCTCGAAACTTGACCAGTCTGACCATTGATCGTTTTCACTGTCCATTTTATGATGTCTGCAAAATATTAAATAGGGAAAATTGCGTTAAATAAATGACCAATTGTTATTTTTCCATCAAGAGGTTATTGGGGAAAGAAGTTTTGGTCATAGAGGAAGTGGCGATACCGGTATAATTAAACTGTTTTTTTTTTTCTCAATCAGTATGCCAGTGGGGGCATATCTTCTTTGAAAAATGAAAAATTTGGAAATCCTATGTTTGTTAGCTTTGTTGTAGCAATTGACAAAATACTTATATGATAGGAGACAGATAAAGCTAATTGGACAAACGAAGGTTCATGTGTCGGTTTACCGTTCTTCTTACACTCCAGGAGTTTGTATCTGTTTTCTTACAGGACCTCTTTATGGATGGTCCTCTTGTATACATGTATTACATTTAATTGTAAACTGTCATTTTTAGAAGCAAAAACATGGCAAGTCGAAACTTGATTTTACAAATTAGCTTTAATATTTTATATATTTTTCATGTTTAGGTATTAGAGTTTTACTAGTATTAAAATGATAACTGGAAACTCTCAAAATGACAGAAAACAGGAAACAAACATAAACTGTCTTTTTCATTGATTTTTCATCTACTGGTTCAATTATTTAATGAGTTGATCTGATTTCTGTATTAGTTTCGTTTCATGATTGATGTAACGTGAGAGTTGAATAACTATGGTCTAACAAAACAAATACATAAACAAATCTAACGTTAACAAGCGATCCATGCTAATTATTCAGATTTTGTCATTGAAGTATCATAAAAGGAGTCACAGTCAGTATAATAAAGCCCAACAATTATTATTATATAGAATGATCTATGGAAATATATTATGAACACTTTTTTAAATGATGTAAGGCCCACTGTGCTCTAGGAAAACCTAAGCAATTGTTGTAAATCTGATGTTGTATAACAATTACATGTTTTTAAAAAGTACTCTCTGAATATTTTAGCTACAACATGTGAAAACAGGTGATGATAGTGGTGCTTATTGCCCTTTTAGACAACAAATTATATTCAAGCATAACTCTGACTGACAATCACAAAAGTACTTATTCAGGCAACACCATAGGGAAGCGGAATAGAGAAAGGGGAGGTTTGGGTACCCATAAACCGGTTCAACCCTACCACTAACTGTGAGTTAATGTCGGTACCAAGTCCGGCTATTCCGATTTCCTATAGTTATTAATGTATGTTTGTTGTCTACTATATGTTTGTTGTTTGGGTGTTCCGCTTGGTGCGTGATGCATTGGTGTTCCCAGTCATTGTAAGAATTACCTGTCATCTCTTTTATACAATGTTGAGACAAGACAGAGATATCAAGTTTGGTTCCTCACAAAGGAAGGCACTCCATCATTTTACAAAATGTGCATTAGTCTTTAATTTTATATGAAATATAAACAATAAATATATATTTTTTTATATTAGGTTTGATGTCCTTAATATAATAATTATCACATCTATCAGTAAAAGTACTTACACACAACGAGAATCTTCTGCATCATGTTAATAACAGACATCCATTCTTTGTTTTCATCAGAATTCATATGTGTACACACAAACATAGCACTATATAACAGGCCACATGTTATACATAATTTACTGATAAAAGGTGATATCTGATACCCATAGCATGTTTTCCTGCTGATAATGTCATGCTGCTTAATTGGACGAAGGTGATATCTGCAACATATCACTTTCTTCTATATGTTTTATTTGAAATGCATCCCATTTCGAAAGGTAAAAGGTGACATATCAAGATAGCTCCTTTTACTTCTGATCAGATATGAAGAGCCCATAATTCTTGATAAAGGTAAAAGATGACATATCTATATAGCCCCTTCTACCTTGGTAATAAATATGAAACCCAATTCATTTAAAGGGACATCCTTGACGGGCTTCCGCTACATAGATGATGTCTTATCACTCAACAGTTCACGTTTTGGGAATTTCTTACATCTCGTCTATCCCAATGAGCTCGAAATTAAGGATACAACAGACAGTGCCAAGTCTGCATCTTATCTTGACCTTCACCTCGAAATTGACACCAGAGTAAAGTTTTAAATATAAAACTTTACGACAAACGGGATGACTTGACTTTCCAATCGTCAACTTCCCATTTTTGAGCGGCAATATTCCAGAAGCGCCGGCGTATGGAGTATATATTTCACAACTCATACGTTATTCCAGAGCTTGTGACATATACATTGACTTCCTGGACAGAGCCCGGGGGTACGTTGCTCCTAAGCTGAAGTCATCCTTATTAAAGTTTTATGGGCGTCATCATGACTTGGCTGACAGGTATGTAAAACCGTTTCCCAGATGACAATGGACCTGTTCCATTGATATTATCCCCTCCTCATATCGGATTTGACATGGCGGGTGTCCCGCAAGAAGCAGAGTGCTTATTCTTCCGGAGCACCTGAGTCTACCCCCGGTTTTTTGGTGGGGTCCATGTTGTTCATATGTTTTTAGTTTTTAATTGTAGTGCATGTATTAATTGTTTTGGTCTTGTCTTCGTTGTTCTCCGGAATTTGTCAGTTGTTACGATTTTTCTCTCTTTCGAATATCTCTTTGGTATTTCTTGACTTTACTTAACATGGCACTTTCTCCCTATTAATTTTATTATATAGCACCTTTTACCTTAGTTATAACCAACACTTAATAAGATGTCACAATATACTTTTAGCTATATCTTCAAAAATATTTGGAACTCAATAACGAAATTTTCACACAATATGTGATTGACCAAGGATATTCTTTTTGACCAAAAAACTCATGTTTTACAAAATATGGAGATAGCACCTTTTTCCGATAACCCCTCGATTTGATTTTCTTAAATTTACCTAGGGAAGAAAGGTTCAAAAGGGAACATATGATTTTAGTAAGTGTGATTCCTGATAAGAAACCTGAACCTCCAACAAATATTTTTTTCTACCCTTAGTTAAAGAACTGAAAACAACTTGGTCTACAGGATCTTTGTTGTATTCGTTTAAGTCCCAAGAAAACTTGAAATGCTTTAAGCATGCACTTCTGTATGTTGGATGTGATGTGCCAGCTAGTAGAAAAATTTGTGGATTTCTTGGTCATTCCACTACCATGGAATGCAATAAATGTCAAAAGGAATTTCCTGGAATGGTTGGAGAGAAAAACTATCATAATATGCATATCTTCCGACTAATACTTTACCCTTGAATTGTCCTCAGACTCATACTTATCCAAGAACTAATACTTTACCCTTGAATTGTTCTCAGACTTATTCTTATCCTCGAACTAATTCTTAACCCATGAATTATCCTCGGATGTATACTTATCCTAAAACTAATATTAAATATCAGACATACTTATCGTTAGAAAAATACTTAACCTTCAATTATTTATCCTCAAAGTAACATTAAACCTTTTAATTGTTCGCGGACTTATACTTATCCTCGGATAAATTCTAAACCCATGAGTTGGAGAGAAAAACTATCATAACATGCATATCTTCAGACTAATACTTTACCCTTGAATTGTCCTCAGACTCATACTTATCCAAGAACTAATACTTTACCCTTGAATTGTCCTCAGACTTATACTTATCCTCGAGCTAATTATCGTTAGAATAATACTTAACCTTCAATTATTTATCCTCAAAGTAACATCAAACCTTTTCATTGTTCGCAGACTTATACTTATCCTCGGATAAATTCTAAACCCATGAGTTGTCTCCAGACTTATACTTATCCTTAACCTATACTAACCCTAACTCTAACCCTAACCTTAAGAATTATCCTTAACCAGTGAATTGTCCTCAGATATCTACTTATCCTCAGACAAAAAAAACCCTTGATTTTTTTTAGAAGTATACTTATCCTCAGACTTATACTTATCCTATGAATTGACGTCAGATATTTATTGATATAATTCAATTATCCTCCGACTTATACCTAACTATTGTCCTCATACATATGTATGTTCAATTTAATTTTAATAGATTAGATTTAACTGCATAAAAGATGATCAAGATAATCGATTTCATAAGATGTTAAATGATGCCACTCCAATTATACATAATTGTCTTTCTTCTAAACGATTTGTACATTAATTTCTCTTTATGTAATTACATCATGCAGTACTCGTGGCTATAATATCTGTCAGGATCAAATAATTGAAAATGGTATATGAGGTCATTTTAAATGTATTTATTAATCAGTTTATTAATAAACTGGCAAGCATATCCTACCCTATCACTTTTCTTAAACATATCCTTATATGCATTTTTTCGTATTTATTCTTATCCAACAGGTCTTAATTATCAAAAAAAAAGAGTATTTGAATTTTGTGTCATTTAGTCTAGGAAACATTTTTTGTACGTTTACTCACATCTCAAATGATCTATACCAACTGAAATATCAATCTTGTCATCAAATCGTTTTAACATCTTATTTCTAAAATACGGATGTCCTAAAATCAGCTAACAATGAATCACTGCTGTAAGATTTTTTAATTTAACGTTTTTGAAAAAAGCGCCTACCTTCTTGCATCCTATTCTTGATATCCTAGACCAAAATGACCATGACCAACACATACTCGTCCTTAAGTAGAGAATCCGCAGCTCCGCCTATTAAGAATCCTAGCAACGCCTCTTCTGGATCACATGACTACATTTTGACATTGACGAGTTGCAACTCAGTTGCAACTAGTAAAAACCCCCTAACCCTAACCCAACTCAGTTGCAACTAGTAAAAACCCGCTAACCCTAACCCTAACCCTTTAATATTGATTCATTTGTCACCACAAAGCGTGTTTATACAAAGAGTGTATAGTTTATTGTATACTATGATATCTAGCTTGGTTCTGAAATATTCAATCAAATAAATTACCATAAATCTCATGGCAAACAATAAAAAAAATATGTAAATGTATATTACAATATTACAAAATGTAAAGCATTATAAAGCATATACACATCAAAATGAGATATACAAGAAATAAATTATTTCTAAAATCATCCTTTGATTTTGATTCATTTGTTAATTACAAAGCTTCTTGAAACAACAATTAAACAAACGATACATGCTTTATATATACTTTAGACAGATCTGATTATTCCAAAATAATGTTGTTTACTGTAATAGTACTGTGTAAGTATTGAAAGTTACTGTAGAATACTGCACAGTTCTTGACTGTCCTAAATCACCCCTTTCACCCTTCAATTGTGTCAATTACTTCGATTTGCAAACACTGTGTACCTTGTTGTAGACTTTATTTTCCCATTCTGTGGATTCGTCCCGATATCCGTTCTTCACTCCTTGGTTGTATATGGTTTCTTTAACATATTTGTTTCGTTTGTAGTTTAATTTCTGGCACATTTCCACGATGAATGCTGCCCCTTTTCTAACCCTTTTCCATTCCGTTCTTTTCTTCTTCGTTACCGGGTTGACGCACAAGTCACTACTTTGCCTTTTCGGTTCGGATTTTTCTGTTTCTACCGTTTTCTCTGTAGGTATGATCTGCTCATCGCTCGGTCTTATCTCAGTAAATGTTTTTTTTTTATTGCCACTATTTTCTTCCTTTCTGAAACTAGAGTAATAGGTGGTTTGATCACTGTCAATTATCATTTTTTGTTCAGTACCAGTATGCAATGGTGGTACACATAACTGAGCAGGAGAAACAGTTACATTTGGGGATGATGACATAGACGGAATTCCAAAATCAGATACTTCAATGCTGTAATCGTCTGGTATTTGAAATATCCTAAATATGTTTTGATTTTCATCAATAGACTGTATTGTTGTGGGCTTGTTTTGTGTCTCCTCAGTAGGTTGCATTTTTTTAGGACTTTGCGGATGCATGTTTAAAGTAAATACTGCACTACTTATTATGTTTTTTCAATTTCAGCCTTGTGATTGCCTTTACTTTCTTCAAACCCTTTTTTGTTATTTTAAATCTATTGGTCAGTTTTATTTTCCAAATTAGAAAGTTTACTTCTGCCATCACTAACCTCTCTCTGCATTTCTTTAGTCTTTTTTTTCATAATCCTCTCTCTGTATCTTTTGTTCTTGTTTAACTTTTTCAATTTTTTTCAAACTTGTCATTCAGTTTCTTTTCTAAGTCCTCAATGGTGGATTTGAAAGATCATTATGGCCAGAAAGAAAAAATCAAACTCATCGGGAAGAATGTAAACTTATTCTAGAAAGTACTATTAAGGGAAACAAATTGCAGTTAGAAAAGCAATTTGGTACAAGATATTCAATGCCTTCTAGAACTGCCATATTTTGATCCTGTGTGTATGACTCCGATAGATCCTATGCACAACTTGTTTCTGTGTACTGCAAAGCATATGTTTAAGATTTGGAAAAAAAGGACTTTTAGATGATTATTGAGAATAAGATCCTGCTATTTAGATGCCAATCAGATGTCGGGGAGCTGACTAAAAAGATATCTACTTCAATGGGATCTTTCAATGCAGATCAGCTTAAGAGCTGGACAATTTTGTTTTCAATTTATGCTTTGAAAGGAATATTACCTCACGAACACTTAGAATGCTGGAGGAAATTTGTACTAGCATGTAGGAGATGTTGCTCAATATATTTATCTGTTGGAAATGCCAAGGTTGCAGATCGGCTATTGCTGGATTTTTGTAGAATGTTTGAAAACCTTTATGGCGAACAATTTGTTAAACCAAACAAAACCAAACATACATCTTCATGGTCATCTTCTTGATTGTAGTTTAGTTTATGGACCAGTATATTCATTTTGGTTGTTCAGTTTTGAAAGGCAAAATGGAATTTTAGGATCATATAAAACCAATAAAAAAATGTAGAAATTCAATAAAGGAAGAGATTTCTTAAAGGATCCAGAGCAAGAGATACAGAGGGGGTCATAAGTCCACAATTTGCACAGCTGTTTGAAGAACTGTCTGGAACAGTTAGGGAAAGGGGAACCTTAGGTGAAGAGAATTGCCTGCAGCTAGCAAGTCTAATAGAAAGTTCATCTCTTAGTTGTAATATAGCAGATGTGCCTTGGTATTTAAAAGAACTGTGTGAATGATTAAATTTACTGGGTCTGTTCTATGTTCTGCTCTAGATTATATGAAGACCAATTCAATTCTGAGTAGTGACAGTATATCCAGAAACCAATGATAGTTTATCGCATGTTATATGTAAAGTCAAGAAATACCAAAGGGATATTCGAAGGAGAGAAAAATCGTAACAACTGACAAACTCCGGAGACCAACGAATACCAGACCAAAACAATACATGCACTACAATTAGAAACTAAAAACATATGAACAACATTGACCCCACCAAAAAACCGGGGGTAGACTCAGGTGCTCCGGAAGAGTAAGCAGTCTCTGGTTCCTGCAGGACACCCGCCATGCTGTCCATGTCAAATCCGATATGAGGAAGGGATAATATCAATGGAACAGGAAACCGCCTCGGTGGTCTCGTGGTAGCGTGCTGGCCCCGAGTGCGGAAGGTCGGTCTAGTACAAAGCAGGGATCATATTCATTATCATATCAACATGTTCTCGTCCTGATATGCACCTGGTTGCCACTGGACGATAAACAATAATTCATCCATCCATCTATGGAACAGGTCCATTTTCATTTGGGAAACGGTTTTTCATACCTGTCAACCAAGTCATGATGACGCCCATAAAACTTTAATAAGGATGACTTCAGCTTAGGAGCAACGTACCCCTGTCTAAGCAACTTTTCTGTCTATATATATAGATTGAAATAAGGGTTAACCTTGCCCGTTAATATCCATTTAAATATATGGAAATGTATGATGGTCAATTATTATATCCACCAGATCAAAGGACTAGGATGTATAGGTCAATTCTATAATTTTGTCCTTTCCCATTTTATATGCTTGTTTAATATTTGAAGTACGTTTTTAGATTATTATCAAATATTTTGGTCGAGTAAATTAATGAAGGAAAATTGAATGTTACAGGAATTAGATTTTCAAATATGTTAAAGCCATTTTCAGCGGTTACAAATGATAAATTTAAATAACCTCTGAAAATCCAGTAAAAGCAATGCTTATTAAAAATATGGAAATGCGTAAAAGGTGAGAGGTAACATAAACAACTTAACAAAATGTGTAAAAAGATGAAAGGTAAACTTTTGCAAATTTACAAAAGTTCGAAAAAGGTAGACGGTCATATTTGAAAATCTCTTTTCAACAACAAAAGGCGCAAGGCGAAATTTCTTTACATTTTGTAGCAACAAAAGTAGCAAGATGATATTTGAAACATTTTTCAAACGACAAAAGGTGACAGGCCACCTTTTATTTTACGAAAGGTAAAAAAATGTAAACTTACAAATGGGCCACCTTTTGTGCAAAAGGTTCATTTTCATGTAGTGCCTCTTCGAATAAATTCAAAGAAAATATCCAAATTGAATATAAAAATATCTGCTCTTGTTCTGGTATGCGGTCCGTTGATTCAGAGTTGATCGCAACTATTCTTTTCCGCCCAGGGATGACTTCAATTTAACATTTAATTCCTGAATTTATTTGAAATATTCGTCCATTTTAAAATGGACAATAGAATTTTCATTATGCAACTGTCTTTTCTCTTCAGGATTTCACGGAATTTTTGTTGCATTTCGTCTATGAAATTAATTTTTCCTTGGAGATCTAATTCTAAATCTTTATCTTCTTTATTTGAGCAGGACAGTTATATATAGTAACGGATTGTCTTTTCTGGATGCCTTGTCAATGAAGAACGTCTGCACGTAAATTTTCAGTATGAGCTGAAATCTATAATTGAAGTAACTGTTTTTGTTCTTTTAAGACTGTGATTTACACTTTGGTTTTGTACTGATGACCGTTTCTTTTTAAAGCTTGCTAGTTGACATCTCATTGCACTAGAACAATCCAAACAAATTTTGAAACGCAATCATGACCATCAGTAATAATAGGTAAATGGAAGCATCTTTTTATCTAAACCACATACATATTAGAGTAATAACTTTGCCCTGACAAACATATGACGGTGACGAAGGTCCAGATATATAATCACACATTCTGGCGTAATTTCCAATATTTCCAATATGATGACATTTAAAACCGCTTTTTTGCTGCAAAACATAATACATGTATATGCCGATTACCGCATCTGATGCACGCTGGAATTTGACGCGTCTGTAAAACCCATGGTCTCCACTGTGGCCTGAAGTTGTATTCCATCACTGCAACTATCTAAGATGATAATGCTACTGTAATTGTTCGTCTCTGGGGAACTTGCTTGCTGCTTGAGGTATGAGGAAAGCGTGTTGAGCTGAAAAGTCAACACGACCCAGACCTGGCACCAAATGGAAACTGGGTGTATCTTGTGACTGTGTTGGAACTGCTCAGTTTAATACTGAATCCAATCTGAATTAAACAGTATATATACAAAACACAATTTATTTGCATAGAATTGATAAACATTTCTCAAAATGAGTGTGAAGGACAACTAACGAATAATATTATAGAAAATTAAGCACATAGATAATAATAACAATAGAATATAAAGACGCATTTATGGAATGTGAAATGTCTCTAAAATAAAAAAATGGAAACACGAAATGGATTAGCTTAATCTTTCACACTTGAATTAAACCTTTTAAAACATCTAAAAATAAAACATTTACAAAATCCCTTAGTGAAATATTGAAATTGCAATAAACAATGATTTTACACAATTTTCATCAAACAATGTCCTAAAACTTCAAAATTAATATTTTGTCCATTTTTTTTCACTACCGTGTCCGTCTGTGGACCATCTACCATATCCATCTGTGGACCATCTACCAAATCTCTCTTTGGACCATCTACCAAGTCTCTCTGTGGACTATCTACCATGTGTGTGGACCATCTACGATACCTGTTACTGTACCATCTACCAAATCTCTCTGTGAACCATCTTCTATGGTCTGTCTGTGGACAATTTACCATGTCTATCTGTGGGACATCTACCATGTCTGCTGACTATCTACAATGTCCGTCTGTGGACTATCTACCATTTCTGTCTGTGGACTATCTACCATTCTTATCTGTGTACGGACCATCTACCAAGTCTCTCTGTGGACTATCTACCATGTGTGTGGACCATCTACGATACCTGTTACTGTACCATCTACCAAATCTCTCTGTGAACCATCTTCTATGGTCTGTCTGTGGACAATTTACCATGTCTATCTGTGGGACATCTACCATGTCTGCTGACTATCTACAATGTCCGTCTGTGGACTATCTACCATTTCTGTCTGTGGACTATCTACCATTCTTATCTGTGTACGGACTATCTACCATGTCTTGCTGTGGACTTTCTACCATGTCCATCTGTCGACTATCTACCATGTCAATCTGTGGACCATCTACCATGCCTGCCTGTGGACAATCTACCATGTCTATCTGTTGACTATCCACATGTCTATCTGTACTACCTACCATGTCTGTCTGTGGACTATCTACCATGTCTATCTGGACCACCTATCATTCTATCTGTGTACCATCTACCATGTCTGTCTTTGGACCATGTACCATGTATATCTGGTGACTATCTACAATGTCTGTCTGTGGACCATCTACCAAGTCTGCCTGTGGACTTTCTACCATGTCCCCCTGTGTGGGTCCCGGGGACACAATTTTTGGATATACTAAATAACATTTGGGAAACTAATAAGTTGCCCTCTTTATGGAAGCTGGCCACGGTTGTCCCTATTCCAAAACCTGGGAAGGATCATTTTGAATCGTCCAATTATCGGCCATGTGCCCTCACAAGTTGAGTATGCAAGACTATGGAACGGATGGTCAATTATCCTTTTCTCACTATAAAACGGAACTTCTAGACATAGACGTAGGTTGTCTGTCTTTGATTTCATCAATATCAGATTTTAGTACGTCCTCCCTATTTACCATAATATAATTGGTTCCAGCAGTAGGTACCTCAGATTCCTCAACAACAAGGTCGAGTTTCCTACACTTAGCCCCCCGTGTGGGTCCCGGGGACACAATAGAATAGGCCCACAGCTCCTCGGCTTGGCGATAGAGGCCCCTAAAGAGGCGACATGTTTGCCGTGTGTCGCAAACCCGTGTCGGTAATAGGGGGTGTTCCTGGATGGCCGGAAAAACGGTTCCATCATCATCTAGGGCACAATCTTTACGTAGACGGGAGGCCGGATGGGCGCGATTCGGTCAATCGGCTGGTCGCACCAATCCTTACAAAACATTATATATATGTATTTTTTTTTCTCCACACTGGAATTGGAATTCCAAATTGCCGTATGACCGGATTGGTGTTGGCTTATGGGTCAGAAACCTAAACATGCTTAAAATTGCTACTTTTCAATTTGGTATTTTATTCTTTTCATTGTTTGTATTTAGTTTTTTTTTTATTAAAATGACACATTAAATATATTATTTGTCCTGTTTCTATTTTAATTTAGTTTGAACTACATTTCCACATTTTGGTTTGATTTGGTATTTTGGATTGTGCACACCCTGTTCAAGAATGGCTGGATGGTCCCGATCCAGCCAAAACTGGTCATGTCTGTGTTTTCTCGTGGTTGTCTGAAAAGATCCATAAGAGCCCTCAATGATAGCTAGTTACAATGGGATTGGTAGGGTGGTCTGCTTGTATCGTTGTAGGTTGATGTTTGGGCTCCGGGGTCTTGGAAGATAACCACTGACGGAAACACGGAGAAGGGGGTGGCTCATGGGGCAAGGCTTCCTCGGCTTAATGAGGCTACATGTTTGCCGTGTGTGGATACCCATCAGGATAGAGGACGGAATCCTGGTGGCTGAAAAAGCCACTTTGGCCCTTACTTTATCTGAAACGGGTGGTCGAATTGGCCCGGTCTCGATCAATCGGCTGGTCACGCCAAGCCCTTGAATCTAACCTGTTTCCAGAATGTACAACAGTAGTACCATTTTCATAGGTTGGGTTCAAGAAAGCGGTGGCTTATGAGTCAATCGTGTAGATGTTACTTTGGGCGGTTGTCTTGTCGGGCAACCCCTAGCACAAGGCTTGCGCACATACAGAAGTATTCTGTACGAATATCTTATCCCTGTAGTCCTGGTGCTTGTCGCACATGCGGGCAGGTATATATCGTTTTGGTGCTGCTCCGAGGTGGGCGGGGAGCAGGGGTAACGAAACATATATTCACCATGTGTCCTCAATTAAAAACCAAAACAAATCAACCAGTTCGAAAAGGAAAAACGAAAACAGTGATGATGAAGGCCATACAGCGAAATCCGCCAATACAGACTCGGGAAAATTTTAAAAATATTTAGTTCTTTCTAGCCAAAATACTGAAAAGCCCTTTTCAAAAATCTCTCCTTTTGTCGTACACAAATATATACAAAGTTGCGCATGTGATGTGAAGAAAGTCAAAAAACCTCTTATCCTTGACTTCAATTGGTAATATTCAGATAATAACCAACATGGCCGACATGGCTAAAAATAGAACTGCATTTTTTGTCTTATATCTCAAAAACTAAAGCAATTAGAGCAAAACTGACATGGGGTTAAAATGTCCATCAGGTCAAGATCTACCTGCCGTGAAATTTTCAGATGAATCGGGCAACCCTTTGTTGGGTTATTGCCCCTGAATTGTTAATTTTAAGGAAATTTTGCAGTTATAGGTTATTATCTTGAATATTATTAGATAAAAACAAATTGTAAACAGCAAAAATGTTCATCAAAGTAAGATTATGTCTGGCATCCCCGACTTCCAACCGAAATGGCTGCTGTTACTAAAAATAGAAAATAAAAAGGGGGGGGGGTGACTTTCAAATATCTTCTTATATGAAACTACAAGTCCAGTTGGAACCAAAGTTGGCAGTAATAGTTGTTAGGAGGTTCTCTTTCAGAAACATGTCCAATGACCGGACTGTTAACCAAGATGGCCGCCACAGCCGAACTTAGTTTAACACAGGGCCCTATGGGAAAATTCATTGAAAAATCTTCTCGTCTTAAACCACTTGACCAATTGGAACCAGACTTGGCAGCAATGGTCCTTAGATGGTCCTCTTACAGAGGTATGTCCGATGACCCTGGCTGTCAACCAAGATGGCCGCCACAACGAACTTAGTTTAACATAGGGCCCTATAGGAAAATTCATTGAAAAATCTTCTTGACTGAAACCACTTAAAATATTGGAGCAGGACTTGGTGGCATTGGTCCTTAGGAGGTCCTTTTTCAGAAATGTGTCTGATTTCGTGGACTGTGAACCAAGATGGCCGCCACAGCAGAACTTAGTTTAACATAGAACCCTATGGGAAATTCACTCAAAAATCTTCTTGTCTGAAACCACTAAGCCAATTAGAATTAGACTTGGAAGCAATGGTCCTTAGATGGTCCTCTTTCAGAATTTTGTGCGATGACCCAGACTGTCAACAAAGATGGCCGCCACACCCGAACTTAGTTTAACATAGGGCCCTATGGAAAAATTCATTGAAAAATCTTCTTGTCTGAAACCACTTGACATATTGGAGCCAGACTTATCAGCATTGGTCCTTAGATGGTCCTCTTTCAGAATTTTGTGCGATGACCCAGACTGTCAACCAAGATGGCCGCCATACCTGAACTTAGTTTAACATAGGGCCTATGAAAAAATTCATTGAAAAATCTTCTTGTCTGAAACCACTTGACATATTGGGGCCAAACTTGGCAGCATTGGTCCTTAGGAGGTCCTCTTTCAGAAATATGTCCGATCACCCGGATTGTCAACCAAGATGGCTGCCATACCGAACTTTGTTCAATATTGGACCCTATAGGAAAATTCGTTTAAAAATCTTCTTGTCTGAAACCACTTAGCAAGTTGGAACAAGACTTAGCAGAAATAGTCCTTAGATGGTTCTCTTTTAGAAATGTATCCGTTGACCTGGACTAAATTAAGATGACTCTCACAGCTGAAATTAGTTCAACATAGAATCCTATAGAAAAACCAGCCAAATTGACTGCAACGCTTAAATTTTTAGGTCTGCTCAAGGTGAAAAGTTAAATCCAGGTGAGCGATACAGGCTCTTGAGAGCCTCTAGTTGAGATATAAGACAAAAAATGCAGTTTACCCCTATGTTCTATTTTTAGCCATGTCGGCCATGTTGGTTGGCAGGCGGGGTCATCGGACATATTTTTTAAACTAGATACCCTAATGATGCTTGTGGCCAAGTTTGGTTCAATTTGGCCCAGTAGTTTCAGAGGAGAAGATTTTTGTAAAAGTTAACGGACGACGACGGACGACGGACGCCAAGTGATGAGAAAAGCTCACTTGACCCTTTGGGTCAGGTGAGCTAAAAAGTGTGGATAAAACCTGAATGGTACAATTGATATGAAAATAAGTACTCCTTTGTTGCAAAAAAAATTGGTACCGTTCAATTTATTTATAGGTAGGTCTACAATAGATCACAATAATTGAATAATGGATCAGCTACAAAAGTTACAACACCTGGTTAACAAATCAAAAGGAACATTTATACTCTGTTTTATTTCATTCTATTTAGTGGTTCTCTAAAACAAGACATTTGAATGTATTTCCCATAGTGTCTTATGTTAAACTAAGTCCCCTGCCGGTGGCCTTCTCTGATGATGGATCAACTACAAAGTAACAACACTTGGTCAGCACCACATAAGAAACATTCCTGCCATATTTGGTGTCATTCCATTCAGTGGTTCTCTAAAAGAAGACATTTGTATGTATTTCTCATAGTGTCTTATGTTAAACTAAGTCCTCCGCTGGCGGCCATCTTGGATGATGGATCAGCTACAAAGTAACAACACTTGGTCAGCACCTCATAAAGAACATTCATGCCATATTTGGTTTGATTCCATACTGTGGTTCTCTATAAGAAGACATCTGTATGTATTTCCCATAGGGTCCTATGTTAAACTAAGTCCCCTGATGGCGGCCATCTTGGAAGATGGATAGGCACCAAAGTAACAACTCTTGGTAAGCATCTCATAAGGAACATTCATGCCATGTTTGGTTTCATTCCATTCAGTGGTTCTATAGAAGAAGACATTTGTATGTATTTCCCTTAGGGTCCTATGTTAAACTAAGTCTCTCACTGGTGGCCATTTTGAATGATGTAACGGCTACAAAGTAACAACACTTGGTCAGCATCTTGTAAGGAACATTCATGCTATGTTTTGTTACATTCCATTCAGTGGTTCTCTAAAAGAAGTCATTTGTATGCATTTCGCAAAGGGTCCAATGTTAAACTTAGTCCCCTGCTGGCGGCCATCTTGGATGATGGATCGGCAACAAAGTAACAACACTTTGTCAGCACCTCATAAGGAACATTCATGCTATGTTTTGTTACATTCCATTCAGTGGTTCTCTAAAAGAAGTCATTTGTATGCATTTCCCATAGGGTCCAATGTTAAACTTAGTCCCCCGCTGGCGGCCATCTTGGATGATGGATCGGCTACAAAGTAACAACACTTGGTCAGCACCTCATAAGGAACATTCATGCCAAATTTAGTTTCATTCCATTCTGTGGTTCTCTAAAAGAAGTCATTTGTATGCATTTCCCATAGGGTCCTATGTTAAACTAAGTTCCCCGCTGGCGGCCATCTTGGATGATGGATCAGCTACAAAGTAACAACACTTGGTCAGCACCTCATAAGGAACATTCATGCCATGTTTGGTTTCATTCCATTAAGTGGGTCACTAAAAGAAGTCATTTGTATGCATTTCCCATAGGGTTCTATGTTAAACTGAGTCCCCCGCTGGCGGCCATCTTGGATTATGGATCGGCTACAAAGTAACAACACTTGGTCAGCACCTCATAAGGAACATTCATGCCATGTTTGGTTTCATTCCATTCAACGGTTCTCTAAAAGAAGTCATTTGTATGCATTTCCCATAGGGTCCTATGTTAAACTAAGTCCCCCTCTGGCGGCCATCTTGGATGATGGATCGGCAACAAAGTAACAACACTTGGTCAGCACCTTATAAGGGTTCATTCATGCCAGATTTAGTTTCATTCCATTCAGTGGTTCTCTAAAAGAAGTCATTTGTATGCATTTCCCCTAGGGTCCTATGTTAAACTAAGTTCTCCGCTGGCGGCCATCTTGGATGATGGATCGGCTATAAAGTAACAACACTTGGTCAGCACCTCATAAGGAACATTCATGCCATGTTTGGTTTTATTCCATTCAGTGGTTCTCTAGAAGAAGTTCAAAATGTAAAATGTTAACACGGACGACGGACGCCAAGTGATGAGAAAAGCTCACTTGGCCCTTCGAGCCAGGTGAGCTAAAAATGTATTACCTGAAAGTACACAAATTATAATATTTATTCCTCTTATTTTGAAATTACATATTCAAACATTGAAACTTAAAAATTCAATGGTGTAAATACACTTTCAGAAAATATATTACTCTCTTGGTTGCACGAGGTTTGATATCAGAAATCGAATCTGAATCCCAATTTTTGCGGTAATACTTGTCAAAATATATACAACATTGAAAATAACACAAAACGATCTAAGTAAACAACAAATGGGCATGAGTTCTTCCTACGCTTGATTAAGATACAGTCATGGTCAATCTGATGATTCACAATACAAAATACAAGCTTTAATTCATCTTCAACAATCATGCTAAGTTTCATCCAAATCTCCCTAGTAGTTTCAGAGAAGATGTTTGAAAATTTGTTAACAAGGATGATGACGGACACCAAGTGATGGCAATTAAAGCTCGCATATTATGAAGTTTAATGATTGTTATACAACATTCTCATCATCACTATTCACTAAGGATACCATGTTTACTTTAAAAACCAAATATTGTTGAAATCCGAGCAAGTGTAAAAAATGGCAGCCATTTTAAAAATGGCAGTCCAAAACAAACTTTCATCATCACCATTCTACTCGGGATACCATGTTCACCTTGAAAGTAGCTTTCATCTTCATTTTCTTTTTATAATTCAGGAAACAAGAGGCTCCCAGGAGCCTGAATCGCTCACCTGGTCTTTAAGGTATAAAGGTCTCTCTTTTTAGCAATTACCCATTTAAAGGCCCATTTGTCAACTTCCATCCAATGGAGTGTCTTTTAAAGTTCAACGAGTTGAAGGTTTAAGCAAGCAGCATCTTTTGCTATTTTCATTAGTTTTCATTCTAAAGCCAAAAACATGAAAAACGCTATTTTTTACCTTCAAAGGGCGATAACCCCTAAAATGATCATCTGACAATGTCAAACTTACAGAGACTTTTGTAGAGGTAAATGAGCTCAACGTTTTAGCAACAGCTTTTCTCTATTTGTAAGTTTTTTACTATAACATTTCAAGAAACTAAATGGAAAACTGTGAAATAAAGGTAAAATAGAATAACCAAATTAAAAAAAACAAATGTTTTATTTCCATAAAGTAAGATATACATGACATACATGTATATACATTTTTTGTAATTGTGTACTTACATTGTACATGTATCAAAAATTGTTTCATTGAGATATATTTTTTCATGTTTGAAAATAATTGTGCAAATGAAAAGGTTATTGAAAGTAGAGTGGAAAAACATCATATACATTATATATGCAATCTGAATCAGTCAAGGTAAAGAAAAGATTGTTGGTTTAATATTCTTAACCCGATTGGGTCAGCTTTTGGCTGCCTTGTCAATAAATTTTATTGCCATTTTAATAAATAATAATTAAAATATGGCCAGCTGTGTCTTTATACATACATTTTGTAAGTTTTGTAACTAGTAATTTGAAACTAATATTTTAAATAATATTAATCGAAGTATTTGTGATTTAAAATGAAACTCAAGTGCAGAAAACTTTTAGTTATATCATTAATAATTGTTTATTATTGATAGATAACTTTCAATATTTACTATAAATGGTTTTCTAAAAAAAAAATGAAAAATAAAATTATTTTTGGCCTGCCTGGTCTAAAAAATTTTCATTAAACCAACAATCAATCTGTCATGGTTTCGCCATTTGTGTGCAATCCAGTAATGATGTATCATTGTTAAACAAACTAATACTACAAGCATACAGTACATGTATAATGGATATACTATTCTACACTGTACATATACAAAAATGGGTCATGGAACAGTTTTAAAAAAGTGAAATCTGGCCTGCTGTGTGTTAGATAAGATTTGTCAAAATTGTTTCATGAAACTTTTAAATGATATCAATTGTACACTAATGACACATAGTTTGCAATATTTTTTCATAAATGGTTATTTAAAAAAAAATAAATAAAATAATTTTCCTACCTGCCGGGTTTTAAAAAGTTTTTTCATGTAAGAGGTAACCAAGAATCACTTTTTCATGGCCTCATTCTTTTTCATGCAATCTCTGTGCAATCGAGTATAAAGAAAATACATAGTGTATCAAAGTAAAACAAACTAATCCTACAAGTATATAATGGACATTCTATCCTACACTGTACATGTATAAAAATGGGTCATGGACCAATAAATTTTATTGCTATTTAAAAAAAAAAGCAACTGAAATTTGGTCTGCTGTGTGTTAATATATTATTTGTTAAGTGTTTAATGAAACTTTTAAATGATATACAAAAATGGGTCATGGACCAATAAATTTTATTGCTATTTTAAAAAAAAGCAACTGAAATTTGGTCTGCTGTGTGTTATATATTATTTGTTAATAAAACTTTTAAATGACATCAATTGTACATACACTATTGACACGTAGTTTGCAATATTTTCTATAAATTGTTTTTAAAAAAAGATTTTTCTTGCAAGAGGTAACCAACAATCACTTTTTCATGCAATCTCTGTGCAATCGAGTATAAAGAAAATACATGATGTATCATTGTAAAACAAACAAATACTACAAGTATATAATGGACATTTTATCATAACATTATGCGATCGCAAAAATTTGCGGTCGTATAAAAATGGGTCATGGACTGAAAAACCTGGATTTCATGAAACAGGAAGTGAATGTTCAACATACTTGAAAATGGATTTCAGCATATGAGACGACCACATCAGACTCACTTCACACAAAACTTAGAATATTATGATAAATAGTTTTCAAGGAAATTGTTATAAATTTTCCTAGCTCGTTATTCATAAATTTTGCAAGTAATGTCAAATTTCATTAAATTTTAAAGGTTTAGTTTGCAAATATGTTGATTTAGCAAGTTGAAAAAAATTCGATATGTGGGAGAAATTCAATTTCTACTGTAATAATGTATTTTGCATTGAAAAAGTCAACATTTTTACTAGAAGAAGACAATTCTTACCAGATTTGTTAGATGTCAGATTGACTTTTGGAATGATTGCATAATTTATTATTACCATTAGTAGGGATTCATAGTATGCAAGATAGGGATTTTAAGTGAGGGGCTATGTATTAGATCATAAATAAATGTACAAGCAAGGGCATAATATAATTGACCTACTACAGTGGTCACACAATAAAAATAACTTTATGTACATTGTATAATAATATACTAAGTCAGTCTAAGTGTGTAAAAAGTGACTACTCAGATTTCGCTCAGGTTGTGCACACATACGGATTAAGGTACATTTTATTTGTACTAAATGTACATGTACAATGTATATATATAGATCAACCTAAAAATGTGTGTATTTCAGCTTAATTGAGTTATTAAATTATTATTTTTAGTTTGCTGTTTTTCACAAAAAGTGTTGTAAAGTTTTGTCAAATATTTTCATTGCATTATTGAGTTAAAACATATTCATTGGAAATATACATTCCCTGCATAGGGATTAGGAAAACAATGTTGATCAACCTTGTTTTCGTAATCGCTATGCAGGCTGTAATATATATTAAATAATTTCTAGAGGTGAAATTGAATAGCTTGTTCAAAAATCACAAAAGAGATAATTATTCAAAGCTCCTCAATGTATCATGTTTATATAATTCAATTTGTGAAAAAAGAGATGACAAAGACAAAATGGCAAAATACAAAACGTACCACCAACAGCAGTAAAAATGATTGAAAAAAAATTTAAAGATATCAAGGAGTCAAAAAAACAGAAAATAGGTTTTCAAGCTGAAAGTCATTTTTTTTACTTTAGGCCGATACAGTGGTCTTACTGCAACTGATCTGCAATGTCAGAGTCAACTGATTTTGTGATCGTTAGTTCGTCTAGATCTAGAAAGTAGTCTTCTAAGAGATCAGGGAATTTCTTAAGTTGCTGCTGTTCTTTTTTTACCAAAAAATCCTCAATGCATTTTGTGAATGCTACAATTCTTCTTGTTTGGTTGGTATCATTTTGCAGTATGTGCAGATTGCACGTAATTTGACTCTTGATGGCATCTTTCTTCGATTTTAGTTTACATGATTTGCACTTGATTTTGTTTCCAGCAATTTCATATTCTTCACTGGGGATAGCAGCATCACACGCTGGACATAGATACTTCATGGAAACTGCAACATTTTGTACGTGTCCTTTGATTTTATCTGTTGGGATACTTATTAACTCGGTCGACAGATTACCTTCTTGTTTAGATTCTTTTTTAACAGTGGAAGATTTTCCAGTTGTTAGGAAAAATTGGCCTTCAAAATACCTGGACGAAACATTACAAAATTTGTAGGTTTCTCCTTCTGCAACTTCAATTTCGTTTTCCCAAATGTTTATTAGTATTGCACCTGTTGTCAGCAACTGTTAAAAGGGAGTAGGTTTTGGTACATCATAGATTGTTGTTGGTCTTGGTTGCCCTTTTTCAATTACAGTGCCCACAATGGTGTACTGAAATAAAAAAAAATAATGTGTATTTTGTGTTCTTTCGCCAAAATTGGTACATTGGAAGTTACAAAAGACACTTATGTAGGCCCCTAATTTCTAAACGATAAAAGGAGGGACCCCCAAAATCAATCCCATCCATCCTCTTATGATAAGGAACATCATTGCAATTGTCAAATTTCATAGCAATCATATAACTAGAACTAAAGTTATTGTGGGAACACTGAAGTTAACAGACAACGAGGACAGCATCATACCATTATACGTCCGCAAATTTTTTGCGGTAGTATAAAAATATTATGTCATGTTGTATTAGGGTAAAACACTCAATGTGCAAAAAGTTATCTAAAGATCTGGATTCAATTGTATAACATTTTAGCAAAAATGTTCAACAGTTTGGAGAAATTGCGTCCACAAGATTGTGACCGATGCAGGCACGCATGGACAAGGGCTATTACTGAGTGCCTATGTCACTTTGTGGCGAGGGACAAAATTCTGAAGGGCAACTTAAAAAGTAAAATGGACTTACAGATTGTTTCAAGTTCTTTGTTTCAGTATCAATATCAGATATATTGACTATGGCAGCTTGTGCAGTACTTGTTGATGTAAACAGCTGCATGTCAGAGCTGGTGATTCTTGGATTGTGGCTGAAGTTCAGAGTTCTTCGCACATTGACTTTTGTAGGCCGTGCTAACTGTATGTACATATTGTTTGATTGATCTGAGGTTTTCCACTGAATGTTTTCAATGGCCACTGGTGTTTTCTGGTCAGCATAGGTTTTGTAAATTTTGGCTTGGTCACCATTGCACCCTATCACTTCAAAGTTTCTGTGTTCTGTTTGAAATAATGCTTTAAAATATTTGTTGTTTTTAGAACTGATTTTCACTGGCGACAGATTGTGAAAGAACCCCTCTTCATTTGCATAAGAACTTTGTTGGAATGTTCTTTTAGCCATAGTAGTTGACTGCAGGATCTAGTAGATTGGTCGTAAATAAAAATTAGCTATCAATGTTGACGATGTTGTGAAAATTTTCTTCGTAGTTTGATGTTTGGCGGGAACTTTCGGACATGCTAAAATTAAGTTGTATTCCGGGTGCGGACCCGGAGACCGATTTTCTATATTTTAAATTGATTACAGTAAACTCGATTTCTTTTACAGACATTTTACGTATAGACATAGTCTTTAGCTAAAATACTTTCCTTTGTGGAGTGGGAGAAAACACTTTGTGAATTGGGTTCAAAATTGAAAGGCTTGGCCTGGGGTTGACCCTTTCCTCCATGAATAATAGTGTAAAAATGGCAAAAACGCTAAATGAAAAAAGGCAAAAAAATGAAAATGCTGTAAAAATTTTATTTTTCACCCAAAGGTTTTGAAACTTGGTCAAGCTGTTTTTCATGGTTGCTATAGTAAACAAGACTGGCAATAAAAGGTCAAAAAATGGCTTTTTTCCATCATTTGACAACCAAATTTTGACCTTTAAAATTTTTTTAAACAATTATGGGCAAGTCCAATGGTTCTCTGACCTAGAATTTTTAAAAATATGGTGTTTGAGGTAATTTTGGGAGCAATTGTCACAGTCCTGAGGGTTAAAAAATTTATTTTCCTGGTGGCGGGGGGTGGGCATTGCTGCCCCCTCGACCCCCTGACTAAAGGGGGGAAGTCCCCCCTTCAGGAAACCCCCCTGGAACATCTTTTTAGTCCCCAACCGCGCGAAAAAAGTAACCTTTTTTAGGCAAGAATTATATTTGCCAAAATAACCCAAATCATGCTTTTACAGGGAGATAAGGGAAGAGGGGGCCGAAAAGGGGGGGGTCACCAAATTGACACAGAGGAGTCCAAACTTGAAAGGCGTCTACATGTAGGAAAGGGTTAAAGTTAAGTTATCTTATTTCCAGGCTTGGCATATTGAAAATATTTGTCAAAAACTGTAATTTAAAGGGATGAAATTGATAGGTAGTCAACTATTGCCAAGTGTTTAGATAAAAAAAGGTGTTAACCCTTTTCTTTCTGGGCTTTGGCTGGGGAGCCGCTTTTGAGTCAATTGAATGGGACCCAAAATTGAAAATATTCGAGTGGCTAGGGGTGTCCATAAAACGCTGTATATTTGTTACCATGCAAAGTATAGGGCTTAAAGGAGCAAAACTAATGTTTTTCCTGATCTTTTGCCTTCCATATTCAGGAAATTGGGTTTGATTTTTTTTCAGCATGAGCGCTAGATGTTAGTGGACAAATGTTTCCAAATCGAGCAGATCAGTGATTTTGTAAGCCATTTGGAAAGGCTGATTTTTATCTAATAGATACTAACACTCAACTTAACAGAAGTCACTCAAGTGTTAAATGTAGGCCAATGTGATCTAATTCTTAGTGGGTTGTTTCATGCTACCCAAGACACATCTACTGGTGAAATATCAAAACCCTACTCTTTTAATTAAAAGTTTTCATTATATATACATGTATATATATATATATATATATGTGTGTGTGTGTGTGTGTGTACAATTTTTGACCCTTTAAAGGGCCATAACCCTGAAAGAGGTTATCTGACAACTTTGTATAATGAAGACTTTTAATTTGTAGAGCTTTTAATGAGCATAACATTTAAGCAAACTAGAGCTTTTCTCTATCTAGTTTTCAATCTATAAGCAGAAAATACAATATCTTAAATCTTTTAATGGAGATAGATAACCCCTCAAAAGGGATCATATGACAACTTTGCTCTAATAGAGACTTTTGTAGAGGTTAATGAACTCAACATTTGATCAAGCAATACCGTTTTTGAAATAATCTGTCTGTAATAGCTTTCATTATATTTGCCAAAAACACAATTTCAACTATTTAAGGGGTATATTTCCTAGAAGGGGTGATATGACAGCTTTGGTCTTATGAAGACTTTTGTAGAGGTTAATGATTCATAATCAAGTATACACTTGGTTTAATGAACAAAAAGATCAACCTGAAGTGCGAGAAATAAAAATAGAAACAGACTTTGTGAGACAAAAACACAACCAATTTTAATATATCTCAGAGTTGGTAAAAAGTTTCATCAAAATAATGCAAGATTCTAATTGGGAGACTGATTTAAAACACAGACTACATAGTTTTATTTCATTTAATTGAATTGTACAATAAAGAAGTGAATCAGAATGACTATCTAAAACTATCACAATGAATTATCTAACAAATTAGTTCATAAAATGATCAACATCTATTTTCCACTTGCATTTTTGTTACACTTTACTGGGAAAATACTATTACTATATCTCATGCATAATAAGATATAAAAAAAATACAATAGGATTGTATATCATTAAAAAACACACACACAATTTAAAGCAAGTAACAGAATAAAATTAAATATTTAATTTGTAGATTCATCTTAAACATGTATTTGTGAAAATTAACTGGTACATACAAATGTATCGAATTATTACTGTTCCATTATCAATGGTATATGATGAACTTTGAATAGCTAGTTGTTCACCCATCATATTCAAAGATTTTGCAGTCAGTTCCATTCAATTGTTCCATTTGATCTATTGTATTTTGGAAGTCCAAACTTTGTGGTAACTTTTTGTTCCATCACCAATACAGTTTATAGAATAAATGTCCACTTTGATTGCACGCAGAAAAATATCTTTCATCCATTCGGAATTTTTACAAAAGTTCTATAAGTAATACAGTTGGAGTAAAGTAACTCATTTCTGGCACAAGTGGTTTAAAGCATTTATTTTATAAATATAAGAATCCTTTGCTTGGTGTTTTAAGAAAATTTTAAAAATGTCAAATCTGCAAGTTTAAACAATAGAGAAATTGTTGCAAGGACTTAAATTGGAGTAAGTATTTGAGCACCATGGTTAAATATGTCTAGTCTTAATTATCAGGGTTATTCATATATTTTACTTCTTTTTACTTTAACCCTGTTTTTTGTTAATTGCTTCAATCATATACAATTGATATATCATCCCATGAATGCATCATATTATTGTAAATGTTTATACATTTCACTTTCAAAAAAAGTCCTTGAAACAGTTCCTGGAAATGAAATGTCTGAAATCTTGCAAATATAACAGTTTATATTTCATCATTCAGTATACAACATCCAATGTTTTACATTTACATGATATAAAAACACAAATGAAAAATGGAAATCAACTTGCAAAAATGTAAACATGTATATAATTTGATGGATATGCCACATATACAAATGTATGTATAAGAAACAAAATATTGGTTTTAAAATGACATGATGGTACATCAGTGGTCTCTACATTTACATGAACCAATACTTCTTTGCGAACAGTAGTAGACCATGTAGAAGAATTAGAATGCCTTTAATAGTTGAATGAAGAGTTGGCAACTTCATTAATTGGGCATTATATTATGAAAACCACAATTTAACTTACAAAAGTTTAAAAGCTGATTTCACGATAAAAATTGAAATGTACAGTGAGTAAGTAAAAAAAAATAGCAAAAACATGTAACAAAAATGCAAGCAGAAAGAAACAACTTGAAACTACAAGTCAAGAATTGTTTTTTGTATTAACCATCGAAAGACGAAACGAAAACAGGTTGGGGATAGTAAGGGGGCATTTAGGTACTCTGTATATACAGTTAATGAGAAATATAAAACAATTGAAGAGATTAATGCAACCCCCAATGTTAACCCCAACCTGTACAATAATTTGAGTGGAAACCCATCAATAAACAATAGCCACTCTAAGAACATTTGAGGTTGTTAAACAACCTCAAAAGTTCTTAAAAATCTTCAGCGGGTTTTACAATTATATACTTACTATCCACTGCTTACATTGAATCAGCTGCTACATAAACAATTTGATGATCAGACCAATAAGCATCAAGCACATCTGTGTCGAAGCGTAAATCTGCACTAATATTAACAAAAATGTGATCCAATAATGTTGTATAAAACCTTGTTGGTTTGGTAACAATTTGTGAGCACATAAATGTTTCAGACATAAAATTGAGGAAGTTTGTGTGCCCTGACAACAAATCAAAATTGAAATCCCCAATTATAAACAAATTTTTGTTTTGAAAGTCCGAGATAGGGAAAAGATTGGAAAGAAAACCATCCTTTAAATTCTGGTGCTCTGTAAACAATCACTACTTGAAAGAGTCCTTTGCTGGACGCTATAACTTCCACTAGTAGAAATTCTAATGTAGGTGTTGAGTATGATATTTCTCTTTGAAGAACACAATCATTTTTTATGTAGACAACAAGGCCATGTGGAGGTCTAGAACCTGCATTTGTTTGATATTGATCAAGTCTTATTGGTGGGTGAAATCCATGTATCAAGTAATCCTCTGTATTATCTGAATGAATTAATCTTGATTCTGCAATACCAATCACATCTGCATCAAGAATGCTTGGATCTGCTCTTACATCTTTATAATGTGCATGAAATGATCTGGCATTGTTAAAAATTACCTTGAAGTTTTGACTTGGTAAATTATACATTGGTGTAAAGCACAAGGAGAGAACTGCTTCAGATTTTAATCTATCAATTTCATCCTTTACATTGTCTGAAACAGCAAGTTTTTCTTGGTTTAAGCTAAGGATCTGTAATCCAGACAAACTGGTAACCCTGCTTAATGCAACATAATGGATGTGGGGAATCTTGGCTTTACATTTTGAGTCAAGACTGACAACCACCTGTTTTAAAGTATCACCTTGTGACTTGTGGATGGTTTTTCCAGCAGCTGGTCGAAGAGGCATCTGGATACGCTCAAAGTTTTTGAATCGATAACTAAACGATCGCTTGATGTCAAAAACTGGTGTCCATGTTTTGTCTATATTTTGATGGAACAGATGGCTATACTTTTTCCTTGTTTTTGTTCCAACTTTCTCATCATCAAATTGAACCCATACAATACTTGGTCTTGATGTATTTGTCTTGTATTCAAATGATTTCACTTCACAAGAAGAGCCATTGGTCAAAGCATCTGTAACATCAATATTTGCTGTAAGATCATACTTCATTCCAATTGCAAGCTCGACTACTTGTGCTAAATTTGCGGTGTGAGATTGGTTTTGAGGTAATGAACTGATGAGTTTTGCTTTTACAGCTTGGGACAGGTCTCCAACCACTGAGTCAACAGCTGTAACAGTCACTTTCTCAGATGTCAATGAAGTAATGAACCTGTTGTTATATTGATCAACAAGGCTATTTTCTACAAATAAATGAGTACTGTTCTTTTGGTAAGATGCATCATCACTTGTAACCACCCTAGTATTTAGAATTGCAAAATCATTGTCATTGAGATTATTTTGCCTTAATCTATTAAGCAATTCAGCAAACTGAAGATCATCTTTCTGTCTCATTATCTGTGTAAGCTCATGCATCTTAAACAAATCTTTCCACAAATTTAAAGCCAAAGCAGAAATGCCTTTGTTCATATCCTGAAAAATCCAACCATCAAATACTGGTTTCAGTTGGAAAAAATCTCCAATTGCAATAACACTAACACCTCCAAATACCTGATTATTTCCTTTGATTTTTCTCAATCTAGTGTCTAAAAATGAAAATATTTTGTTTCCAACCATAGAAATCTCATCAATCATTACTACTGATAGATTTCTGTACTTCATTCTAAGTGTATTCAGAACATCACATGACAGTGATTGATCTAACCCTTTATTTGGCTGTATCTGAAAAGCATTATGAATTGTCAACCCATTAATATTATAAGCAGCTTTACCTGTAGGAGCACATAAGAGAATTCTAATATCATCAGGGTCTTCACCCTCTTTAGAACACAAATGCCTATGGAGAGCTTGAAACAATGCTTTTACAACAACTGACTTTCCTACACCTGCACCACCTGTCAGAAACAGATGCAAAGGGTCAAACTTTGTTTTAATCCATGTAAGTACATGCAAGAATTCTCTTTGCTGTTGGTTCAAAGATCTAACTAACCCATAATAATCAACATCATCCATACGATTGGCATGGTTCATGACTTCTACTGTTCTAGCTGCTACACCAACTTCTTCTGATAAGTCATAATGTCTGTGTTCTGTTGGTCTATCTGGGTTGAAATGCACATACTGCTCTGCTTCTCTTGATCCTTCTTCAGCATCTTCAAGCTCTACTTGCTGAGTTCCAGGAGCTAATTCATCGTACTGATGGCATTCACTTTCTGCATCGGCTATAGCTTGATCCAAAAATCCACTATTGTACATACTTTCATAAGTTTCTTTTCCTGCCTTTAAGTCAGTTTGTTCATTCCTCCAAGGATAAAAAAGAAGTAAACGCTCTCGGAAATAGTTTTCAGAGTCCGTTTTTCTGTTGTATCTAACATACCTGATGACCCTTGGTGATTTGCGTTGTCGAATAACTATTCCATTTTTAAGAGTAATATTTATCTTTTTATTATTGTCCTCTGAGATTTCTAGCTCATCTTCTGTTTCAGACTCATTCTCCGATTGGCTTCTGTTTTGTTCATCATCTGTAGCTGGAAATTTCACTTCAAGTTGCGAAATGTAATCAGCAAGACACCAGTTTTGCAGCTGAGATGGTCGCTTAACATAACGTTTGATGTCATTTTTAGACTCAATATCAGTAGAATCAGGTGACAGTTTCTCTAGTTCTGGAGCTGATTTTAGCAAAAACGTTCTCTGATCAGGTGGAGAAGTATTTATAAATACTACTTGCCTAGTACCCTTTGTTAAGGGAATTTGTAATGTTAAATATACTGCTTCTTGGGCACAGGTTTCAACTGAGTTAGTGAAATAATTTCCGATGTGTCTCACTTGGCGCTTCAAGTCCAAATTTCCTTCTCTAGCTTCTCTTGCAGCTTGGTCAAGCAATCCGCTCATTCCTTTTTGTGATTTGCTTATGTACGAGACAATGTATACAGCACATGCATATGGATCTAAAACAAACTGTAGATCATGATTTGCTTTCCAGGCTGGCAAAAATGCTTTCATATAAGGATTAACCCTTACCTCATTAGGCTTTCTTTTCAAGAACACCTTTGCACATGACAAATTGCTTCTGATTGCTTTTAGATAGTCTTCACGACTTAATTGTAAAACGTCAAGAAATTCCTCAAAAGACATATCTTCAATATTGTCCATTGTATGAAGTGAATCTATCTTGGTGTGAACTTCCTTATAAATTGCTTTATATTTTTCAACATCTTCATCTAATGGTTCTAGTATAACTGTTGTATCTAACGGTGGCAATGGAAACCCAAAGCGACATATTGGGTGACCTTTTGTTCTACATGTCATTGAATGTTTGTGGACTTGCAAATTGACCAAATCAGATGGAGCAGATGACAATGAACAACTAATATATTTGTCAATGAACTGTACTATATCTTCACTTGAATTTTGTTGATAAATAGGTGCATTTTCAATCCATACTAACATATGAATGTGAGGAGAGCCTCTTTGCTGAAATTCAACTCGATAGAAATAGTCTATCACTTTCCCAATGGGGTCATGATCACTGATCAACACAGTCTTAATGAATTGTTGTACCCTATAATCAAAAAATCTAGAGCGTGTCACTGGATCTTTCTGTACTAGTTTGGATTTTGTATTCCAGTCCATTTGTTCCAATTCTTCATCAGAATAATTTTTTCCGTCATTTAATTCTCCTAGTATTCTGAGCAAATCCTTCCAATTTGTGTCTGCAGAATAAAAAGAACCAAACCATGTGGGCAAACCGAACTGTCTTATCATTGCAAACACATCTTTTTTCCTCTTCTCAAGGTATACAGGAGAATTTCGCAATGATCTAAAAATGTAATATCCTTCATCCAACTTCACTATATCATTTACAGTTGAAGGGTTCAAGAAATCTCTTACAGTCCATTTCTTTCCTTCTGATTTACATCTCCGTAAGGCAAGGTTTACTCTATCACTAATGTGTTTCATTTGTATTTTCGTTAGCTTAAAAAAAAGATTTGGAACTGACTGAGCTACCCTTCTATCTACAGATCTCAATTCCCACTTCACTATATCTGTATAATGCACAGGAACTAATCTTTCCTTGTTGTCAGGTCTTCGCTGACCACAAAATATAGTTGGGAATGCTAAATACTCCGCATCTGTAACAGTATACAAACTCAATGGTCTCTGTCCTTCCCCTGGAGCAAAAACATACTGGGAACCACCTGCGCTACTTTCATCTACCACTTCATCTAAAAGAGTGTCAGTATTTCCAGCATAAAGATCCTCCTCATTTATTTCATCAAAACCGTCATCTTTGTCTGCATGTTCGTTTTCATTAGTTGTATTATTTGCATCATCAGTGTCATCATTGTTTTGTAAAGCATTGATTTCTTGAAGCCAGTTTTGATCTATTTGTACACCTGATTCTTTGTACATGTCACTTGTTTGCAGAAGATAATGCAATGCTCTAAGTACTGTGAAAGGTCTAACGTTTTCACTGAAATCGCACTTGTTATAAGAAAGCTTTTTCTTAAGCTTAACTGCTGTTGTGCCTGAGAACTCAAAAGTATGAGGAAGTGAATTAATTGTTGGTTGAACATCCACAGGTACATTTACAACATTTCCCTTTACAGAAAGTTGGCCTCCTCGTGGTAGCATTCTAATTTGCGTAAAAGGTATCCTCAAGGACAACAATCGTTCTTCCAGTGGAAACAGATTCAACTCTATTGGTTTTGCAGGGAATCCCATTTTATTGGCAATACATAGTCTTGGTATTTTATTTCGTCGTATAGACTCAATGCATGAATTGCAAATTCACTCAATGTTGTTAACAGATTTTTTGTTTCTGAAACATTGTTTCATATCATCATGGGCAGTCTGTTTTATCTTACTAGCATTAATTACTGAATCACTGAACCATGTCTGATGGCATGATGTGCAAATGTACGTAGGACCATGCAACATTTTTTTGTGAAATATATCAATACATTGCTGTAAAGAAGATCCATTTTTTCTTTGTTTCTTCAGCTTCAAACACTTTGTCATAGTTTTTACTTTGGGATCGATTTTTATTTCTAGATGATTGCTTCGATAGCCTTTCTTTTTCTTTTACTTGATCATTCTCTCTAGCCTTTCTTTTCATGTCTAGCTCTTTTTGTCTGACATTATCATCTTCTCTTGCCTTTTGTTTGTTTTTAAGTTCTTTTTGTCTATAATCATCATCTTCTCTTGTCTTTTGTTTGGCTTTAAGTTCTTTTGTCTTACATCATCATCCTCTCTTGCTAACTGCCTTAATTTTCTATCTCTATCTTGCTCATTTGATCTATATTTAGGGTCATTTCTTTTTAACCTCTTTTTGTCAGCTTCTTGTTGTTTAAAATCATCATCTTCTCTTGCTGCTTGTTTGTTTTTAAGTTCTTTTTGTCTATAATCATCATCTTCTCTTGCCTTTTGTTTGTTTTTAAGTTCTTTTTGTCTATAATCATCATCTTCTCTTGTCTTTTGTTTGGCTTTAAGTTCTTTTTGTCTATAATCATCATCTTCTCTTGCCTTTTGTTTGGCTTTAAGTTCTTTTTGTCTATAATCATCATCTTCTCTTGCCTTTTGTTTGGCTTTAAGTTCTTTTTGTCTTACATCATCATCCTCTCGTGCTAACTGTCTTAATTCTCTATCTCTTTCTCGTTCATTTGACCTAAAAGTGGGATCATTTCTTCTACGTCTCATGTATTCTCTGATGTAAGTAGGAGATTTTCTACTTGTATACGTCTTTGTTTTATCATTTACTTTTTCATTTCGCTTTTTCTGATCATTGAGATAATCATTAAGTTGTTCATTTATCATTGAAGCAACAGTTTTTTCTGTAAAGTGTATTGGTTGAACTTCAAATTGTGTTGTGATATCAATATGCATACTTGCATACAAGGAGTATAAGTAGTGTACAAGATCATCAAGACTAGAAAATCCAATGATAATAGATTTACAAGAAATCTGGAATGGATCTGCAAGTGTTGAATTTCCATGGGAGTGAGAATCAAAGAAATAAATGGCATCTGAGTTCAAATGAACAGCAGAACAAATTGCCCCTATCATCAACAAAGCAGAATGAGATTGCTGAAAGCAATTTGATAGAGCTAGTTGTAAAGATTGAAATTCTGAAGAGTCACAGGTAATAGTCTGTCCAATGTGTAAATCATCTTTGATCACTTCATACATCTTATTCTCAAAATTAATTCTTTCTGGTATCTCATCTAAAGATAAAAGCATTCCTTGAAATTTTCTGGATTTCTTAAGCTTGGCAATTTGCAACTGATAGATTTGATCACCTTTGATCAATGTTTGGTCTAGATTAATTTCATGTGGGCTTCCATTAATACAACAAGACAATAGAAAAACTAATGCATTGCATGTACATTGACTGCCTCTAAATTCTTCAAGAAATATTTCATTGAACTGATCAAAAGAACCCAATCTTAAAAATGTTGCATTAAAAGGAAGGAAATCCTGATCATCAAAGTGTGATTCATTTAGCAAATCATCAGAGTATGATTCAATTGGCAAGCTATCTGTGCATGATTCATTTGAAAATATATTTGGTGCCCGAAGGCTCTCTGTGTATGATTCATTTGGCAAGCTATTTGGTGCCTGAAGGCTCTCTGTGCATGATTCATTTGGAAAGCTACTTGGTGCCCGAAGGCTCTCTTTGTATGATTCATTTGGAAAGTTCTTTTTGTTACTGTTGTTTAACTGGTGGAGGTCAGTATCCCCCAAATAATCTGATTTGTTACTGTTTTTCAAGAGGACAGTATCCCCCGCCACCTGGTCATGGTAGTCAAGGTCAATCTTGTTACTGTTGTTGGGGTCAGAGACCCCGAGGCCAGTATCCTCAGTCAAGTCAGTCCGTTTCTTCTTTGACTGCGGGTTACCATCCCCTCTCATAACATTTCGTCGCTTCCAGTTAGCGCCTCGAGGCATTTTGACTCACTGAAAGTATATAGAAAAACAAAACATAACAAAAGACTTGTGGTATTAATAAACCATAACTAACCAGAGGATGTGTCTGTAAGCCACAGATGGTCCTTCGGTCATAAAACATGTTGTAGGTACACATAATAGCCAAAAATTGACATATATCAAGAATTTAACCAAAGTCATTAAAGCGTAAAATGTAGGTCATGGTGACCTAATTCTTATTGGGCTGTGTTATGGTACCCAAGACACATCTACTGGTGAAATATCATAACCCTACTACATATAGTACCCAAGATATGGACATAAATCAAGAACTTAACCAAAGTCGCTCAAGCATAAAATGTAGGTCACAGAGACCTAATTCTTAGTGGGATGTGTTATGGTATCTATGACACATCTACTGGTGAAATATCATAACCGTACCACATAAAGTAGCCGAGATATGGATCTAAGCTAACAACTTAACACCCCCGTGTGGGTCCCGGGGACACGATAGAATAGGCCCACAGCTCCTCGGCTTGGCGTAAGAGGCCCCTAAAGAGGCGACATGCTGCCGTGTGTCGCAAACCCGTGTCGGTAATAGGGAGTGTTCCTGGATGGCCGGAAAAACGGTTCCGATCACCATCTGGGGCACAATCTTTACATAGACGGGAGGCCGGATGGACCCGATTCGGTCAATCGGCTGGTCACACCAATCTCCTTACAATAATTTATTTATCTTTTCTCTTTCTTCAATCAGTTGTCTAAATTCTAAATTCCTGATATATGGGATTGGTGTTGGCTTATGGGTCACAAAACTCAACAGGTTCAATTTTTGCTTTTCAGTTTGAAATTCCTTTTTGTTGTTGTTTTCTATTTATTATTTCTGAAGATTTAATTCCAAAGCATAGTTATTAAACTTCTTTTTAATTAAAATATTATTTATGATATTTTCCCCCTTCAACTATTTTTGTTACATACATTTTTGAACTTTGAATTTTGAAAATTTAAATTATTTGTACACCCAGTTCAAACAATGGCTCGATGGTCCCGGTCAGCCATTTACTGGTCATGTCTTGCCCTCTGCTGTTTTCTCGTGGTTGTTTGAAAAGATCAAAGGGAGCCCTCAATGATACCTTGGATGGGTGTTAACACTATCTAGGTTGATGTTTGGGTTCCTGGGTCTTGGAAGATGACCACTGACGGAAACACGGAGAAGGCGGTGGCTCATGGGGCAAGACTTCCTCGGCTTAATGAGGCCACATGTTTGCCGTGTGTGGATACCCGTAAGGATAGCGGACCGGATCCTGGTGGCTGAAACACGCCACTTTGGCCCTTACTTTATCTGAAACGGGCGGTCGGATTGGCCCGGTCCTGATCAATCGGCTAGTCACGCCAAGCCCTTGAACTTGACCTATTTCCAAACTGTACAACAATAGTACCATTTATTAGGTTGGGTTCAAGAAGGCGGTGGCTCATGGGTCAATCGTGTGGATGTTACCTTGGGCGGTTGTCTTGCTGGGCAACCCCTGGCACAAGGCTTGCGCCCATTAAAAGGTACTCCATGCGAGTATTTTATTCTAGTATCCCTAGTGCTTGTCGCAGATGTGGCAGGCATGCATCGTTTTGATGTATTCTGGTATCCATCATGGATGCTAGAGTGCATCAGTGCGATGAATGCATCATGCTTGTCGCAAATGTGGCAAGCATACATCGTGTTGATGCTGCTCCGAGGTGGGCGGGGAGCTAGGGTAACGAATCATATATATTTCACCATGGAATTTCAAAATAAAAAACAAAACAACCAATCCACAAACAAACGTAAATTAGACACCAGTGATGATGAGGAACATGCAGCTAAGTTGCCAAATACTTTTTCGGACAATTTTCCAAAATTTTTAGTAATTACATCAGTCAACACTCAAAAACCTGTCACCAAAATTTCTCCTTTTGTTATACAAAAAACACTACAAGGCTGTGCCGGCCAGCTTAAAAAAGTCACAAAAATGAGAAACGGAAATCTGCTAGTTGAATATCTCAGATCACAACAGGCCAAAAATTTACTCTCTCTTACAACAATTTCTGATGTCCACATCTCTGTTACACCTCATAGATCACTGAATTCATGCCAAGGTGTGATTAGAGACAGAGACAGTGATTTAGCTGATTTGACAGAAGATGATATATGTGAAGAATTGAAATCCCAAAATGTTTCCAAAGTTAAAGGGTTTACAAAACGACATGAAGGTAATATTATTAAACTTAACACTTATCTCATCACTTTTGACCTTACCCGTGTGCCTGAACATATCTTCATAGGTCCCTACAGAATCAAAGTTGACACTTTCATACCTAACCCTACCCGTTTCTTCAAATGCCAGAAATTTGGGCAAGGTAAGAGTTCATGTAGAGGTACTGAAAAGTGTGTCAAATGTTCTGTAGAGGGCCACTCCAATTTTGATTGTGACGGCCACGTTAAATGTGTAAATTGCGGACAAGATCATATGGCCAATTCCAGAAACTGCCAATTTTACAAAAACAGAGCTTGAAATTCAGAAAACTAAAGTAGAAAAGGGTATAAGCTATCAGGAAGCAAAAAAAATGGTCTCTGCCTCTAACAACTCTACTCCTACAACATCATACGCTGACAAAGTTAAATCATCTACAACCAATAGATCCTTTGCCACTCAAACTGATTTCACTTGGCCTGACGGAACAGAATTTCCGGTTTTCACCGTCAAACCCAACCAAGCAAGTGGAAAATCTTCTCATCCTAAACAATTCTTCACAAACGTCTGACACTTCTCTTTCTTCAAATGTCAATACTCAGCAAAAACCAACTCCGAAACAAAGGTCTTCTACATCCTCAAACAAAAAATCACCTCAGAAACCGTCACCATCACAGAGAGCTGCACGTTCCTCATCACAAGATAAATAAAAAAAACAAAAACAATTCAAATCGCCTCTCGAAGGCTGAAAAAACTCAAAAATTCAACAAGTTTCGAGACCTCTGCTCAGAGTTTGACGATGATATCGATGAAGACTCTGAGCAGATGGATACCACTGATATACAGTCAATCTGGGGGGATCCAATAGTACAATCTGTGGATTCCACACGCCCAGTTACTGATTCCAAAGCTTCGGATGGACGACACAGAAGTTCTTCCCGTGAACACCCAAAGAAGAACTATTCTCCCATCCGTCCTCCAACAAAATAAACAACATAATACAATGGAATTGTCGGGGTTTAAAAATTAACTTAATAGAGCTATCGTTACTTGTACAAGCTTTCCTTCCTGTTGCCTTTTGTCTTCAGGAAACACATTTAAAAGAAAACGATAATGTAAACATTAAAAATTACTCGATTTACAGCACTCAAGTTAAAAAGGATGAAAGAGCCGCTGGCGGCTCATCAATCCTGGTTAAAAATTGTATTATACATAGTCAAGTAAAACTTAATACCGAATTACAAGCAGTTGCTGTCAAACTCTCTCTTCAAAAAACTATAACATTGTGTTCTGTCTATGTTCCCCCTAATACGTCCTTGGAAATAAATCAACTTAAATCTTTAACAGATCAGTTGCAAGCCCCTTTTCTCCTTATGGGCGATTTTAACGCCCACAATCCAATATGGGGCAGTAACTCCCAAAATGTGCATTTTTAACGATGGCTCAGATACATATCTCCATCCGGGAAATGGTTCTTACTCGGCTATCGATCTAACTATTTGTGACCCTTCGTTATTACTGGATTACTCGTGGCGGGTCCACGATGATTTGTGTGGAAGTGATCACTTTCCAATTATTTTGGAAAATCTTTTTCCCTCTTCCTCTGAGAGAGTTGCTCGCTGGAAATTTGACAAGGCCAATTGGCCTTTGTTCGAGCAACTCTGTCGAGATGAACTTAAGAAAGAAACTTTTAATAATGTTATTAATCCAGTCCTTAAATTTAAAGAAACGTTAGTATCGATAGCTGAGAGGTCCATTCCTAAAACCTCGACAAATCCAAAACAACCAAGCAAACCCTGGTTAGATGACGACTATGAGGAGGCTAAGAAACACAGGAAAAAGGCCGAACGACGGTTCAACATGAATCCAACCTCTGACAATCTCAGTAATGTTCGTATATTCCGTGCTAAAGCACGTCGCACATTTAAACAAAAGAGACGCAAGTCTTGGCAAAACTTCGTCTCTAAAATAAACTCTCATACACCTATGAATAAAGTCTGGAATTTTATCAAAAAAATTAATGGTAAAAACAGAAAGACCAATCTTCACCATTTAAAAGATGGCCAAACTCTTTTGACTTCAGAAAATGACATCTCGAATAAACTCGGTGAAACATTCTCAAAACATTCTTCTCTGAATTATTCCCAGGAATTCCAAAGGATAAAAAACCGAACTGAGAAAAATAAACTCAATTTTAAATCAAACAATTTAGAAGATTACAACCGCCCTTTTTGTTTCGATGAGCTGAAAATTTCTCTGTCGAAAGCCCATGACACTATAAACTTTTGAAACACCTTCCTGACACTTCTCTTAAAACGCTTTTAGATCTTCTTAATAATGTATGGGAAACTGGCGACTTGCCTTCCACTTGGAAACTTGCCACAGTTATCCCTATTCCAAAACCTGGGAAGGATCATTTTGAACCGTCGAATTATCGGCCAATTGCCCTCACAAGTTGCGTTTGTAAGACAATGGAACGGATGATCAACGACCGCCTTGTCTGGTTCCTAGAGTCGAATGGCCTCCTGTCCAATATACAGTGTGGGTTCCGACAAGGCAGAAGCACGTTGGATCATCTTGTTCGCTTCGAATCCTTTATACGCAACGGGTTTGCTAAAGGTGAACATGTGGTGTCGGTCTTTTTCGATCTGGAAAAAGCCTACGACACCACATGGAAATATGGCATTTTAAAAGACTTAAATGATATGGGGTTGAAAGGTAGGTTACCTACCTTCATTGAAAATTTTCTTTTAGACAGACAGTTCAAGGTAAAGGTTAACACGACCATGTCTGACCCTTTTGAACAAGAGATGGGTGTTCCTCAGGGAAGTATCCTCTCCGTCACTTTATTTAGTATAAAAATAAACAGTTTAGCTAAAACATTAAAACAAAATGTTGAAGGCTCCCTCTATGTAGATGACTTTTTGATATGTTATAGGGCTAAAAATATGAACAATATTGAAAGACAACTACAGCTGTCTTTAAATAAAATTGAAAAATGGGCTATGGAAAATGGTTTTAAATTTTCCAACTCAAAAACAGTACGTATGCATTTTTGCAATAAACGAAAACTGCATTTGGACCCCGAACTAAAAATTTATAATTCTCCAATTAAAGTCGTCAAAGAAACAAAATTTCTAGGTATTCTGTTTGACAATAAACTTACCTTTCTACCCCATATCAAAATGCTTAAAGCTAAATGCTTGAAAGCATTGGATATTTTAAAAGTCGTTTCCAGCACTGACTGGGGTGCTGATAAAAACATATTGCTAAATTTATATCGATCGCTTATACGATCAAAACTTGATTATGGTTCCATTATATATGGATCTGCTCGCAAATCCTACATACAAATTTTAGATACTGTTCACCACCAAGGCCTACGTTTGGCCTTGGGGGCGTTCAGGACGTCTCCTGTGGAGAGTTTGTTTGTAGAGGCGAACGAGCCGTCTCTTTATAATCGTCGGATAAAACTTGGTTTACAATACTTAACCAAGCTAAAAGCATATCCTTCAAATCCTGCCTACGACTGTGTTTTCAATCCTCTCTATGAGGATATATTTGAACAACATGAAAATAAGATTCCTCCGTTTGGTGTCCGGATGAAACCACATATTTCTGGTTCTAACATCAACCTTGATGAAATTGCCCCCATTAATATACCTCAATCACCACCTTGGCTTGTACCCAAACCTATGTTTATTTTTGACCTTAGAAAACATAAAAAGTCCGAAACAAACCCTATTCTTATTCAGCAACACTTTGCTGAAATAAAATCAAAGTTTGAATTTCATGATTCTATTTATACTGATGGGTCGAAGGACGGGGACAAAGTGGGTGCCGCTGCTGTTTATGGACAGCAAGCAGCAACTCTCCGTCTTCCATCCTCCAGTTCCATTTTTACTGCTGAAGCCAGAGCCATAATTTTTGCTTTAAAGTTTGCTAGAACATCTGAAAAACCTAAATTTCTTATTTGTTCAGATTCACTTTCATGTTTATTGGCTATCGAAGGTCAGAAATATAAAAACCCTTTAATTGCCCATATTATTGAATTTTATAAAAGACTTGTCCAAATGGGCAAAGAAATCATTTTTCTCTGGGTACCAAGTCATATTGGTATTAAGGGAAACACAGTCGTAGATAGAATAGCGAAGGATGCTTTAGATGATCCCATAACTAATATGTCAGTGCCTTACTCTGATTTTAAACCTTTAATATACAAATATGTTTTACGTCTGTGGCAGTCCCAGTGGGATCTGCTTACAGACAATAAATTACATTCTATAGAGCCAACTGTTGGCAAGAATGTTTGTTTCTTCGGCGAAAGTCGGAGAAACCAAGTTGTTTTAACAAGATGTCGCATTGGCCACTCCAGGACGACTCATTCTTTTATTTTAGAGAATGAGCCGCCTCCTGAGTGTATTCCGTGTCAATGTCGACATAGTATTAAACATCTTTTAATTGACTGTGTAGATAAATCCGACATTATAAGTCGGTACTACACAGTCAAAAATATGAAAGATTTATTTACAAAGGTTGCTGGCAACCGTATTTTACAATATTTGAAAGACGTTGGACTGTATTCAAGAACATAGTCCGCCTGCATTCTTGAATAGAGTCCAATACGTATAAATTTGTTCATATGTTTTGTATGTTATTTTATTTAATAGCGTATCTGTGATATTATTTTTGAAATTTCGTCACTCTGTTATTTTCAAAAGTTCGTCTGTGATATTATTTTACATATTGAAAGTTTGTCTCATATTTGTTTTATTGTTTTATTTTCTCCTTAAATATTATTTGTAAATAGTTCTTTCGTTTCAGATAGTATTTGTTTTAATCAAACTTAATTTAATTAGTTCTCGCCGTGATATGGCTTAAATGTCGCCCACACGGCGTAAAACAATAATCAATCAATCAATCAATAACAACTTAACAGAAGTCACTCAAGCGTTAAATGTAGGCCACAGTGACCTAATTCTTAGTGAGTTGTCTCATGCTACCCAAGACACATCTACTGGTGAAATATAAAAACCCTTCTACATATAGTACCCCAGATATGAACCTAAACCAAAAACTTAACCAAAGTGTTACGGACGTACGAACAGACAAGTGGAAAACTATATGTTCCATCCATGGTTATGGTCTTCCCAAAAATTAGAGTTGGTAGGTCAGATTTTTTTTTTATTTTTAATTTTTTTCTTCTGATCGTATTTTTGTGATGTGTATGCCCCCAATCGCTTATTGGCGCTATCGCGAAAAATTAAGTGTTTCCTTCCTCGAACTTAATTTGACCGGAAATCGCAAGGGGAAAAATGTTGTATGAACAACTTTTCAATAAATGTGTTCTGATATGAACAATATCTACTGAAAGCGCCATATCGCCATAAAAAATCAACAAAGTTTACAAATGGGAATGAAAATGAGGTCCACCAGATTTCCGATTCTTTTTATTTTTTTGAAGTAGGAATATTACAAAAAAGTTTGAGGTACTTATAGGGTTGGCTAACCAAACACAACACTTTTTTCTAGGCCTTAAGTTCTTATGTAGAGAAATTAATCTGTTAGAACGGATGATCTTAAAGTCATGCATACTGTTAAAGGTAACATCAGACAAATTGCCTGGATTGTTTTTTTACAATATATGTATGAAGTGATAAAAAAATGGCCTGGTATCATTAGGATGACCAAGTTATGAACTGAACCGTTTACAATAGAATTGTTATATGAAAATAGACGGTATGTATCATATACTGGCCCCCCGTGTGGGTCCCGGGGACACTTATAGAATAGGCCCACAGCTCCTCGGCTTGGCGTAAGAGGCCCCTAAAGAGGCGACATGTTTGCCGTGTGTCGCAAACCCGTGTCGGTAATAGGGAGTGTTTCTGGGTGGCCGGAAAAACGGTTCCGATCACCATCTGGGGCACAATCTTTACCTAGACGGGAGGCCGGATAGACCCGATCCGGTCAATCGGCTGGTCACATCAGTCCCTTTTTGTAACACTTATTTATATTTTTTTCTCCTCCCCAAACTGATTAATCAAATTCCAAATTGCTGTTTGGCGGGATTGGTGTTGGCTAATGGGTCACAAACTTTAACAAGCTCAAAATTTCTTTACTTTTGAATTAGATCTTTATTAATTGCCATTATTTTTGTTTTATTATTTTCTTAATATTCAAATCTAAATTATGCCTCTCATTTATATCAACTGTTTCAAATGTCTTTTTGGTCTCGCATTGGTTTTGAAATATGTAAACAACCAGCTCCAAAATTGGCTGGATTGCCCCGGTCTGGCCACTTACTGGTCATGTCTAGCCCTCTGCTGTTTTCTCGTGGTTATTTGAAGAGACCCAGATGAACCTTTTATGACACCTCGATACCATGGGTCGGGTTAGGGTGGTATGCAGGTATCGTATGAGATTGATGTTTTGGTTCTGGGGTCTCTGAAGATAGCCACTGACGGAGGCAGCGGAGAAGGCGGTGGCTAATGGGGTAAGGCTTCCTCGGCTTAATGAGGCCACATGTTTGCCGTGTGTGGATACCCGTAAGGATAGAGGACGGAATCCTGGTGGTTGAAACACGCCACTTTGGCCCCTACTTTATCTGAAACGGGCGGTCGGATGGGCCCGGTCTCGATCAATCGGCTGGTCACGCCAAGCCCTTGAACATGATCTTATATAAAACTGTGCGACAATAGCACCATCTTTAAGATTAGTTCAAGAAGGCGGTGGCTCATGGGTCAATCGTGTAGAATCTACTTTGGACAGTTGTTTTGTCGGGTAACCCCCGACACGAAGCTTGTGTCTATTTAAAAGTACTCTATGCGAGTATCCTGTCCTGTAGCCCTAGTGCTTGTCACATATGTGGCAAGCATACATCGTTGTGGTGCTGCTCCGAGGTGGGCGGGGAGCAAGGGCAGTGAAACTTTATAAATCATCATGAAGAAATCAGAAAACAACCAAAAACCAACACCCTCTAAACGGAAATGTGATTATAGTGACGATGAGGAGCGAATTTCAAAATTACAAAACACAACATCTGACAAATTTCCTAAATTTTTAGTTTTGACAAGTAAAAATTCTGACAGACCTTTGACTAAACTTTCTCCTTTTTTACTACAGAAAAAAATTCAAAGCTGCGCTGGACAAGTTCAAAAAGTTACCAAAATGAGAAGTGGAAGTCTACTTATAGAATGCATTAGACCACAACAGGCAAAAAATCTCCTTTCTCTGACTTGTATTTCTGATGTTGAGATCTTGGTAACCCCACACCGAACACTCAATTCTTCCATGGGGGTTATTCGAGACAGAGACCGTGATTTGTATGAGTTGTCTGAAGAAGAAATTCAGGAAGAATTGGAATCTCAACATGTCTCAAAAGTGAAAAGGTTTACTAAAAAATCCGAAGGAAAAATTGTAAAACTGAATACATACCTTATTACATTCAACCTCACTACTGTACCTGAACATATCTACATAGGACCCTATAGAATGAAAGTTGACACATACATACCTAACCCTACTCGTTGTTTCAAATGCCAGAAATTTGGACACGGTAGAGGTTCATGTCGTGGTACTGAAAGATGTGTCAAATGTTCTGTAGAGGGCCACTCAAGTTTTGAATGTGACGGTACAGTAAAGTGTGCAAACTGTGGACTGAATCATTTGGCTAATTCAAGAAATTGTGAATTGTATAAAAAGGAATTAGAAATCCAAAAAATCAAAACTGAAAAAAAATTAAGCTATCAGGAAGCGAAACGAATGGTCTCTGTCTTGAATAACTCTGTTCAAACCTCTTACGCTGATAAAGTCAAAACCACACAAACCAGAACTTTTGCAACCCAAACTGAATTCACTTGGCCTGATGGATCAGAAGTACCAACACTCTTACTTCAAACTTCTCAATCTAAACCGTCTTCTACATCAAACTCTTCTGAAACGTCTGGTTCTTTAAATACCTCAGACACTACCAGTAAACAACAAAGACCGACTGCCAGACAAAGAACTTCCATACCTTCAAACCAAAAGTCTTCCTCATCGTCCCAAAAAACTACACCATCGTCTTCCAATGAAAAAGCTAGAAACAAACAATCATCCAGTCGCCTCTCAAAGGCAGAAAAAAATTCTAAAGTTAATAGATTTAGAGACCTCTGTTCAGAGTTCGACAATGATGTCGACGAGGACTTTGAACAGATGGATACTTCAAATGAACCAGAAGAATCCATTTGGGGAAATATTTCAGTTCCTGGTGGGAATTCTCGTAACGCCAGAGATTCCAGCGCTTCTGGCGGCAGGCGCAGAAGTTGTTCAAGTGAACAACTAAGGAAAAACTACTCCCCAATCCGCCCACCCTTAAAATGAACAATATAATTCAGTGGAATTGTCGGGGTTTAAAAATTAATTTAATTGAAATATCTTTACTTGTCCAAGCTTTCCTACCAGTTGCCTTTTGTCTCCAAGAAACTCACTTAAAGGAAAAGGATAATGTAAACATAAAAAATTACTCTCTCTACAGCACAAGAACTAAACAGGATGAAAGGGCTGCAGGCGCTCTTCAATCCTTATCAAAAACAACGTTATTCATAGTCAAATAAATTTAAACACCGATCTGCAGGCAGTTGCAGTTCGCCTTTCTCTTAATAAGACTATTACACTATGTTCTGTTTATATTCCTCCTAACACAAACCTGGAAATTAGTAAACTTAAAACTCTAACAGATCAGTTACCTGTCCCATTTCTTCTGATGGGTGATTTCAATGCTCATAATCCTATATGGGGCAGTAACTCACAAAACGACAAAGGCAAAAAGATCGAAGATTTTTTAAATCAGGAAAGTTTGTGCATCTTCAATGACGGATCGGATACTTATCTCCATCCGGGGAATGGTTCGTACTCTGCTATCGATTTAACCATTTGTGACCCCTCTTTATTACTTGATTTCTCATGGCGAGTCCATGATGATTTGTGTGGTAGCGACCACTTTCCCATTATTTTGGAAAATTTATTTCCCACGTCATCTGAGAGAGTTGCTCGCTGGAAATTTGACAAGGCTAATTGGCCTTTGTTCGAGCAACTCTGTCGAGATGAACTGACGAAAGAAACTTTTGATACGGTTATTAATCCAGTCCTTAAATTTAATGAAAAGTTAGTATCGATAGCTGAAAGAACCATTCCTAAAACCTCGACAAATCCTAAACAACCAAGCAAACCATGGTTTGATGATGATTGTGAGGAGGCAAAGAAAAATAGAAAGAAGGCCGAACGACGATTCAATATGCATCCAACCCAAGATAATTTAAGTAACTTCCGTATATTCCGTGCAAAAGCACGTCGAACATTCAAACAAAAGAGACGAACCTCTTGGCACAACTTCGTTTCTAAAATAAATTCTCGTACACCAATGAACAAAGTTTGGAATTTCATACAAAAAATTAATGGTAAAAACCGAAAAACCAACGTCCACCATCTGAAAGATGGCCAGACCCTTCTAACATCTGAAAAGGACATATCGAATAAACTTGCAGAAACATTTTCTAAGCATTCCTCTTCTCAAAATTACTCTCAGGAATTTCAACAAATCAAAAATCGCACTGAAAAAACTAAACTTAACTTTAAATCTAAAAACACAGAAGACTACAACCGCTCTTTCTCTTTGGATGAACTCAAAACTTCTCTGGCAAAGGCCCATGACACAGCATGTGGCCCAGATGATATCCATTATAAACTTCTGACTCATCTTCCTGATAAATCATTACAAACGCTTTTGGATATACTAAATAACATTTGGGAAACAGGTAATTTGCCCTCTTTGTGGAAGCTTGCTACAGTTGTCCCTATTCCAAAACCTGGTAAAGATCATTTTGAATCGTCGAATTATCGGCCAATTGCCCTCACAAGTTGCGTATGCAAGACGATGGAACGAATGATCAACGATCGCCTTGTTTGGTTCCTTGAGACCAATGGTCTACTGTCTAATATACAGTGTGGATTCCGGCAGGGCAGAAGCACGTTAGATCATCTCGTTCGCTTCGAGTCTTTCATACGCAACGGGTTTGCTAGGGGTGAACACGTGGTGTCGGTCTTTTTCGACCTTGAAAAAGCCTACGACACCACTTGGAAATATGGCATTTTAAAAGACCTAAATGATATGGGGTTGAAAGGTAGGTTACCTACCTTCATTGAAAATTTTCTTTCAGACAGACAGTTCAAGGTAAAGGTTAACACGACCATGTCTGACCCTTTTGAACAAGAGATGGGTGTTCCTCAGGGAAGTATCCTCTCCGTCACTTTATTTAGTATAAAAATAAACAGTTTAGCTAAAACATTAAAACAAAATGTTGAGGGCTCCCTCTATGTAGATGACTTTTTGATATGTTATAGGGCTAAAAATATGAACAATATAGAAAGACAGCTACAGTTGTCTTTAAATAAAATTGAAAAGTGGGCCACAGAAAATGGTTTTAAATTTTCAAACTCAAAAACCGTCTGTATGCATTTTTGTAACAAACGAAAACTGCATTTAGACCCTGAACTTAAGCTTTATAATGCACCCATTAAAGTTGTTAAAGAAAATAAATTTCTTGGAGTTCTGTTTGATAATAAACTCACCTTTCTACCCCATATCAAAATGCTGAAAGCTAAATGCTTGAAAGCATTGGACATTTTAAAAGTTGTTTCCAGCACTGACTGGGGCGCTGATAAAAGCATTTTGTTAAATTTATATAGATCTTTAGTGAGATCGAAACTTGACTACGGTTCTATTATTTATGGATCTGCTCGCAAATCCCACATAAAGATTTTAGATACTGTTCACCACCAAGGCCTACGTTTGGCCTTGGGGGCGTTCAGAACATCCCCAATAGAAAGTTTATATGTAGAGGCGAACGAGCTGTCTCTTAATAACCGTAGAATAAAACTTGGTCTACAATACTTGACCAAGCTAAAAGCCTATCCTTCAAATCCTGCCTACGACTGTGTTTTCAACCCTCTCTATGAGGATATATTTGAACAGCATGAAAACAAAATCCCTCCTTTTGGTATCCGGATGAAACCACACATTTCTGGTTCTCACATCAACCTTGATGAAATAGCCCCTATTAATATACCTCAATCGCCACCTTGGCTTGTACCCAAACCCAAATTCATTTTTGACATGAGAAAACACAAAAAGTCGGACACCAACCCCATTGAAATTCAGCAACAATTTGCTGAAATTAAATCTAATTTTCAAGATTTCGATACCATTTATATTGATGGATCAAAAGACGGAGATAAAGTAGCTGCAGCGGCTGTTTATGGACAACAGGCAGCGACTCTTCGTCTTCCATCTTCCAGTTCTATATTTACAGCTGAGGCAAGAGCTCTTATTCTTGCCTTGAAATTTACTAAATCTTCTGACAAACAAAACTTCCTAATTTGTTCAGATTCACTGTCATGTTTACTGGCTATCGAAGGTCAGAAGTATAAAAACCCTTTAATTGCCCATATTATTGAATTTTATAAAAGACTTGTCCAAATGGGCAAAGAAATCATTTTTCTCTGGGTACCAAGTCATATTGGTATTAAGGGAAACACAGTCGTAGATAGAATAGCGAAGGATGCTTTAGAAGACCCCATAACTAATATGTCCGTGCCTTTCTCTGATTTTAAACCTTTAATATACAAATATGTTTTACGTCTGTGGCAGTCCCGGTGGGATCTGCTTACAGACAATAAATTACATTCTATACAGCCAACTGTTGGCAAGAATGTTTGTTTCTTTGGCAAAAGCCGAAGAGACCAAGTTGTTTTAACAAGATGTCGCATTGGCCACACCAGGACGACTCATTCTTTTATTTTGGAGAATGAGCCGCCTCCTGAATGTATACCTTGCCAATGTCGACATAGTATTCAGCATCTTTTAATTGACTGTATAGATAAATCCGACATCATTAGTCGGTACTATACAGTCAATAATATGAAAGATCTATTTACAATTGTCGCTGGCGACCAGATTTTAAAATATTTGAAGGACGTTGGACTATATTCGAGAATATAGTCTATGACTATGTTCTCGAGTATGGTCCTTACCGAATATATGCTTACCTAATATCTGTTATATGATTATGTCATTTTATGAATATGTGATAGCTTATCTGTGATATTGTTTGTTTTGTTTTGAAAATATTACCTGTGATAGTGTCATTGTGATACTTGTTTTACTGTTTATTCCAGTCTTTTATTTGTAAATAGTCAATCCATTTTATACATTATTTGTTTAATACAATCGTATTCTAATCAGTTTTCGCCGTGGTATGGCTGCAATACTGTCATTACGGCGTTAAACAACAATCAATCAATCAATCATATACTGGCATGAGTGTATCCTTTAAACGCAGGAATCTGTTTCAAAGCCATGATGTTTTGAAATCATAAAAATTTATTAATTTGTGTACATCAGTAACCAAAATACTTACAAGTTTTCATATGGAAGTCAAGTGTCTGCTTTTACGAGACACGCATATTCAACATTTATACACTGTCTGGAGTCAAGTTATTACAATTTACATTAATGCATTAAGCTTTACGTGACAATATGAAAAAAATGAAAAAATAATTTATTGTTCAATTATTATTTCCTCAACAAAACATCAAGCAAGAGTCACATGCAACACAAAATATGTTTTTAACAGCATTTACCCTTTATATGGTCATCAGAGACCTGTAATTTAAAACACAACTTTGCATACATGAAGCAGGGCTTTCAACACTTTTTCAAGTAAACATTTCTTATTCAAGAGTAGTCGGCTATTTCCCTATTGGATGAATAGAAATTTCTCAAAAGTAGGCGGCTAAATGCCAAAAGTATACAGATAAAATAGCCACCTTCTGGCTTATATTGAAAGCCCTGATGCACTCTTTTAATAAGTTAAGGATGTTATTGATAATTCCTGTCAGACCGAAAGCAAAAATCTACAGGACGGATTATATATTTCTATAGTAAATTTGACAACTTGTTGAAACAAACGCTAATTTCCAAATTTTAAATCTGACTAGTCCATCGGTCAAGCACATTTCCTAAATACATTCAATTTGTTTTCAAAGAACTTGACATCATCCTTGTTAACTTGGTCACATGCCAATTATATCATCAAAGGAGAGTGAGATGTGCTCAAGTCAGACCTGGTTGCACACATGTTAACGTCTGCTAATACAATAGAAAATTCAAGAAAGCTTTGTCACTGCAGAGGCATTTAACAAGACATCATTTTTTATAATTTGAAAGATGCTAAAACATATAGCTATGATATCACTTCTTTTGAATGATATATTTAGAAAATGCCTTTATTTTATAGAAGTCAGAAAAATTGATTCAAAGCTTTGTATACCTGATTTCAGGCATTTGCTCTGGACAACCTGTGCAATGTTTTGGTTATAAATCTGCATCAAAAATTTTAACATGAATGGACTTTTATGGAAGTAAAATTGATTCTGGACAATTGTGGCAAAGGACAATAATAAATAAGCACGATGTAAATGGACAATTGTGGCAAAGGACAATAATCATGATATAAACAAGAGTGAAAAGTTTACCTGATTTTGCAGGAAATGACATGGAAGTGAAAAAAAAAATGCTAAAACCTTGAGTATGGTCCCTCACTCGGCACCAAAGCTCACGAGTACATCAATGAAAAAATAATTATTGTGAATTGAATATTGATGAAATATTTAAAACATTAAACAGAATTTCAATAAAAATAATTTCAAGTAGCAATAAAATATAAATAAACAACATCCTGATTAAAAATGCTAAACTTGAACATATGTGAAAATCTGAAAAAAATTAAATTTCCAAGGGCAATAACTCTAATATAGGTTGTCTGATTGACCTGAAAATTGGCACAGTGATAGATCTTAACTGAACAACTTTTATTCTTACATTGATTTTTTATCTCCTTTCACAATAATTGCACAAAAAGGGAAAATCTGCAAACAAAATTGACATTTTCAAGGGCAATAACTCTAACATGGTATGTCTGATTGACCTGAAATTTTGAACATTCATAGATCTTTATTAACTGAGCAACTTTTGTTCTTACATTGATTATCTATCTCTTCTCATTTTCATAATAATAGCCTTGAAAAACGAAATATTGCCAAATTTGACATTTAAAGGGCAACAACTCCTACATCAGTTGTAAGATCGTAACAAAAATTTGCACACTGGTAGATCTCATCGTGCTGAACATTTTGACCCTATGTCAAAATTTTGATATCTGCTTTCGTTTTCAAGTTATTTGCAGAAAACTACTGATGGACCCCTATGTTCTATTTATAGTAACGACAGCCATGTTTTTCGACATTTCAAAAATTTTAAACGATAGAAATTTTCCAGATGCCCTAAAGAACAATTCTTCTACAATTACTACGCCCATAGACTACCCAACTCTAAGCACATAAGACTAATAAAAACCAAACTAAAGTTCAAATTGAATACCCACACGAGAGTGCCATGTGCTGAACTACAAAGAACGGGAAATATTTTTTTTTTTTATCTTGCTTATATAACCTAATTCACTTTGAAAATAAAAAGTCAATACCATGTTATAAACCTAAATTTTCAGAAACAATTAATCTGTCTTTTAAAGAATCTTTAATATAACCGTCCTTGGCCGTCTCTGAACGCCATCTGCCATGTCTTTTGAACAATCGATCGGAAATTCCTAAATTAGCGCAAGTTGTAGCTCCGCCAGAACGTAAACTGTGCAATCCATATTTCTTAATATCTGACACAAATGGTTGAAAAGCTTCAATAAATAATTCTCTCATACGTGTGTAAGACAGTGGTTTATTTTCCTTCCGAAGAACATATCTATCCTTGAATTTTGTTAAATTTCTAAAAATAAATTCTTCTGATTTCGGCGAAATATCAGCCCACAACAAATATAACTTTAAATTCTTAACTGGACACATATCGGAATCCATACCTACAGAATTGCCATAACGAAAAATATCAGTTTTACTTTTCGGAATAAATATAGAAATATAACCTAATTCAAAAATGATATCACATCTCCGTATATTTAATAGCTCGGACACTCTCAAAAATCCCGAATAAGCGAGTAAACACGCACATATAATACGCTGTGAAATAACATTATATTCCTTAAATAATGAACTATACATTTTAGACAGAAGCTCAGAAGTAACTGGTTCCTTTTTCTCAATTCGTGTAGCTAATCGCCGTTTTGCACCTTCTAAAACATTTTTCACAACTAAATTTTCGGTAGGAGACGTTTGACTAATCATATTATGTGCCCATTGTATACTATAAAATGCTGAAATAACCGGACTAGCAGTGTGACTTTTCTGAACTAATGAAGATAAATATAGTGCAACGTGCAAAGATTTTGCCGGTAAAATATCACAACGAATTATGCCGTTATGAACGGCCCACTTTTTCCAACGGATAAATCCTGCATGATAAGTTTTAACGGTACTGTCAGCTTTAGATTCGCAAAGTAAATCCATAAGAACATCAACATTGGTATGCAGAGCTGGTGGCAAAAAATTAATCTCAGATTCATAGGCCTGCAAAAACACATGTATAAACAATAATTAAACAATAACAGAATCTTAAATGTAAAAAACTATCAACAGAAAAATACTTGTTAGTACATCTCACAAAACTATGTACAATAGTCTTAATGCTGATCATAAGCATTTGTATTTGTTAGCATATTAGTTCTCAACAAGGCCATTTAAAGCCTTAATGCCAAAATCTGAAACCAATTCAGATATGCATTGTAACGTTAGTACACAAACAAGGCACTAATACAGCCTTTAACATATCATCTGTAAAATCCAGATAAGCATAAACAGCTTCATAAACAAAATAGGTTTACAACCTTCATATATATCAGTATTATTCTCTGAAATCTAGCCTCAAAGCTAACATCTTAAATGTAAGATCAGTATTACCAAAAATGGCCTTCTTACTTTTACCAGGAGTATAAAACTCCTTACCGCTTGGTAATTCTACATATGCAGTAACTTGATCTGTGAAATCGCCCCCATTTGGGCATAACATAGGCCAATAACTTGCGGATGGCCAACAAGGAACAATCAATGTACCTACAGTGTTGCATTGTCTCATGTAATTAATAACACGTGGTATAAGAAATACAGGCGGTACAAAAAGACCGTTAACCCCATACCAATCTACTGTGAACGCATCAATACCAGAAGAATTTTCATTCCAAAATCTTGAATAAAATACCAGTAACTTGAAATTGTGGTCGGAAGCAAACCAATCTACTTCATGCGGGCCCCATAAAGATTCTATCAATTGAAAAATGTAATATGATATTCCCCAATCATCATGATCAACGATACGACTCAGAAAAATCAGCTTTTTCGTTTTGTGTCCTAGGTATCCAAACTATATCAATGTTGACATTGTACTTCAAACATGCGCTAAATATGTCCAACGCTAAATTCTGTAAAATAGTTTTTGTACTTCCTTTGCTAACAATGCTCACAACATTTTGGTTATCTGTAAACCATTTAACCTTTTTTCCGGATATAATGTTAATTAAGGACAGCAAAACTTTCTTTACCGCTGAAAGTTCCTTCCAAGTTGAACTATTACTACGTTCTGATTCAACCCACGTACCATGTGCAATGTTTTGTGGTGTTTCTACAATATAACCGCCAAAACCTGTATCACTAGCGTCACTGTAGATAATACTATGACATTCTTCATCAACACTAAAATGTTTTACATTAACTTCACTAATATACAGTTTCCAGAATTGTAACTGTTCAATACTAGATTCAGAAAGTTTAATATAAGAATACCAAGACGTAGATGTGTTCACGTCTATAGTTAAATGTTTAGTCATTAAATAAACTAAATTTCCAATAACTGAGTATGTAGATATTATCTGACCTACAACAGATGCAACTTTTTTCACATACACGTTTTTACGCCCAGTCAAACAAGATATAATTTCATCAATAGAATGTATCATCTTATTTATTCTGTTATCTGGTATTTTTTAAAAACCATTTTCTGTATCAATAAATGTACCTAACCAAACCAAACGTTTAGTAGGTTCCCACAATGACTTTTCAGCCTTAGGAACAAAGCCACTTCTAATTAAATCTAATTTAACTTGTTCTGACACAATCTTGCACATTTCTTGATCTTGTTCTATACCCAAACCGTCATCAAGATACATTATAACTTGCTTACCTTCAGATCGCCATTTCTTTACAAGCGGCATAGTCAGTTTAGTAAAAATAAAACAAGCTGTACTCAAACCAAATGGTAAAACAAGAAATTTGAAAAATGTAGGACAGCCATTAATGATCCATGAAAAACCTAAGTACTCTGTGTGTGGTTCAAAAATGTCAATATGGTGATAAGCTGAGTGAATGTCGTACTTAAACATGGAATAATTCAATTTAATATGCTGTTGAGCAGTCCTCATATCCTCAAATTTAACGCTCTGTTTCCATAAATGTTTATTTACCGCTCTCAAATCAAGTATCAATCTTTTCTTTAAATTAGACTGAACTGATACAGTAAGAGGATTAACAACAAAAGGTCGATTGTCACACTGAATTATTAAACCTCTATGTAATAAATCTTGAATAGCTGTATGTACAAAATCGAAATTTTTCAAAGCTGATAAATTGTTGTGTAAATACGTAGACGGAGGAATAGAATAAAATGGTATTTTATAACCATCTCTTATAGTATCAATTATATAGTCATAAGCACCAATATTTATCCAAAATTGTATATTTTCCTTCAGCCTACCCTTAACAATAATATTAGTACCATCTTGCTCATATTCGTAATAATCATGTGTAAAATTTTGAGCATACTCATTATCTAAAGAACTAATGTCAAAATTATACTCATCTTTTACAAAGCTAGTTTCTTTTCTGTGATGCTGCTGTCTTGTTGTTTGGGAAGGGGCAGTTAACTCTCCAGTGTTTGTACGACCCACAGTTGAAGCATGGTCCCCGTTGAAATTTTCCAGCGTACTGTTCCTGGGCATACGGGAAACCTCCATACCAAGACGGCTGGCCCCCTCGAAAGGGCTGTTGAGAGTTGAAGCTAGAGCTAGCGGTGGCAGGAATCTGCTGCTGTTTAGCTGCTGGTTTGCTCTTAGTCTTTTTCTTCCTAATGGCCCTGTTTTCAGTCCTGATAATCTTGGACTCATCTTCAAAATCGCTAGCAATTGGGTTTGCCTCGTACTGGCGAGCGGTATCCCACCCTCCATCAGAAGTATCCGCGATCTTTATGAGCTTATTTCTATGTTTAAGCCTATCTGTACAGAATGCAACAATGTCTCTAGCATAATCAACTTTGCCATTGTCAATAGCCCAAATAGCTTGGGTTAAATCTTCAAGGTTTTCTGTATTGTAATTGAACTGAATTTTGTTACCTTCAGAATGCCATTTGTACTGGGAGTCCGACTTCAACTTCTTAACTTGAGACTTCATACTCTGGTTTGTGCCATGGATTTCGTCGCGCAAACTATTTATCTTTTCACTTATCTTTGTGTCAACAAGAACTTCGATATCCTGCTTTTGACGATTCACTGCATCTAAAACTGTCCGCAAAGATATTTCTTCATGGGGTGTATCGGAATCCATAGTTACTATAACTGAGAAACACGTCTAGTCAAGTCGGCCCTGTCGTGCTGAATGGCTATATCCCATGAAGCGTGGGAATACAAATAACGGTCTATGGGCAGACAACCAGAAGAAATTAATTTCAATCTAATTCAGTTCCTTCAAACGGTTGAAATTACATTTCTGCAAAGTTAGGTTGAAGTCGGTCCAGTAGTTTAGGACGAGTTAACGTTTGAAAAAGTTTACAGTCGACGACGACAGACGACGATGACGGACGCCAAGTGATGGCAATAGCTCACATGGCCTATGGCCAGGTGAGCTAAAAATAGCAAAAAAACAGCATTTTGACCCCTATGTTCTATTTTTAGTAAGGGCGGACATGTTTTTCGACCAATCAATAATCCAAGCATTAATTTTTGCAGGATGCCCTAAGGAATAATCTTACCAAGTTTCATTTGATTTTGAATAGCAGTTTCAGAGAAGATTTTTGAAATAATAACATAAAAAAAGCCAAAAATGTCAAAAAAGGGCAATAACTCTAACATCAGTTGACAGATTTTCACGAAAATCAGCACACAAGTAGCTCTCATTATGCTGAACACTTTCAACCTGCCAGAATTTGCCGTAACCTAATTATTTTTGAAATATTTGCGAAAAACTGTTGTTTGACCCCTATGTTCTATTTTTAGTAACAGTGGCCATGTTTTTCGACGGATCAAAAATTGAAGCATAAACTTTGTGCAGGATACCCTAAGGAACAATCATGCTAAGTTTTATCCAAATCCATTCAGTAGTTTCAGAGGAGAAGATTTTTGAAATAATAACATAAAAAAAAGCCAAAAATGTCAAAAAAGGGCAATTACTCTAACATCAGTTGACAGATTTTCACGAAAATCAGAACACAGGTAGCTCTCATCATGCTGAACACTTTCAACCTGCCAAAATTTGCCATAACCTAATGATTTTTGAGATATTTGCGAAAAACTGTTGTTTGACCCCTAAGTTCTATTTTTAGTAACAGTGGCCATGCTAAGTTTTATCCAAATCCATTCAGTAGTTTCAGAGGAGAAGGCGTTTGAAAAAATGTAAACGACGACAGAGGACAGACGACGACGGACGCAAAGTGATGAGAATAGCTTACATGGCCTTTTAGACCAGGTGAGCTAAAAATAGGAGGTGCCCAATGGCATTATATGATAATCTTAGAAAGTTTCATTGGTTCAGGAGGAGTTACGGATACAAAAGTTGAACATAAGTTGAACTTTCAGTGGCAAATATTTCAGGACAAGAACCAGTTCAACAATTTATCTAATTAGGCAGCTCCCTTGATCCATCGTAGGTGGAAAGTGACATGAACTGGAGATAATCAGCAAAAGAAGTGGTGTTACTCTGGTTAAACATTGATTTTCTTCTCTAATTTTATAACAACCATAGTTCAGTTTTTTGGGTTAAGGACCAGTCAAGAACAATGTTTGTTTAAGATTTTATTTGCTGTAATATACTGACCATCAAAAGAAACGCAACATTATACACTATTTTTGAGGTGCTGGACTTTCACAAGTAATCCTCCAAATAACCTTAAATTGTTGTCAGTTGTTTGTGGAATTCTCAAGAAACGATGTTTTTTACCCAAAAACACAATTTCAAAACTTTATCCATTTCTTTTCATCATAAACTAAAACTTTAATGTTCAAAAACAAGATTTACGGCTTTTATCGCTGTTTAACTTTTGTGTGACAAAATTTGAACTCAACACAGAATTTTTTTTTTACTTTTTAAGTTGTCAGATCAACTGTAGCCGAGGGTTTTTGCTAACAAGCATACTGAAAGTCTTTTTTGAATTTGAGAAGTAAACAGTTTATGTGTAGCTTTTCAAATTTTGAACATGATAAAGAATATTTCATAAATATTATGGCCAAGTACTGTTGCGTTTCTTTTAATGAAATTCCATTTTTTAACAAATTTATTTTAAAAGGAACATTAAATACAATTTACAGACCTGATACAGACAATGAACACTTTGTCATAAAAAATCATTCTATTCAAGCATGATATATGGTTTATGAGTGAACTTGACAAATTTTCTACTTTATTCTCATTAAATAAATCCATAATCAATTAGTTTCTAAAGGTAAGAATATATACCAATATGGAGAATGGTAAAAAAGTCAGTAATTATAATCTGCAATATAAAAATTCACCTGAATCCATTAAAAACTATATTTCACAAAAATAAAAATTCACCAAAAAGCAAACATAACAAATATATGTTTTTAATTCTAATTGAATACTGAATTTGTTGTAAGTGATAATAATTTTACAAAATAGAATACAGGGAACACACCATCAACTATCAATAGGGGGAGAACTCGAAAATGGAAAGGTTAAATATGTCCAATTTCAAATCAACTTGCATTTAGTGGTCCAATACAAACATAAAAAATTAACAGGAAACTACATGAGTGAAATATTTCAAATTCAAATTAGATCTGCTTTTCGTGGTCTCTTCCAAATTTCAAAGACTTTGTGAAATACTCTGTTATTGAACAGAAACCTCAATTTTCCACATTAAAAAAAAACATAACTCGGAAAAGACAAAAGTTAAATAAGTCAAATTTGAACTCAATCTTTAGTGGTTATTAAACAGAAACAGATTTATTGACGTACAGATGTACATGTACAAGTTTATGTATGCAGCAACAAAAGAGGACCTCCTAAGTACCATTTAGACAAGATTTTTAAATGAATTTTCCTATAGCGTCCTATGTTAAACTAAGTTTGGCTGTGGCGGCCATCTTGGTTAACAGTCCAGGTCATCGGACATATTTCTGAAAGATAAAACCTCCTAAGGACCATTAATGCCAAGTTTGGTTCCAATTGGTTCAGTAATTTCATAGTAGATTTTTTAAATTCATCCCCCTTTTTCTATTTTTAGTAACAGCAGCTTTTTCCATTGGAAGTTGGGGATGCCGGACATAATTTATGAAAGGGGCTGCCCAAAGACCATTTCACCAAATTTTGGTCCCAATTGTCCCTGTGGTTTCATAGAAGATCTTTAAAGGAAAGTTTGCACCAAATGCCGTCTTTAATGGGCAAAAACTCCTATAAGGGGTCAATCAATGATTGTGGTCATGATGACTTATTTGTAGATCTTACTTTGTTGAACATTTTTGCTGTGTACAGTTTGTCTTTATCTATAATAAAATTCAAGATAAAAACCTAAAACTGCAAAATTTCCTTAAAATTAACAATTCAGGGGCAATAACCCAACAAAGGGTTGACTGATTCGTCTGAAAATTTCATGGCAGATAGATCTTCATCTGATGAATATAATTAACTGGTCAAATTTGCTCTAAATGCTTCAGTTTTTGAGATATAAGACAAAAACTGCAGTTTATCCCTATGTTCTATTTTTAGCCATGTTGGTTGGCAGGTAGGGTCATCGGACAAATTTTTTAAACTAGATACCCTAATGATGCTTGTGGCCAAGTTTGGTTCCATTTGGTCCAATAGTTTCAGAGAAGATTTTTTGTAAAAGTTAACGGAAGACGACTGATGCCAAGATGACCCGTTGGGTCAGTTGAGCTAAAAAGGTAACATTTTTTGGGCTTTTATATGGAGTTCTGGACATCGAATATACATTGCTCATATTGACTTTTGTATTGTATCGTCTACTTTGTCTATATGTGTGTATTGTAACATTCCCCTTGTGTGCCCATTCTTACGGAAAATAAAGTACTCTTCTTCTTCTTCTATACTGGCAGATTTTCTGCAGTTTCTAAAGTGGTCTGTAGACAAGAGTTACACCAAACAGTAATCGAAAAATCTTTCCTTCGTAAATTCATGAAAAATAAACACCGTTTGAATTTGAAATATATCAACATTGTCTTCACAGCCCAAGTATTTTTAGAGAAGAAAATTATTGCTGATTTTTGTATTTTTAGTAATCAGACAATATTGGTCAGAGATGGTGATCCTGAGATACAATTTTGAAAAGGGACCACCTTAGGACCACTCCAGAGATTTTTAAATATTTTCTGGCTAATTTTTCTCTCTTTAGTAGTAAGGATCATATTGTCAAACATATTTTTGAAAAGAACAAGTTCATCAAACTTTGGTCTTAATTGCCTGAGAAGTTTTAGAGGAGAAGAATTTTTATACTTTTTTCCTAATTTTTCTAATTTTAGTAACCCTAACATATTGGTCAAAGATACAGTCCCTGCGATACAATTTGAAACGGGATTAAATTAGGACCATTCTGTCAAAGTTTGGCTCCAGTGTTTTCTGAGGTGATTTTTTTTCTTTTAGTAACAGGACCATTTTGGTAAGAGGTGCAAACACCTGCACACAATTTTGAAAGAGAATCAAACTTTAGCTCTAGTTCTTTCTGAAGAAAAAAATTCTGGCTCATTTTTATATTTTTAGTTACTGAGGCCATTTGAAAGAGAAGTTGAAGTCACAAGAAAGAGACAACAACAATATATTCTTTGAAAGTGCAGAGATAATGCTTTCATAGTGATGGATAATGCTAGACCTCATTGTCTGCTGCCATATTCAGTTTGGAATGTTAGAATCATCCAAGATGTGTTTTTTTTTCACCATGGGCAGTATTCCAAAAATTTATGTATGTTATAAGTAAAGTCAAGAAATACCAAAGGGATATTCGAATGAGGGGAAAATTGAAACAACTGACAAACTCCGGAGAACAAAGTAGACAAGACATACAAACACTACATGGACCCCACCAAAAAACCAGTGACTCAGGTGTTCTGGAAGAGTAAGCAGTCAGTCTCTGCTCCTGCAGGACACCCGCCATGCTGCCATGTCAAACCCGATATGAGGAAAGGACAACATCAATTGAACAGGTCTTATAAATATTAATACAAATGAAATTTATTTGATCAAAATGGTTAACTTTTTATTGAGTTTAGATTAGTCCTACATAATGGTTAAAAACATTTTCAATTTGGTCTTAATTTATTTGACATTATTTCAACGTTAAAATTAAAGGTCACATCTGTATAAAATATATTTCATAATTCCTTAAGTTAATAAAATCAATATTTCTTTTAATTTATTACATGCATCTCAACAACTTTACTTTTTCTGGCCTAATAACGCTAATTCATACAAAATGAAATTTCTAACATTATCTTATGTTCAACAATTAAACCACTACTTATCTTATGTTCAACAATTAAACCACAAGAGTGGACACACAAAAATGTCTCGCGTGTCGTGTATTTCTAATGAAAGTAAATGCTATCAGTATTCGAAAAACAGAGCAAAACACAAAAACTTAGCTATAATTACTGAACCATGAAAATGAGGTCAAGGTCAGATGACACGTCAGTTGGACATGCAGACCTTACAATCCTTCCATACACCAAATATAGTAGACCTATTGCATATAGTATTCGAAAAACAGGCCAAAACACAAAAACTTAACTATAACCACTGAACCATGAAAATGAGGTTAAGGTCACATGACACCTGCCAGTTGGACATGTACACCTTACAATCCTTCCATACACCAAATATACTACACCTATTGCTTATAGTATCTGAGATATGGACTTGACCACCAAAACTTAACCTTGTTCACTGATCCTTGAAATTGGGTCGAGGTCAATTGAAAACTGTCTGACGGGGATGAGGACCTTGTAAAGTACGCACATACCAAATATAGTTATCCTATTACTCATAATAAGAGAGAAATTAACATTACAAAAAATCTTAACTTTTTTTTCAAGTAGTCACTGAACCATGAAAATGAGGTCAAGGACAATTTACATATGACAGACGGAAACTTCGTAACATAAGGCATCTATATACAAAGTATAAAGCATCCAGGTCTTCCACCTTCTAAAATATAAAGCTTTTAAGAAGTTAGTTAAAGCCACCGCCGGATCACTATCCCTATGTCGAGCACAATAAAATTACAAAGGAATTGATCATTTTATAATATAACCTTTATTATCTCCCTTTATCATACTTTTCAGTTTGTCTTTCTATATAGACATGTTATCAGGTTTAACCAAAAACCTGTGTTATTCATAAACACCCCATGCAATAAGTAATCTCTATATCAAAGGGAGATAATAAATCTTAAATAGTGAATGTTTTATTTACTATCAGCTGATTTTTGTAATATTTAAAATAGATAATTCTTAATTATTATAAATCATTAACAAATAAAAAATAAATACTAAAACCAATAATTAACTATGTTTTGATCTCATTCTAAAATTATATAATAAATTCCTCTGACTAAAATCTGTAACTGGTTCACACTGTGTTGTGATTCGTTGTTTCTTTGGCTCGGATTTTTTATTACAAATACTTAAATTTCTTTGTCTGAAAGAAAAAAAAATTTGGTAAAAGGTTAAATATTAAAGATGAAAACACGTTAGTGGGTATTCTAATTTCTATTATAAAGTATAAATAAAATAAACCTGCACAAGGTACAATTTACATTAATTTACAGTCGAACCTGGATGGTTAACTCGATATCTCGGCTGTGTCTAAGTAATTTCGCGGTCACGGCATAATTTCCATTTGTTCTAGGCATTTATACCTCTGATGACAAACAATTAAAGAAGAAACTACAAGCATGACATTACCAGTTTTGTTTTGCTTCGTTAGTAACATTCCATTTTTTACATTGACCGTTTTGTAAACATTTTTATGTATCGCTTCATTTGTCTAGTGCTGATATCATTCTGGTTTAATACTTCATTGTTACTGATCTGGATTATTCATCATTGTATTTATATTCTAAAAATAAAATATTAATGTTTGCCTTTTTCGTAAGCTGACAACAATAATGTCGAAGGAGATACAATAAATCATACGGGTTCACAAAACAAACAAACTTGTTGCCAAACTATGTCTTTACAAAATTCCATGACATCATGGCACACTCAACCTCAGATGACTCGAACCTTGGATAACTTGGACAGACTTTTGTAGTCCCTTCAACTTCTGACTTATTGAGGTTCGACCAATACCAACCTTCCTTTTGTGGTCATAAACCTTGTGTTTTAATTTCATAGATTTCTATTTACTTATACTAAAGTTATTGTGCAAAAACCAAGAAAAATGCTTATTTGGGCCCTTTTTTAGCCCCTAATTCCTAAACTGTTAGGACCAAAACTGCCAAAATCAATCCCAACCTTCCTTTCGTGGTCATAAACCTTGTGTTTAAACTTCATAGATTTCTATTAACTTATACTAAAGTTATAGTGCGAAAACCAAATGTCTTCGGACGACGCCAACGTCATACCAATATACGACCAAAAGTTCAAAGTTCCTAAAAATCTATGTAATTTTATAATTATTCCCCTTATAAACTGCATTATTAAATAATCTGATAAAAAAACCCTTCATATGGCAAATTTGGTACAACCAATATTTTTATGTTGCCCTGGTGTTTATAAATACCAGAATTTATATCAAAATTTATCTGGTTAATAATTTAATACAGATTTTAAAAGTCAATATGGAAACAGGGCAATATGAAATTCCATATGGAGCAGCAATTTGGAAACAGGGCAATATAGAATTCCATATGGAGCAGCTGTATGGACTGTTTAGATTATTTAATAAAAGTGTTACAAACTTGCTGATTCTGTATTGGCCCTGTATTGATTCTAAGGGCCTCGGGACCAATACAGTTAACCTTGAATCAATACAAGGGCTGATACAGAATCAGCAAGTTAGCAACACTATAGTATTTATCTGAAGGTTTTATCAGTGCATACTACATTTTCACTATTTTGGCAACTCTGCATTGAAAATGAAGTATTTAGATTAAGTATGAGTTGTGTACAAAGTCTATTTCTACAGGCAATATTTGCAGTTATCTATTGACCAAGAATTGCAGCAATTTGATGTTCAATTGGAATTCAATGTTAATGTAAATGCATCCAGAAAAATATTTCCACAAAACTCAAACTATTGGCTCCAAGAAGCCTATAAAGGTCACCTGGCAAATCCTCCTTAATAGTTGTTCTTTTTGTAGATTTTCTAGAGTACCAGTGTTCATATTGGTCCATTATCTGAACCATTTTTTTCAATATGTTTATGTTATGAAAATGGAAAGTTATAAAACAGACCATGTGATAAATTCATTTTAATTTACAGACAGACTGCCTGTAGTCAGTTATTAATCTAATTTTCAATTCTCAAAATTTTGGGGAAAAAGGAGAAGCTTCAAATCTTTTTATTGACAAGTTCTGACTCCTTATGATCGACTTGGTCAATGCACATTATGAATAGGAAAAAGACATAATAGTTTGGTTTTAGAAATTGATTGGTTTTGTCTCTTAGTTTTTTTAATGTTAAAGACGATCACAGGTACAGACCTTCTATGTTGTTGATAATATTGCACTTAATCTGGATATGGCCAATGAAATTGTTGTGATGCCAATGCTATTCACTGCTAGTTTGCTAAGATTTGCTTATCAAAACTCAAAGCGCTGCAGTAAAAAACCAAAGTTTGTCAATAATTATTATTATTAACTAACAATAGAATATCAGCCGAAATATGATAAAACCTGCCAATACAATACAAAATGTCAAAGTACGCCAATACGACTAGTCAATAAGGCAAATTGGACTGGTTAGGGACTAAAGGATCATATTGGACTAGTCAATACGACATATTGGCTGGTTAGTCAATAAAGGGTTTAATTGCGCAAGGTTCAGTCCAATATGACTTGCCTCAGACCAATAACTAAGCCAATATGGAAAACCTTACGCAATAATACTATAATACATACAATTCTCTGAAAGCTCTCCTAGGTTCTGCCTCAGGTATACTACTGTAAGAGAAGGACAAACAATTCTCTTCTGACGACTTCTTGGTAAAACTCTGAAACAAAACAACTTGATTTATTACATGGGAATTTATTAATTTATAACAAATATTCTATCAAATCAACACCTATATAAGTCTATATACCACTAGTAATACACTTTTGATCATAACCGTCCATTTCTATTTTGTTTTATCTTGCATTTTGATTGTCTTAATTTTTACAATTTATGAAATTTCAGAAAAATTTAAAATACAGTCAAACCTGCCCTAACAGTCACATTAATTAAGCGGCCACCTGCCTTCAGCGGTCGTCCTGGAGTCCGCCCAACGAGTTTTATATGTTAAGTTAACTTGAATATTCGGTCACCTCTCTTACCCGGCCAGCGGTCACAAAAAAATAATATCCTAGCTTGAACATTTACCTGAATTAAATTTTTCCTTTTTGACATGTTAAAAACATCATTAATTGACTTTCAAGTCATCTTTGATTAATTGTAGAGATGGAGTATCATTCAAACTACATGTATTGCAGCGTTCATATACAGTCGATGTTTTTTATGTTTGACAAAAATAATATCTTGACCATTTTGCCGCTCAGTGTAAAACTTGATTAAACGGTCACCTGTCTTATGCGGCCACTTTACCTGTGTCCCAATTATGATCGCTAAAATAATATCTGGACCATTCCGGACCAGATACCAAAATCCAGATTTGCCGCTCGGTGTAAAACTTGATTAAACGGTCACCTGTCTTTTGCGGCCACTTTACCTTTGTCCCTATTATGACTGCTAAACACAGGTTTGACTGTAATAAAATATATTGACTTTCAACTAATCATGACTGGTTAAGACCTGTTCATAACTGTTAAGAATGAATTACTAAATGTGTAACTGTCCCTGTGCCAGGGTTCTCACTATAAATTTTTCATGATGAGTCCTTTAAATGCACATTCCTGTATGATTTTCACGATTTTTTTTTATTGAACTAGAAGATTAATTAAATCATGTGCTGCCTCAAAATACTGATGAATGTAATTAAAAAAAAAAAATGAACAGATGCAGTGGTGCTCTAAATTTGAAAGAAAATTTGTTGCACTTTTTGACACAACTTTATTATTGCCATTTTATTTTTTAATATTTATTTTATCTATAATCCGTCCTATTGGCCTTGTTATAACACCTTAATACTCAATATTGACAGTATTGTGAATAGATAAGTCAATTCCACTAAATTTATTTTTAAAAGAGATCTAAATATTGTTACAGGTCGGTAAAAAAACACTATGGCCAATGAAAAATCATGAGAATTTCGATTGCCGCAATTTTCTAGATTAATTTTTGTCGTTTCTTTCCCCATCCCCTTTAATCTCCAAGAAAACAAAAAATGGTGGCTCGAGATTTTTTTCTTCGGATGCAGCTGATTAGATCTGCATGCTTCCCAGTCCAATTTTAGCACGTCCAGGACTCATGTACACGCCTTAACGAGAACCCTGTGTGCTGAACTGATCTAAACGTTTCGTTTTTCATGTAGTTTCATCAAAAGAATTTTAAAAATTTATCCCACTTTTTTTCTATTTTTAGTAACTGCAGCCATGTTGGTTGAAAGTCCGAAACTGAACAAAATTTTGGAACAGAGCCATATTCTGCAAAGATACATGCACAATGTCAAAAATGTCAATGTCCAAAGGGTCATAACTCATTAACAGACCACCCATAGCACATCTGCACAATAGGATCTAATAATTCATATGTGTGAGAGGAATGTGATTAATAACCGGGGGGTTAATAAGGTCATTATTTGTTCTGAAAAAGTAACCTATTATAAACCTAATACAGGACACATAGTATCTTCTCAGCTCACACAATAAACAGTAAAGTACTCTCAGGAATCAACTTCCAATCTTTCTTTTCTTAGTATTGTAGTATTGTATTGGTTGGTTTGCCTTGGTTTATTGGGATTTCATGCTTTTATATCATGGTAGCCTGTTGATGATGGAAGCCAGAGAACCTGTCCATTTCATGTATTCATGTTCTCAAGTAGGATAGAATTAACTCACCCTTAATCTCCGTCTTCGATCACCTGTATGACTTCCACCATTCTCTGAAAGCATAAATCATAAATTTACACAGAAATGATCAGTTTGTTTTCAGATACATTTACTTTAAAGCTTCACAATAAGGAAAAGTCAACAATGACATACCAATCAATCAATGTCACAAACATAACGAAGCCGGGACAAAAAAATAACACAAAAGAGCACAAAACACAAACACAACAGAGTGAAGATAGTCTGACCTGGTACAGACACACATCAGTGCAGGGTTAGACCAGTTTTGTGGGTACTCAAACTTACCCCTAATCTTTCATGTATGACACTTTGGTGTATAAAACATACTATAAAAGCCAATAAAGTATGATTACCAACAAGGTGACAGCTTGCCAGAAGTTTCCCTAGATACAACTTTAGTATCAATGTATTTAATTGTCCTTCAGAAGAATTTTAAATACATTCCCATACAGCCCAATGCTAACAAATTCAAACCCTGGCAACCATCTCATTTTTCCTATCAGCATCAAGACCCAACACTTGGGTAGTACAGTGCACTGATAATTTATAACAATTTCCTAATCAATGGATATGAGTAATTTAGGAAAAGATCTTAGAAAGTTACCAAATCAGAAAATTAACCATAGTAACAAGTTTACCCGAGAAGACGTTTTCAAAGTTCAGCCAATCGGAATTTAGAATAGAAGCTGGTGGCCGTTTCTTAACAAATGGAACAAAAGTAACAACATTTGGGAAGGATCTAGTATGTTCGATTAAATTCTTTTCACAGCTTCTCAAGAAGAAGATCTAAACATGTAAATATGAAAAGTTTACTGATGCCAAGTGCAAGGTGAGCTAAACAAATATGTAGTAAACCAAACAGATTCTGCACAGAAAACCATATAAAGTAAACTTACCAATTTCTCTAAGACATTGTAAATACTCCTCTTCTGCAATTTTTACTCTTAATTTCACCCATTTGGCATGACATGCTTTGAGGAGACTTTTAGTTACAAGTCCCTGTTGGAATTTATCGAGGAGATGACCATGCGAATATTTTTCCCATAAGTCTTTTGCACCATCGACAGAATTACATAACAGAGAAAACTGAATGCTGCCGTAGGAAATATCATTCATAGTTCTACCATGTTCACATAACATTTTTAAAGTATTCATAACCTCCATTGATTCACGTAAAATTTCATTAGTCTGTGATAATTCTTTTTTGAATTGTTCAAATGCAGCAGGTGTGGTGTCCCGTCTACGGATCGCCAAATACGCCGTCTTTGCCATTAGAAGGATCTGTTCCTCAACCTCCTGACAGGAACACAATGGTTTCTTTTTATTGGGAATTGGTGAAACATCTTCACAGTCAACATTGATGTTTAATTCACCTGTCAATAAAATTACACAATACAATAATACAATGTATATGCTTTATATTAAATCAGTCTTTGTACATGTATGATTTCAGTCTTTATGAATGTTGTCAATAATGCCGGTTTTCATCAATTTTCAAGCACTCTGTACTATTTCCATGACAAACGAAAGCTAAACATGTACTCACTGTACTATAAGGTACTTAACCTTCTTCAGTTTCCCTCTACTCATGACAGAAACTGATAAAAGCCAAAAATTATCAAAAGTTTTCAAGAAAACAAAATCTAAAAGATTTAAATTATTATCCCGATTGATACATGTAAGCTGTGATGGCAACATTTTTTTAATATAAAAATTCAGAACAAATCAAATTTTTAGCCTCTAAAGGTTTAAGAAAGTATTAGCGGCACAAGAATTACCTGCATAACACACGTAAGCCAAAAATGTTTACTTATGACAAAGATACAATCTATCCCCCACATTCAATCCTCAAATCATGGACAGGGCATATAGTGTTTTGGTCTGTGTGTATGTCCGTACATACATCCAGTTTGAGGTTTAAGTTTAGATTGAAGGTAGTTAATGGGATGTAAATGTCAAATCAACATGAAACTTTGTCAGTAAATACCTTAAGTTCGGAGCTATTCAAAATTTAGGCGAAATGAGTGGTGCACCCTCAATATCACAGTTGACTGATTATGATTTAGGTGTTTTTTTGGAAGTGGGGCACAGTGTCCATTGGTTGTTTGTTTAGTTGGGGTTTTATGCCGTTTTCAGCACATTTTGGCTATTTCATGGCAGCCAGTTTTTATTGGTGGAGGAAGCCGGAGTATCCAGAGAGAACCACTGCCTTTGGTAGGAAAATTTGCAATTCTTGTCAATTAAGATCAGTCGTGTGTCAATTCTCTTCAGCATGTATAGCTCACCTGACAGTCACACAATCAATCAATTTTATTTCAAGTGAAAATTGTAATAGACCATCTGTAGATTTTTATACCAAGTATCAGTTAATTTGGCTTTATGGTTTCAGGAAGATTTTTGAAATTTTGACCAATTAAAGAAAAAGAATTCATCAAAGCTGCCATATTAGCTGTCTGACCAGGATGAAATGCAAACTTTATAAAGGTCCTTCCACAGATGCTTCAAACCAAGTTACAGCTCATTTGGCTTTTCGGTTTCTGAAAATTTTATTTTTGAAATTTTGACCAATCAGAAATAAGAATTCATCATGGCAGCCATATAAGTTGTTTGACAGGAACAAAATATTCAAAATGTATTATAAAAGGCCCTTCCATGGATGCTCATACTAACTTTATGCTTATTTGTGCTACGGGTTTCAGAGGAGAAGATTTTTAAAATTTGTCAAAGCAGCTATTTAAGTTGTCCGACCGGAACAAACTGTGCAAACTTTATAAAGGTCCTCCATAGATGCTTCATACCAAGTTACAGTACAATTGGCTTTGCAGTTTAAGAGGAGAAGATTTTTGAAATTTGGACCAATCAGAAATAAGAATTCATCATGGTGGCCATATTAGTTGTTCGACCTGAACGAAATATGCACACTTTATAAAGGTCATTCCATAGATGCTTCAAACCAAGTTTCAGTTCAAGGGGTTTCAGAGGAGAAGATCAAAATGTTAAAGTTTACAGACGGACGGACGCCAAGTGATCGGCCAGGTGAGCTGAAAAGCCCATATTTTGAGGATTTTATGGAAATTATAGTTATGAAAATGAATTTTGGAAACTTTATGGCAAATCTGAATTCCAAGTAGTATGTATTTCATACTGTTATAAGAAATTCTGAATTTGTTCAAAATTGATTGGAATTGACATCAATGACTGGAACTTTCTAAAATTTATTTTTATTGTTTTTCATGACAAAAATTTAATTTCTATAATGATTTTAACAATTTTTGAACAATTCCAACATATCCAGATGCAGAAATATAAGATTCTCCTTCAGGTACGAGTGAGTCATGGATTTTAACCAACCGAGAAAGTTAAATTTTTGATTTTCAACACAGGAGCTCTAGCGAGTGTGTTTAAATCTAAAATTTAACTATCGAGGGTGGAGAAATTCTATAAACTACGAGTAAATTGAAGGAGAATCTGTTTCTCGTATGATTTTCAACAAACACCTCAAGAAAATGCCGTTGCTATGCATTTTGTTTACATGAACGCCATTTCAGAACTTCTCTAGTTTATCTTTCCAATAAATGTAAAAAAAACGACAGGAATTCCCATGCAGAGATTTAATCTATTGGAAGTGGTTTTGAATATTATGTATTTTTATCCCACTGACTAAACATGTCAAGAATGGGAGAAATAACGGTTTGCTTGAGATTATCCCACCTAAAGACTATGTTGCATTATTAAACAATAAACCCTTCAGGACCAGACTGACCTACAAACTTCACAACACATGTACCTGGGATTTAGGACAAGACTGACCTACAAACTTCACAACACATATACCTGGGATTCAGGACCAGACTGACCTACAAACTTCACAACACATGTACCTGGGATTCCAGACCAGACTGACCTACAAACTTCACAACATATGTACCTGGGATTCAGGACCAGACCGACCTACAAACTTCACAACATACGTACCTGGGATTTAGGACCAGACTGATCTACAAACTTCACAACACATGTACCTAGGATTCAGGAACAGACTGACCTACAAACTTCACAACACATGTACCTGGGATTCAGGACAAGACAGACCTACAAACTTACCAACACATGTACATGGGATTCAGGACAAGACGGACCTACAAACTTCACAACACTAGAGGTTCAGTGGGCTGAGCCTGTATCACTCACCTGACAAAATGCTTCTACAAACTTCCACTAATTCTTTGGTTGAATTTGCTTCAAAAGTTTCAGAGCAGATGATCAAAATATATTTTTCTCATAGGGTCCAAAGTTAAAAGTATTTCCCCTCTGGCAGCCATGTTTTTCTCAGATTTAAACATAATGAGCCAACTTTGTAAAGGGCCTTCCATACATCATTCCAGTACAGTTTTATTCAATTTGCTATTATAGGTTTAGAGGAGATGATCAAAATATGTTTTTTTCCATAGGCATGTATATATGTTAAACTATGTTCCTGCTGTCAGCCATGATGTTTGTCGCATTCGAACGAAATGAGCAATCCCTCTAAAGGACCTTCCATACATCATTCAAGAACAGGTTGGTTAAATTTGCTCAAGTAGTTTCAGAGGAGATGAACTTTAACATGTTTTCCCATAGGGTCCAATGTTAAACTATGTCCTGCGCTGGCAGAAATGTTTTACAGTGGATCGGAAAAATTTCAACAATCTCAGTATGGGACCTTCCATACATCATTCCTGTAAAGTTTGGTTAAATTTGCTCAAGTAGTTTCAGAGGAGATGGACTTTAACATGTTTTCCCATAGGGTCCAATGTTTAACTATGTCCTGCTCTGGCAGGCATTTTTTTTGGCAGATCGGAAAAATTTCGACAGTCCTAGGAAAGGACCTTCCATACATCATTCCTGTAAAGTTTGGTTAAATTTGCTCAAGTAGTTTCAGAGGAGATGAACTTTAACATGTTTTCCAATAGGGTCTAATGTTAAACTATGTCCTGCTCTGGCAGCCATGTTTTTTGGCAGATCGGAAAAATTTCGGCAATCTTAGTAAAGGACCTTCCATACATCATTCCTGTAAAGTTTGGTCAAATTCGCTCCATTGGTTTTAGAGGAGATGATCAATATGCAAAAGTTTATGGACGACGGATGGACGGATGCCAAGTGATGGCAAAAGCTCACATGGCCTTTGGCCAGGTGAGCTAAAAAGTGGAATTTGAATTCAAAACCATAAGGAATTAGGAAAATTTCTGGGGTAGGATTTAAAACTTTTGTGAAATATTAAAATGTTGAAAATTTGACAAAGAAAGGACAATAACTCCAAGAAGGGTATTCAGATTTATTACAAAATAAGAGGGTATGTTGATCTTGACGTGCTGAACATTTCTGCAATAAAACTTAACCTCTATCTCTAATACTTTTCAAAATATAAGACAAAATGTATAAAAAATTTGAAAATTTCACAAAAAAAAGGCAATAACGCCAAGATGGGTATTCCAATTAACTTAAAAATTGCAGGGTAGGTAGATCTTGCCGTGTTGATCATTTTTACCCCGTCAGATTTTCGATATCTGTACTGGTTTTTGAGTTATTAACCAAAAACAGCAATTTACCCCTATGTTCTATATATAGTAACAGTGGCCATGTTGTTTGGTCCTTGGACTCATCAGATACAATTTTGAAACTGGGTACCCTGGTGATGATTCAGACCAAGCTTAGTTCATATTGGCCCAGCAGTTTCAGAGAAGATTTTTTAAAAAGTTTATGACGGACGACGGACGGACGCCGACGGATGCCAAGTGATGGCAATAGCTCACATGACCCTTCGGGTCAGGTAAGCTAACAAGTACCAGGGATTCAGGACCATACTGACCTACAAACATCACAACACACGTACCTGGGATTCTTTTTCTTTTCTGTCGTCTCTTTGTTGGAGGTTTTGGAATAGGATCCTCTAACAAATCAGCCAGATATCCTTGTAATGTTTTATGTAAAGATCTGACAAATTCATAAAATGCCCTGTCTGATCTTCGTATCAGGTTGTTTAACAATTCCTCATTCATTGCTTCCCTGGTATTCTTTTCCTTGATGCGACTCACATCTGCTGTCGTGAGAACTTTATTGGCAATGAGGTCATTAAATATGTCATCAGGGATCATACTTTCTACCAATGTATCTCTATTGGACTGTAATTTAGATTTGTGTTCCTTACTCATTACTTTGTCCACTACAATAGATACATGTGTATATTATAATTAACATTAAATATTCATACAAAACAAATAGTATCAGAAATTTTACAAATAGATGTACAAGCTTACAATTCATCACATTAGTTATTACAGACTATATGATGCCAAATTCCATATCAAATTAATGTCCGTGATGTCAAATTTATACTCTACAAGATGTCAAACAGGAATTAATAGCTTCAAATTATCTTCAGATGATGGAAGTTACTTTTGCTAGTCACTTGTGACGGATCAGAGGAAATCAACATATAGAGTTCCCTATATTTATTGCATTCCATGGTGGTGGATTGGGATGACACTCTCACTGGGGGTTGTAAGATTACAATATAGAAAGCCTGACTGCAGATAAAGAGTGGGTAACATGTTTGGAGAACACTAATTGCATGCTGAAGACTTGGCCCCTCCTGTAGTTTTTGATAAAAAAAAAATGGACTAGGTAATGGCCACTACCATAGGCTAATTCATCTGTCCCTACCCAACCCTCTACTTTTTTGAACAGCAGTCAAAATTTGTTACCCAATGTCCCATTTCTGGTTTACTTGATTTATTGTTGAACTGGTTCTGGCACTGAACATGCATGAAATATCTTTAATTGGATGTTAAACAAACAACAATCAATCATGTACTATTTTTTTGTGAAGTCTTCATTGAATTCTATCAAAATTTAAAATAACTAATTTTGTATAAAGTTTCAATAAGGTCAAGGCGAAGTAACTGAAAGTATCCTACAGTTTTCTAATTTTGTGTCAGTATGTAAAATTATTGGAAAATACATTAGAATATAACATAAGAAATGTGGGTACCATTGCTTATTTGCTATAACCCTTTGAAAATGTGTTCTGAAGTGTGGTGAGCCCTGAATTAGTTCTTTTCATTACCATTCCTCAAAACAAATAAGTTTATTATCTAAAACATGAAAATAAATGTTATAAATACAAAATTTTAAACAAATTTACTCGACTTTTGCACCTGGAAGTTAGGTTAAGATACATGTAATACATGGTACAGCAATTTTTAGATGACTATGTGGTCCAAGTCACGGATCAAGCATTTTGGTATTCTTATCGGCAGTTTTGTATCGGTAAATCCAAAAAATAACAATGATGACAAAACTTCAAACAACCCGCCATGTTTTGACGTGGGCAACACGTGGTCGTAATGAATATATATTTGATTTGTTTCTTTCTTCTTCGTATATGATCGATGTTAATTCAATTTATAGGTAAAAGAAAAAGAATTACGAAGTAGAATATGTTAAATTTTGTAATATTAATTAAAATTTATCCTTGTTATATATAGGGAAATTGGAAGCATAGTTATACCGAACTTAATTTTGTTGTTCCTACATGTATGTCATAAGATGATAAAATTAAGTTAATATCGGTCACAATGTCAATCGATTCAGTTTAATTTGTAGAATTAAAATGTTCAAACGGTACGAATTAATTCCAATACCAGGCGGATTCTAGAGAATGATGCAAAGAGGTGTAATCAAAAATAAAAGTAACAATAATTTTTTAAGGATAATGAATACCGTCTTCACTTGCTTGATATTTTTTATTTCTTCATCAAAGTAAAAATGATGTTAGATGCTCAACTTGACGTCATATATGCATTCCCGTTATTTACTTATGTTGTTCAAAGAATTTACTTCTGCAGTTCAAAGAAATTGTAATAGTAAATTTATAATGGTGTACCGGTGATCCAAGTGTGAAATAAAATGCTCTGCTGGGCACAGCTAGATACGACCGCAGATGTCGAACCCTGAATAGTTGGGGCAATTATGAACACAACATTCAAGCTTGATACAATACTGAATTTGGATTGTGAATAAATATTTGACACAGCATAGGTTTCTGACACAGAATGAATGTTGTCTAAGAACTTAAAAATTTTTAATTTACCTATTCAAACCATATCAGTATTATTTGTTTTTATATATAAATCAGAAATAACCAATTTAAAATTTAAAATTGGGCAAACATATCAATTTCTTGCTATTGCGCAATACTGTGCAATTGAAAATTTCTTCAAATATTTGACACATAATAGGTTTCTGACACAGAATAACTGAAATAAAGAACTTAAAATTGGTCATATGATATGAATTTATATTCAATTTTTTGCTTCTTGTGCAATACAATATGCTGTGGAGAATAGCCCCCCCCCCCAAAAAAAATAATTTACCCCTTTTTTAGCTTTAATTTTGGACCAACTTGAAAACTGGGCCCATAATAAAAAAAATAAAGTACATGTTTAGATTCAGCATATCAAAGAACCCAAAGAATTCAATTTTTGTTAAAATCAAACTAAGTTTAATTTTGGACCCTTTGGACCTTAATGTAGACCAATTTGAAAACGGGACCAAAAATTAAGAATCTAAATGCACGGCAAGATTCGGCATATCAAAGAACTCGAATAGTTCAATTTTCGATGAAATCAAACAAAGTTTAATTTTGGACCCTTTTGGCCCGTAATTCCTAAACTGTTGGGACCAAAACTCCAAACATCAATCCCAACCTTCCTTTTGTGGTCATAAACCTTGTGTTTAAATTTCATAGATTTCTATTTACTTATACTAAAGTTATTGTGCAAAAACCAAGAAAAATGCTTATTTGGGCCCTTTTTTAGCCCTGAATTCCTAAACTGTTGGGACCAAAACTCCCAAAAACAATCCCAACCTTCCTTTTGTGGTCATAAACCTTGTGTTAAAATTTCATAGATTTCTATTTACTTATACTAGAGTTATTGTGCGAAAACCAAGAAAAATGCTTATTGGGCCCTTTTTTGGCCCCTGATTCTTAAACTGTTGGGACCAAAACTCCCAAAATCAATCCCAACCTTCCTTTTGTGGTCATAAACCTTTTGTTTAAATTTCATAGATTTCTATTAACTTATACTAAAGTTATAGTGCGAAAACCAAATGTCTTCGGACGCCAACGACGACGACGCCGCCAATGTCATACCAATATACATGTACGGCCGCAAAAATTTTGCGGTCGTATAAAAAGGTAGCTTAGGAGGTGGTAATACCATGGAGGTAGTACACTGTACATAAATTAAACTAAGCAAATTACTTGCATAATACTTACCTCACAAATAACAACACGCACCTATGATTCTGAGACGAATGTCTAAATATTCGTTTACACGACTATATAATACTTTTGAATGCGTTTTGATAATGAAGAGACGTGTGAATGCACAATGCGTTTTGAAACGATTCGAAAAAGTTTTGTGTTGCTTAATAACTGTATGTCTGAACACACCATTATTTCTACCTTAGGGCGACACCACTGCCTCTCCGGAATCAACCTCATAATAGCTATGACGTCAGACACCATCAGTCAGGGACGTAATACAATGACAAGGGGGTGTTATCCTTGAAATGGTTAACAAATGAACATTAGATGGCGTTCAATTACTTCGCCTTGACCTTAAGCTTAAATTTAAATTCTATTAATAATTACTTTTGTGTGAAGTAACATAGTGTAAATTGAATTCTAATAGAACAAATCTTTTTATTTCTGTCTTTCTTTTAAATTAAAGATTTACATGCATAATTACAATTTTTGGAATCTTTATCTTCATCTGAGTCAGAATCTTCTCCACTATCTTGGTTCTTTGACCGAGATGTATCGGTCGATCTGTTTGTTAAATTTTTCAGTCTTTCCCTCTGTTCATTCAACATAGATGTTAATCCACTTGACTCAGCCATTCTATTTTTATCAACAGGACTTGGACTACCAGATGCATACCCAGAACTAACACTAGCTGAACTTTTCAAATGTTTCACAGATTTACTTAATTCTTTGTACTGTTTTTCGAGACGTGATCGTTCTGTATTTTTCCTGGACAGTTTCTCCTTTTCTCTCTCCAGCTGGCGAATTTTTTCAATCAAATTTCCGTCATCTTGAAAGTCCTCCCCATGTTCTGAATCTCCATCAGAGTTATCTGCCATCCTAGACATAAATGTATTACATCTGTCTTCCTGGTCATTTAGCAGTATAAAACTATACATGAATGCTGAAAAACATGTAAATTTGTGACTTTTTTCCTAATATAGATCTGTTAGTTATGACCAATCATTTCTTGCTGTATAAACAAATTTATTGTAGACACGTTTATCTACACATGTAAAGCAAACAAGATGCTCACAGGAGCCTGTATCGCTCATGTGGACTATGTCCATCTTGACTGGCACTCTGGTTTCCAATTGGCTCACTGGTTTTAAACAAGATCTTTCAGTGAACTTTTCCATTACATGTAGGTCCTATGTTATACTAAGTTCTGCTCTGGCAGCCATCTTGAATGGTAAATTTCCTATAGGGTCCTATGTTTAACTATGTTTGGCTCTGGAGGGTATCCTGGACGACGGGCCGAGTGATCAGATATAATTTTGAAAGAGAACAACCAGAGAGAATTTTCCCATAGGGCCCTATGTTAAACTAAGTTCGGTTGTGGTGGCCATCTTGGTTTGCAGTCTGAGTCATCTGACACACTCCTGAAAGAGGACCATCTAAGGACCATTTCTGCAAAGTCTGGTTCCAATTGGTCAAGTGGTTTCAGATAAAAAGATTTTTTAATGAATTTTCCCATAGGGCTCTATATTAAACTAAGTTTGGCTGTGGTGGCCATGTTGGTTAACAGTCTTTGTCATCGGACATTATTCTGAAAGAGAACCTCCTAAGGACCATTACTGCAAGGTTTGGTTCCAACTGGCCATGTGGTTTCAAAGAAGACTTTTGAAATTCATCCCCCCTTTTTTTCTATTTTTAGTAACAGAGAAGATTTTTGAAAGTTTACAAAGACGATGAAAAAACTGTGAAAAATTGTCTTTAAAGGGCAAAATCTCCTATGAGGGGTAAAGTAACGATTTTGGTCATGTTGACTTATTTGTAGATATTACTTTGTTGAACATTTTTGCTGTTTACAAGTTTGTCTTTATAATAACATTCAAGATAATAACCTAAAACTGCAAAATTTCCTTAAAGTTAACAATTCAGGGGCAATAACCCAACAAAGGGTTGACAGATTCATCTGAAAATTTCTTGGCAGGTAGATTTTGACCTTACGAACATTTTAACCCCATGTCAGTTTTGCTCTGAATTCTTTATTTTTTGAGATATAACTATAAGCCAAAAAACTGCAGTTTACCTGCTATGTTCTGTTTTTAACCATGGTGGCCATGTTTTTTACGGTTAAGATAATAAAACACAACCTTCACACTAGACACCCTAAGGATCATTCCACTTAAGTTTTGCTGAAAATTGTTCAGTAGTTTCAGAGAGGAAGATCTTTGAAAAAGTTTACAATTGACGGACGACAAGGGACGCCAGACGCCATGTCCTTTTGGGACAAGTAAGCTAAAAAAGTGAATACAGGATGAGCGATATAAAATACATCTTCCAGGGAGGATTTTGACCCTTTTAAAATGGGTCAAACATCAGCCAAATTGGGCATTTTTTTATGCAAACATGTATGATCTATTTCCTTTTCAATTCAGAGCATAACCATTGTCCCATTGATGGGATGAAGATGAGTATAAAATAATTTTTGATATCATTATTTAGAGAACAATGGGTCATTCAAAAACTACACAAAATGCTTCTGATTATTAAACTGCATTAAATATCTAGTCCTATGAGAACATGTTTCAGAAACTTCTGGTGATATTGTTATGCCGACACAGATCAGAAACAAATATTGGATACGGACATGGAAAAAATTCGGTTTTAAAAACAGGTAAAGGCAAAGGAAAATTTTATTTAACGTCCGTGTGTACACGCCAACAATCAAAATAAGCACTGTAGAGCTTTTTACCGACAGCGACCATTAGGTAGATATGGGGTTCTTGCATTGTTGCAAGGCTTGTTGGGTAGGAAAGCCTGAAATTCCAGGCCGGAAAATTGGTGAAACCTGGGACTATTATACTAACGGGACTGGAAACCCTTACGCCAATCAGTGTAGTTATACTCAATATCACGGTCGTTAAAACGCGCACGAGACTTGACGATACGTCATACTGTTTTGACAGTGATATTGACAGCATGCTTTGATCGCATAATTTCTATAAGTTGTTTTTATAGTTATTTGAAAAGATAATCCTTTATGTAAACATGATTACTATTATGATAAAAGGTATTTCGATCTTTGACAGTTGTTATTAATCACCAAATTCTGCCTTAAATGTGAAAAACTGACATTTAAAAGTTGAAATTTTTCCGGATGATTACAGCGTGGGGACACTGTGGGAAAAATGATTTACAAAATTTCTTATAACTGTTAATTGAAAAGAGATACGCGAGTTCTGTTTGTTGTTAAATCATATTTATTGATTACAGGTTGGATTGACCTATTTTTATTGTCACTTTTTAAAGTGAAAAGTGGAATATAAATCTCCTTCTAATTACAACCAGAAACCACATGCAGGGCTCAAATATGTACTGCTCCTATAAAATTGGCTTCCTATTTATGTGTGCAATATTTGTAGTAAAACCAGGGCTTTTGTTGCTTAGTAATGGTCTTCTGGTGGCAAGAGCATTTGACTTTGTGAAAATATGTACAATAGGTTCCACAATCAGAACTACAAAATTAGGCCTTTCACAGCTATTGCTACCATATATAAGCATATTGAATAGGGGTTGATTTTCTTATAAATGGAGCTGAAAATGCTTTGCCAAAGTTTCTTCGAAATCATATATATATTCAATTTGTTAAAAGAATTAAATAATTCATATATTTTTAATTTTTTGTTCATTTAATTATATTTTTTATTTCAAATCCATCTATTTTAAAGGTATAAACATGCTGACATGTTCGCCGAAATCAATTGTTTACATGTATCGAAGGCTAATAAACCACGTGACACGATAAGCTGTCAATCAAAACAAAAAATCAATAATCCGCTATCGGGACAATGAAATCTCAACAGAGCGATAAGTTTCCAGTCCCATTTGTATAATAGTCCCAGGTTAAACCCAGACCTAAGGTAGGTGCCTGGAAACCTTGACAAGTTTAAAGTCCAACGCCTTAACCACTCGGCCACCTTGCCCCTAGCTGCAATGATGTAGTTCCTGTGATATCTTTCGACTCGGGAGATTTACACATATTTTGACGGTTGAAAATTTTCAAATACTATACACTAATATTGACTATAAATAAAATACCAAAATTATTAATGTTATTAACTTGATAATCTCATATTATGTGTTTTAAGGGCATTTCAAACTTTTAATCTTGAACTTGCTGAAATCAAAACTCCTAAATTGTCAATTTAATTTAATGTGCATCATGGATCGGCTGAACTTTTTATTAATTTACACAAATTTTGAAGTTTTTACGTATTAAAAGAGAAATCCCCGGTTTGAATATATTCCTTTGCTCCATTATGAGCAATGAGACCACTCTGTAGCTCCGTCGAGTCAAAAGATATCACAGGAGCTACATTATTGTAGCTACCTTCCGACCTTGCTCCACTTCACAGGGGAATGGGCTGCCAAGAGAAAATAAGACCACCTTGTGGCCTATATACTATAGTAGTTTCAGGGTTATTGGTAGGAATCTTTTTTATGAGTTTAAAATTCAAATACTTTTAAAGCTGCAATTTATTTTCAGGTTTTATAATAATGTCAATGAACACATGATTATAAATAAAACAATCCTTGACCTTACATCCCTTATCTGGTTTACAATTTTCATTAAGTTTATTGCTACGATCTATAAACCTCCTCCACTCCTAAATTCTGCTAATACACGTCGTAATAATAAACTGATATGTTGATTACAATATTGGTATACCAGTAAACATGCAGTATTTTTTTTTTTAAATTACAATACTAGAAGAAATGTTTATAGCAGTATTGCGATCATCAAATTACAGGAGATCCTTATGATCATTATCAAAAATGCCAAACGTCTGTTCTTAACTTACGTGGTTCAATTTTGGGAAATAATTTAGGGTAACTGACAACATTTTCCTCTGTCTTATAAAAACAGAGAACAAACAAAGCGCCCAAACATTTAGACCGGAAACGGACCTCGATTTCAAACAATTACCGAAAGGCAGTCGAAACACAGCATTTGAAAATACCGAAATCCCCCTAACTCGATCAAAATGTATGGACACAATTTTATTCGACTACAATCAAACCAAATAATGGTTATCAGAATTTTTTTTTAGCAATGCCCAGAAAATGAAAGGTTTATTTATTCCTATGAAATCACTAGCAGTAAATAAAACTGGTATATGGGTCATTTAAAAAAAAGTCCATTTTCCTGTCCACCTATGGTAAAAAAATATTCAAACACAATGGCATTATTTTTTTGTGCTTAACCAAAAGTTCGCAATTTTTCAAATCGGCACATGTACAATTAGAACGATTTTCTCCTTGCAATCCAAAATAAATCGATTTTGAAGCTCAATATTGAGCAATTTGCGAGTGTACCATGTTCATGATGTTTGCACATTATTTTTCAAAGATTTTTTGTATGTTTTCAAATCGGCAAAATTATTTTTTTGAATAGCATATAATTGAATTTTAAAAAGAAAGTAAAGTCTTGAAGATATTTATATATATGCTCATAAAAAAAACTGATAAATTATGCTGGCGTCCATGAAATGTATACATGTCTGTCCTGTTACCGGTCATGTTCAACTCTTGACGCCATCAACTGATCACGTGACACGTAGGGTCACCTGTACACTGTCTCAAATCGTAACAAAGAAATGCACGTCAGTTGTCAATAAATCTAAAATATCTAATTAAACAAATTAGTTTTCCAAAATGTTTATATCGCTAATAAATCAAAATTAAATTATCTTTCCAACCATATAATGTATTTTAGAATCGGTTAATGTTTGGTTACTTCAAAATTGATTTGAAAATTGGCAATTAAAAGATGCAGACATCGCCGTTATTTCTTTGTAAGAAAGAGTCATTTTCGCGTTGGGTCACCTAAGTTTTTAGATAATATTGGAAAAAATTTGCAACTTTCTTCAAATGTTTATATCAGAATACAAAGTTCTTAAAAATATCTATAAAATGATATAATTTTTAACACTTAAGGTGGTGATTCTAATACTTCAAAATTGATTTAAAAATCACAAAATTTGTGATTGAATCAAACATGTCGTCACTGACCGGATGTTACAAGATAGTTTGTTTACATTATGGCGGTATTTTCGATTTTGACTAAATAACTATCGAAATTGTTGTTGTCTTGAAAACAGTATGAATTTGTTATTAAAAGGAGGGGCTAGTCTTGAACAGGGTCTTTAACATTATTTCCAAAAACTCTTCGACAGTATTGCTGAACATAAATAAATCAGTTTGTTGATATTTAGGAGGTTGCAAACACCCCCTTTTGTATGCAATATTCTCGTACATGTTTGAAAGTACAACATTTCAAAATTATATACTTGTATTTTAGATTCAATTTGTTCATTTGTTGCCTGTCCAACATTACACATTGTATTCCAGATCAAATGGGGGTACTGGTCAACAAAGGCTATATATAAAGGGCAACAACCTCCTTTTGGTACGCCAGATTCCAGACCTTAGTACTCCCTACGCAAGGTGCAGCGTATCGTATGCGTCAAATAAATATTGACTGAAGTTTTATTTTAATTATACGGTATGCCAGATTCCAGTCTCAAAAGAAAATAGTATTCGGACTGATTCCATTGGGTAGGGGGTTGGTACCCTCCCATATTTTATGCAGTGAATAGACACTGGGACAGATTGACATTCTGAGGACGCATGCTATATCCCCAATCCAACTGTGATGGTAAGGGGATGAAAAGAGCAAAATACAATTTAAATTAACTTTTATTAAATAATTTTATTTGGCATTCATAATAGTCATATTAAACTTAACAAATAATAATACATAAAGTTTCTTTGGCATATGTCGTAACATCCTTACGACATCACTACATACATAATTTTATAATGCATTGATATGTATCATGACAAAAATGTTCATTTTTAGCAGTATTAAGATGAGAATTACATGTTCACACTGATAAAAGGTTCTAAACAAAAGACCACATCAAGGAAAAATTAATTTGTCGTCTCCACTAAGACATTTTTATACATATTTGTGATTGTCTTTCTAGTTAATAAAAAAAAAATATTTGTTTGCTCTGTCATACTTATGGAATACACTGTTAACTGATATTTTCTTTGAAAATTTAACAGTAAAATATTGAAATTGCACTATAGTGGTACTATATATATCAATTGCATCCCTTTATTCAATTGGTATTTTACAAAAAGGTTGAAAAATCCAAATGATGACATACAGCCCATGCAAACAACATTTTTTTTTTATTTATTACAGATTAATTAAGTGTATAAATCAACACTTGGTTCAATCCGAACATATATTAAAAAGGTTTTCTTTATTAAAGAATAAAATATGACTTGATTTGGCCTTGTACACATTCTTTACTGGCAACAATGAAAGACTTGGTATAAAAAAACACCTCACATAAACTATATATATATATATATTGCACCTCTAAATCACAATAAACTTTTGAACAAATCTATAAGCTTATTTCTATTGCGTATTTTGGTCTTTTTACCCTGTTTTCTATATATATAATCTTTAATCTCATTATCTGACATATCTTCAACATTGAGTTCAGTACACTGTAATACATTTGCTTCAGATATTTCTCTATCAATTTGCTTTCTTTTTGCTTGTCTAGTTTCACTGATAGTAGAGTCCCAAAAATCTGATTTCTTACTATATATCCTCTTTACTCTTGATAAATTTTCCACACTTGACAATTCTAATCTCTTTCGGACCTTTAAAGCATCTGTGGGACCATCCCACTTTGAACTCTTTCTTTGGTGAATAAGCTTTATAACATCATTATTTTTTTCAACTCCTTGATTAGAAAATTTTTTCAAAGAACCATACATCGAAATAAAAAAAGGAATATGATAAACTAAACAATGTAAGTATGGAGTTACATTAACTTTCAAATAACCTTTTCTGTGCTCACCCAATGACAAAAAGAGTTCAAGCCATAATTTAACCTTACAAAAAATCTGTTCACCTGTGTATGTACTACATTCTTGACTAAGTATAAACAAGTACAATGAGTAAAAATCTTGCCATAGTTTAACAACATTCTCTTTTGTATTACAATGGATTGCACTGCTTTCTAGTAATTTAACAGGAAGTGACTTTAATAATTTACTCTTCTCGGATCCAGATAAACTGGTCCACTCTATGTCATTTGAACCTTTAGGAGTCCATATCTTAAACGAAACTCCACAACTCTTAATATCATTTACAAGTGTATCTACATTACTAATCATTTGCTGATTACCAGATACTTTATCACCATCATCTTTGTCTTTTGCATCATCAATGAGATTGCGCAATAAGACATCTGTCACCCTAAGCATCAAGTGTAACTCATCAGGTACAATGTGATTCATGTCAACCTTAATTAGAGGAACATTTTTTACACCATATGAATTATTCTTGCTCTGACCACTTAAAAAACAAATTTGGTCATATGATCTTAACATATCTGAAGAATGATAAAAATCCCATGGTTTTGAAATGTCATGCCTATCATGTTTATGAACTTTACACCATGGGCAGGCATAATTACCAGTTGCACCACATAAGCCTAAAAGAATTTGTAAGAACTTCATGTCACCACAAACAAAAATTTCTAACTCTACATTGGTATCACCTATCAAAATAGTTTTGTTCTCTGCTAAGTCATTTAACTCTTGAAAAATAGGCTGACAAGTTGCCTTTAAATTTTCATATGTTTCTGAACAATTAACAACTCCAATTGTATGTAAATCAGTATATGACAATGAACAGCTATCAGACACTAATTGAAAAGAAAAAATTACATAATTAGATATTCTGCTCACTCGAGCACCATCACCAGAAACTTTGACATAAAATTTTTTCTGTTCATGACCATTCTTGGCAAAAAAATTTCCTATAACTCTTTCAACCTCTGATTTTAAATTGATCATGGCACCAGGAACATTCCCGGGCAATCTCTCAATGTGACAAATGCTACCTAAACTTTCTCTACACTGTACTATAATATATTTTCTTGGCATTTCATTAAAATACATTGAAAACTCATGATACGCAGCATCACTGATACAAAATTTATCACACAAAAAAACTATTTGTTTAATTCTATCCTTTTCTTCAGTACTTAAATTCTGGTAAGAACAATTTTCAACAGTATCGGGATGGTCTAAATTTAAAACAACACTATCCCCACCCTCTGAAACACATGATACCTTAAGAGGTTTAATGCCAAAAGTGTCTGCAAATGCCAGAGCTTTTTGTGTATAATTTTCTAAACTTTTGACTTTTCTCAATTTTTGTCTTGACTGGCATTCATCATATTTCTTACCAGAATTTATATACTGTGTTTTCTCAAGTGAATCAATATAGCTTTTCAAAGATACATTTCTTGATGTCAAATACTCTATTTCATTTTCATATTTTTCTAAGTTTTCATTCTTTTTCTGCTCAAATAATAATGCCATATACAATTCTTTACATTTACTCTCCAATTCAACCTTTTCTTTGCTAAATTCTAACAGTTTACATGATAATGACTGAACATCAAATAGCTCACTTTTAAAAATTGAAATACTGTGCTCTTTAACATCAAATTTTTGCCTTTTGGCACCACCTTTATAAACAGATCTGTATAAAGAAACAACATTGGAAGTAATTGATCTTAATCTACTCTCTAAGCGTTCAGATTGTTGTAACTGGAACACTAATAGTTGAGAATTTACAATTTGTACATAAGTTAAAGTTGTTTCAGTTTTTGCAACATAAAGACAATACAAAAATTTGCTACTTAAATGTAAAGTTAACTCAATTGCTGTTTCATCTACATTGTATCTATTAGCAACCTTTGGTGACACATTTGTACTGAAATTGACTTTATCATGAAACTTGGAAACAGGAGACAGTATGTCAGACATGACAGTTACAATGAAAACAATGCTTATAATATAAGTGACCATTGTTCATACATCTTTATGAGTACAAAACACATGCTAAAGTGAACACACTGATGTTGAAGCTGTCAAGACGAGTCGTTCTACTGGAACTTTCTTAGCAACAGCGTTTGTTGCTTCTGGCACATATACAGTTCTAAAGTAAACACTACTCTCAACCTTCACAGGAAAGTTTAACTGAACACCTTGTCCGTGGACATTAAATTTACAATACCAAAAGGGTGACAATACAAGTTTAATAGAGAATGTGTCTTTGTCTAATTGAGCTGTACTATCCGTACCAAATATACACCTGTAAACATCTGTAGGTAATGACACAACAACCTTTGAATTTCTAGATGCAAGTCTGCATTGAATTGCTTCTTCTATCAACCTTGAATATATTTGTACGCACTCTGGTGGTATTTGCGGGTTATTGTAGTTTTCAATGTCTGAGTCTGGTATGTGTTGTCTGGGTTCCCAGGTCACCTCATGGATTGGGTACTCCTTCCAATGGACACGGTACAATTTACCCTGAAATAATAAGAATACTTATTACATTTGTATAATTAAGTTTTTGCTAACATGAATGCTGATGCAAAGGTTGTTACTTTGATTGTCCTGGCTAACTAAAAATAATTTAACAATTTCATGTAAGTCTTTTAAGACATGTTTTGGCTCAAAATCTTAAATGGAAATTCTAAGGTACACAACCAGATGACCTTAAAAATCAGTTGAGCATTGCAAAGAGTAACAGGATTTTAACGACCACATCAGGGATACATTTAGGCAAGTATTGACATTAAGTGAGTGTGGACCTGTTAGCCCTTAAGTGTACCCATTTATGTTACGGACAGACAAACTGACAGAGTACAGTGGCTACTAGACCTTTGCATGACATAGGTAAAATTTACCAAAAGTGTTCTGTTTTGATTGTATAGTAGACTGATTGCAATTGATGGTTTAGCATGCTGTAAAACCCAGATTTAACCCAAAAGTTCAACTGAAATGCCTGTATCAAGAAAGGACTATTGCAATACCACCTGCTCTGATGGTGTAATACCTATTTTGCCAGATATGTTTTGGACTTCTTGATTAGAGTTTGGTATTTTGTTGTTACCCTTACTTTGTATATTCATGTTCGTTGTGCAATGCCTGTGAAGAGGACCCCAGTAATAACGGCATATTATTATGAAAAATGTAAAAATTTTATGGTCTGCCATTCTTGAATGGCTTTGTTTAAAATAGAAATGGTCAACCATGTCTTTACTCAAAAATATTTACGTAAGTTGTAATGGACAAAAAATCTGGAAATTATAATCCTATCGTTTAAATTTTTTTTTTAATTTTAAAGAAATTTTCTTAAACACTTCTTCTTATTTGTAACAAAAAGGGATATGTGTTTCATCATCAACATTCAACAATGCTTCATTATGTTTAACAATTTTCCCTTTTCATCATTTCAGGAAAATAACAATTTATTGTACAAGCTTTCATTATAATCTGATATTTTATTATTTTTATATTAACAGATCAGTGTGTCACAAAAACTCTCATATAAATTCAACTGTAGATATTAAAATTGCCCCAGGTGTACATACCCAGGTATTGTAAGTGACATTTTTATGGCAGGATGTATATTGTTTAAATTTTACCTGTATATGTACCAGTAGGGAGGGTTTACTTATCACCTATCATTAATGAAAACAAAAGTCTTTTTTCACAGTTTACAACTGACAATAATTCATGAATGTTTTCTTATAATATGTTTCACGTTACTTAAACATATAATATGTCTCTGTCCATACCATGCACAGTGTATTCAACACACTTAATTGTTATTTTTCTTATTTCAAATGATGGAACATAATAAATTAATCAGAAAATTACAGACTTTAACATAGTTTTAATGTATTCTTGGGTGTTTTGGGGTGTTCTTGGGTGTTTGTATGGACTTTTTGTACATATAGTGTTAAAATTTGCATTAAAAAAATGAATGGATAGATCACATCATTCTCGTACCTTGATGTACATTGTATATGTGTAAATGACAACAGCAAAGATAACAAGAACCAAACATTGATATACATGGACATGCGCCTTTCTTTCAATTTCAAATGTAGAATTGGCTTTAATTAAAAATTATTAACAGGGTATGGCATTGGATGGTGACACTGACAGAAATGGCCAAATATAAAAACAATCAATCAAACAAGGTGACTTAGATCATTTTGATATAAAATATAAATGTACATAAATCCTTCTGATATATTGAAAAATTAGTCTTTCATACATATGTAAATACCTATATCCCTTATTTTGAGTTTGATTCCCCTGAGCCCACATAAAATTTCCTCTCAAACTTTTGGCAGTATGTGAGTGTTAGGAGAGTACATGTATACATGTATACATGTAAAACTATAAAATGAAGGCAAAAATTACAAAAAAAACTTACAAGTACATGTATGACAGCAAGGATATCTTTTCTTGTTTAGTGAATTAAATCTCTTAAATTTTCAGCAAGTCCACTTCACTATTTCAGTTATACTTTATACATTAAATATTATCACACCTATCACATCCAAAATGAAAATACTATAATGTGATATAGTTTGACAGTTCTATTTTATATAGAACGATACAGGATATCCTGTCAAAACAAAAAAATTATTAGGGGTAAACGAAGCCATGAAACTATAATGAAAGTTGGGCACTAAACAAACACAACCATTCATATGTCATGTATGTGTTTATTTTGTTTCTTGACAATACCTTGATTAGTTAAAAATTGGCTTCTTTTTACAATATTTGTTGTTTTTATCATTTGAAGAACAAAACAATAAACATACAATTAGAAAAGTAGAACAAGAGAAAGGAAACAAAACTGTCAATTATGACATGTAATTAAAATCTACATGTATGAGTAATTAATTTTGAGAAATTGCTGATTAAAAATTTAAATGTGAGTGTTTAATATTATAATCTGTATTGAAATGTATACCTCAAATGTTTTAGTTACACACATACAATATACATAAACATTGTAAAACGTTTTTAAACACAAACAGTAGAAAACGGAAATACTTTATAAAGGAGCCTTTATAAACATGTTAACTTATGCTCTCTGTCCTCAGTTCTAATGACCATTTTAAAAAGAAGCAAATATTTTTTATATGTTGTTAAGTTTTCGGATTTAATAAGATAACCATTTTTTGTGACTCATTGATATTTGAAAATTTATCAAAAAGGAACAAAAAGTTTATTGATATGACCAAACAAAACATGAACAAGTTAAGCTTAATGATAATGACTTAGTGGTGACTCTGAGGAACACAGCTCATGACGTAAAAAAACAAATTATATACTTAATCTGTTTAATTAAATAGTGGTGCAACAAGATGCCACATATTTTGAATTGACAAGTTTTGCGCTTCCATGCTGTACCAAAATCTTGAAACTGTTTTTAATTAGTACTTTTTAATCAAGCTGAATTGTAAAAAAAATATTCAAAAATTCTCACTTTCAACAAAAATTAGAGAATGTAATGTCAGGTTCACATTTTTTTACAATAATTTGTAACATACATACATGTATGATTGCCCCTCAAATTATTTTGATAAATTCACTTGATCAAAGTATTTTATTTAAATTTCAATAAATCCAGTCAGGGTGGGCCCTCCAAGGTTTGCCTACAATATAATGAGGTGGTTACATAAAGGTTGGTTGGGAAATATTTATGCATTGCGCGCAGGTCACAAGAGCAAAAACAAATTTTTCATGACTTGTATGTAAACATTTACAGAACTGTTCTGGGCCTTTGGGTGTATAACTACCTAAGGGTCTATCAAACACAATCAGCAGATGAAAAAAAAAATATATATGCTTGCAAATGTTTTATTGCCAATCATGGATCCTGAGGGATATAGTAATTTACAGAGTGTACTACTCTTGCAGTCATTCACACATCCTTTCGTACCACATACATACACATTTCACACATCCTTTTCACACATTATTTTTTTGATTGATACATGTACATATTAAAGACAGAGTTGAGTAATTTACAAATGTGGAGGGGGGACCAGGATATTATGATTTACATATAAAATAAATAAAGTGATGAATGAATTATAATACAGGAGAGTATATCTACTTCAGTGTTGTTGTCTTTTCAGAAAGCCTTCGTGTATATATTTACCTACTTTATTAATTATTGCTTGCATTGATACAAATATATTGAAGATGCACATCCCTAATAAACTTTAATTTATTGAATGTACACTGAATGTATGATACTCAATTTGTTTTTGCTTAAATGTGAAATCATATACACCATTTTTTTTAAACTTTATTCAATTTGAAAGTGAGTCGGTCAAGTTCTCACATCAATACATTGCTTTTTAATAACCATGTTCACTATTTATACTGTGGAACTTTGATGGTTCAAACTGCAATGGCTTGAATATAGTGCATGTCTTAAACACTTTGTACCTTCACTCAGATTTGAACAAGATTCATTTTTTTAAAGCTTAAACATTCAGCTGATTTTTTATTAGTCCCTTTGGTGTTTGGGGCATGGAAATCAAACTATTTAAAATTGGAAAAAAAATATTTTTCATGGAATCTATTAGAAATAAAAAGTTTTATTATGTTTATGACCCAAACATTCGACATTCCTGTCTTGTTTGGAATAAGTAACCGTGTTAAGGAAAGCCACTTGTGGTCTTCGGACTGTTGGTAATACTCATTAAATAAATAAAGCATTAAAGTAAGTAACCATGTGCCTTGCGGTTTGTGGCAATGTGGAAAAGGACCGGAACAATCAAAAGATCAACAAATTGCCACTAACCTGCTAATAATTTGTACAAATAAATCATTCATCCAATACCGACTAATAGGTACCAAATTTGTCAAATTAAATTAAAAAGCAAATTATAATATATAATTATGCTCCAATATCCACACACACACATCTCAAGAACTTATATAAACATTATTCTGGCCTGTTCAATGATAATTTATAAATAGGCATGTGCAAAAGGTAAACAAATGGAATAAAGTTAGGCCAAAACAGTAATGTCTACTTTTGCAACATGCCAGGGAAACATAAACCTTTTAAAAGACTACAGAAAGAGGCATACATTCATTATTTTTTTTAAAGTTAAGATAAAATTTACCTCTATTGGACACATCTTTGTTGTTATGATTCTCTCTATTTCGTAGGTATCAGCTAACACTGTTCGATCTTTCTTCACGATCTTGTCTTTTCCGCCTTCTAACGTTTCGCCATAGTTTAATAATTTCCAGTTGCGACTACGGCCAGGTCGTAAATCCATTGTTTGTGTGATAAATAAAAATTTAATATCGTTCTGTCGTGTTTTTTCTTACCGGAAATTAACTTGCACAACGCCACCTAGCAGTATCGATTAACTCCCTTTATTTATCTACTGTTACCCATATATTATTCAGTACCAGTTCACAATTGACTGACGGAGTAATCGTTATTGATTTTGACGATGAGATCTCGGTATGGCAAAATTTGCAGAGCAATAATTTTTGCCTGCAAATACGAATATCTGCTATGATGAAATCAAAAGTACACAAGTTTTCCAAATTACAACCAAAACAATGGAACGTTAGAAGAAAGGGAAGCGACGTTATAACCAGAAAAGTAAGTCAAACTGATGGCGTACCCTTTCAAAATGTCTATCATGTTACCAACAAATTTATACATTACTACACCTATACGTTCTCAAAATGATCACAAACTGTTTGGAAACAAAGAACGCTAACTGAAAAGAAACCATACACCGATGTAAGGGGAGCTGTTATTTCGAAATATACTCAATAAACATATAATTTTGTCAATCCTGTTACTGTCTTTCCTGTTACCTTGAATAAAGTAACAGGATAGACCGCGATTAAGTATATGTATAAAAACCTATGTATCTTTAGACCTGATGAAATACTTGAAAATGAAATTAAACATTTGACATTCCACATATCTTTAAGAAAAAAAACAAACTATTATGCAAGGGGAGTTGTTGTTTTGCAATAGAATCAATAAACATATAATTTTGTCTATCCTGTTACTGTCTGTCCTGTTACACCAACTTGGAAACAGGATAGACAAATATGTATATGTAAACCTTCGTTGTCCGTTCCCGTTACCATAGAAAATAGCGTTTTACTAAAATTATACGTAATCAAAGAACTAAGTGTTGGGTTGATTCAAAAGTCCAATATAAGCCGAATATAAGGAAGTGCTTCAGTTGGTTTTGCGTTGATTGTATCAATTTTTGCAGCATTTGAAAATGTATTTTTAGATAGTTTTTTCAGGACGCAATATTAAGTGATATTTTTATCCCGTTAATGCAAAGAAATTAAATATTCTGTTATCGTTTTCTGAAGCTCCACTAACGTATCTTTGAGAAACAAACAACATGTTTTTCATATTTTTCCTGTTGATAGTAAAAAAAATTCTCACAAATGTGGTAACAGAATAGACAAAATTTAGCACCATCAGTCGAAAATGTGTCAATAATATTTTTATGATATGTCATTAAGAAATTGCATAATTGAGTATTTTGTTCAAGAAGTATCATACATTTTGCAAGTTGAAAAGTTGCCGGAAAAGCAATTAAATAATTTCAGTTCCGTATTTTTCCTGCTAAAGTATCATGTGGTATCACATGGAGTTCAATGGAATTTTTCAACTATCTAGACAAAAAAGGAAACATTTTAAACTATATCAGTTGTCATGGTTAAAAAATATTGTAATTCAAAAACTTGTGAATATTGATGTTATTCTGGACTTGTTGGTCATGATTGCTAGATGAGTGATTCAGTCCCTGTAGAGCCTTTTGTCTAGTTTATTTGTGTATATAACTAACTAACTAACTAATTTTATTCAGTCTAAAATCCATTACAGAGGATCATCACTGAAAAGGAAACAACATTCTACAATAGACAACATATCATACAATAACAAAAGACACGAAACACATAACATTCATATATAATTATTATGACCTAACCAATCCCTCTGACGAATTTCGAGTCTTCATACAATCTTCCAAGAATGAAAATAATCTGATTAGAACATCAGTTTCAGACGCATTCATTAAATATTTGAATTTTTCAAGTATATTCAAGTTTCGGAATTCGAATACAATTTCAGATATATCTGCGAAAAATAAGTGTCTTGAATTTTCGAACAAGTCGCACTCACAAATGAAATGGAATTCATCTTCTATTTTATTAGCATTACATGATTTACAAAGACGTTCATTTGGCGGAGTTTTTTTTGTATCGCCCCCTTTCAATTTCAAAATTATGATTTGAAATTCGCAATTTAGATAAAAGTTTAATATGTTGCCTTGGTACATTCAGTTGTGTATAGGTTTCAGGTTTATATTCTTTTTTCAGTGTATTATATGTGCGGAGTTTGTTATGATCATCAGAAGAGAGGATGGAAAAGAAGTATTTGTTGTATCTTTCTTCAAATTTCTTTCTTAACGCATATACGAGCTTGCCTTCAGACATAGTACCCTTATTATTCCACACATGAATAAATCCCATTGTTTTGAGCAGTTCAAGAATATGTTTGTTAAATGAACTCGGGCAAGTTTCGTCAATGCATTCCGCTGTTCTAGATGCTAATTTATCGTTATTATCAGAATCTTTGTATAGATATAACCAGTATTTTATAGACTGTAATATGACAGAGATGGATGTTGGATAGCGGCCTAATTAAGCCATTGAGGCTATATTAGAAGCATACCTGTTTACCCCTAACACGAATTTACAAAACCCGATATGTATTTTTTCCGGGATAAAACTGAGGAAGGAATCTTCTAAGGCGGTATTTTTATCGGAAGTGAGTTTTTTGTCTAAATTTAAAATATATGGTCCCCACAGCTCGCCTCCATATATTAAAACTGGTTTCACACACGAGTCAAATAATTTAAACATTAGTTGGGAGTTATTGTGATGACTCTGGAATTTCCGCTTTATCAGAAAAATTACTTTTAGTGCTTTTTTCTTCAAATTATCTACAGCGTTAGTAAAGGAGCCCGATGCTCTCATTAAGAGACCAAGGTATTTGTACTCTTGCACTGTTTTTATTGGCGTGTTATCATATGAAAGATTAACATTTTTAAGTAGCTTCCTCGTTTTATTGAAGACTATAACTTGGTTTTTTTCGGTATTTACTTTTAAATTCCATTCTTTACAATACAACGCAAGCGTAGAGAGGCAATTTTGCAAACCCTCTTGGGACTGAGACATTAAAATAATGTCATCTGCGTACATAAGACAATTACAAGTGGTGTCGCCTATAGTTATCGGTTCACAGTTAGGACCTAATCGGTTTGGGAAATCATTCATAAAGAGATTAAAGAGCAAAGGGCTTAATATGCATCCTTGCTTTACGCCTATGTTTGAACAAAACGGATCTGTTAGACCAGATTCGAGTTTGATTGAGTATGTTACATTTTTGTACATATCCTTTATTAAATTTACTATATTCCCATTGATACCTTGTATGTATAACTTCAGAAATAGATAGTCTCTTCTAACAGTATCAACGGCTTTCTTAAGGTCAACGAAGCAGCAATACAGGCGTTTTTTTGCTCTAAACATCTTATCGACTATAGCTTTAAGAGTATAAACATGGTCAATCGATCGGTTATTTTTTCTGAAGCCTATTTGATTGGTATGTAAGATATTGTTCTCGGTTACGAATTTGTCTAAACGGTTGCATAGAATTTTAACAAAGAGCTTGCTCAAGCAACTTGAAATTGCTATACCTCTATAATTTCCCGGGTTTCGTATATCACCGGATTTAAATATTGGTTTAATCATGCTTTCGGTCCAGCTACTAGGAAAAACAGTGGACTTTAATAAAAAGGACAAATATACCTAAGGAGCAATCAATAAAACGTAATCCATTGGACAGACAAACCCGGGAAGACAAACGAACAACCACAAGCACAACAAATAAATATTTTTAATATTAATATTAGATTAAATAGTTTACAAATGCACTGAAGCAAGTCTACATCACAGTGCTTTAACATTTCATTACTTATACAATCAAACCCAACACTTTTATTGTTTTTCAAGCTTTTGACAGCTTTTGAAATTTCCTGCATGGACATTTCATGGTCGAGATTGGAGTTATAGTTATTCAGATTTTCACACAAAGTTTCGTCTGTTAATTCATTGTCGATGTCGACATTTAGCAGGTTTTTGAAATATCTACACCATTCGTCAGAGGGAATGTTTGAACTCTGATCACCGCCATCTTCGGACTGTTTGAATTTGTTAATTATGTTCTAGTAGGCTTTGGGATTTTTATCTTCCATATCAAGAAGAGTGTCTAGTATTTTTGCCTTATACTTTCTTGTCTTTTTTCGCACAAGTCTCTTAAATTGTTTTTTAAGCGAATAATACATTTTTATTTTCTCAAAATCGCACGGGCTCTTTGAGATTGTGCGCGACATTTGTGTTAAATTTCTGTACATAGCCTCGCATTCTGAGTCAAAACTAGGATTTGAACGTTTACGTTTTCTTCTTTTACCGTTTCCCTTTTTATTAATCGGGATATTGAGTTCTATTTTTATTTTATCAGTTACGATATTAAAAATGTTGGTAAGATCATATGTAGCTTCATCAACTCCGTTTTTGTCTTGGTTGAGAATTTTGTTTTTGAAACTATTAGTGGCTGAAATTTTATCGTTAGAATTCATTAAGTTCATATAACATTTTTCGACTTTACAATCCCATTTAAGACCCTTCGGTGGTGTTCGTCCGAGTTTTGGGTTAAACACGGCATGGCTAAGCGATAAACACAAGTTGATTGGACAGTGATCAGAGTGTACAGTGAAATCATTTACAGTAAAGGAGCTAACATCTTTTAACATACAATTACTTACAATACAATAATCAATTACAGAGCTACCATTATATTGATGGGAAGTAGGTTTGCCTATTGTGTCCCCTAATGTTCTGCCATTTAAAATTTGGCTTCTTGTAGAAATGCAGAGGTCTAATAAGTTTCGGCCATATTCGTCAGTTTTTATATCTTTTTTAGGGAAAATCTCCTCTTAAGGACATTGTCAGCCAAATATGTTGCAGGGAGAAAATCTTGAAAGTTATCATTTTGATCATCTATTATATAGTCCGAATCGTTTTCACTTATATGGGCATTTAAATCCCCCATAATAACAGTTTCACCTAAGTTTGAGTATTTGCTCATATCTTGTTCTATTTTTTCAAAAATTGTTTGATTATTCCTATGTGATTTTGAGTAACTGGATTGAGCGGGTGGATTATAAACAAAACAAATATAAATATCTGATGAATATCTAAAAAATGCCTTTTCTAATCTTACCCATATGAAATCTGGGCTATCGGTTTTGAGGAGAGAGACTCCTTTAACTATTTCATGCTTTACATAAACTACTATCCCACTATGTATAGTTTTTCCTTTTCGTGATCGGATTTTTTTACTTAATAAGGTGTATTTATCGAGGCATAAAATATCATCTTTGTCGGCTTTAGTTTCTAGCAAACACATTATATCAGATTTTATGTTTGAGCAAAAATCTCTATCGTTAAGCTTGCAAAACCTACTTCCATCTTCTCTATAAAATAAACCATGAACGTTCCAATAACCTATATTAACCTTCTTTTTCAACATTAAAGCACTAGTAAACAAATAATATGGAATATGGGACTGAACAGCAGCACAAATACATTAACATGATATATATGAGTGCGGAAACAATTAACAATAGTGAAAATTTCTTGAAAATGTAACTAATGAAACTTTTGTAAAAGGAAGAATGTGTTGAATTTGTTGTGTCTTGATAAAGATTGAGTTCATAAATCTATTAAAATACATTTATAATTAAATAATGTTACAAAATTAATTTTAATAGTGGTTAGAAGAGAGATGTCATCTTGATAAAATCAATTAAAGTTCTTTCCTCCAAAAAGTTATAGGATAATAGATGTAAAATGTGGATTATGTAAAATATCTGACTAGATGTACGAAAAATGAGTATTGCATCAGTAAAAAGTTTAGAATGAGGTACATGATATGAAAAGGATTTCAAGTTTCCTTGAGACTAGAATAAAAGATAACTATACAGATATGTCAGAAAAAACAAACTAATAACTAATTAACTGTATATACACAATAGATTATCATGCTATTTGTTCAACATTTGCAGGGCAGCAACGGTACTAACGATCATTTCAATCATTTTGAGGTCAGTTTGATTAGAAGATTTTGACTCGTTTGTGACAGTTCTTAGATCAGCCGTTTTCTCTTCAGGCTGTAATGTGCGGATATGCATGTTGGGACGGCGGTTGTCAAACTCGTTGTTTACATTATTTCGGTGGTTGTAGTAGTGATTTTGTCGCCCTGGGTGGGTTTTTTCGTGATAATGCTGTTTTTGCCATGGGCGTCGATTGTCATAATGGTCTTGTGGATTTTGTCTACGGTTTTCATACATGGCAGAATTCGGCCTGATAATGTCATGCGGATTAACCAGATCGGTCCTTGCTTGGTGTACATCATAATAGTTGGGGTGGTCTTCATTCTGTTTGTACGCTGACCCGTTGTTCCCATTTGAATTCTTGCTGTGAAGTCCAAGAACCTTCGATAGAGCCCTCCTCATATTTCCGGCCAGGAACCGGGTGCCTTCTTGCTCGTTAATGTGTAGCCCGTCGCTTTCATAGAGGTTGAATTTTATCCTGTAGGTAGTGTTGTCGAAGTAGAAGTTTGTGTTGTCACACCACGCGACGCGATTCCCTAGTGTTTCATAGTCTTTCGTTAAATTCGGAAATGTCCTTTGACAAATAAAAGTTTTTACATGGAAGGAGTGGCGAAATGATAACAGTTGCTCCTTGGTTTTGAAGCTTTTCAACAATCTGGACGTACTTGTCAACTAAAACATGGATCGGACAGGATGTTGTCTGTCTTAAGTCATTTGTCCCCACGTGACACATCACAATGGTGTTCGTCAGGTCTTCATATTTTTCAACATTGTCTTCAAGATCTGCCAACGTTCCGGTTCTTCTCATTTCTCCATCTAAGCTAAGGTTCGATGTCAGCCGATTAATGTTAATGTATTTTGGAATGGAGCTATGGTGAAAAATTAGCCTCTTTCTGTTTTGATTAGATTGTTGGCTTTTCGGATTGGGACTCCCGAGTGGACTCTCCTTCGTGACGCTAAGTTCTGTTTCCTTCTGTTTCTTGGAGACTATCGTACTCCATTCTCCGTCTTGAAGGTCTTCTTTGGCAGTCAACAAACGGTCTTGCAGCTGGTTGATGCACAAATCTTTCTCTGTTAGTTTAGCATCTTTTTCTACAATGGTATTCTCAAACCTTGCTTCTTTTTCCTTAAGGATGTCTATTTTATCTTGCAACTGCTCCTCAGTTGCCTGAAAAGATCTTCTTGCACCATCGTTTTCCCGGTTTAGGTTGTCTATCTTGTCTTGGAGAGACCGCTTTTCTTTGGTGTAATTGTCACAAAGTTTTTTCTTTTCGGTTTCCAAATCATTTATCCTATCTTTTAAAAGTTTGATTTCCCTTTCGTGGGACCTCTTTAGTGTATCAATAGTTTCTTGCGGTAACTCTGTTTTATTACTGTTTTTAATTTCTTTCATTAAGTCATTGGTCAATTTTTTGAACTTTTCTGAGACTAGCGTTTCAATACTTTTGATGGCATCGTGTGTCTCTAGAATTTCATTAGCCATAGAAACCTGTTTTTCTTCTATAATTGAAACCCTTTGATGTATGTGTGTGGAATCAGTGTTATCTACATCAGCCTGATCTATCGCAATCAGTGTGCTGTCTGACACGCTTATGTTTTGACTATTTTCGCTGTCGGCTAGTGCATTATCGATCGATGGAGTAGTTTCATCACGGGTTATTACTGGGGGGTTCCCAGAATCGTCAATACATTTCAGATTCGTATTTTCATCACGGGTTATTACTGGGGGGTTCCCAGAATCGTCAATACATTTCAGAATCGTATTTTCATCGAATTGATTTAAACTAATTGTAGTTTTATCCCCTGTCGCTAGTTTATTGACAAAATCTAGAGTTCTTGAAAACTCTTTTGTACACCATTGCTTAAAACCTTTTCCTTGGATCATCACTTTTCCTGTTGTTGTGTAAACTATAACTTTGTATTGGAAAGAATCACAAACATTCCAGAATTGTCAGTTGAACTGACTTCAAATTCGGGTTTTTCTATCGACCCCTGTGTGACTGAGTCATGCCAATCAATTGTTACTTTGTTGTTTGTATTATTTACAATGAGTGATTGAGCAAGGGCATAGATCCATAGATGCATCCTTTCTTTAGATGTCACGAAGACGGTACAATTTGCGGCTTCTCTGTACAGAGTTAAATCTATTGTTTCGAAGGGAATGGGTTTTTGGTCCCGGCCGCTTGTATGTTGTTCAAGTTTATATTCGTTTGAAGGGAGTGTGTATATTTCTTTTATCTTGAAAAGTTCGTAACGTTCTTTGCCTTTTAGATCCGCCATTTTCTTTGTTTACAGTTTGTATCAAAGCGGATTTATTAAGTCGAATATTTAAATAGAATTGATGTAAATATCTCTTGAAATAATCACTTGACTGCAGAAATGAATGTTCTTGTTGTGTGTTATGAAATGATGCTGTTCGAATCCCATATTGTGTTAATTTAAGCTGATTTCATTTGTCTTACTAAAAAAACGTGTTGAATGGGTTCCAACCGGAAGTGAATATGTATATATGTTTTAGCTTCAATCTTATCGCGTTACCATGTATTTTTATGTTTGTAAATTTTAATAAAATGAAAAGATCAAAATTAAAAGGATGATTTTAAAAAAAAAACGAAAAAATAATGAAAGATTTTCCCGTACTTTTTAAAACGTTTTTAAGGTCTTGTTACGATATTAATCTACAATATTTTTTAACCATGACAATTGATATACTCTGTTTGATCTTTGACTAACATTTAAACAGGAAAAATACGGAACTGAAATTGTTTGGTTGACTCCATCTTACATAGCCATAGGATAGATGACATACCATATATACCAAATATCAATGAAATTTGTACAGTTTGAACACACAGATTTGAACATGTCTGTTCCTTTCAATTTTTTTGTTGTTGTCATTTAGCATAGATGTTTACTATAATGACCAAATATTATTGAAAACATTACAAGCTGAAATTTTGGTAGAGGAAAAAATTGCAGAATTAGTTTCATGCAGGATATGCAAAGGAACACTTTCACCAACTTTCATTGAATTCTACCTTCCAGTTTCAAAGAGGATGGTTTTGAAATTATAATCATGAATTGCCACAAAAAAAAATCTGTTCCACTGTTCACAACTCCAAAAACAGTCTAACACAAGTTCTTAAAATAGAATTCTGAGAATAAAGATGACGACGGACACCAACTGATTGAAATGGCTCTGTAAATTTGTTACATTTGTATATCCCTTTTCAATAAATTATTTGCAAACAAGCTGACAACTTCAAACAAACAACTGCATGTATCTATTACAAAGTTTGTCACATCAAGCACATGTTATAAAATTATCAGCAAAAACAACACAATTTTCTGATTATCTGGAGCACATACATAAAACAGATCCACAAGAGTGCATGTACTGAAATGTCTCACCTGTTTAATTAATTCCGTACACCTAATATGAAAAAATATATTGCTTATAGTATCTCAATGTAGAAAAATCACGAAAATTTAACATAAAGTTAAGGTCAGGGTCAGGTGACAGGTGTCAGACCGACATGTGCACCTTCAAATGAATATATAGACCAAATATCATTGACCTACCATGAAGAGTTAATCAGAAACAGACCTAATCACAAAAACTTAACATGGTCAGTGGACCATGAGAATGAGTTCAGTGTTGGGTGACATGTGTCAGACTGACGAGGACATATTTGGATGAATCCATACACCAAGTATCATTGACCTACCATGTATAGTTACTGAGAAACAGACCTAATCACAAAAACTTAAACTGGTCAGTGGACCATAAAAATGAGGCCAGGGACGGTTACAGGTGTCAGACTGACAATATTCACCTTCGAATGATTTCATAGATAAAATATCATTGACCTACCATTTATAGAGAAACAGAACTTATCACAAAAACAATCATAGAACTGATAAAAGTTAACACCATCGTCGTTGCCGGAAAAGCAATCCCTACGTCTCCCTATCCTCGACTTTCGTCCCAGCAAGACAATAATATACAAGTTCCTCTTTACATCTTTTAAAAAAAATCTGATACACTTGAAAAAATCTTAGCTGATTTTGGAACTCTTATTCGCCAACCCAGTCGTCAGACTTGTCTGACATGATTATTCATTGATTTGTTAATGCAAAATTCAAAAATAATATAATTACTAAGGGTTCATTCCTTATTGCACATGGTAGACCTTCTTAGCTGAAATTTGGCTGAATTCCTATTTCGGTATTTTTGGTTATGAGTACTTCTTGTTTTAAAGTAAGTTTGGTTTTTGGTCTTCCAAGTGTTTCGACTTTAATGCTGCTGATGAGAGGTAACTCCTTGAAATGCGTCATATACAGCATAGTATAGATTTACTATATCTAATATTAGTATCTTTAGATTGTTATTTTACAGATGATCCACACTTTTCTGTGAAAATATATTTGATTCCAGATTTACCATTTCTTGTAAAAGTTAACTTTAAATGATAGAAATTAAGCCCACTCTTAGCTATGACAGTGGCTGTTCTCAATTAAGGTAATGACTTTTGAATCTATAAGTAATTTCAATGATGGAAGATTTTGATGCAGTTTTTTCAAACAAGAATATTGATATAAAATACAATTTTTTGAATGAAAATCAGTTTTTATTTGACTTCTATTATTAACTTTTTCATTGACAAGCCTTTGCAATGCAGTAACATCTTCTTCAGCATTGTGAGCACCATATGTAAAATTCAGAAGTGTTTCACATAATTTAGACTGAGAATATGAATTCAGACTTGGATACACATTTTTAAACAATTTCAAAGTATCAACAAATCCTAAATATTTCTTTCAAATCTTGCAAGCAAATTACAATTGTCTAAAGCATTGTACAACACAGGAAAGTCATAGTTAAAGATGTTGTGCCCAAATATAACATTTTGTTCAGATTTTTCGAAAAACGCGATAAATTTAAAAAGACCTGACTTTATATTTACTGCTGGTACAATATTATTATGAAAAAAACAAAGAAACATTTTGAAATGTAATTCCAGCTGCCTTTGTGGATACTTCACATGATGGTAAACATAGGTTGAACACATTTCCTCTCCTCTCAATGCAGAAATCTGTGTTATATGTGATGTTCGACCTGTAAAATAATTATAGAATAAATTTTAACAATTCAGATAATTGATTCCTTGTCTTTCAATTAGTAATTAAAACAACAATAAAATCTGTGAACCAATGCTTATATCTGATAACCCTGCCCCCAACCTTTAATATTCTAGAACATTATCACTGTATATAAAAAATTCTGTGGTAAACAGAAAGTAGGTCTCAAATGGACCTGAAATCGTATTTATAGGTTTCATAATAAGTGAGAATTAAATATCGCTGCATATCAACATGAATTATTTAATTTCAAAATAATAACAAACAAGCCTGAGGCGAGTTTTTTTTATTACTTTGAAATTTAATAAAGAGTAAATATTTGTTACCTTAGCAACTGTCTAGTATCATTAAGATATATCTGTATTTTACACAGTGTAAAATATATATATTTTTTTTTTTTTTGGTCCTAACTTCACATTGATTTAGATTTCAAGATGGTTATAATCTGCAGTATTCAAATCAAATATTGTTAAAACGTTAGAAAAAATAAGAGAAGAATGTGTCTGCGAACACAGATGCCCCGGAAAAAGGGCATAACTCCAAAATGGTAAAAGTGACACCACCTAAATATGGAATTTGGACGAAAATTATACTTGACCTGTATATTATGGTTTTAAAACATTGTGTCAAAATTTGAAAACAATTGGTCATTGCACACTCAAGTTATCCTGTTGAAACCAAGAGTGACAGACGGATGGTCGGACGGACATGGATAACACTTAATGCTCCCCAGGCCTACAACAGGGGCATACAATTCTCTAAAAGTATCTGATACAGACAGTCAACCCACAACAAATGAAAGCCGCAATGTGATGGCTAAAAACGTACTGAGACCTGTAGCTTCAATAGCAAAATATATTTTAGTGTATTCTGTTGCATCTTACAGGATAAGTTGTAAGTCTGGTCACAATTAGATTACTTCCCTTTAAAATTTGTAAAGTTTGAAATGAAAGTCCATATCAACATGAAAAATAACTATAGGCAGTCTGCAAAAGAATGTGAAGGCTTATGAACTGGTAAGGAGATTAGAGGAATCAATGTTATTTACCTGTTTGATTTTAAGGTTATTCTGCGTAGTTTTGCTGCTTTGGTAGTGGTAACAGCTCTCCTCTTTGTAGCCTGAAGATCTCTGAGGTAGCTAACTTCTCTGTATGTATCCCAGGAGATAGACCTGTTGATACATTTACCTACAATGAAAATGATATTAAAGAAATAAGTACAAAAGTAATTTTGATTCTCAAAACAATGCAGGTTTTATATTTGATCCCAGAAGATGAAAAACCTACTAAATACAAAGTTGTTTCACTGTACATGCACACCTATATACTGTATGTCTCTTAAAAGAAAGAAATGTGACTGTTATAAAATAGACAGATAGCAATAAATTAAGTTTTTAATTAATTAAGGCTGTTCCAGAATTAAACACATGGGTGTGTGTGGTTGGGGATATAAGGGAGGCACTTTATTAAGACCCCCACCCCCATGAAATATTTTTTTAAATTTCACATACAATTCCTACAAAATTCGTAGGAAACACAGCCACCCAAAATTAATTATTTTGAGTGCAGCCTTCACCCTCCCCCAAGTTAAAATTTGGAACATCCCTTTTTGTATTAACATTATTTTACGTTCATCTTTGAAGATTTTTTTTCACTAAAATGGGTGAGACGATATCCAACAGTTCATGCTAAATAAATCTTTCCCTCAAAATGGGATTATATATGTACACCATGTAATTCGGTATCTCAGATTTGTAACATTCATTGCAACTTATCATTACATTGATGATGGTTATTTATCACAACTTTGATAAAATAATTTTGAAATTTTCACAGGTTGAAGGATTTAACAAAGACGTATGTGACCTGAAAGGAATCAGGAATGGATTCAATTATCATTAATTTCTGAGCTGTTTTTCTTTTATATCAACGTAATAAATAGTTTATCTAATTCAAGAATTGGAATTTTGAAAATATGCTATTTGTGACATGGAAACATTTTATTCAATAAGCAGTTTCAGTGGAGAAGATTTTTGAAAGTTAAACATGACAAACAAATTGAGAAAAATGTCTTTAAAAGGCAATAACTCCTTAACGGGTCAATTGAAATTTTGGTCAAATTGACTTATTTGTAGATCTTACTTTGCTGAACATTTTTGCTGTTTACTGTTTATATTTATCGATTATAACATTCAAGATAATAACTAAAAACTGCCAAATTTCCTTAGAATTATCAATTCAGGGGCAATAACCCAAAAATCGGTTGTTTGATTCGTCTTAAAATTTCGTAGCTGGTAGATCTTGACCTAATGAACACTTTTACCCCCATGTCAGATTTGCTCTAAATGTTTAAGTATTTGAGATATAAGACAAAAACTGCATTTTACCCCTGTGTTCTATTTTTAGCCATGGCGCCCATGTTTTTTGACGAAACAGATCATTCAGTTAAAGTTTGGTTGAAATTGGTTCAGTAGTTTCAGAGGAGATCTTAGAAATTTAGAAATAGTTTACACCGGACAGACAACGACGACGACGACGGACGCGAAGTGGCGACAAAAGCTCACATTTCCTATTAGGAAAAGTGAGCTAACAAAATCACATATATGCCAGTGATCTTGATTAAAAAAGAAACAGGAATAAGTACATTGATGGATAATAAAACATTTATTTGTGCCAGCTTTAGAAATATGAGAACAGCAAGCTTTATCTAGACTTTTTCTTGTGTTTGAAATTTCCTGGTTAAATGAACAACTACAGTCAATGTGGCTCTGAACAAGACCTTTTATATGGCTGTGAGATTTGAGAGGAGTATTGTTAGTGGCCTATGTACCATCCCAGTACTAAAGGCTTAAGGTTAGGCATGCATACTTTAATAGGAGTTGCGCTGACAAGCTGATTCAGTAGTGTTTGGAAATTTCTAAGCTCAAAGGGGCACAACTCCCACAAAATTTGGAGGATCAAAATCTCCTGATAATATGCGCAACTACATATAGTGTCCATGCTACGTTCTAAGTTTCGCAAAATTTAGTTCAGTAGTTTCAGAGGAGTTCTGCAGACAAGCTGTGTGATGGTCAGACTGAAAAGACATAAACAATTATATGCCTTCCCACGTGCACATAAATACAAATTTCTCTTAAAATGTTAAACTTTTTCACATTTTAACTATAAACTATGTACAATAAGGGCCCCTTTTCAGCCTTAAAACAGACAGAACAGCCAAAATATTCCAACCTAGGAAACTTGTACAGTGTACTAGTATAACAAATCAACTGAAAACATGTAATTTGTGAATCGTAAAATTGAATAGGCAGTCAGATATCCCATTTGTACATGTTAACATTTTTTACTCTCAGAAGTAAACAAAATCTGTAAAATACTAGTTATCAACCCTTTGATTACTTCTTCTGACAAATAAATAACACTTTGTTTAGCTAGAAAAAATATATCTTTAATATTTATTGTACTGTTTCCTTAAATTATTCACATTGTGGCTCATTAGAAATATGATAATTATCTTTAGGGAGTTTGGCGGTTGGAAGATAATTGATATTATTTACATGCAAGTAAATTTTTACAATACTGAATATTAATTAACTTGTACAAGTAAATATGTGTTTACCTAACCCAATAAAAAAATATTAATTTGTACTGTAAGTGGGATCTGACTGACAAGCAACAAATGTTTTAATCTACCATGTATTGATGACCCTTGTTATTCTGTGCTACGGCAGCAGCAATACGGTAGCCTTAACTTCAAGAACCACCATAAAACCTATTCTTTGGTGCTTTAGAGGCAACACTTTTATTAAAGCTCTCATTGCTTTGGGTGCTTCCTAGATTAACAAGCTTTTCTGGATTTTTATTGTATTTCTCAAATAAAGCTATAAGTGAAGCTTGAAAAGATTTGTCATGTAAGGGTTTCCCATATGGCAATGTTTGAGACCAGAGACCTCAATAAATCTAAACTGATGTTGCAATCGCTGTGGTCTCCAAAGGTATGCCTTGACAGTGCATCTAAATTTTGTTTAATTTCCTCTGGTTTGCCTTTACCTTTAGCTATTAAGTAGTTGAAGCATTTAATGAGGTAGCTGATAACTTTTTGAGAGAGGCAGGAATGTTTTTTCCTTAAATCATATAAACTGAAACTAAAAGGTTTTTTAATGTGGTTGTTGTCTGAGAGTTTTATTCTTGGATCAACTTTAGCCCTTAGTCTAGCAATGGTGGTGGTATCTTCATCTCCAATTAAGGCTGTGATTTTGGCCCCCTGTCCTATTGTGTCGGTAACCATTTCTTCTACCATGTCAGGTTCCATGGCCTTCGCGCTCCCACTAAAAAAATTTCTGCAGGTATGCTTTCTTATTATCTTGCCCTCATTTTCTGGCATATTCTGCAGGACCTGGACCTCCACTTGTAATTCAAAACCTTCCCAGTCTTAGCACCAATCATGGAGAGATGCACTGTAAAATAAAATAAGAATATTTATGAACACAGATTCCCCAGCTGGCGAAACAGAAAAAGGGACATAACTCGAGAAAGGTGAGAGTGATACCATCGAAATGCAAACTTGATCTGTGTTTTGTAGTAATAAACATTCTGTTAAAATTTGAAAACATTTGGTCATATCCTGCGGAAACCAAAAGTGGGACAGACGGTCATGAGTAACACTTAATGCCACATATGTGTGTCTTATGCTCAAATAATTTTGCTTTTAGCAATAATATTAACAGATAGACAGAATGTCGACAATAAAGACAACAACACTCAAGTTTTTACCGCAAAGTATCTCTTTATTTGGTCTACATGTTTCGCCTAATCGATAGGCATCATCAGGACAATTGTACAAAGAAATATGACAGTGAAGTATAAATCTTAGCTGTTTAACCGGAAGTATAAGTTAAATAATGGTAGTTATGGTGACGTTGTAGAAAATGAAAGTAAAAATAGATTAAAAAAAAATGAAATATATAAATAGAATAAAAGGTAAATGTTAGTATGAATAAATAAATAAAGTTTGTAAGTTAGTTCTTTCTTGATAATAAAATTTGTGTCTATTCCATAGATTTCTGTGTTTTGTTGATATTTCCCTGGTATATAACTGTATTGTTCTAGGCCTTGGTAGTGTGAATATTTGTGAAGTTTTTCTGCTGTATCCCAGTTCGTGGCGGTGTATATGTAATGTTGGGTTCTTCTTCCATTTCTTCTTTATCACTACTCTGCTAAAATTCCATTCACATGCTGCGCCCCCCCCCCCCAAGTCCTACATGAATCACGTTTTCCTTGTAAAGGGTCAGTCAGAATTAAGATTCGACATGCTTTTATTCTTCAAATAAACCATTCTTAAATTGGCAACACTCTTGAACCGGATTTTCTTCATGTTTTCTTTTTTAAATATTTTTTCGTAAAGTTTCAGCCCGGGAAAATTTCGATCCTATATAATGGCATACAAGCAAGGTGTGGCACACTTTTCTAACATCCAAAAATTTGAAAATTTGTTATCACTTTTTCCCCGCCATCTTTCCAATTTTTATCCCAATTTCCCACTTCCCGATGGTGTGTTAACCAACTCTCCCCATTTTTTTTGCCTATTTTTTCCCCTCTAAGGACATGTGGCAGTTATGGGTCCCAGAGAATAAGATAAGATAAGATAAGATAATGTTTATTAACCAATTAACGGGCCCTCTAACGGGCAATAAGTAACAGAGTAACAAAAAACATTGAAGAGGGAAGAAGTTACTTAATTGACAGAAAATTATAGACAACTGCAGTTACAACATTCACTAAAAATAAATAAACCAGGATTATCTAAAATATAGACTCGTGGCATATCAACATTTAACAATTTGCCAATAGAGTTTAATATATCAGGATCTTCACAACTGAGAATACAATATAACTTTTGTCTATCTGATAGATGTGTGAAGGGAGGAATTTTTGATGATATAAAATTAGACAGTTTTTTCCTCACAGTAGTATACTTTTCACACCTGGTCAGAAAATTTTCTTCGTCTTCAACCTCCCCAATGGAACAATTTTTACACCGCTTTCTTTCATTTCTGACTATATATTTGTAACGACCTGTTTCTGTCAAAAGTCTATCTGAAAATACACGAAACTTACAGAATGCTTTTCTATATTCACTTCTGGTTTTCACAGGAGTTCGTGTTGTTCATTGTTTTTTAGTTTTCGTTGTTTATTTGTTGTGCTTGCGGTTGTTCATTTGTCTTCCAGGGTTTTGTCTGTCTAATGGATTGCGTTTTTAGATTGCTCCTTAGGTATATTTGTCCTCTTTCTTCAGCAAAATCAAATATTTTTCAAATGTAAAATTACTTTTTAAGAAAATTTAAGTTGTAAATTATCGTTAGATTTTTGCAATCATTGAGATATTTCTGATCTATATGTTTTTTTTAACGACTTATTAAATCTGTATTCTCTTTTATTCATAAAATTAGTATCAATTTTTAATACTTTAAGTAATTTTTCAACTGATGAATACCAAGTTAGTTTGCTAGACAGATGAAGTTCTTTACAGCATCGGAAAGCATCCTGTAGAAGAGAAAACTATAATGCTGAAAGTATTGCCAGAGTTTGGTTTCATCAAGCACAATGACCCAAAAAATCAACATGTGTATCCAAGCTCTATAGTAAAAGACACTGATAAATAGGTATAATTATTAATACAAATTAATGAACAAAGTATAGATATATTGTTTATGTCTCTCTATTTGACATATTTAATAAATATTCTTTTGCACTGTTTAATACTTAAAATTCCGCAATTTAACTATCGAGATTGGAGAAATCCGATAATCCACTCGTAACAATGTAAGACGCTGTTTCTCTAATTTCATAACGCTTTAACAACTGGTAAACTTCATCATATTCTCCCAACGTCTTCCCGTTACTATGGTACCAGTATGTATTCATGCGAATCTTGTATTAAAAAATATCCGACGCTTTCTAAGTATTTAGCGATCATAATAAATACAAATTGTTATTAAACCTAATTTAACAACGCTATTGTAAAACACGATAGATTATTTCCATACGTCAGTTCTTATTTAATCCGGAACTATTTTTCATAGCGGGAGTTGTATGTCACAACAGCTGTCCACTGACTGCATTGAACTTTATTATATTTCAAAAATACGTGTTTGAGTTATGTAATGCATTATAAATGTAATCAAAATTTATGATCAAAGATCATGAAGTCTCCCAAACAAAAAAAATTGAACAGGGGTTCCACTAGACCCGGCTAACCCGTTATACCAAATTTCATTGAAATTGAACAAGGTTGAAATAATTTTATTGAAATGGAACAAGGTTGAAATTTTGGTGGGAAAATGGCAGCCATTTTGAAAAGGGCTGCCCATTGAACATTTTCTTTAACTCCAATCAACTCGGGATATCATGTTTACCCTTTATACCAAATTGCATTGAAATTGAAGAATGTCGAAATTTTGGCGGGAAAATGTCGGCCATTTTGAAAATGGCTGCACGTAGAACATTTGCGTTATCGCCATTCAACTCCAGATATCATGTTTACTGAATAAACCTAAAATCGTTGAAATCCAAGCAAGTTCACTTTTTTGGTGGGAAAATGGCGACCATTTTTAAAATGGCTGCCCGTAAAACATTTTCTTTAACGCCATTCAACTCGGGATATCATGTTTACCCTTTGTGCCAAATTGCATTGAAATTGAAGAATGTTAAAAATTTGGCGGGAAAATGGTGGCCATTTTGAAAATAGCTGCCGGTAGAACATTTGCGTTATCGCCATTCAACTCGGGATATCATGTTTACTATATAAACCAAAAATCGTTGAAATCCAAGCAAGTTCACTTTTTTCCACTATTGGCGGCCATTTTGAAAATGGCCGACATATCGTTTCCGTTTTTCTTTAATAAAAAGTTTCCACTTGTGCTACTGAAAATTTATACTAAGTTTGGTGAAATTCTGCTGGGCAGTTTTTGAGAAAATTGAGGTCGAAGGTTTTCGGTTTTTGGCGACCATCTTGAAAATGGCGGCCATTTTAAAAAATTTTAAACATTCTGGCACAACTAGGCATTGGGGTCTATCACCCCAGTAAGTTTCCTTTCATTCCGTTGAGTCATGTTCGAGATCTGCGTCGTTCACTTTTTTCCACTATTGGCGGTCGTTTTGAAAATGGCCGACAGATCGTTTCCGTTTTTCTTTAATAAAAAGTTTCCACTCGTGCTACTGAACATTTATACTAAGTTTGGTGAAATTCTGCCGGGCAGTTTTTGAGAAAATTGAGGTCGAAGGTTTTCGGTTTTTGGCAACCATCTTGAAAATGGCGACCATTTTGAAAATTTTTAAACATTCTTGCACAACTAGGCATTGGGGTCTATCACCCCAGTAAGTTTCATTTCATTCCGTTGAGTCGTGTTCGAGATCTGCGTCGGACAAGTTGAAATGGAAAGCGGAAGAAAAAAAGACGGAAAAATAATAATAAGAAACGGAGTAAAAACAATAAGTCTCCAAACTTCGTTTGGGAGACTTAATAATATATTTTTGAGTAGAAATATGCAGTATGGTTTAAAAAATTACGATATATAATGATTTTATACCCATAAATCGGGAAAACCTATCATAAAACCATAACTAAATATCGGGTCTATGGATTCGGTCTTGCTTTATTTTAATGTAATTGATATTGAAATCATTAAATAAATGATTGAAAAATTAAAATGAAAGAAATGGGAAGGAAATATGCTGGCTCTGGAGTTGCAAAGAAAACCCATTTGGGCCATATGCAAAACATGAAAAGTAAACAAAATACAATTGTGAAAATACACAATATCTACATAGAATACATAAAATACATGTACATTCAACAATAACATGAAGATATTGTATATAGTTAAGAGTCTCTTCCCCTCAGTTCTAAAGACTGTTTAATAAAAGAAACAACTATATCAATATCTTTGGGTGATGATGGGTTCAAAATTTTGTTTTATAAATTTATCCTAGTATTTTTTGTGTTTATCATTCAAGTCATCAATTTTACTTTTACTCAAATTCAAATAATAAGTGTTAATATTAGTTTTTATGTTTTGTCTTTTCAGTTTTGTCTCTTTTAAAGTTTGACAATAATCTATTTCATCTAAGTCCATTCTAGTATCTTCTGTTACAGATTTAGCGTATGTGAACCATGAATAAATACCATTGTCATCTAATATTTTTGCAAGATTGAAAAGCTTCCTTAAGTACAGGATTTAGTGTCTCCTTGTTGAGTCGTGAGAGGTACAACATTGAATGTGTTTTAATGGAGGAATCAATTGGGATAATCCGAAGTTCAGCTCTAACCACAATATTTGACGCACTTGTTATATAGTCTGGTATTAATTCATATACAAATAATACACAATTACCAAAAAGGTTGGTCAGTTCCGGGTGGAGAAATAACGAAATCATATGCGAACAGCCGTTTTCATAAGACCAACATGTATATATATTTTACTTTCATTTTAAATATTTGTGGTATCTATTTGTTCTTGTTTTCACAGAGACATATAAGACATTGCTTTTTCCAACCCATTTCCTTTTCTCACGATGAACCATATTCATATTTTTCCTGTTACTTTTTATTTCAATTTCTTTAAATTTTATTTCTTTAAATTTAATTGTTTACCCAAAACCTTGATTATTCTCATTGGTTAAAAATGAAAAAACTGCGTAAAGAAATTATTCATTATTACTAATTAATTAGGCTTACATAACGCGTGAATGATTGCTAATTTATTAGTCCATTAAAATATGACATAATTTTAATCAAAAATCACATTCCAGTAAATCAAATTTAAAAAAAATAGATTAAATTATAACATTGTTAAAATGGAATCGATATTTAGGTTGTTTTCGGTCTCTGGTTTCCGGTTCATGTCATTTTTATCGAGAAAAAAATCCGAAACATTTACTTCGTTATTCAATTGGTTTTGAATATTTTTTCAAATAAATAAAATACACATTTATCCACTTTCATTTCTTTAAATTATTTATTTCTTTGACCACATAGTGTATTTTTATTATGTGAAGCGAGACCCAAAGACTGACTTTTAGTCACGTACTCATTTGGATAATTTTTTCGATTGGCATAAAAAGTAACAACACTTGTTAGGAACCTTGATAGGAATAAATAGGCCAAGTTTCATATCAAATTCGATCAGCTATTGTTGAGAAGAAGATTCTTGACAATCGACCAATTTATAGAATTTTCCCCTGGCGGCCATGTTTTTTTACGAATCCGCACGAAAGTAACAACACTTACGTAGTGACACTACTGCAAAGTTTGGTTAAATTCTGCTCAGTGATTCTCTAGAAGAAGATATTGTTTCCCATGGGTTTCAACTTTGACCTCTGCTGTCGACCATTTTGTATTTTGTACTATAACCAAAATTAATAGTAAAATGTTCTTACTACACTTCCGTTAAAAAAAAATAACTTGTTACTTGCCATAAAAAAAGAAATTTTCAAGTCGAAAAAAAATTGACTTAGAGGTAAAATCCAATGCTAACAAAGGCTAGAGGTTGAAATTGAACTGTATTGTTACTGAATAATGAAATGAATGTTGACAAAAATATTTTATGACCATTTTATTTCTATCTCTTGTAATCAAACAATAATAGAATAATAATCAGTATCTATTGAATAACGACATCTTTTTGTCAGCAATGAATAAATAAAAAAAAACAAACAAATGTCGTTTAAATTAAGTTTGAAACTAACATAAGGTATGGTACGTACGTCTTGGACCTGCATTAGCCATGCGTATTTAAGTGTGAAAATAACTATTTAACAAACATATACATAAAATATTTTTTTTAATATAACCATTTGCTTATCATACCATAAAACACTCGTTCTTGCAAATCTGGCAAATACACTTTTGAAAGATTTACCTTTAGATATTTACACTTTACTTTTGACAAAAGGAAAAATAAACAAGGATAAAACATTGCCTTCATTCCCCCCCCCCTTTTTTTCAATGTAAAGTTTATAAAAAAAAAACGTTTAAATTGTCTTCCATGTATTCTAGAAAGCGAAAATTTTATTATTAAAATTAAAAAGGAATTATTTTTTTTTAAGTTGGTATTCTTAAAAATACATATTAGGGGTTCATTTTTTATTTCTTTTATTCTGGCTAAACATACACAGTTTTATCTTATTTCTCTAAATTGCACAATTCTTTTGCGAACACCTCTTACAAAACATTAATTATATCTGTGTTACAGTAAAACATAATTTGTGTATTCTTTGTTTTTTCTGTCGGCCTTTCTTGGTTTATTCATTTCAACTATTAATAAATATCTGATCTTAAGTAATTAACATTCACTATACATATACGACTAAACAGGCAGGTACCCCGTACGCCCCTCCCCTTTCCACAATGACGCTACAGAAGGCTAAATTATCTGATCCTACCGAACCATCCACCATTTAACAGTGGCAGTCAAAATTAGCTCCCCTTTGTGTCCCGTGCAAATAAACAACAATCGATAAGTTTCTCAGCCCCATAGTCTAACAAGATCTCCAAATTTGGATTTTTGAGCTAATGCAAACTAGACATATTATCCGCCGGGAAACCAAATTTTGACGGAAAAAACATTGGAAATATGTAAGGTAAAAAAAGAATAATGAGGAAATAATTACCTATAACGTATTTTGTGCTGATTTTCGTCTTGACATGTGGACAAAATTTATGAACAGTGTAAGAACGTAATTTCTAGGCTATACATTTTATTTTTGTTTATGAGAAGTCAGGATAAAATCTTACTTTAATTTTCACATACCTTATTGCACTAAGTGTGTTTTTTTGGCAATTTATTACGTATTTCATATTTTTAAGTGCATTCAGGGTCCTCCCACATGAAATATGTTAATTAACAGAGAAAACTACATGCATAATTATACATGCTTTACTATTTAGTTTGATTCTAATGTAACATTTCGTTGTAATCCGTAAAGTAATTTACAAGTCAAACAGTAAAAAAATCGAAGTAATCGAGCAAAATTTAACAATTTGTAGAAAATAACACCAATTCAAACATGTATTATGTGTAGAAATTAAATAAAATTTACATTTTTAATATATTCTTTATCCATGTTCAAATGTAATTACATCATATTACCAGTTTATTTTAAAAAGTCAGAATCACAGATTCAGAAAGCTTCATTAAACTTACATTATCAATTAGACCTTGAAAGATATATAAATAGAAAACAAATGCAGTCATTTGTCAGATGCACAATGCAGTACCAAATACTTCTCCTGTTGAGTACAGCTGTAGTACTGTCTGTGGCGACAGGGTACAAACGTAAGTACCAACTTAGAATAGGTATTTAATGGGTTCTCGTTTTTTCTTCTTCGAAGTTTCTGTTATGTTCTGACAATGTACTTGCTATTCCCCGAATATGCAGTCAATAAGTGTTTTATTATACTTTAAGACAAATAGTTTACACTACTATTCATCGGTCACTATTTAACAATGGACAGTTTCCAGTATATAGCAAAAGCATTCTTAAATATAATGCCCTGACAATAGCACCATCTTTTCATTGCCATTTCAATTTTTTCACTTTTTCATCTACAAATGTATGTTCTTATTCTCTATCAATGACATTTGTGGTATACAAGTATTAATAAGACTTCCGACACAAAACCCGATGTTAGGGTTTGTTTCTTTTGAAATGTAACAAATAAAGTCAAGAAATACTAAAGGGATACTCGAAGGAGGTAAAAATCGAAACAACTGACAAACTCCGGAGAACAACGAAGACAAGACCAAAAAAAATACATGCATTACAATTAAAAAACTAAAAACATATGAACAACATGGACCCCATCAATAAACCGGTGCTCCGGAAGAGTAAACAGTCCGTGCTTTCTGCAGGACATCCGCCATGCTGCCTATGTCAAATCCGGTATGAAGAAGGAAAAACACCAATGGAACAGGTCCATTTTCATTTGGGAAACGGTTTTTTCCTACCTGTCAACCGAGTCATAATGACGTCCATAAAACTTTAATAAGGTTGACTCCAACTTACGAGCAACATACCCCTGTCTGAGCAACTTTTCTGTCAGGAGCCGGGCTCTGTCTGTCCAGGAAGTGAACTCTGGAATAACGTATGAGTTATGAAATATATACTCTATACGCCGACGCTTCTAGAATATTGCCGCTGAAAAATGGGACGTTGACGGAAAGTTAAAGTCATCCTGTTTGTTGTAAAGTTTTGTATTCAACCTTCCTCTGGGGTCAATTTTGAGGTGAAGGTCAAGATAAGATGCCGACTTGGCAGTATCTGTGGTATCCTTAATTTCGAGCTCACAAAGTATGATTTATCTTTACCAATAACAAGGTATGTGTATCTGCTGTTGCAATTTTTATTTTGAAAGCATCGATGGATTAGATCTTTCAACTTCTCCTTCAGTTGTGAATGAGGAATGGTGATAACACTCATAGCTGCAATATACCTCGAAGAAACCCCAATATCCCAAAACTTAGCTCTGACGTTTTTTTTTTATCATTCTAATGACTGAGGGCATCTGTATCTGAGTCGCTATAACACTGGCGTAAATTTGATAATTGAAAATTTACTGTTTTAAAATGTTTCATTTATGGTAAAAAAAAACTAATATTTGCTTCTCTCGTCTGGACATTACTTGGATATATTACCCTTAGCATTTTAGGCTTTTGTCGGATTTTGAACGACAGATATGAGTTAACTCAAAAGTCTGATGCGAGGAACTATCCGTTTTGTGTGCATCAACATTCATATATATAATATTTATCTTACAGCCTTGATACGTAGGTGTCCGAGTGGATGGTATCGCTATGGAAAACACTGTTACTACTACTGTCACACGGCTGTAACTTTTCCTAAGGCTGTGGTGAGTACAGAATATATTTATAATTGTGTTATAAAAGAATAAATCGATACAAGTAATATAATTCTCTTTGAGATATTTTGACGTTTTATACCGCAGTCAACCATAAACAGTTTAGGCAACGGTCAAAACCTTTAAACTTTACCCAATTTGGAACTGGGCAAAGAGGAATGATGAAGCTTCATACCCAAACAACGCATAAATACTTTAGGTAAGAAATGTTATCTTGAGATAACATTTGTTTGGAAGATCATCTCCAAGAAGTTTTAATATTTGCGTTAATCAAAAATACCTTAAGCATCAAATTATTAACGTACAATGTGCACTTTTTAACTACAATAAAAACATTCCACCTCATATTAAAATTTGAAACAAATCAATGACTGGTTGTGTAACTATATAAATATTACAGGAAGGATGTAAGGCTAAGGGAGGCTATTTAGTGATGATAAGCGATGATGATGAAGATTACTTTCTTAAGAAAAAGGCAACATCTATTAGCGGAGGTGGGTATATAATGAATGTTTCATTAAAAATATATGATATTCCTCCCTGCCACCGGGATACGCAATCAATCACTGCCAAGGTAACTGTTAGACAATTTACAACTGTAACAGTTATTTATTTGTCCTTGGAGAATTTTTAATGTTTATTTCTTTTTTCTTTTTTTCTTTTACTAATTTGAATAGGTATCGTACTTATCTAATTACAAGTATTCGTCGTTTAATTATGAAATTTAAACAATTTTTAAAAAGCCATGAGACCTCATAATTGTTATGCTGTTTTTCGTCAATTGAAGACAAAAAAAAAGAGAAATCAGAGCAGGTCTATCTGTATATCACAGTAATCTAATACAAGTTTTATCTGACGTCAAACGACCTGGAATTGGTGTGGGACGCCACAGAGTACACTCAATATATAAAAATGGGAACTATTGTAACACTTCGAATAAATATAAAACGAAAAATCATTTTCGCCAACTTAGATTGCATGTTTTTGACTGTGCCTAATGAAAATAGACGGCACAACTTCTTCATGTATTGAAAGGAGTTGTCATTAATGTTTACCTCACCTGGCTCTGGCCCAAAGCACCATGCAAGCTATTGTTATCATTTAATGTCCGAAATCTTCTTGTTTGAAACCATATAGGCAATCGGAACAACACTTGGCAGCTATGGTCTTTATGTAATCCTCTTTCAGAACTGTATCCGATGACCCTGCCCGCCATCTAAGATGGCCACCAGAGCCGAACATTGTTCAACATAGGACCCTACGGGAAATTTACTTAAAGCTCTTTTTGTCTGAATCCACAAACTTAAGCCAATTGGAACAAAATTTGGCAGCAATGGTCCTTATGTGGTCCTCTTTCAGAATTGTAAACGGTTACCTCACCCGACATTCATGATGGCCGCCAGACCCGAACATAGCTTAACACATATGACTATATAGGAAATTTACTAAAAGAACTTATCTGAAACCTTAAAGTGGATTGAAACAAATTTGCTTACAGAGCTGTATGCGATGATAACTGCCAACCATCCAAGATGGCTGCCAGATCCGAAAATAGTTTATCATAGGACCTTAATGGAAAATTCACTGAACAATCTTCATGTTTGAAATATTGCAAGACTAGGGAGACAATTGGAATTTGACATGAAGGATACAAGATCTCGGAGCCTTTTGTTTGATAATTAATTACAATACCTAAAAACTGTAAAGTTTTTTAAAGAGAAAAATTGTTTTCAACTTCGAATCTGATGTCACACGGACCAAACCATTTCTAAAACAGGAATTCAGAGGAATAACACTACCAACAATGCAGTGGATAGAAAATAGCTTAGAGTGGTATTGTAGCTATTTGTAGCCATAATGGAAAGCCGCTATATTCAATGTTACAATTTTTCGTCCTTGTCTTTTATTTATGGTTTTTTTTTTTCGTTTTCAGCGTATGCACCAAAGGACAACTACTGGATTTCTGCCGTGTGTAAGAGGAAGCCATATGAAAACAAATGTATCTGGAAACATGACCACAACAGCGTGCCACTTGATTACACAGGATGGAATAGCTATAACTCAAACCCAAGTAAGGGTTGCGCCGTCTTATGTGGAAATTACCGTTGGAAATGGGATTACTACAGCTGCACAAAATCTACTGCATATTACATTTGCGAGGTAAGATTTCGGGTTTTATATCATGTTCTCTACAAAAATCTATTTTTTCTGAAGCGAAAAATAAAAAAGGTTTTCCTGCTATATTCTTTAATATTTAACATTGAAAATCAGTTTCTAATTAACATAAATTTCAAAAATATTTCTTTCAACTTAATGTCTTTATACATGTAAAAGTTACAGTTGTATTAAATTTAAGTATATTTCAACCTAGTATACTTCGAAATTAAAAAACACCCAAGTATGGTAAACATCTCCAAACTTTACCAACATTTCTAAAATCGACATAAAAGTATATGGAAATGCTGAAGTTGATCGTCGGATACCATGTCTTCAACAAAAGGCAATAAAACAAGTTCTTTTATTATATTATGTTCAGTCAGGAGACAACCTTAATGCAGATTTTATCAGCCAGAGTTTCAATGTTATTCTCTTAAGTGTTTTTTTACATGAATAGACAACAACCATTTCAGACGTTAAATTTATACTTACATGAATAAACACCAACCATTTTAGAACTTAAATTCGTACTTACATTAAATAAACGCCAACCATTTCAGAAACCAGCATCACTTCGTCCAATTGTGTCAAGTTCTAGCGATAGCAGTGGCGGAAGTAGTTACAAAGGAAAAGGATACACAAAGGCAAAAGGTTCAAGCAGCTCCAGTAGTGACGAAAAAGGCGGGAACAAGAAATACTACTAATTACGAACAACATGCTTTACTTCACATTTTTATTGAATTGTGAATATAAAGTTATAATACATCAATAAAGTTTACTCATAATTCTCTCAGTTTGTATTTTTGATAAACATGAAATACATTCCAGTGTGTCGCGTTTATGTAACCACCACATTATATATATATCGTAGATATATAACCAACTTTTTAGCTCACCTGGCCAAAATGTGGGCTAGCTTTTATCATCTCTACGTCCGTCAACTTTTCACATTTTGGTCTCATCTAAAACCAATGGGCCAAATGAACAGAAACTTGGTATGAAGCAGCTATGGAAGGACAACGTACATGACTGCCACGAACAATCCTATTTTCTCATTTGTCAAATTTAAAAAAAATCGGTGAAACCATATACCCAAATGACCTCAAACTTGATTTGAAGCATGTGTGGAAGGATCGTGATAACATTTGCATATTTTTCCCGATAGGACAACAAACGTTGTGCCATGAACAAATCCCATTTCTCATATATAGGTACTAGTTTACGGCAATTTACACGTGAAACAACCAGAAAATCCAAATTCCAAGGTAGGAAAAAATTGCTTTTGTGAACTATTTTACCATTTTTCTTTCTTTTTTTTTCTTTGGATGCTTGTTGCACATGGATTGGTCGTCTAGGTTAATTTGAAGATCCAATGTGAAAATTTAGGCATATAGATCACAGTCTCATAAGATCTCCAAATTGTTTTTTTTTTTTTTTTTTTTTTTTTTTTTTGCTAATGCAAACTGGAGATATTATTTCGTTATAAAGGATGTGAACTAATTCTTTATACTTTACAATATCAGCAATAGCTTATATTTCATTATTAAGATATATCATTTCTCACTTCGCATAGCTTATGTTGAAATAAATATATATTTACCTGCCCATGGTTGTATTAAAACCATAAAAATAGCTGTATTTCCTTCTTCAAAAGCAGTGAGGACTCTTTGAAGATCAGCTTGTTGGGCCAATCCCATCAAATTTGTCCACTCAAAAAAAAAGATTGGATCAAGTCCATTTACATAAATAAAACCACATATCAGTGCTTTATGAAAGTTGCTCAAAATTTTGGTCCAAAATAATTTGCGTGTGGAAATTGGCCACAGTTTTGCTGGTCAATAACAACTGAAATACCCACCACTGGTCACAAATTTGGCTATTTCTCGTTTTAAATGGTCCATTTTATATTATAAGTTATGGTCAGTTGTTTTACGGTGAAAAATGTGCACATAGAAATTATACAATAGCCACTACTATACTCAACAACAGTTGTTTGGTAACACTGCTTTAAGAAATGTATAAATTTTAAACGGTTTATGTAAACAAAAATAACATTTTAATTCAAAGTATAATATAAAAGTGCAATTATTAATATCATTCTTTTAATATAATACATCCTTCATATGTATATGAAGTTTTAACTCGTAACAAATTTATTGACAATTAATAGTGCGTTGCGTACGTTATTCAGTGTAGAACTTATGTGAGTAATTTTCATCCTTAAATTAAATACTTACCCAGTTTTTGTCCATCGTAGTATATCTCAGAAACGTCCGACAGAGTAGTTAAGCCAAGATTGATAAAGCCTTCTGGAAATTATGTTATTAGGAAACCCACCCATATTTTATTGGGGATTTCAAAAACCCTTGGAATTTTTATTCGTTTTTTCTGTCTGAGGATAAGGTTGTGAATGAGTGGCTAAGGGACCAGGGACTCTTACTTAAGTCATTTGAATGTATCAATTGTCAAGTGCCATGCCGAATACCCGAGAGATCCAACAAAAATGGAGGTCAGCCTTTTAGGTGCACAAAGAATAAGAATCACGAATTCCCAATGTTTAAAAACTCATATTTCGATAAATGCCACGCAAATTGTAGAGATATATTGCAATTCATCAAAAACTATTTGGAGAAATCATCATTATTACAATGCTCAGTGTCTGCTGGGGTTTCCTACAGAAGTACCGCCGTATCATGGGCGAAGTGGAGAAATCATTATTATTACTATGCTCAGTGTTTGCTGGGATTTCCTACAGAAGTACCGCCGTATCATGGGCGAAGTGGAGAAATCATTATTACAATTCTCAGTGTCTGCTGGGGTTTCCTACAGAAGTACCGCCGTATCATGGGCGAAGTGGAGAAATCATCATTATTACTATGCTCAGTGTCTGCTTGGATTTCCTACAGAAGTACCGCCGTATCATGGGCGAAGTGGAGAAATCATCATTATTACAATGCTCACTGTCTGCTGGGGTTTCCTACAGAAGTACCGCCGTATCATGGGCGAAGAGGAGAAATCATCATTATTACAATGCTCAGTGTCTGCTGGGGTTTCCTACAGAAGTACCGCCGTATCATGGGCGAAGTGGAGAAATCATCATTATTACTATACTCAGTGTCTGCTAGGATTTCCTACAGAAGTACCGCCGTATCATGGGCGAAGTGGAGAAATCATCATTATTACAATGCTCAGTGTCTGCTGGGGTTTCCTACAGAAGTACCGCCGTATCATGGGCGAAGTGGAGAAATCATCATTATTACAATGCTCAGTGTCTGCTGGGGTTTCCTACAGAAGTACCGCCGTATCATGGGCGAAGTGGAGAAATCATCATTATTACAATGCTCAGTGTCTGCTGGGGTTTCCTACAGAAGTACCGCCGTATCATGGGCGAAGTGGAGAAATCATCATTATTACAATGCTCACTGTCTGCTGGGGTTTCCTACAGAAGTACCGCCGTATCATGGGCGAAGTGGAGAAATCATCATTATTACAATGCTCAGTGTCTGCTGGGGTTTCCTACAGAAGTACCGCCGTATCATGGGCGAAGTGGAGAAATCATCATTATTACAATGCTCAGTGTCTGCTGGGGTTTCCTACAGAAGTACCGCCGTATCATGGGCGAAGTGGAGAAATCATCATTATTACTATGCTCAGTGTCTGCTGGGATTTCCTACAGAAGTACCGCCGTATCATGGGCGAAGTGGAGAAATCATCATTATTACTATGCTCAGTGTCTGCTGGGATTTCCTACAGAAGTACCGCCGTATCATTGGCGAAGAGGAGAAATCATCATTATTACAATGCTCAGTGTCTGCTGGGGTTTCTTACAGAAGTACCGCCGTATCATGGGCGAAGTGGAGAAATCATCATTATAACTATGCTCAGTGTCTGCTGGGATTTCCTACAGAAGTACCGCCGTATCATGGGCGAAGTGGAGAAATCATCATTATTACTATGCTCAGTGTCTGCTGGGATTTCCTACAGAAGTACCGCCGTATCATTGGCGAAGAGGAGAAATCATCATTATTACAATGCTCAGTGTCTGCTGGGGTTTCTTACAGAAGTACCGCCGTATCATGGGCGAAGTGGAGAAATCATCATTATTACTATGCTCAGTGTCTGCTGGGATTTCCTACAGAAGTACCGCCGTATCATGGGCGAAGTAGAGAAATCATCATTATTACAATGCTCAGTGTCTGCTGGGGTTTCCTACAGAAGTACCGCCGTATCATGGGCGAAGTGGAGAAATCATCATTATTACTATGCTCAGTGTCTGCTGGGGTTTCCTACAGAAGTACCGCCGTATCATGGGCATCTATTATATGCGAAGTCTTCATAGAATATGTATCTAAAGAAATGTTTCACATAAAGTTTTCGGGCGAGGTCGAATTGGATGAAAGTTTATTTGGGAGAAAATGCAAATATCATAAAGGGTCAGATAAGGGATCTAAAGTTTGGGTATTTGGAATAGTGGAAAAATCTAAAAATCGTCTGATTTTGTATCCGGTTGACAAGAGGAATGAGAAGGTATTGGTTCTAGTTATTGAAAGACATGTGGAGCCTGGATCAACCATCTTTTCGGACGGGTGGGCTGCCTATCTTGGTTTAAATATATTAGGATACAGGCATTTTGCAGTGTCGCACACTGAGACTTTTAAACAAAGCTATGAAAATCAAGAGGTAGAAATAGTGGAAGTGAATACCAATACAATAGAGGGTGCATGGAAACACTGCAAAGACTACTTGGGGGTAAGTGAATTTAATATTTGTTTCATTTCGCAAATTCTGAACTTTGCGTATCTCCTAAAAATTGCATTCCTAGGGATTTTAATTAATTCGAAATAACTGTGCGTATAATCCTGTTTCGGAATTAAAAGGACAAATAAGACGAAACAATTTATTGCAAAGACAAGTATAGGAGAGTAAACAAAACATATAGAACTTTACTATGAGATGCAAATAACTGTGTAATATCCGTAACTGACAGTTACTCATTTCAACTTATCATCACATTCTGATTTAACTTATCTATTTTGTTCAATTGTTTAATTTTGTGTTTATTATGTTTTTTATTTACACTCTCATTCAGGAGGCTATGAAGAATTTATATATAATTCAACAGAAACAATACATTTGAAATTTTATTTGCAGAAAATGAACGGAACAAAATGCAGAACTTCGAGTCTCATTTGTGTGAGATAGTATGGAGGAACCACCACAGTGTAGAGAATATATACGAATCATTCTTTGACGCACTGAGGAATATTTACACTTTACAGAGAGAACCAACATTTACTTAAGATTACACAATATGTAGTTGCTATATATACATTTTTATTATGGAAATATTTCATGCAGACAAAAATGTTTTTTTTTAAAAACGTTGGTATTAGCGTTAGTATTATGACTTTTGAAGGTTCATTAAAACATTTTTTGTCTGTTTGCTGGTGAGAAAAAAAATCAACATACCGCATTTTTCAAGTGTTGATATTGATTATGAATCATTTTCAATCAAACATATCATCAAATACATTTTTTATAACAAATAAAACATAAGACCTACCAATTTCCTTATGTCAATTGTCAATGGCTACCTGATGTTTAATAGACATCCATCTTCTACATTTCAATATATTTTTATTTACAATGAAAATTTCCATTTCAGATACAAGCATCCAGTGGTTAACGAAACATTCACTATGGCCGACGAAGAAAAGTTAATATGCATGTCCGATGCATCATCGAACGAAGAAAAAAAAACAAGTGACGTACATAATGAAGAGGCAGAATGTGTTATCGAAAATAGTGATTCGGGCAGAAGTAAAACTTATGGACAACAATTCGGGCAGTAGTAACTCTTATGGACAAACAATCAGGGAGCGACAGGATCCTCGACCTAGCGAACATAACAAAAAGAGAAATAGAAGATCGACTTCATTACCGAAAACAAGGAATAGAACACGTTTGGCGTTTCCAGATGGTTTTGAGCCTATTTGAAAGAGCCAGAAAAACACACCAAGGAGCAGAAGGAGGAGGAATCCGTACATCAAAGATAATTTCGTGCAACTTGCATCAAAGATGAAGATTTTGAATAAAATAAAAATGTATACCATGAGCGTCTTTTTAATTTTACAATGGTTAATTGTCCTTTTCTCATTAACGGATAGAGGGTCAGTATCAGGTAATTAAATCTTCATTACAGGTTTCTGAATAGGTTTCTCCTTTACATCGGTATATAATGATGTGGTATGATACTGTCCCTTTATCCTTTAATGTTGGGATTATTGTACAAGTATTTGCTGTTTAACGTTTTCTGAGTTCCGAAATTGCATATATAAATATACCTATGTGGAATTATATTTTCTTTCGTCGAATATAGATGTTGAAAATCTGTCTTACTTGGTATCAGTTTTGTCTCGTTTTGTTCGACTACTGTTATGAAACCTTAAATACAAAATGTTTTACACGGATAAAAACGTTACTCACACTATACTATTTCTTTCCAATATTTTTTTTCTCAATTAGAATCCGTTAATGTGAGATCAAAAGTGATACCTATAAGGTACCAGTTTTGTCCCACAACTGCCTTTAATATAATCAGTAATTATGCATGGATAGAAATTGAGACCCATATGGTACCTGTTTTGTCCCACAATTTTATCATTTCAAAAACTATCTAGAGAAAGATTGGTTATTGGTATTTTAATGTAATCTGCAATTATACAGGCATTGAAATCGATGGTATTTCCATCAAAGATGATGATTGTGATCTTCCTACCTTGTACTGGATACCCAAGCTACATAAGTGTCCATACAAACAACGCTCTATAGCTGGATCTGCCAAGTGTTCCACCAAACCATTGTCTAAACTTCTAACTTCTATTTTAACAGCTGTCAAAACGGCCTCCAAAGTTATTGTGAGACAAGCTATTCAAGAAGTGGTATCAGTCAAATGTGGATATTAAAGAACTCCAAAGACTTAAAGGATATTTTACGATCTCGGTCCATTTCAGTCTGTAAGCATAAAAACATTTGATTTCTCTACCCTCTATACCACCATTCCTCATTCACAACTGAAGGAGAAGTTGAAAGATCTAATCCATCGATGCTTTCAAAATAAAAATGGCAACAACAGATACACATACCTTGTCATTGGTAGAGATAAATCATACTTTGTTAAAAACCACTCTCAAGCTAACAAAACTTATACAGAGGACGAAATTGTCCTGATGATTGAATTTTTGATCGACATTATATTTGTTCAATTTACTGGACGTGTTTTCCAACAGACAATTGGCATTCCTATGGGTACTAATTGTGCGCCACCACTGGCCGACTTGTTCCTTTACTCATATGAGGCAGACTTCCTTGACAGGCCTCTTAAGGAAAAACAGAAGAAATTAGCCCGTACCTTTAATTTCAGCTTCCGCTACATAGATGATGTCTTATCACTCAACAATTCCCGTTTTGGGAATTTCTTACATCTCATCTATCCCAATGAGCTCGAAATTAAGGATACCACAGACACTGCCAAGTCTGCATCTTATTTTGACCTTCACCTCGAAATTGACACAAGAGGAAGGTTGAATACAAAACTTTACGACAAACGGGATGACTTTGATCAACTTCCCATTTTTGAGTGGCAATATTCCAGAAGCAACGGCGTATGGAGTATATATTTCACAACTCATACGTTATTCCAGGGCTTGTGACATATACATTTACTTCCTGGACAGAGCCCGGCTTCTGACAGAAAAGTTGCTCAGACAGGGGTACGTTGCTCCTAAGCTGAAGTCATCCTTATTAAAGTTTTATGGGCGTCATCATGACTTGGTTGACAGGTATGAAAAAACCGTTTCCCAAATGAAAATGGACCTGTTCCATTGATATTATCCCTTCCTCATATCGGATTTGACATGAACAGCATGGCGGGTGTCCTGCAGGAAGCAGAAACTGCTTAATCTTCCGGAGCACCTGAGTCTACCCCCGGTTTTTTGGTGGGGTCCGTATTGTTCATATGTTTTTAGTTTTTAATTATAGTGCATGTATTGTTTTGGTCTTGTCTTCGTTGTTCTCCGGAGTTTGTCAGTTGTTACGATTTTTCTCTACGGCGAATATCCCTTTGGTATTTCTTGACTTTACTTACTTACCCTAAGGGTACCAGTTTGTCCCACCATTTTGTCATCTTAAGAATTATACAGGGATTAAAATCGTTACCCTTAGGGTGAAAGTTTTGTCCCACCATTTGATCATTTAAAGAATCTTTTCTTCCCCCAAAAATATTCCAAGCCCCTTTTTTGAATATACATGTAATTGACCCCAAAAGAAAACCCTTTTCGTGGCGTTCTTTAGATTGTTGAATATATATCATATACCATTCACACATTGTAACATTTCATCACAATTATCCGGTTTATTTTATATAATACAACTCCTTTAAGCTACGACTTCTATACAGTTTACATATCTTGCATTTCAACTTTAGTTATCGCTCATATATATTATCCCGGTTTAATCCCACCTCTATGTTAAACAAGTATGATTTTCCATAGGGTTGGGACGAAACCAGAATTTTATATATAAGACACGGATCTATAAAAAAGACACTATATATGAGCCCCGTTTATTCCCACCTCTATGTTAAATAAGTATGATTTTCCACAGGGTGGGACGAAACCGGGGGCCAGGTTTTCGAAGATGTCTTATGACTACGACATATCGTAAGATGGTCTTACGACGTGTCGCAGTCATAAAATGTGTTTTCGAAAGGGTCGCAACTTGCACAAAATTTGTCACAAAGTTACGACACCAAATAAGGTGTCGTAAGATGGTCGTATAATGATCGTATATGTATAGAAGCACGAATAATTCGTTAAGCGGGAATTTGAATGTTCGAACCCTAGGCATTTCTTATTCATATTAAAATAGTGTAGACTGATAAACTTTTACATTGGTTTTATTGACCCATTATAATAGATTGTCACATTCAATAATTGATGTACATGTACATGCAAGTTACACATGTACAGTAAACGTATATGAATTAATCATTTTTAAAAGGAAATTAAAATTAATTAAACGTTATTTTTTATTTATTTTTTCTTCTTTTAGTTACATGTACTTTTTTACAATTAAATTGCATACTTTGTTAAATCATTTAAACTTTCATTATTTGTCATTACTGACTTGCGATGATCATACGATCGTCGTAACTATGATTGTCGTAAGATACCTTTGTTTTACATCATACGATAGGTCGTAAGATCATCATAACTTAGTCGCAAGTAATGTCATAAGATATGCCTTAGGATCAATTTTACGATACTTTCGAAAACCTGGGGCCGGTAACAAGAAAGTCTATTAAGAGAGACAGTAAGTATTGAATTAAGGGGAATATAAGATCATCTTAAGATCATTCAAAAAGTATAAATCAAAGCTCCCTCAAGTTGTTCGTAGATCGGTCTTATTTCCCTCTTATGTTGCAACGTAATAGTTTTCAAGTTACGAGTTCTTAGTAATTCTCCGGCGTCTCCGTGTTAGGTCCCTCGCAAAGAAATTAGAATCGCCTTAAATGAACCATGCAAACGTTTTAAAAAAAGATAAAATGCGCACAATACTCAACTACCAATTTAACCTAAGGAAAACAACAGCATGGCTCCGCCTCAGAATAAAAAATCGAAGGGGAAACAGCCCGCCAAGCCAAGGAAACCAAACTTTAATTCTGATGAGTTAGAGATACTAGTCGACGAGGTTGAAAAGAATAAAATCATCCTCCTGGGCAAAATCACAGATACAGTAACAAACGAGGAAGAAAAAAAAGTTTTGGGGCACAATAGCGGCCAAAGTCAGTGCAGTGGGGGACCATAAGAGATCGTCCGATGATTTTTAGAAAAAAGTGGCAAGATTGGTCCAGCATAACGAAAGGGAGAAAAGCCAAGCAACTAAGGGAAAGTACTGCAACAGGCGGTGGACCCAAAGTTGTGGAACATTTTACACCACTTGAAGAAAGAGTTTTAGACATCATGGGTGCAACTTCTGTAGAAGGGCAACCTACAGGGCTAGATTTATTCCTTCCTCAAACCACAGACACCAATAATATTGACACAAGGTCAGTAAATCTTAGTTGTCATGATTCTGATGAGGATGAAACATATTCCATTGAACTTGAAAGTAAGGATGCATCAACATCTAGATGAATCTGCAGTAGCTAAGAGAACTGAGAGAAAAAGGAATTGATCAACAACTACAGCAAGTAGTACATGAGGGAGAGAAAAGAAGGAGAGAAAAACAATCTCAAGAATGTTTGGATAATAAAAGATTATGTGTTAATAAAGTGCGAACACAGTCAGGTACAACAAGTACAATCAAACAAAACAAAATTATTATTATTGATGATGACGATTTGAGATCAGAAACACAAAGTGTTATTAGGGTTGAAAATGATAGGCTCAATATAGAGAAGGACAGTATGGAGGTAGAAAAAAGGCGATTAGAAATTGAAATAGACACTTGAATGTTGACAAAGATAGACTTCAAGTTGAGATTAGATCTACATAGCTGATGATAAAGACAATATGATCATTGACAAATCTGTAGAGCGCTTTCTACCATTACATGTATACATGCCTTCTAGTGAAAAGTCTGTATTCAGCAATATCAACAAGATTGTTTTATTCAACTAACACATGATTTATCTATTACATTGAAAGATTTCCATCAAAGGCTTATTTCATCACTTTTAAATAGTTTATTTTATTCTAGTTTGTTTTTGGTACAGTACACGGTACTAATGTGAATGTATGATGTCCTTGTTGATACAAGTATGTGTACATATACATATATATCATGTGTTAGGCTGGATATCTCAAGTAGAGACTGTTTTTGTTTTATTTATTTTTTTGTGTGTGTCTTTTACAGTACAAATATGTACGTTCCAAAAATTGCAATACATGTATATCATATTCAGGGAACCTGTTCTGTTTTATACTTGTTATTAAAAGTATTTCTCATTTGTTGATGTTTATTCGTTTTTGCTACTGTTTAGTTTAATGGTTACATGTATGTAAAAGATTACATATGTCATGTTATACATTTGAAATAATTTTATAGGTATTGGTTTTACAGAGGAATATTTTGTTGAATTTTATATTTCTGTTAAAAATATTGGTTTTTCGTAGAATACCAATAAATTGTTTGAAATTAAGGTTTTAGTTTTACTGCTGCTGATGATTGACATCTGTTTTAGCCAATTTGACAAACATTCATGGTCAGTTATTGCCATCCTTTCCCGTCCGTTGTCCATACATCATCTGTTTACTTTTCGTGAAAGATTTTCTTCTCTGAAACCGCTGAACACTTTTTTTTATAAACTTGGTATAAATGAACATTAGGCTGTCTAGATTATAGTTTGTGAATTATATGCTCCATATGGCTAAAAATAGAATAGAGGTCAGACTCATTTCTGGGTCAAATATGCTCCAAACAATCGCAGATATAGAAAAATCGTTACCTACAAATGATCATCCAAAATGGAAAATTGGCAAAACCAGACCTTCCGGAATTTGATTTTGACATAAAATGTCAAACATGGTTATTATCTTGAAAACTTAAAGACATACTAGGTAATCTATAGAATTGCAAAAATAATCAATCTGACTGCAAAGTTTCAACAAAATCATAGTACCCATGGTGGAGTTGTGACCCATTATAGGTCCCTTTTTGATGATTTTCCTTTTATTTTGCTATTGTCTTGAAAACTATAATAACTGATAGGTAATCAATGTAAATTACAAAAAAATATGTATAACAAGTTCTACCTTACTGCAAAGTTGATTTGAAATCAATATACTTGGTACAGACAAATATTTACACATCCTTTAATTTCCGACTGGACGTAAAGCAACCAAAAAATCAATCAAGCTCACATTTTAATGTGGATGTTTTTGTCCTGTGTCACCATCGGTGACCGCTCGACTCCGTCCGTCCGAAAGACCTTGCATATTAAACTTTCTTCAAAGATTTCTTGATTTCTATGAAAGGGAATGACTTTATATTTCGTCCAGAGCTTCATCATGTCGAGTTGTAACGTGTAAGCGATATTTATATTTGTAGTGCAGCCACTGCCTGCTTGCTAATAGTTTGAAATTTTACTACTAATTGTACAAAGAAAGTTTTTCGACAAAGTTTTCTTGGCTTCTATGCAAGATAATGGGTTTATATTTGGTCTAGAGCTTGATCATGTTGAGTTATTAGGTGTGAGCAATTTTTAGATCTGCAGCGGATCCACTTTCTGTTTGTCGATAGTTTGAAATTTAGCAACTCACTGTACAAGGAAATTTTTTCGACATTTTTTTTGGTCTCTATTGAAGGAATTGTTTTGATTGCTTTAGAGCAAATATATGCAGAAACGCAGGTTCAGACCAGTATTGCTCTTCAATTTTCTACTTGATTTGGCCTTTCAATTATCTTGATTCGAGCGTCACTGATGAGTCTTTTATAGACGAAACGCGCGTCTAGTGTAATATAAATTATAAGTCTGGTAGCTTTAATATGTGTTGAATGCTGGATACTGTCCAAGCATGTCTGTTTCCACACTTGTTATTATTGTGATCTAGGAGACCGTTCTATTTAAAGGTCATAGGGCAAATGTGAAGGTCATTTTTTTTGGGGGGGGATGAATAAATGAATGTGCATTGAGATAGACAATCATATAAATCATAATCAATTTATTTCACACAAAACACTGAAACAGAGATATTCAGATATAGACTCTGGTTTTTGTTGATTGAAGTCATATTAAAGTTTATTCATAACCAAACACTGACTGAATCAGCTGATCCCGCATTCTTCTGCTATCATTGGTGTCCATCTATCCTTCATTGCGATCATCATCTCCAGTCAGTCTATCGTCTATTTCCATTTCTTCTGTCGAAAGGGGTATATTCTTCTCCATGCACTTATTATGCAATCCTGCTGTTGCTAAGATAACATTCAAATTTCTCACTGGGGAAAGTGTAAGTCCTCAGAAAAGACAACGAAACCGCATCTTCCAAATTCCATATGTTCTTTCTATTACCGAGCGAGTGATCTATGAGCTCTGTTGTATTTTCTCTCCGCGGCGGTTGTTGGTGACAGGACAGGTGTCAACAACCAAGGCTTCAGTCCATAGGCACTGTCACCAAGTAACCACCCATTCTGTATCTGTCCGGCCCCAAAAGCAAGGGATAAATTACCATTATGTGGGCATCATGTGTCGGACCTGCCCAACGTGCTACTACATTGAGGAATTGATTTCTTGCGTTGCAAACACATTGTATATTAAGAGCGTGGTACCCTTTTCTACATTCGTATAAGTGTTCGTCGACAGATGGCGCCTTAATGGGAATTAGAGTTCCATCAACTGCTCCGAGTACCAGAGGGAATTCTTTTATATCATAAAAGTCATACATAAATGATTGCGACCTCCTTGTTGGTTTTTCTAGAACAGCTTGAATTTCTCCACATAAAGCGTAAATACTCTGTATATCAAGACGATAAAACTTTATTATTTGTTGGTCTGTCACAAAATCCAATGGATTTGTTCGATCCCTGAACAATCTTCTTGTGAACTCTTGCTGTTGTACACGTTGTCTCAGTTGTAAATATAGTAACAACGCCATTTTATTCGATTATGAACAAGTGAATGTGCAGCTAAGAGTAGTCAGGACCACTCTTACAAAAAATATCAAGAGAAGCTATAGCGAATTGTTCTTGGTACACCCCTAAGTCGCTAAGTTAGTTTTAATAAAACTTAATAACTGACCAAAATTTAAGAATTATTTTGTGTTACCGGAATTAGTAAGATCGTTTAAGGTAGAATAAAGAATCGTTCTTAAATTATGCACTTTTTCAAAACATTAAGGGCTGTCTATCATTCTAAGATAGGTCTGAGGTTGGGTCTTGTTTCACTCTTAAATCTTAAGACATAAGAATGCTTCTTGTTACCGGCCCCAGGATTATATATATATAGGACACTGATCTATAAAATACACATATATATAATCCCGGTTTAGTCCCACTTCTATGTTAAATAAGTATGATTGTCCAGAGGGGTGGGACGAAACCGAGATTATATATAAGACACTAATCTATAACTACAATCACTGTTATAACAGAAATTATATATAAGACATATAAAAAGTTAAAATGTATTATACTTAAACTCTAAAATGAGAGAAAATTATAACGTTTTTAAAAAATTAATAAACTGTTATCACAGAGATATGTCTCGCCTTTTTGTAATTTTGATTATGCAAATGTTGAAATCATAATTATTATAGCAATACCTTAACATCTTACATAAGTTATGCAAATATTCAAAGCCAATGAACCATGACTGAGTTACATGGTTAAACAATCTCCATTTAAACAAATTGACCTAATCACAAACTAATACATACTTACTTAAAGTTACTTATAGTTACTTATAGTTAATTTCCAGTACAGGATCCCTCAAGGTTCCTATTCACCAGACTCATAATATATGTAAAGTAAGCAAACCATTCAAAGTCAATCGACCATGACTGAGGGGGTGGAGCCAAATAATCTCCATGGCAATGAGATGTGGCAATGATAATACATCTGCATACCAATTATCATTGACCTACCACTAGTGGAACCCCATAAACTGACCTAATCACAAACTAATACATGTAAAGTAAGCAAACCATTCAAAGTCAATAGACCATGACTGAGGGGGTGGAGCCAAATAATCTCCATGGCAATGAGATGTAGCAATGGTAATACATCTGCATACCAATTATCATTGACCTACCACTAGTGGATCCCCATAAAACGTGAGCTAATCACAAACTAATACATTGTTGACGCCATCGCCGCCGCCGCCGACGCCGGAAACAGCATACCTATGTCTCGCTTTTTGACTCCGTCAAGGCGAGACAAAAACAAAGGTAATATATATAAAAAAAAACAATGTTAACAACCTTAATTAATATAGAGAAATACTGATAAGAATGGTGGGACAAAACTGGTACATTATAGGTCACAAATCAATACCGTCCCACGTGAGACTAAACCAGAATTATGCCTAAATGATAATTCACCACTACAGTCACTATTACGAAACCTAATTGTTTTTAGGGTGGGGCATCTGTCTTAGACACATTTTCCAGTTTTTTTCAAATATTTACCTCTAAGAAATTTTATAGCCCGTGTAATTTCTGTCATCGCCTCTGCAATTTTGTCTTGTGAAGATGGTCTTCTCAAATGGGTTTGAATCTCTTTTTAGGTGGTTCCACACTAACAGCTACTTCTGAATCAGTATGTGTGGTGTCTTCAGGGAGGAATTCCATGGTTTCCAATTCCTCGTCAGACTAAGAATCCCCAATTAAGTCTCCCTCAGACTCAAATAGGCACAAATTCGTGTCTGAAATTTTTAGGACGCGGACTGATGATAAAGATTGTAGGATATAATGTCCTGCAAAATTTGAATACGGTTGTTGATAGTCAACCACTTTGAACTTTTAACCTTCTAGTTCAAGGAACGTTCCAATGGCAAACGGCGAAGCCATGTTTAATAACACTGTACATGTAGTTCCGTATGCAGACGACACAGGAGGGGGAGTGCAAAACTATATTTTGGGGGAAATCATAATTTTACTTAATAAATGGTTAAAAACAATTGTTCAAGTCGAGGCGGTTAGAATGAATGAAAATGTATTTATAACAACTACAACAACATTCAGAAACCCCTATGCTAAATATAGAAAATTTAATCAACGGTTCTCAGAATTTCAAAAATAACAACCAATCGAATTGAGCGGATAAACGATTTCCGGTTGGAGTAACACTAGAACAGCCAACTAAGTCGCGTGCAGCTCATGTGGCAACTAATGTTTTACCACGCTTGTAATCCCAAAGCCTTTGAAGGCCGTCATATTAGAATAAACAATATTCAATCAATCAATCGTATTATTTAACCTTTTTGAACCAGCCTCTCAATTATCATTTTGTTTGGACCATCTCCAAATATTGCCTCCACCCGGCTTTCAAAATGGTTTGATTACCCCTATCCAGCCATAAAGTGGACATGTCTTGCCTCTGTTATTTGAAAAAGATCCAAGGAACCCGGGATGAGATGGATGGTATTTATTTATCTAGGATTTTGGAGTCTTGGAAGATAACAACTGACGGTGGCTAAATGAGGTCACATGTTTATCGTGTGTAGATATCCGTAGGGATAGAATACGGATGGTTGGATGGGCCTGAGCTTAATCAGTCGGCTGGTCATGCCTTGAACCTGTCTGTACAAAAATAATACAATTAACATAGGATAAGTTCAAGAAGGTAAATCGTGTACCTGTAGATGCTACTTCGGAAGGTTCTCTCGTCAGTTAGCCCCTGATACGAGTATCGTATCTCTGTAGCCCTAATGCTTGTCACATATGTGGCAAGCATATATCTTTCTGTTCAGAGGTGAGCGAAACATTGCACATTCAATTCCAAAATCATAAACAGTCAATCAGCTCAAATAGAAAAACCTAAAACAGCGACAACCAAGGCCATGAAGCTTAATCCGCCAACACATAGTACAGATCCCGGAATATTCTTTGAATATTAAGTTATTTCATGCAAAATAACGTCTAAGACCTCTCCTTTTGTTTTGCTCAAATTGATACAAAGCTGCACATGTGATGTAAAGAAAGTATCAAGATTGAAATCTGGAAATGCTTGTAGAATGCCTCAGCCAACAACTGTCAAAACACCTGTTATCAGATTTCCGTTACATCACGTAGATCATTAAATCTTTGCCAGGGAGTTATCCGAAATAAAGACCAAGATCTTGCTTGTTGAATGTCGAGAAGAAGAAATTAGAATTATACAATAATACGGAAAGCCTGACTGCTTACCATACTGGGGAATGTATTCGGTTAAAGCCAAACTCCTGCACGCTAAAGGCCACTTTTGTAGTTTACGATAAAGAGTATGATCAGGACCACAGCAAAAGGCTAATTATCCGATCATACTGGCAGTCAAAATAGAATCCCATATGTGTCCCGTCCCACCTTTATTTGAATTGTTATGATAAATTGTTTAACTGGTCTCGTCCTGAAGGACCACGGGATATTGGCCACTGGACGTTAAGCAAACAAACAACAATCAATAGATCACAGTCTCATAAGATCTCCAAATTTGGTTTTTTGTGCTAATGCAAACCAGAGATATATCCGGAAACCAAATTTGACGGAAAGACAGCTGGACATGGGAAATATGATTTATTGATTAATTGTTGTTTAACGCCGTGCTGGCGATATTGCAGCCAATATCACGGGGAGAACTAATTAGACTCGGACTGATTAAAATGTCAAACAATACCTAAAATCAATAGAATATTTACAAATAAAATAATGAGGGCATAATAAACAGTAAAACTGATATCACAGTCGAACTTTCATTTAGAAATAATATCACAGATACACTAATAATATCACAGATACACTATTCATCAAACAATGTCAATATACATAAAACATTCAGTAAAAGATATCATCTTATATAAAAACACGTCAATTAACAGTAACAAAGTTTAAGATAAAGACCAATGACTATACTCAAGAACATAGTAAAATAGTCTATATTCTGGAGTACAGTCCTACGTCTTTCAAATATTGTAAAAGACGGTCGCCAGCGACCACGGTAAATAAATCTTTCATATTGTTGACTGTGTAGTACCGACGAATTATGTCGGATTTATCCACACAGTCTATTAAAAGGTGTTTCACAGTGTGTCGACATTGGCACGGGATACACTCAGGGGGCGGCTCATTCTCTAAAATAAAAGAATGAGTCGTCTTGGTGTGGCCAATGCGACATCTAGTTAAAACCACTTGTTCTCTTCAGCTTCTGCCGAAGGAAAAACCATTTTTGCCAACAGTTGGCTCAATGGCATGTAATTTATTTTCTGTCAGCAGATCCCACTGGGACTGCCACAGACGTAAAACATATTTATAGATCACAAGTTTAAAATCCGTATAAGGCACTGACATATTAGTAATTGGCTCATCTAAAGCATCCTTCGCAATACTATCTACGACTGTGTTTCCTCGGATACCAATATGACTTGGTATCCAGATAAAAACTATTTCTTTGCCCATTTGTACAATTCTTTTATAGAATTCAATAATATGGGCAATTAAAGGGTTTTTATATTTCTGACCTTCTATAGCCAATAAACATGAAAGAGAATCTGAGCATATAAGGAATTTCAGTTTATCAGACGTTCTGACAAATTTTAAAGCAAGAATGATGGCTCTAGCTTCTGCAGTAAATATTGAACTGGAAGGTGGAAGACGGAGAGTTGCTGCCTGCTGCCCATGGACTGCTGCGGCAGCCACTTTGTCCCCGTCCTTGGATCCATCAGTATAAATTGAGTCATGAAATGCAAATTTTGATTTTATTTCAGCAAAATGTTGCTGAATTATAATTGGGTTTGTTTCAGACTTTTTATGTTTTCTGAGGTCAAAAATAAATTTAGGTTTGGGTACAAGCCAAGGTGGCGATTGAGGTATATTAATAGGGGCTATTTCATCAAGGTTCAAGTTAGAACCAGAAATATGTGGTTTCATTCGAATACCAAATGGAGGAATTTTATTTTCATGTTGTTCAAATATATCCTCATAGAGAGGATTGAAAACACAGTCGTAGGCAGGATTTGAAGGATATGCTTTAAGCTTGGTTAAGTATTGCAAACCAAGTTTTATCCTACGGTTATAAAGAGACGGCTCGTTCGCCTCTACATATAAACTCTCCACAGGAGAAGTTCTGAACGCTCCCAAGGCGTTCCATAGTCTTGCATACGCAACTTGTGAGGGCAATTGGCCGATAATTCGACGATTCAAAATGATCCTTCCCAAGTTTTGGAATAGGGACAACTGTGGCCAGCTTCCACAAAGAGGGCAAGTCACCAGTTTCCCAAATGTTATTAAGTATATCCAAAAGTGTCTGTAATGATGTATCAGGAAGATGTTTAAGAAGTTTATAATGTATGTCATCAGGGCCACAAGCTGTATCATGAGCTTTTGTCAAAGAATTGTTTAGTTCATCCATAGAGAAAGGGCGGTTGTAGTCTTCTGAATTGTTTGATCGAAAGTTAAGTTTTGTTTTTTCTGTTCGGTTTTTAATGCGTCGAAATTCCTGAGAGTAATTTGTAGAAGAAGAATTTTTCGAAAAAGTTTCTCCAAGTTTTTGGGAGATTTCATTTTCTGACGTTAAAAGAGTCTAACCATCTTTCAGATGGTGAAGATTGGCTTTCTTGTTTTTTCCGTTAATTTTTTGTATAAAACTTCCTCACAATCATCGTCAAACCATGGTTTGCTGGGTTGTTTGGATTTGTCGAGGTTTTAGGAATGGTTCTCTCGGCTATCGATACCAACCTTTCGTTGAATTTAAGGACTGGATCACTAACATTATCGAAATCACCTATTGTAAGTTCATCTCGACAGAGTTGCTCGAACAAAGGCCAATTGGCTTTGTCAAATTTCCAGCGAGCAACTCTCTCGGATGAAGTAGGAAACATATCTTCAAGTATAATTGGAAAGTGGTCACTTCCACATAAATCATCATGGACGCGCCATGAGTAGTCCAGTAATAACGAAGACCACAGATTGTTAAATCAATAGCCGAGTAACAACCATTCCCCGGATGAAGGTAAGTATCAGAACCATCGTTGAATACACACAATCCTTCCTGATTTAGTAAATCTTCCATTTTCTTGCCTTTATCATTTTGCAAATGGTTACCCCAAATGGGGTTGTGAGCATTAAAATCTCCCAACAGGAGAAAAGGAGTTGGCAACTGACTGATTAAAGATCTGAGTTCTTGAGAATCGAAGGCAGAATTTGGAGGAATGTATATTGAACATATGGTAACAGTTTTTCCAAGAGAAGCTCGGACAGCGACGGCTTGCAGATTTGTTGTTAGATTAACTTGACTGTGAATGATGTTATTTCTAACAAGGATCGAAGAGCCGCCTGCAGCTCTTTCGTCCTTTCCAACATAAGTACTGTATAGAGTATAGTTTTTAACATTTATAGAATCGTTTTCTTTTAAGTGAGTTTCCTGAAGACAAAAGGCAACAGGAAGGAATGTTTGTACTAACAACGATAGCTCAATAAGGTTAGTTTTTAAGCCCCGACAATTCCATTGAATGATATTACTCATTTTCTGGGCGGACGAATAGGAGAAAATTTGGAACTATGCCCCGCCTGTGGGGAAGAGCTCCTATTCCTCCGCACAGAGACGTCTGAAATGGGGTCACCCCAGACTGATTCAGAATAATCATCTGGGGTTACTTCCATTACGCTGTCATCGTCGGCATATTCTGATGACAGCGTCTGAAATTTTACTAAGTGCTTTTCTGCTTTTTTCAAACGACCAGTGTTCTGTTTACATTTTTCCACTGAAGACGAACGCTTATTTTTCTGTTGTGATGATGATGATTGCTTGTTGTAATTTTGCGTTGAAGACTGTTTATTGGAGGACTTTTGAGGTGAAGACTGTTTATTGGAGGACTTTTGGGGTGAAGACTGTTTATTGGCAGAAGTTGCGGACTTTTGTGTTGAGGATTGAGATTTTGCATTCGAAGCGTTTGCAGATTTGTTTGATGTTTGGAGTTTTCTCCCTAGATGTTCGTGCATTTTTTTGTCAACATCAGAGTTGATGTAGATGTCAGCCATCTCGAAATGGTTAAATGATAGAGATGAAGCTGCCGTTTGTGAAGATGTAGAGGACTGCAATGAAGTGTTGGAATTTGGTTTGGATGGAGTAAATTCAGAAATAAGTACTGGGAGTTCTTTTCCGTGTGGCCACGTAAATACTGTTTGAACACTGAGTGATCTGGAGGTTGGAGGGCCTTTAACTTTTTCAGCATAAGAAGTATTTGAAGTTGTATTGTCCGAGACAGAGAACATTCTGCGAGCCTCTTGGTAGCTGACATTTTTATCTACTTTCAGTTTTTGAATTTCAAGTTCCTTTTTATAAACATCACACATTCTGGAATTAGTCATATGATTTCCGCCACAGTTTGTACATTTAATTTCCCCTTCACATTCAAAACTGGAATGTCCTTGAACAGAACACTTGACACACCTCTCCGTTCCTCTACAAGAACTCTTCCCGTGTCCAAACTTTTGGCATTTGAAACATCGGGTCGGGTTAGGAACGAAAGGGTCTACGCGTATCCTGTAAGGTCCAATGTAGATGTGATCTGGGATTTTTGGAAGTTCAAATGTTAAAAGGTAGGTATTCAGTTTAATAATTTTGTCTTCAGATCTTTTAGTGAAACGTTTTACTTTTGATATGTGTTGAGAGTTCAGTTCATCACAGATTTCCTCCTCTGACATTTCGATCAAATCATGATCTCTGTCTCGGATGATACCTTGACAGTAGTTTAGTGTCCTATGTGGAGTTGCAGAGACAGAAGATCCATAATTGTCGTCATAGACAAAAGATTTTTGGATTGCTGCTGTCTCGTACATTCAACAAGCAGACCTCCACTTTTCATTTTTGTAACTTTCTTCACAGTACCGGCAACTGACTGGATTTTTTTCTGTATGATGAAAGGAGAAAGTTTTGTTAAAGGTTTTTCTTTGTTAATACTACTTAAGACTATAAATCTAGGAAAAATATCAGAATTTGTATTTAAAATTTTAGTTGGAATGTCTTCATCATCACTGGAAACGGGTAATTTTCTTTTATTTATTGAAGTTGTTGGTTTTGGTGTTTCAGTTTGGATCTCCATGGTAATTGTATAACGTTTCGCTGCCCTTGCTCCCCGCCCACCTCGGAGCAGCACCAAAACGGTGTATGCCTGCCACATATGTGACAGACACTAGGGCTACAAGGACAGGATACTCGAATAGAGTACTTTTCAACAGGCGCATGCCTTGTGCCAGGGGTTACCTGGCGATTCAACCGCCTAAAGTTTCATCTACTCGATTGACCCATGAGCCACCGCCTTCTTGAACCAAACCTATATTAATGGTACTAGTGTTGTACATTTTGGAACAGGTCAAGTTCAAGGGCTTGGCGTGACCAGCCGATTGATCAGGACCGGGCCCATCCGACCGCCCGTTTTAGATAAAGTAAGGGCCAAAGTGGCGTGTTTCAACCACCAGGATCCCGTCCTCTCTCCTTACGGGTATCCACACACGGCAAACATGTGGCCTCATTAAGCCTAGGAAGCCTTGCCCCATGAGCCATCGCCTTCTCTGTGCTTCCGTCAGTGGTTATCATCCGAGACCCCAGAACCCAAACATCAACCTACATCGGTACATGCACACCACCCATACCATCCCATTGTACCTCGGTTTCATTGAGGGTTCATTTGGGTCTCTTCAGACAAACACGAGAAAATACAGAGGGCAAGACATGACCAGTAAATGGCTGGACCGGGACCATCGAGCCATTCTTTGACCTGGGTGTATATTTTTCCAAATTAAAAGACCAAACAAGAATGTAACAAACATAGTTGGAGAAGTTAAACACTGTACTGTAAAATTTAATATTCAGAAATAATAAATAAAAAAAAACAATAACAATAACAAAAAAGGAATTCCAAACTAAAAAGCAAAATTGAACCTGTTGAGTTTTGTGACCCATAAGCCAACACCAATTCCATATATCAGCAATTTAGAATTTAGATTACTCAGTTTATTAAGAAAAAAAATGTAAATAAAGTATTGGAAGGAGATTGGTGTGACCAGCCGATTGACCGAATCGGGTCCATCCGGCCTCCCGTCTAGATAAAGATTGTGCCCCAGATGGTGATCGGAACCGTTTCTCCGGCCATCCAGGAACACTCCCTATTACCGACACGGGTTTGCGACACACGGCAAACGTGTCGCCTCTTTAGGGGCCTCTTACGCCAAGCCGAGGAGCTGTGGGCCTATTCTATTGTGTCCCCGGGACCCACACGGGGTCTGGGAAATATGTAATGTATAAAAAGAATAATGAGGAAATATATACGTATAACGTATTTTGTGCTGATTTTCATCTTGATATGTTGGCAAAATTTATGAATATTGCAAGTACATAATTTCTAGGCTATATATTTTCTTTTTGGTTACGAAAAGTCAGGATAAAATCTTACTTTAAATTTCACATTTTATTAAGCATGGTTTGTTGCAATCTAATACATTTTTCATATCTTTAAGTGCATTCAGGATCCTTCCAGATGAAATATGTTAATTAATAGAGAAAACTACATACATAATTATACATGCTTTCCTATTTAGTTTGATTCTAATGTAACATTTCGTTGTAATCCGTATAGTAATTTACAAGTCAAACAGTCAAAATCGAAGTAATCCAGCAAAATTTAACAATTTGTAGAAAATAATATCAATTCAAACATGAATTATGTGTAGAAATTAAATAAAATTTACATTTTTAATATATTCTTTATCCATGTTCAAATGTAATTACAGCACATTACCAGTTTATTTTAAAAAGTCAGAATCAAAGATTCAGAAAGCTTCATTAAACTTACATTATCAATTAGACATTGAAAGATATATATAAATGGAAAACAAAAGCAGTCGTTTGTCAGATGCACAATGCAGTACCAAATACTTCTCCTGTTGAGTACAGCCATAGTACTGTCTGTGGCGACAGGGTACAAACGTAAGTACCAACTTAAAATAGGTAATTAACGAATTCTCGTTTTTTCTCGACGTTTCTGTTATGTAAATGAAATGCAGTATATATGTATTGGCTGGGTAGGACAATAGTATGTTTATTGTCACTGAGATACCAGCTTTTTCCGCGAGGCGTAGCTAAGGGGTGATAGTATCGGGGGAAAGTTATTGTTACCCGAATATGCAGTCAGTAAGTGTTTTATTATACTTAAAATCAATTTACACTACTATTCATCGGTCGTTAATTACCAGTATACAGGAAAAACTTAACACCTATTATTTCAAGATTTTAGTAATGCCCTGTCCTAATGTTTCTTATTTTTATCTTTATTCCACCACTGTCGTTCGTAGTGTACAAGTATTTTATCAATAAACTAACGCGCAGCTTCCCCTCATTTGTTCTCCCTTAAGATAAATGTTTGCTTCGCTCGTTTGGACATTAATTAGATATATAATCCTCAGAATTTTAGGCATTTGTTGGATTTTCAACGGAAGGAAAGAGCCCAACCCAAAAATGTTGGATACGATAAACTACAAATGTATATGTTTTGTGTGCATCAGCATTCATATACTAGTATATAATATTTATCTTACAGCCTTGATACGTAGGTGTCCGAGTGGATGGTATCGCTATGGTAAACACTGTTACTACTTCTGTCATACGGCTGTAACTTTTCCTAAGGCGGTGGTGAGTTCAGAATATATTTATAATTGTATTATAAAAGAATATGAACTACAAGAAATCGATACATGTAAAATAATTGTCCAAGAGAAATTTTGACGTTTTATACCGCAATCAAGCTTAAACATTGTACGCAACGGTCAAAACCTTTAAATTTTACCCATTGGCAAACTTTTATATTGGAACTTGGCTAAGAGGTATGATGAAGTTTCTTACCTCCACAGCAACCGTCTTTTAAAATATTTGAGGCATGTTTGGCTCTATTTTAGAATATAGGTCACATCACACATTCAATATGTTCGTTTTATTTTAACAAGTTTATTTAATTTGTTGACTGTTTAGTCTCTGTTTTTGTTAATGGAAGGTCAAGAGTCAATGCCATTGACAAAGTTCATAGCAACCGATGAAAAAGTCCCTAGCAACCATATATATTTGGTTTCAGGATTCTATATTTTAGCCGTTGAAGTCAATATTGCGGCGAAAAATGCAACAGTATACATTAAATAGCAAAAATAATCATTGATGCAAGATCTACACTACAAGTAACAGGTCAACGATTCAGGCTCTTGGGAGCCTCTTGTTTGTTGATTTATTTTCGACTGTAATATAATGTATATTTCTTTGTTTCAATAGCTTTGAATGTGATACTATTTATATAACAAGTTTTTAAAGAATTTTATTGTTTAGCTGTATTTAAATGTCGTTTGTTTTACTTGTACATATGCATTTTGTTTTACTTGATTTGTTTTAGTTTTGAAGGAAAATTAGCTTTCGCCACGATACGACCACTTGTGTCGACGTGGCGTTAAACAATATTCAATCAATCAATCAATCATACCCCAACATGGCATAAACATACTCCACCATGAGATTTGTTTGCACGTTCATCTCCAATCAGTTTTAATTTTTGCATTCATCAAAAATACCTTAAGCATCAAATGTTTTAACGTACAGTGTGCATTTCTTAAAAAACTACGATAAAAATATTCCACCACATGTTAAAATTTCAAACAAATTACTGTGGTGTGTAACTATATAAATATTACAGGAAGGATGTAAGGCTAAGGGAGGCTATTTAGTGATGATAGGCGATGATGATGAAGATTACTTCCTTAAGAAAAAGGCAACATCTCTTAGCGGAGGTAAGTCTAGCCCTGTGGGTATATACTGCATGTTTCATTAAAAATATCTGATATTTTCCCCTGCAACCGGGATACGCAATCAATCCCTGCCAAGGTAAGTGGTATAGCATTAACAACTGTAATAGTTATTTATTTGTTCTTGGAGAATGTTTCATGTTTAGCTCTTGTTTTTTTTCTTTAACTTGTTGTTATATTGTTTTTGTTTAACTTTTATTTTATTTGGCTGGTTTTAGTTTTCTCCGCGATGTTAAGTACAGAATATAGCAATCAATCAAACAAATTTGAAAAGGTATCGTACTTAAGCTACATTCATTTGTCTTTTAATTATGAAATTGAAACTATTTTTAAACAGCCATGTGACGTCATGATTCATAACCTCTTTTGTCGTTAATTGAAGCAAAAACAAAACAAATAAAGAGAAAAAAACAACAGAAATCAGTGAGGTCTAGCTGTAAGATATCAAATTAATCTACCCCACCCCTATTTGAATTGTTTGATAAATTGAACTGGTTCTCGTCCTGAAGAAGCACGAAATATTTGCCACTGGACATTAATTAACAATGCATCAATCAATCTAATACGAGTTTCATCTGATCATACGACCTGGAATTGGCGTGGGACGCCAGAGAGGGCACTCAATATATAAAAAATGGGAAATATTGAACATGATATTTATCTATACTTTTCGAAATTGGGATTAATGATCTACCAGTAAAACCTTTTATGTTTTACTTTTGGAACACTTCGAATAAATATAAAACGAAAAATCATTTTCGCCAACTTGCAGGTTTTTGGCTGCGTCTAATGAAAATAGCCGGCACAACTTCTTCGTGTATTGGAAGCAGTTTTTATTAATTTTTACCTCACCTGGCTCTGGCCCAAAGGGGCATGCGAGGTATTGCCATCATTTGGCGTCCGAAATCTTCTTGTCTGAAATAATATAGCCAATTCGAACAAAACTTGGCAGCTATGGTTTTATGTGGTCCTCTTTCAGAACTGTAAACTGCAAAGATGGCCACCAGAGCCGAACATAATTCAACATAAGAACCTACGTGAAATTAACTTAAGGATTTTATTGTCTGAAACCACAAAGCCAATTGCAGCAAAACTTGGCAGCAATGATCCTTAGGTGGTCCCCTTTCAGATGGCCGAACATAGTTTAACACATAAGACCCTTTTGGAAATTTACTAAAAGATCTTATCTGAAACCGCAAAGTGTATCTAACATAGTCGGCTTACAGAATTGTATGCGACGATAACCGCCAACCATCCAAGATGGTGACATGATCTGAACGTAGTTTATCATAGGACCTCAAGGGAAAAGTGACTGAAAAATCTTCTTGTCTGAAACCAGTTAACAATTTTGCAATACTTAAAAACTGTTAAGTATTTAAAAGCGAAAAATGGTTTTGAACTGAGGCTCTGATGTCACACGGCCCAAACCATTTCTAAAACAGGCCGTCAGAGGAATCACATTACCAACCATACAGTGAATAGAAAATATCCCTTAGTGGTATTGTAGCTATTTGTGGCAATAATGGAAAGCCGCTATAATCACAGTAAGGTTACAATTTTCCGTCCTTGTCTTTTATGTATGTCTTTTCGTTTTCAGCGTATGCACCAAAGGACAACTACTGGATTTCTGCCGTGTGTAAGAGGAAGCCTTATGAAAACAAATGTATCTGGAAACATTACCACAACAGCTTGCCACTTGCTTACACAGGATGGAATATCTATAAATCAAAGCCGAGTAAGGGGTGCGCCGTCTTATGTGGAAATTACCGTTGGAAATGGGATTACTACAGCTGCACAAAATCTACTGCATATTACATTTGTGAGGTAAGATTTCAAGTTGTATATCATGTTCTCTACAAAAATCTAAAATTTTTCTGAAGCCAAAAAATAAAGAAATAAACGATCCTTTTCCTGCTATATCATACACCTATTTACTGGCTATGAGGACAATAGCAAGTTTATTGTACCCTGAGACACTAACTATTTCCTGGGGCAAATAGTTGGTGTCAAGGAGGACAATAAACTTGCTATTGTTCGAATAGCCAGTAAATGTGTTTTTATTGTACCGAGAGCATCCGAAGTATAAAAAGCGTGGGAAAATGTACACTACTTTCGAACTGTTGTCCCTAGGGAAAATAGTCATTTATTCACAAGAGATGACTATTGTCCCTAGTGAATAACAAATACCAGATTTCTCTGTAGTTCATTTTTAGATAGCTGTACACACTAAGCTATAATGATCTTTAATATTTGACATTGAAAATCAGTTTCTAATTAAAATCAATTCCAAAAACATTTCTTTCAACTTAAAGTCGTTATTAAAAAGTGCAGTTGTATTAAAAGTTAAGTATATTTCAACCTAGTATACTACGAAAGTTAAAAACACCCAAGTACGGTAAACATATCCAAACTTCACCAACATTTCCAAAATCGACATAAAAATGTATGGAAATGCTTAAGTTGATCGCCGGATACATGCCTTCAACAAAGTGCATTAAGGGAATACGATACAATAAGGTTCTTCCAATGATTTTTTGCTGAAAATTTTTCAGATGGTCAATTGTTATGCATACTTTTCAAATACTGAAAGAAAAACCTACCTTCATGACTTAATTTTTAAGATATTTGACACTGATTTTCGTATAATTGAGCAAAAACCCCCAAATTTCTCATTTTCAAGACTGTAACACAAAACTGTCTAACAATTTAACGAGAAAAAATAGGTTCACCGGGTCTTTTTATCAAATAGTCCAAACCACGTTTGTTTGCTTGTTTAGTTGGGGTTTAACTCCGTTTTCAGCACATTTGGCTATTTCGCGACGGCCAGTTTTTATTGGTGGAGGAAGCCGGAGTACCCGGAGAGAACCACCGACCTTCGGTAGGAAAATTGGCAATCCTTGTCAATTAAGATCGGAGTCGAATACACCCCGCCACAGGTGAGATTCGAACTCATAACCCCAGCGTTGACAGTAGTCATGACGAACTACATAGACCACTCGGCCATCGAGGCCCCTCCAAACTACGTAGATATTATTTTATGATAAAGAATTGATGAACGAAATTGCTAAACTTATTGGGAAATTATGCAAATTTAAGCCAAATAAGGAATACTGATAATGATTTGGTAACACAAGATGCATGTAGAAAAAATTCCTCCACTGATTTTTTCCCCTAAGCATTAGTATAATTATCTTGAAGTAGTGAGCTTGTTTGCAAAAGAAACAAATTGGGGTCCAAGTCCTTATTGCAGAGATATTTGAGAAAAACCCAAAATTTTAGGATAGTATAATGGTCTTCTGGAAAAATACAATGACGTCACAATGTGTATCTCTTGGCGACGTCATTATCTCCCACTGCTACTCTATCGTATTCCCATAACCAAGTTCTTTTATTATATTATGTTCCACCAGAAGACAACCTCAATGCAAATTTTTTAAGCCAGAGTTTCCATTCTTTTCTCTTAAGATTTTCGTTTTTTTAATATTTATTCACTTCCATAAATGTCTTACTGGATAAATTATTGCCTTATTATTGAAAATCAAATATTACTATTTAGACGTTAAAGTAATATGAATAGACACCAATCATTTCAGACGTTAAATTTGTACTTACAAAAATGGACACCAACCATTTCAAACGTAAAATGTGTACTTGCATGAATAAACAACAACCATTTCATATTATTACGTAAAATGTATACTTAGAATAGAGAATGGAAACGGTTAATGCGTCAAAGGGACAACAACCCGACCAAAGAGCAGAAAACAGCTCAAGGCTACCGGTGGGTCTTCAACGGAGGAGAAAATCCAGCACCCGGAGGCGGGTTTTAGCTGGCCCTAAACAATAATGTATACTAGTTCATCAAAATAGACTGCACACTCAACTCCGAAACATAAAAATGAACAAATATTAAAAACACACACAGGACTAACAAAGGCTTGTATGAATAGACAACAACCATTTAAGACGTAACATTTGTACTTGCATGAATAAACAACAACCATTTTACACGTTAAATTTGTACGCACGTTAAATAAACGCCAACCATTTCAGAAACCAGCAACATTTCGTCCTATTGTGTCAAGCTCTAGTAGTGGCGGAAGCAGTGACAAAGGAAAGGGATACCGGAAGTCAAAAGGTTCTAGCAGCTCCAGTAGTGACGAAAAAGGCGGGAAAAAGAAATATTATTGAGGAACAATACGCCTTACTTCACATTTTAAATAAATTGTGAATATAAGTAATAATACATCAATAAAGTTTACTCATAATTCTCTCAGTTTGTATTTATGATAAACATGAAATATATTCCTGTGTGTCACATTTATGTAACCACCACATTATATATATATATATTTATATCGTCGATATAAAACCAACTTTTTAGCTTCCTTGGCCCAAATGTGAGCTTTAATCATCTGGCCATCAAATTTTCATATTTTGATCTCTCCACTGAAACCCTTGGGCCAAATGAACAGAAACCTTGTATGAAGCAGCTATGGAAGGACATTTACAAAATTTGCATATTTTGTTCCGATCGGACAACTTACATGACCGCCATGAAAAAATGCTATTTTCTCATTGTTCAAATTTAAAAAATCTAAAATCTTCTCTGGAACAATATTCCCAAATGAACAAATCTCATTTCTCATTCACGGTGTATCATCGGCACCGGATGTAGGTATTAGTGTACGACAATACGTGAAATGACCGGGAGGTCCAAATATTATTGTGTCTGTAGATGTTTGTTGCACATTTCAAAATTTAAGCATATGCGATATAATATCGCAGAAATATCGTGACTGGTACCTGAGAAAAGTATCGTTGAAAAGAGAATTTCACATTTAGCGAATTTAATAAGATGAGTCACGTTCGTTATGATAAAAATCATTCCAACAGTGCATAATTATGTCAGTGTTTTGTTCGTTTGAAAAAGGAATCTTCGGTTATGATAGAAGACATTTTAGAATTTCGTTCGTTTATACAGCGAATTGCCTGGTCAGTTTAATATATTTACTGACCACGCTATTCGATGTACAATTTTCCCTACTTTGGTATTTGGACACCTCCTGGTTACGATTTTGTTTTTCAGGAGCATCGAATCCATCCGGAACTCATACCCTGCATCTAATTTGTTTTGGCTAATACTTCACGACCAATTGATAAATTGCTATTTTATCATACAAAATACTAACAATTTTACTGTTGAGACTGTCACAGAGATTCTATGTAAGAGCTAACTGACACGAGATAATGTCTTTAGTGACACGCGGTTTTCGATCAAATCTTCCTTTTTATTAAACTCTAATGTATCAGCTTTTAATTGACTGTGTAGATAAATCCGACATTATTTGTTGGTACTACACAACAATATGAAAGATTTATGTACGAAGGTTGCTGGCAACCGTATATTACAATATTTGAAGGACGTGGGACTATACTCGAGAATATAGTCTGTCTGACTGTATTCCTGATTATAGTCCTTATCTAGAATTTAATTTGTTATATTGATTGATTGATTATTGTTTAACGCCGTGAGGGCGACATTTAAGCCATATCACGGCGAGAACTAATTAAATTAAGTATGATTAAAAGAAATACTATCTAAAACGAATGAACTATTTACAAAGAATATTTAAGGAGAAAATAAAACAATAAAACAATACAAGAATCTCAAAAATCAATAATTATATCACAGACGAAATTTGGAAAATAATATCACAGATACGCTATTAAATAAATTAACATCATTCAAAAAATTTAAACAAAATTAAATTTATTGGACTCTTTTCAAGGATGCAGTCAGACTATATTCTTGAATACAGTCCAACATCTTTCAAATACTGTAAAAGACGGTTGCCAGCAGCCTTTGTAAACAAGTCTTTCATATTGTTGACTGTGTAGTACCGACAAATAATGTCGGACTTATCTACACAGTCAATTAAAAGATGTTTAATACTATGTCGACATTGGCAGGGTATACACTCAGGAGGCGGCTCATTCTCTAAAATAAAAGAATGAGTCGTCCTGGTGTGGCCAATGCGACATCTAGTTAAAACAACTTGATCTCGTCGGCATTTGCCGAAAAAACAGACATTCTTGCCAACAGTTGGCTCTATAGAATGAAGTTTATTGTCTGTAAGCAGATCCCACTGGGCCTGCCACAGACGTAAAACATATTTATAAATCAAAGGTTTAAAATCAGTATAAGGCACTGACATATTAGTAACTGGGTCATCTAAAGCATCCTTCGCTATACTATCTACGACTGTGTTTCCTCGGATGCCAATATGACTTGGTATCCAGATAAAAACTATTTCTTTGCCCATTTGGACAAGTCTTTTATAGAACTCAATAATATGGGCAATTAAAGGGTTTTTATATTTCTGACCTTCTATGGCCAATAAACATGAAAGAGAATCTGAGCAAATAAGAAATTTAAGTTTTTCAGACGTTCTGACAAATTTTAAAGCCAGAATGATGGCTCTAGCTTCAGCAGTAAATATTGAACTGGAAGATGGAAGGCGGAGAGTTGCTGCCTGCTGTCCGTGTTTCATCCGGATACCAAACGGAGGAATTTTATTTTCATGTTGTTCAAATATGTCCTCATAGAGAGGTTTGAAAACACAGTCGTAGGCAGGATTTGAAGGATATGCCTTTAGCTTGGTAAAGTATTGTAAACCAAGTTTTATCCGACGATTATAAAGAGACGGTTCGTTCGCCTCTACATTTAAACTCTCAACAGGAGACGTTCTGAACGCCCCCAAGGCCAAACATAGGCCTTGGTGGTGAACAGTGTCTAAAATTTGTATGTAGGATTTGCGAGCAGATCCATATATAATTGATCCATAATCAAGTTTTGATCGTACAAGTGATCGATATAAATTTAACAGTATGTTTTTATCAGCACCCCAGTCAGTGCTGGAAACAACTTTTAAAATATCCAATGCTTTCAAGCATTTAGCTTTAAGCATTTTGATATGGGGTAGAAAGGTAAGTTTATTGTCAAACAGAATACCTAGAAATTTGGTTTCTTTGACGACTTTTAATCGGAGAATTATAAATTTTTAGTTTGGGGTTCAAATGCAGTTTTCGTTTATTGCAAAAATGCATACATACTGTTTTGGAGTTGGAAAATTTAAAACGATTTTCCATAGCCCATTTTTCAATTTTATTTAAAGACAGCTGTAGTTGTCTTTCAATATTGTTGATATTTTTAGCCCTATAACATATCAAAAAGTCATCTACATAGAGGGAGCCTTCAACGTTTTGTTTTAATGTTTTAGCTAAACTGTTTATTATTATACTAAATAAAGTGACGGAGAGGATACTTTCCTGAGGAACACCCATCTCTTGTTCAAAAGGTCAGACATGGTCGTGTTAACCTTTACCTTGAACTGTCTGTCTGAAAGAAAATTTTCAATGAAGGCAGGTAACCTACCTTTCAACCCCATATCATTTAAGTCTTTTAAAATGACATATTTCCATGTGGTTTCGTAGGCTTTTTCCAGATCGAATAAAATTTTCAATGAAGGCAGGTAACCTACCTTTCAACCCCATATCATTTAAGTCTTTTAAAATGACATATTTCCATGTGGTTTCGTAGGCTTTTTCCAGATCGAAAAAAACGACACCATATGTTCACCTTTAGCAAACCCGTTGCGTATAAAGGATTCGAAGCGAACAAGATGATCCAACGTGCTTCTGCCTTGTCGGAACCCACACTATGTTGGACAGGAGGCCGTTCGCCTCTAGGAACCAGACAACGCAGTCGTTGATCATCCGTTCCATTCTCTTACAAACGAAGCTTGTGAGGGCAATTGGCCGATAATTCGACGGGTTTGGAATAGGAATAACTGTGGCAAGCTTACAAATTGAAGGCAAGTAGCCATTTTCCCATACATTATTAAGAAGATCTAAAAACGTTTTAAGAGAAGTGTCAGGAAGGTGTTTCAAAAGTTTATAGTGAATATCATCTGGGCCACATGCTGTGTCATGGGCTTTCGACAGAGAAATATTCAGCTGATCCAAACAAAAAGGGCGGTTGTAATCTTCTAAATTGTTTGGTTTAAAATTGAGCTTATTTTTCTAGGTTCGTTTTTTCATCCTTTGGAATTCCTGGAAATAATTCAGAGAACAATAATGTTTTGAGAAGGTTTCGTTAAGTTTATTTGAAATGCCATTTTCTGAAGTCAAAAGAGTTTGGCCATCTTTTAAATGGTGAAGATTGGCCTTACTGTTTTTAGAGTTAATTTTTTTTTTGGGGATAAAATTCCTGACTTTATTCATAGGAACCAGACAAGGCTGTCGTTGATCATCAATTTCATTGTCTTACAAACTCACCTTGTGAGGGCAATTGGTCGATAATTCGACGGTCCAAAATGTTCCTTGCCAGGTTTTGGAATAGGGATAAGTGTGGCACGTTTCCAATACATTATTAAGAAGATCTAAAGGCGTTTCAAGAGAAGTGTCAAGAAGGTGTTTCAAAAGTGTTAAGTTTAATAATATTACCATCAAGTCGTTTTGTAAACCTTTTGACTTTGGAAACATTTTGGGATGTCAGTTCTTCACATATATCTTCTTCCGTCAACTCAGCTAAATCACGGTCTCTGTCTCTAATCACACCTTGGCATGAATTCAGTGATCTATGGGGTGTAACAGATGTAGACATCAGAAATTGTTGTAAGAGAGAGTAAATGTTTGACCTGTTGTGATCTGCGACATTCAACTAGCAGATTTCCGTTTCTCATTTTTGTGACTTTTTTAAGCTAGTGTTTTTTGGATAACAAAAGGAGACATTTTGGTGGCAGGTTTTTCATTGTTGACTGATGCAATAACTAAAATTTTGGAAAATTGTCCGAAAAAGTATTTGGTAAATTTTAGCTTCCTGTTCCTCATCGCCACTAGTTTTCGTTTACATGTTTGGTTTTGTTTTTTATTTTGGAAATCCATGGTGATGTATATATGTTTCGTTACCCTAGCTCCCCGCCAACCTCGGAAACAGCATCAAAACGATGTATGCTTGCCACGTTTGCGACAAGCACCAGGGTTATTAGAATACATCAAAACGATATATGCTTGTCACATTAGCCACAAGTACCAGGGATACTAGAACAAGACATGACCAATTTTGGCTGAAGCGGGGTCACCCAGCCATTCTTGAACAAATTTAATATTCATCAATAAAATAACAAAACAAAAGTAAAAAAAAAAAAAAATTAAAGTCCCAAATTCAAAAGCAAAATGTTGAGCCTGTTGAGGCTTGTGATCCATAAGCTAATCAGCAATTTCGAATTTAGACTTCTCAATGTTTATGAAAAGAAATATGCACATAGCGTTTCAAAAGGGATTGATGTGACCAGCCGATTGACCAAATCGGGTACATCCGGCCTCTCGTCTAGGTTAAGGTTGTGCCCAAGATGGTGATCGGAACCGTGTATCAGGCGATCCAGGAACACTCCCTATTATTACCGACACGGGTTTGCGACACACGGCAAACATGTCGCCTCTTTAAGGGCTTCTTACGCCAAGCCCATGAGCTGTGAGCCTATTCTATTTGTGTCCCAGGGACCAACAGGGGTTTTGGTTTTTGATGGTTGTGCTTATTAATTCATCATTATATCTTTAACCGGTTTTCCAACACTTTCATCTAGAGCACTGCTGATGAGTTGTCAGTCAACGAATTGGCCATACAATGCATCAAATTTATTTCGGTATTTGTACTTCCTTACTTACTTAAAAGTCATTTTATTTTACCATGTATTTTCGCGGACTGTTGTTATTCGACGTGTCATAATCCTGAAATATACTTATCAGACTGACGTTACAAAACATTTTACAATATCACAGACTTGAAGGAAGCGTGGTCAGTAAATATATTAAACTGACCAAGCTATTCGCTGTATAAACGAACTAAATTCTAAAGTGTCTTCTATCATAACCGAAGATTCTTTCTTCAAACGAACAAAACACTGACATAATTATGCACTGTTGGAATGATTTTTATCATAACGAACGTGACTCATCTTATTTAATTCGCTAAATGTGAAATTCTTTTCTCAACCATACTTTTCCCAGGTACCAGTCATGATATTTCTGTGATATTCTATCGCATATGCTTAAATTTTGAAATGTGCAACAAGCATCCACAGACAGTAATATTTGGACCTCCCGGTCATGTCACGTATTGCCGTACACTAGTACGTATACCGGTGCCGATGATACACCGTGAATGAGAAATGAGATTTGTTCATTTGGTTCATTATTCATTGATTTGTTACAGAAATTACCAGTATTTAGCAAAATTCAAAAATAATAGAAATACTAAGGGTTCATTCCTTGTATTGCACATGGTAGATCTCCTTAGCTGAAATTTGGCTTCCTATTTCGCTATTTTTGGTTGAGTACTTCTTGTTTAATATAAGTTTGGTTTTTGGTCTTATAAAATGTTTCGGTTTTAATGCTGCTGATAAGAGGTAACTCCTTGAAATGCGTCGTATACAGCATAGTATAAGTTTACAATATCTAATATTAGTATCTTTGAATTGTTATTTTGGGAATATGGTTCCAGAGAAGATTTTGTAAATTTGACCAATGAGAAAATAGAATTTTTTCATGGCGGTCATGTAAGTTGTCCGATTGGAAAAAAATATGCAAACTTTGTAAAGGTTCTTCTGTACCTGCTTCATACAAGGTTTCTGTTCATTTGGCCCAAGGGTTTCAGTGGAGGGATCAAAATATGAAAATGTGACGGACGGATGATAAAAGCTCACATTTGGGCCACGAAGCTAAAAAGCTGGTTATATATCGACGATATATATATAATGTGTTGGTTATGTAAATATGACCCAGAGTAATATATTTCATGTTTATCATAAATACAAACTGAATGAATTATGAGTAAACTTTATTGATGTATTATTACTTATATTCACAATTTATTTAAAATGTGAAGTAAGGCGTATTGCTCCTCATTAGTATTTCTTTTTCCCGCCTTTTTCGTCACTACTGGAGCTGCTTGAACCTTTTGACTTTCGGTATCCCTTTCCTTTGTCACTACTAGAGCCACTACTAGAGCTGCCTGAACCTTTTGACTTTCGGTATCCCTTTCCTTTGTCACTGCTTCCGCCACTACTAGAACTTGACACAATAGGACGATATGTTGCTGGTTTCTGAAATGGTTGGCATTTATTTAATGTAAGTACAACTTTAACGTTTGAAATGGTTGTTGTCTATTCATGCAAGCCTTTGTTGGTCCTGTGTGTGTTTTTAATTTTTGTTCATTGTTTATGTTTCGGAGTTTAATGTGCAGTCAATTTTCATGAACTAGTATAGGTTACACACTACAAATTAATAGTACCATTTCCTATGTGAAGTGAGCATTCAAATGTCATGGTCTTGTGCCATCTTCAGAGTAAATAATACCCATTTACATGTATATATATTCCGAAAGGCCATTATGTTAGCATTGTCTCAATCATGATAAAATAAACAAAAAACCTAGTTGGCATAGCAACATTTCAAAATTTTTCATAAAAAAAGCTTTAAAAATGTTCAATTTCACTCCACTTCGGCTTCAAATTGAGGTCTGATGCAGCGTTTCAATCCAATTGAGACTTACTTTTTCAGATTCTCCATAAAATTACATTACATATGTGGGAAAAAAGTATACTTTTCTGGCTCTTTTTTCCGCAATTTAACTTATCAGTTCAGGTGCCAATTATCACTGTCAAAGTTTTACACACCATATGTCAATTTACAATTCCCAGTTTACTACCCCCACCCCCCCCCCCCATTACTTGTCAGAAGCAAAGTCAGTTAATGTTTTCGTATTTTTTTAAACTAAAATCTATCCTCTTTCAGTCAATATTACAATTTTAAGGTTAAGACATTTATTATTTATCTATCATGTAGTCAGACTTTACCAACTCTAATAATTAATAAAATTCTGGGGGTGCATTTCTCTGAAACTAAGATAACTAGTGGAGTCTACCCATACATTATTTTTTAGAGGCCAGCTGAAGCCCGACTCCGGGTGCGAGATTTTCTCGCTCCGTTGAAGACTCGTTGGTAGCCTTGAGCTGTTTTCTGCTCATTGGCCGGGTTGTTGTCTCTTTGACACATTCCCCGTTTCCATTCTCTATTCTAAGTATAAATTTTACGCATGAAATGGTTGTTGTTTATTCATGCACGTACACATTTTACGTTTGAAATGGTTGGTGTCCATTCTTGTAAGTACACATTTAACGTCTGAAATGATTGGTGTCTATTCATATAACGTTAACGTCTAAATAGTAATATTTGATTTTCAATAATAAGGCAATAATATATCTAGTAAGACATTTATGGAAGTGAATAAATATTCAAAAAAAAGAAAATCTTAAGAGAAAATAATGGAAAGTCTGGCTTAAAGATCTGCATTGAAGTGTCTCCTGGTGGAACATAATATAAAAAAAAGAACTTTTTAAGGGAATATGATACAGTAGTAGGGGGAGATAATGACGTAGCCAAGAGATACACATGTGACGTCATTGTAATCTTCCAGAAAAATCATTATACCATCCTAAAATGTTGTGATTTTCTCAAATATCTCTACAATAAGCACATGGATTCCAACTTTTTTATTTTGCAAACAGAAGTTCACTTTTTAAGTGAAAGTAAAGATAATTATATGAATGTTTTTCTACATGCATCTTATGTTACCAAATCATTATCAGTAGCCCTTCTTTGGCTTAAATTTGCATAATTTCCTAATAAGTTTATCAATTTCTTTCATCAATTATTTATCATAACAATTTCTACGTAATTTGGACTATTTTATAAAAGACCCGGTGAAGCTATCTTTTTTCGTTAAATAATTAGACAGTTTTTTGTGACAGTCTTGAAAATGAGATATTTTGGGTCAATTGCTCAATTATACGAAAATCAGGGTCAAATATATTAAAAATTACGTCATGAAGGTATGTTTTTCTTTCTGTTTTAAGTATGCATAACAATTGACCATCTGATAAATTTTCAGCAAAAAATCATTGGAAGAACCTTATTGTATCGTATTCCCTTAATGCACTTTGTTGAAGGCAAGTATCCGGCGATCAACTTAAGCATTTCCATACATTTTTATGTCGATTTTGGAAATGTTGGTGAAGTTTGGATATGTTTACCGTACTTGGGTGTTTTTTACTTTCGAAGTATACTAGGTTGAACTATACTTAACTTTTAATACAACTGTACTTTTTAATAACGACTTTAAGTTGAAAAAAATGTTTTTGGAATTGATTTTAATTAGAAACTGATTTCCAATGTCAAATATTAAAGATTATTATACCTTAGTATATATAGCTATTCAAAAATGAACTACAGATAAATTTGCTATTTTTTATTCACTAGGGACAATAGTCATCTCTTGTGAATAAATGACTATTTTCCCTAGGGACAATAGTTTGAAAGTAGCGTACATTTTCCCTCCCTTTTTATACTTCGGATGCCATCTGTACAATAAAACACCTATTCACTGGTTATTCGAACAATAGTAAGTTTATTGTCCTCCTGACACCAACTATTTGCCTCGGGAAATAGTTAGTGTCTCGGGTTACAATAAACTTGCTATTGTCCTCATAGCCAGTAAATAGGTGTATGACATAGCAGGAAAATGATCGTTTATTTATTTTTTGGCTTCAGAAAAAAGTTAGGTTTTTGTAGAGAACATGATATACAACTTGAAATCTTACCTCACAAATGTAATATGCAGTAGATTTTGTGCAGCTGTAGTAATCCCATTTCCAACGGTAATTTCCACATAAGACGGCGCACCCCTTACTCGGCTTTGATTTATAGCTATTCCATCCTGTGTAAGCAAGTGGTACGCTGTTGTGGTAATGTTTCCAGATACATTTGTTTTCATAAGGCTTCCTCTTACACACCGCAGAAATCCAGTAGTTGTCCTTTGGTGCATACGCTGGAAACGAAAAAAACCATAATTAAAAGACTAGGACGAAAAATTGTGATTATAGCGATTTTCCATTAAGGCCAGAAATAGCTACAAAACCACTCTAGGCTATTTTCTATCCACTGTAGGCCTGTTTCAGAAACGGTTTGGGCCGTGTGACGTCAGAGCGTCAGTTCAAAACCATTTTTCGCTTTAAAAACTTGTTTTTAAGTATTGAAAAATTGTTAACTGGTTTAAAACAAGAAGATTGTTCAGTCACTCTTCCCTTGAGGTCCTATGATAAAAAGGACAAATATACCTGAGGAGCAATAAAAAAACGTAATCCATTGGACAGACAAACCCGGAAAGACAAACGAACAACCACAAGCACAACAAATAAACACAGAAAACTAAAAAATAATGAACAACACGAACTCCTATAAAAGCCAGGGGTAAACCCAGGTGCTCCGGAAGGGTAAGCAGTTCCTGCTCCGTATACGGCACCCGTCGTGAAGTTCAACAAAGTCAATCCGGTGGAAGTCACAAATGGGTGGAGGCACATGAAATGTAACGACAGTGTTCCCAGGTCCGACATCATCTTACATGTTGGAACACTGTAATGGTCAATCAATTCGTGATGACGACCGTAACATTTCCTAAGTGATAACATCAACTTATCCTTGATAAAACCCTGGTTAAGAAGCTTTTGTGACATCATTAATCCTCTTTGTCGAAAGTCAGGGTACCTCACATATGCCCTTGAAAATCGGATAAGCTGAGAAACGTAGACGCCATATGCATCCGATGCATGTTGCGACTCTAGAAGGGAAAAGGAAAGTTGAAGTCATCACGTTTGTCATAAAGTTTCGTCTTCAAATGCCCCTCATCTATTTCAAGAAACAAATCCAAATATGAATCGGACATCAGTGTATCTGTAGTATCCTAAATTTCAAGCTGACTGGGGTAGATTAGATGTAGAAAGTCTTTGAATTCAACAACTACACGTCATCTATATAACGAAAAATGAAATTAAAGGATTGGGCTAGTTTCTTTGTTTTCACGTGGTAACCCTTGAATGAAGTCTGCTTCGTATGAGTACAGAAACAGGTCGGCGAGGAGAGGAGCACTGTTGGTTCTCATTGGAATGCCGATTGTTTGTTGAAAAATTAGACGGCCAAATTCAACAAATATGTCTATGAGAAAATCTAACATGTTTGTGATTTCATCTTTAGAATACTTTTTGTCAGAATCAGAGTGGTTCTTCGCAAAATAAGCCTTTTCTGTACCTAGAACTAGAAATTTAGACCTGCGTATGTTCAAATCATGCGGCCATCTTGGATGGTTGGCGGTTATCATCGCACACAATTCTGTAAGCCAACTTTGGTTTCAGATAAGATCTTTTAGTAAATTTCCGTGTGTTAAACTATGTTCGGCCATCTGACAGGGACCACTAAAGGACCAATTGGCTTTGTGGTTTCAGACAATAAAATCTTTAAGTAAATTTCCCGCAGGGTCTTATGTTGAATTATGTTCGGCTCTGGTGGCCATCTTTACAGTTTGCAGTTATGAAAGAGGACCACACAGAACCATAACTCCTACGTTATGTTCGAATTGGCTATATTATTTCAGACAAGAAGATTTCGGACACCAAATGATGGCAATAGCTCGCATGCCCCTTTGGGCCGGAGCCAGGTGAGGTAAAAGTTATTAACTTCGTCCAATACTTGAAGTTGTGCCGGCTATTTTCATTAGACACAGTCAAAAACATGCAACCTAAGTTGGCGTAAATTATTTTTGGTTTTATATTTAATCGAAGTGTTACCAAAGTAAAACATAAAAGGTTTTACTGGTAGACCATTAATCCCAATTTCGAAAAGTATAGATAAATATCATGTTCAATATTTCCCATTTTTTATGTATTGAGTGCCCTCTCTGGCGTCCCACGCGAATTCCAGGTCGTATGATCAGATGAAACTCGTATTAGATTGATTGATTCATTGTTAATTAACGTCCAGTGCCAAATATTTCGTGCTTCTTCAGGACGAGAACCAGTCCAATTTATCAAACAATTCAAATAGGGGTGGGGCAGATTAATGTGATATCCTACAGCTAGACCTCACTGATTTCTGTTGTTTTTCGCTGTTTGTTTTGTTTTTGCTTCAATTAACGAAAAAAGAGCTTATGAATTATAAACTTTGCGGAGATAACTAAAACAAGCCAAATAAAACAAAAGTTATTGAAACAAAAACAATATATCAACAAGTAAAAGAAAACAAAACAAGAGCTAAACATGAAATATTCTCCAAGAACAGATAAATAACTATTACAGTTGTAAATTGTGTAACAGTTACCTTAGCAGGAATTGATTGCATAACCCGGCGGCAGGGAGGAATATCAGATATTTTTAATGAAACTTGCACTATATAACCACAGGGCTAGACTTACCTCCGCTAAGAGATGTTGCCTTTTTCTTAAGGAAGTAATCTTCATCATCATCGCCTATCATCACTAAATAGCCTCCCTTAGCCTTACATCCTTCCTGTAATATTTATTTAGTTACACACGGCAGTAATTTGTTTGAAATTTCAACATTACTTTTAGTGTAGATATTGCATCAATGACTTTTTTGCTATTTAATGTATACTGTTGCATTTTCGCCTAAATATTGACTTGAACGGCTAAAATATAGAATCCTGAACCCAAATATATATGGTTGCTAGGGACTTTTTCATCGTTTGCTATGGACTTTGTCAATGGCATTGACTCCTAACCTTCCATTTTGACTTGAGCAGGTAAATTGTAGGGTCCTGAACCAAATATATCTGGTTGCTAGGGACTTTTCCGTTGCTATGGATGTTTTCAATGAGCTTGACCTTGACTTGTAAAGCTAAATAATAGGGTCCCGAATCTAAATATATATGATTGCTATGGACATTTTCAATGACCTTGACTCTTGACCTTTCTTTTTGACTTGTACAGGTAAATTATAGTGTCCTTAACCCAAATATATATGGTTGCTAGGGGCTTCTTCATTGGTTGCTATGAACTTTTTCAATGACCTTGACCTCCATTTTAGTTGTACAGCTACCAATGAATTTATTTCAAGTTATGCTCATAACATCTGTGACAATATGTCCTACTATTATTTTTACTGATAATTACTCTTTACATATAAATAATCTTTCAAGGGCAAAAACTCCAATAAGGGGTCAATTGACGATTTTGGTCATGTTCATGTATTTGTAGATTTACTTTGCTGAATATTTTTGCTGCTTACAGTTTGTCCTTATCTGTAATAATATTCAAGTTAATAACCTAACACTGCGAAATTTCCTTAAGATTAACAATTCAGGGGCAATAACCCAAAAATGGGTTCCCCGATTTGTCTGAAAATAAGAGGCAGGTAGATGTTGACCTCATTAACATTTTTTACTTCTTGTCAGTTTTGCTCTTACTGCTTTAGTTTTTTAAATATGAACCAAAAAGTGCATGTTTCTCGACGGAAAAGAAAATAAAACAAACTTTATACTAGATACCCTAAGGATCTTTCAGGCTAAATATGGCTGAAATTTTTTTCGTAGTTTCAGAGAAGATTTTTGAAAGTTTACAAAAAAAGACGAAAAAAAATGTGAAAAATTGTCTTTAAAGGGCAAAAACTCTTATAAGGTGTCAATTGACAATTTTGGTGATGTTGACTTATTTGTAGATCTTGCCTTGAACTTTTTTTTCTGTTTACAGTTTATCTTTATCTATAATAATGTTCAAGATAATAACCTTAAACTGCAAAATTTCCTTAGAATTAACACCTCAGGGGGTTGACCGATTCTTCTGAAAATGTCATGACAGTCAAAAAATTAAACAAATAAACTTGTTAAAATATAACGAACCTATATTCCAAAATAGAGCCAAACATGCCTCAAATATTTTAAAAGGTCGTGGTGGAGGTAAGAAGATCTATCACTCCTCTTAGCCAAGTTCCAATATAAAAGTTTGCCAATGGGTAAAATTTAAAGGTTTTGACCGTTGCGTACAATGTTTAAGCTTGATTGCGGTATAAAACGTCAAAAATTCTCTTGGACAATTATTTACATGTATCGATTTCTTGTAGTTCCTATTCTTTTATAATACAATTATAAATATATTCTGAACTCACCACCGCCTTAGGAAAAGTTACAGCCGTATGACAGAAGTAGTAACAGTGTTTACCATAGCGATACCATCCACTCGGACACCTACGTATCAAGGCTGTAAGATAAATATTATATACTAGTATATGAATGCTGATGCATAAAAAACATAATAGTTTGTCGTATCCAACTTTCGAGTTGGGCTCTTTCCTGCCGTTGAAAATCCAACAAACGCCTAAAATGCTGAGGATTACATATCTAATTAATGTCCAAACAAGAGATGCAAACGCAAACATTTATCTTAAGGGAGAACAAATGAGGGGAAGCTGCGCGTTAGTTTGTTCACACAAATTGAAGCATTTGGAAACAGTACATTTTCAATTATCAAATTTACGGCAGTGTAATAGCGATTATATTATAACCCAGTATAATCATCAAATTGATCAAATACTTGTACACCACATACGACAGTGACGGAATAAAAAGATACATTAGGAGAACGAACAAGATGTTGCCATTGTCAGGGCATTACTAAAATCTTGAAATAATAGGTGTTAAGTTTTTCCTGTATACTGGAATCTGTTTACTGGTAAACAATGACCGATGAATAGTAGTGTAAATTGACTTTCAGTATAATAAAACACTTACTGACTGCATATTCGGGGAACAATAACTTTCCTCTCGATATTAACTATCGCCCCTCAGCTACGCCTCGTGGAAAAAGCTGGTATCTCAGTGACAATAAACATACTATTGTCCTACCCAGCCAATACATATATACTGCATTTCATTAACATAACAGAAACTCCCCCACCCCAAAAAAAAAAAAAAAAAAAAACAATAATCCATTTAACAAGTATCTTAAGTTGGTACTTACGTTTGTACTTTGTCGCCACAGACAGTACTATGGCTGTACTCAACAGGAGAAGTATTTGGTACTGCATTGTGCATATGACAAATGACTGCATTTATTTTCTATTTATATATCTTTCAATGTCTAATTGATAATGTAAGTTTAATGAAGCTTTCTGAATCTTTGATTCTGACTTTTTAAAGTAAACTGGTAATCTGCTGTAATTACATTTGAACATGGAGAAAGAATATATTAAATATGTAAATTTTATTTAATTTCTACACATAATACATGTTTGAATTGGTGTTTATTTTCTACAAATTGTTAAATTGTGCCCGATTACTTCGTTTTTTACTGTTTGACTTGTAAATTACTATACGGATTACAACGAAATGTTACATTAGAATAAAACTAAACAGGAAAGCATGTATAATTATGTATGTAGTTTTCTCTATTAATTAACATATTTCATCTGGAAGGATCCTGAATGCGCTTAAACATATGAAATTGCAAAACACATGCTTAGTGCAATAAGGTATGTGAAATTTAAAGTAAGATTTAACATGACTTCTCGTAAAAAAAAGAAAATATATAGTTTAGAAATTATGTACTTGCACAGTTCTTAAATTGTGTCAACATATCAAGGCAAAAATCAGCACAAAATACGTTATACGTAAATATTTCCTTATTATTCTTTTTATACCTTACTTATTTCCTAGTATGTTTTTCCGTCAAAATTTGGTTTCCGGAAAATGACATTAAAATAATCAGACTATTTCAATGGTCACAGCACGTCAGACGTCCGCGTAACCGTTTTAAGGACAGTTAACGGAGGAAGACAATGCAGACAACGCCTTGAGCAGAAAATAATTTTTCGCCACGGGACACTCCGACCCAGTGGAATTACTGTAAAAAATTCTTAATTTCAATTCATTTACTAAGTATGCACACTAACTTTTTGCGGTACAGTTATCTTATATACCCACCCTGACTATGTCCGTACTTACTCCCTTCAATTGTTCAAGACTACCACTGCAATCACTAGATATAACAGTCATCTCAACTTTTTGAGACTCTGCCTTCGGCAACATGTAGTTTCTAATGGGTTCTAGCTCAAGTTCAATCCCATACAATGTGTTTCTAACCAACATAACTTTCTGTCTCAAATGGATAAAATATCCAAAATATTCCCGCTCACTGGTACGGCTTACTGTTCAGGCTTTACAAACCAAGTTGAATATATTTCAACAGAACAAGTTATTTTACAAGAAGAAATTGTTTTCCTCTTGCATAATGATATTATATCCTACATCCGCTCTTTAAATTCAGAACTTTTCTTATTTTTGAATCAAAATAAAAGTAAAAAAAGCCAGTCCTGGATTTCGCATAAAACAGCATCGCCTGTATGTAACCCCGTACAGAATCTGCTAACCAAAGCACATGAGCTTCACATGTGAAACTTGTGTGCTGCACATAAGAAATGTATGCAAATTAGGCTGCTCACATGTGCAAATTGGTAGTGCACACGTGCAGCCAAATTCTTGCAAAATGCTCATATGAGGATTTCCTCAATGCACATGTGAAAATGATCTGATTTTAACAGCATGTGAGCAATATGTTGGAAATCAATTGAAAATATACAAAGTCCAAATGCTCATATGAGCTTTTGTGTTAGTTTCTGGACTTAGAAATTTTCATGGGTGTATTTTAAAAAAAATCTTTAAGATTTTCTAAGTCCAAATGCTCACATGAGCATTATGGTAGTTTTCTGGACTTTTTTCTGGAAAATTTTAAAATTCTATGAGGTACTTGTAGATCAAAGATCTGTTTACCATTGTTATTGTAAATACTCAGACTGAATATAAAGGTACTCAATCAGGAAAATGTTTTGTATTAATTTTATTTGAAAATACATGAAATACCAAAATATATATAAATAATTGTGGTCAAAGATCTTACAATTCTATTGCGCAATACTGTGCAATTGAATTCAAAATTTGAAAAATTTTGAAAAAAAAATATGAATCCCTTAAATGAATTGGAAAAAAAATCCTCCCCTTAACTTTTTGAAACCCCCCTTGAAGCAATAACCCCAAAAATCAATCCCAGCCTCTGTTTTGTAGTATGGAATCTTGTAGTACGATTTCAGAGAGATCCATACACTTAAACACAAGTTATTGTCTCTAAATAAACTAGAAAAATGCTTGTTTTTGGCCCCTAATTCCTACATGTTTGGGGCAATTAACCCCAAACTCAATCCCAGCCTTCCCTATGTTATATGGAATCTTGTGGTACAATGTCAGAGAGATCCATACACTTATACACACGTTATTGTCTGGAAAAATGCTTGTTTTTGGCCCCTTTTTGGCCCTTAATTCCTAAAATGTTGGCCCCATAACCCCTAAAATAAATCCATTCCTTCTACTTGTGGTATTAAACATTGTGGTACAATTTCAGAGCAATAGAAATACTAATACACAACTTATTATCCTGAAACTAGAAAAATGCTTGTTTTTGGCCCCTTTTGGGCCCCTAATTCCTAAACGGTTGGGACCATTATCCCCAAAATCAATCCCAACCTTCCTTGTTTGGTATTGAACCTTCTTAAAAAATTTCATAGAGATCCATTCACTTAAACTAAAGTTATTACGCCCACCTCAAAGAACTCGCAGTCACCAAACAGATCTTCGACTGACAATGGGTACACAGACAACACCAACCTATGTGTCAGTGTCTACGCAGACAGAATCATCAGCAGTACAAACAGAGACACCTTACCCTTCTGACAGTGAAGATGATGATTACGACACAACAGTAAATGACCCTGGTTATTCCCCAACAGAAGTTGAATACAGGTATTTTATTAAATATTGGATAAAGGGTTTGAACAAAAAAGGAATTTAAAAACAGTACAAACTTTTCTATGACGACAATGTTTATATGCATGTATACAGTACAAAACATGGTTAGTTTTAGGTTTGCTTTTTACACATGCATCAGTAATTACAATTTTTAATTACTTCTTAAATTTATAAATTTTTGCAAGTTACAAAGTTACAGCTTTTGATTTATTAAGAAATGAATTTCAAGGTTTTCATGTTATTAAATGGAAAATTTTGTAAGCAAAATAAACAGTCTGGCATGCATAGGTTCATAAATTTTCATTTATTGATTACTTATAGATAATTTGATATTATAATTATAGCTCAGACAGCGATGATGAAGTTGAAGAGATATCCACAACAAATTATCGTCTCAATGCCAGAGCCAGTCCAGATCAAGAAAGACAGTTCATCATCAGTGGGTCAGCTCTGGCAGAATTGTTGTCGGTCTGTAGGTACTGCTGTGATGAGACAGTTCCTGTCATCAGGTATACCCGTCGTACCCTTATAGTTACCCAGAAGGGCCATGTGTTGATATGGAAAAGCCAGTCCTGCCACAATGGGTTGCCCTGGAGTAATCTTCTAACCACAACAGCTATCATGTGTATTGGAAACAACGCATCGAAAGCCTTAAAGATGTTTCAGCACATGAACATTCAGATGTTTTCTACTCGAACATACATGCGTCTCCAGTCCCTGTACGTTTGTCCAGCAGCTGCCGTGACATGGGATTCCGAGCAGGCCAGCCTACTTCAAGAGATGCAGGGTAAAGACGTAGTTGTGGGTGGTGATGCCAGGTGCGACTCGCCAGGATTTTCTGCAAAGTATGGTTCGTAAACAGTTATGGATTTGCAGACCTGCAAGATCCTTGACATCCAACTTGTACAGGTAATTGACCATAGAAGCATCAGTTATCTATACAATTAGAATTTTATTTTTAGTTTACCAGTACTGTAATGGAAATTTTTAAAATTATTTTACCCGGAACACTTTTGTATACTATGTACTTATAAGTAATACTTTAGAGAAAATTATTTGTAACATCCATTGGAATATTTGGGACAAACCAACCTTGACTTGATTATTTTATGATGTCATCATAACTTTAGTGTCACAGTTTTTGTGTTCAGTTTTTGGCAATAAGGTACCTTTAAATGTTATATGATAAAATTAATGTGTAGCCTTAAGTATTATTGCATTATTTTTTAGGTTAATGAAGTAAAAGGTTCAACCCACATGGAATTAGAGGGTTTGAAGAGGGCTGTTACCTTCCTGGAACATCACGTCAAGATAAAAGAACTTGTAACTGACAGGCACTCATCAGTTAAAAAATATATGAAGACTGAACATCAAGATAAAAACCATCTGTTTGATGTTTGGCATGTAGCTAAAGGTATTTATTCTCAACATACACATATTGGAGTTATCTCCTATATTCAGTTATCTTTTCAGAGAAATGTCTTGTATTTAAACTAAATAGCCAAAATTTCTTTTATTTTTTTTCTTGGAATATTCAGTTGGGCAGACCTTGAAGAGACAAATATGTGAAAAAATATATCTCGTCACATATACGCTATATAATGACATCTGTACATCATTGTTGACAATGGATATAATTATGACTTGCATATTACATCCCAAAATTATCTTAGTTTGCATTAATACGGTCAAGTTAAGAAAATAAGATGATGTTGATCACTTTCAGGCATTTCAAAGAAATTGGAGGCTGCAGCGAAAAAGTCTGGTGGGAAAGACATCCGTCCATGGATCAAGTCAGTAGTGAACCATATTTATTGGATTTCATCATCAAGTGGTATGGATGGAGGTTTGAAGAGTGCCAAATGGTTATCTATTACCAATCATGTCAGCAACAAGCATGAAGGCCATTCGTCACTATATCCCAAATGTGAGCATGCAGACATTACACAGGAACGACATTGGCTAGCAGAAGGTATGATTTTTTTTTTATTTGTGCTTATTATCATGGTAAATTCTATACACAATTTTTATAAATAGGAAAGTTATTTTACACAGACCTAAATCATTAAATGTTGCAAGTATAATTTGTGATTTTCAAGGACGTTGTAAAAATATTGCATTACCGGTATTTTTTGCATATGTTATCTTCTAAAACAGTCTGATGGGGTGAAAAGAGTACATTTAAGTTGACTGTTGCAGATATTATCGTTAGAGCATGGATAAAAAGATACGGCTGTCCAACTGAAATTCATTCAGACCAGGGAAGACAATACGAAAGCTTGATTTTTAAGGAGCTGTGTCAGCTACTGGAGATACATAAAACAAGGACCACACCGCTACATCCCCGTTCAGATGGTATGATAGAACGAATGAACCGGACCGTAAACGATATGTTGTCGAAGTACATCAAGAGACATCAAAAGGACTGGGATTTACATCTAGATTATATAACGATGGCCTATAATTCAACGCCGCACGAAAGCACAGGTGTAACTCCACATAGGATGGTTTATGGGAATGAAATGGTGTTCCCCTTAAATATAATGACTGAGGCCCTGCAGGACGAAGAAAATGACTAAGTTTGTCTCAGAATATATAAATAACTTGAATAACAAGTTAAGAAGTGCCCACAATTTTGCCCGAGTGAATTTGAAAACGGCTGCGGAAAGACAGAAAAGGACTTACGACACCAAAGTCAGGTCAGTACATTATAATCCAGGTGATTTAGTTTGGAGAAATCAAAAGAAAAATATCCCTGGAATTAAGGCTAAGATTGCCAGACACTGGACAGGACCTTGGGTCATAACCGAAAAATTAAGTGACGTCACATTTAAGATTAAGTGTTCTAGAAATTCACCAGAAGTAACTGTCTACGGAGACATTTTAAAACCATATTTTGGAAACAAGAAATTGAATTGGTACAAAAATAGTGATACCCGACCGGACTTGCAACAGCGCCCTGTCGAATTACCTATTTGAACCAATTCACAGACCTACATGATGATAAAGCTATTGATATGGACAAAAATTCAGTTACTAGTACTGATGGGGCCACTCAAACTCCTTTAAAATCGCCAAAAGTGTTAGAAAATGAAGATGGAGACCATTCGGGCACTTGCCCGAGCAGCCCGGAATCAAATGCCCGGCCTGCCCGACCCAGCGCGGGAATTACACATCACATGTCAACTTCCACGTCTGCGCAGAATGTCAAAACCACGAGGAAAGGCAGGAAAGTTGTTATCCCGAAAAGATACATAGAAAGTGCAGAAATGGTACACATTTGTGATGAGTGTGGGTCTGTTTACGCTAACAAAAGGAACTTAAAGCGTCATCTGAATTCCGTACATAATGGTAATGTAAAGTATGTACCATGTACTGACAAAAACTGTGATAGGATTTTTCTGCGCCGAGAGTACCTGACAATACACCTTGCTTCCACGCATGGATTTTCTGCTAGTGAGTCCAGAGATAAGATCCGAAATGCAGGTTTCGAGTACACTGAAAGGGATAATATTGAAAACTTCGGAGCCCAAGAGAAAAAGTTGAAAATCAGCACTCCTCGCTCTGACTCTGAGTCTGGTCAGAAGGATCGAGAAGACAACACTGCTAAACCAGACAGAAGCAGGGCCAGAAGTTCCAGCGCAGAATGCGGCCGAGCAGCAGGAAGTTCAGCCTGAGCCGGCCAATCCGGATGAATTGGTAATAAACGAAGACACCTCAGAATTTGATAATGAGAATGAGGGAGCATTCGGTGTAGATGAAATATATCGATCAGATGATGACAAGCAACAAGAAGATGGGAAATATAACGACGCCGACCAGTTGGAAATTATTTCTATTTCTCTTATCACGATTCTGTCAGAAGTGAATGGGAAGCCTGTAGTTAAGCGAGATCAGCGCTTTTTGACGCCTATTCATCACGATCCTCGATGTTTCAATTGGACGGAATATTTGAGATGAGCTTATATGCCATGCTGAATCTTTAAGAAAGAGACAGGCGAATATTCAGGAACTTAACTAAACATGCTAAAGGGAATTTTTTTTTTTGATCAGAACTGGTGCACTTATGCCCTTTCTGGTGCATTTGAGCCCACAACTGTATATTTTAAATCCGTCCTAGCCTAAGGTCCCTATCTGGCACCTTAGATGCAGTTTATTGAAATAACATTGTTAGTAACTAGTCAGTAGTGTAGATTTTTTTTTAATATGGTTTTTATATACCTTTTATTATTTTTTTAAACATGTCTACTAGTAGTGACATAAGAATGTCCCATAGTTTTTAAAAATGGATTTTGTTTTGTTTTCTCTTATTTAGCATATAACAAACGTGTTTATCCATATACATTGTATATATATATATATATATATATTTGTTTAATGAGAAGAACACAAAAAAAAATGTAGTAGGCAGATAGTGTAACCAATTCTGGCGTATAGGTTCCATATATGGCAACCTATGCCCTCGTCTTAATGAGTGAGGTTTTGATCGTTATTCAGAAATATATCCATTGATACCAATGTGTTCATAAGTAAAAGCAGTATTTTTGCTGATTTTATGGAAGATTTAAGAGATCCTAGACGATGTCGTCCATGAAGATAGTGCCTGCTGCGATTTTCGGTTTCATTATAGTTTTGTGTGGAAATATTGATTTGTTTGTTTGTTTAGTTGGGGTTTAACGCCGTTTTCAGCACACTTTGGCCATTTCGCGGCGGCCAGTTTTTATTGGTGGAGGAAGCCGGAGTACCCGGAGAGAACCACCGACCTTCGGTAGGAAAATTGGCAATCCTTGTCAATTAAGATCGGAGTCGAACACACCCCGCCACAGGTGAGATTCGAACTCACAACCCCAGCGTTGACAGGCTAGTGATCAGTAGTAGTCATGACGAACTACCTAGACCACTCGGCCACCGAGGCCCCGGAAATATTGAGAAACCAACTAGAAAAACAGATGGAAATGAAAATATTCCAATGCATACACTTTAGGTATGATTGAATTAATGGTGCCTTTCTACGTAATATGTTTTACTAATACACATTATACATGTACATGTAATTGTAAGAATTGGTGACAGAATTACATGTTTCACGGATATAAAATATAAAAAAAATAAGTAAGTAAAAATTAGAGGCTACACGTATAACTAAGTGCTTCCGTCTGAGCGTTCTTTTTTCTCTGTATGAACTCTTTGTATCCTAAAAAACGGTCATCGAGCCTTAATATAATGGGCGATGAAATCATGGTTCCCTACAGAAATTGGAACAGTGACACATCCTCTTGAAACATTTTCTTTGTCAAGTTATCAACGCCACAAAATGTTGCATTTAAAGCTATGCAAAAAGTGTACTTGTCCTTTGATAAAAAAAAATCGTCGCTGAAAAATGACCGTTACCCTATCCTGCCGACTTTTGGGGCGTGGTAAAAAGGGGAGAGGGTGTCGACTTTGCACGGAAATAATATAAACGAAAGGGTGGGGTATTATGGATGTCTCAACTGTGCTAGAAAAAAATAATGCACAGAATGGTTAAACGTTCAGTAGCAAATATTATGTACATATATGCAATCTATAGGTCGACCGCTCCCTGATGTTGCGCCAGTTTTTAGACTTTACTGAAGTGATTAGCTGGTTACCGTCACATTTTCACTTGTGTTCTTTTTCTTGTAGTGATTGTTTACGAATATCATATTACATATAATAGCATCGGTTTCCGTACGGTACTTCTTGTACTTTTTTTTCCTTTTGTCATTTCTTTAAATATCTATTTATCAAATGATGAATTAAATTGTGTTTTCTAATAGTTTTATGCTAATAAAAATAAAATATTGTTAAAACGAATGAATAAACAAGGGAGTCTGTTTCCATTTAAGGCGATACTCGGAAGATTACGACTTCCGAACTGCAGCGGAAACCTCGCGCGCCTCTTTCTTATTCAAACATCGTTTCCTTGTGTGTTGTGTAAAATTCCTGATTTTCAACATGTTTGCATCAGTTTATTTCAAACGTGACAAAAAGTTTGACACTGTAAATTGCAAAAAAATTGAGAAGTTACAGATTTTGAAATTGAGGAGGTTTAGTTACAGATTTTGAAACTGAGGAGAAGGTATATGTGCCTTATAAAACCAGCAATATCGATGATGCCGGGAGAGAGTGTGTTGTTGATGAAGATTATGAGGTGTTGTGACATTTCTTCACAAACGTAATTTAATTTTTGTTTTTGTAAAGCATGTCTATTTTATCGTTCCCAAAAATACATATTTATATACATGTTAAAAGTTCGTCAGATGCAAACAGCTGTAACGAATATCGTAATGTTAAAATTATACATGAAGGGTACTTGTATCGGTTTATTCCCATTTGTCCCACATTTGAAAAAACTATATTCCCAGTTGTCCAACATTCTTATAACAACAAATAATTAATTAGTGTTTTGACAAAGTTATAGTCTATTTCTAGTACTCCACTATCACCATCTAGTAATATACATGTAGATACATATTTTTGATTTGAATTAAAAACAAAAATAATAATAATAAAAATAATAAGTGAAGTTAATTATTTTAATTAATTAAACCAGCAGTCACATAATAACTTTTAATCACTAACCACATTAATTGGCTAATCAATTTCTTTCTAAGTGGGCTTGCTTATGAGCAACATGCCACTTCAGCTTGTTGAAATCAATGTCAACACATCTCAAAAGAGGTATATATAGAAAGTAAAAATGTCAACTTGTATCAAAGTCAAAATGGCTAATGCACAGCTAAACATAGAATTCATAGAGAACAGTAGAGGTGGACAAAGTCTTGTTCACAACAATTACCGTTTCCAGGTAAAGCATCGTCGTGAAGAGAGGGTTTACTGGCGGTGTGCTGTCAGAACATGCCCAGCTACTATAAGAACCTTAAACAACATACCAGTAGGTTACAACATTCAACACAACCACAGAGCAGAGCCATATAAGTTAGAGGCAGCAAAGGTGTTAAACACAATCAAAAAAAGATATAGAGAAGAAGCAAGAGCTGTACCAAAACTCTATGATGAAGAGGTAGCAAAATTGAGAACACCTGAATGGAATGAAGAAGTACAAAATATGGTTGAAAAACTACCAACATTCCAGTCTTCTAGAAGCATACTTTATAGACAACGTTCCCTTCTTGCAGATGACAACAATGGACAACGCATATTGGTCTTCGTAACGCAACAGAATCTTCAACTACTAGCCAATAACGACACCATCTTTGGAGATGGTACATTCTTCAAATGCCCTTCTGTATTTACTCAACTCTACACAATTCATGGCAAAGTAAATGGTCAGATGTATCCTCTTGTTTATGGTCTACTCCCTGGCAAGAGTGAAGACGTTTACAGAAGGTTTTTTAGTATTGTACATACCAACTGCACAAACCAGCAACTTCAACTTCAGCCTTCAACTTTTGTTCTGGACTTCGAGACTGCGACAATCAATGCAGTAAAGACTGTCTTTCCTAACATTGCAATTCGAGGGTGTTTTTTTTTCATTTCACCCAGTGTATTTGGAGGAAGACACAGCAATCAGGACTACAAACACAGTACAAAGAAAATGAAGTCATCAAGACACTTATACGCAGAGCAGCAGTGCTACCCTTAGTTCCTCTGCAGAGTGTAGAAGATGTGTGGTTTAATGCTTTGACTGACTTGGAAAATGCCGATATTAACATCAACACAATACCATTTACAGACTATGTAACAACGCAGTGGGTAGAGTCTGATCAGCAAATCTGGAACCACTTTGACCATGATGAATCCAGAACAACCAACCACTTAGAGGCATCAGTACAAAGGATTGGAAAAGATCTATTTTATTTTATAATAAGTTACATATTTTATAGCAATAAATATACTTCAGGAACAATTTATCTATAGATACTACATAATACAATTAGATACTATTCAGAAAAAGACTATACATAATTACCTATTGTAATAAGGGTGTGAAAACAACTAATTAACATGTACACAATTCCCACTTGTCCCACACATTTTTACCTGTAATTATAAAATGTGGGACAACTGGGATGACACCCTTGTATCTAACAGTAAATGAATAATTTCGACGCATAATTTCTTAAATCTTATTTTGGCAATTTGCATTTCTTAACACTAAAAACAATGCATCTAAAGAAAACTTTATTTTTTTAAATTCTATATATAACTGTTAAATGAGCCCAGTTATAAGCCTTTATAATACTTTTACACTAACAGTGTGCACAGCAATCACAGGCAATCAAGACAACAGAACCCTTTACAAATTTGTTTTATTTCTTTTCAGGCTTTTCTATGATGTTATAAAAATATTGCATCGCAGCCAAAAATGAAAAATGCCTTATGTTTTCTCCATTGAATTGTTTCATATTTTTCATGTCGCACCTGTCTCGTTGGCTATCATACCTGAAACACTCTCCTTATTTTTATATTGCATGATTCCATAATCTTAGAGATTATAAATATCAGTACCAATATCTGGTATTGATAACCACAGTAATGTCTGAAATGCCTGTATATATTTAAGTGTTCTTTACAGGATTTAATTTTGTATTTTCAAAAGGTGCTTTTCAACTACATGTGTTTTTACTTCAATTATTTACATGTACCCCCTTTTAATAATTAAAAGCTTTTTTGATTCCGGCTTTCAAAGTTTAGTAATTACATAACTCTAGCAATGAAAGATGTGGGACTTTAGTAGCTGCATTACATATTACAGACTTTTTATATGTTCCACTCCAGACATGCCTTGTTTGGAGTCGGGACCCCCTTTTCATAATCCTGGATCCACAGCTCATCCAAATTCAAATAAATTAGTTCCAAGCTTGTTTTTTTTTACCCTGATTTGTCAAAATCTCCATATTATGATTCGTTTCGTTACTTTTGGAAATTAATTGATATGATTTGTCAAAATCATTCTATATTTTATCGTCTAAAAGAAAGTGTACATTATATCTTCATGCATTGAATTACTGTTAATTTCATTTGGCAAGAATTTTACTGTTATTCGTCATTAAGATACCCCCTTTACGACCCTCATATAAACAGTCATTTACAAACAAACCTTTTCAATTCAACAAGATTGGAAACCAACTTACATATACAAGCAAACTTTATAAAAACTAGCAATTATGAACTTATATAATTTTGTTCATAGGAACTAATTACAGGACTTAACATGCAAACAGCATCCAGGGTTTCACTTAGGGGAGTCCATGATTGGGCCCAATTTAGACACCTAACTAGGCACTTCATATCTGAGAAACAGGCTATATATGCCCTCAATTTAATAATTCATTCAAACATTTTTGTATTATTCCAAATTTACTATCAGTACTAACAGTAAATTGTGTGTTCTACAGGGTCAACATTTTTGTATTATTCCAAATTAACTATCAGTACTATCAGTAAATTGTGTGTTCTACAGGGTCACCAGTCTTTCACCTTTCATATAATACCTTATTCGCTAAAAATATGCTACATAGTTCTAAGATTTACACCAGTAGGAAGGAACTATTTTGGATAAAATATGTACTACTTTCCAGTATGTTTTTTTTTTACCAGGACCAATTGGGTGGTGTTATAAATGCACATATATCTTACAAAGTCTATCCAAATTATTTTTGCAAAGAATTCTGCTCAAACCAGTTCTAGGGCCTGGGGCCATCTTAAACTGGTAGTGAAGTGAGAGTTTTTTCTGCCACATGTTGAAGGCCTCACTGTGACATTGAGAAGAACAGCAATAAAAGCCCTGTACGTTGCTTTTTGTGTTTTATATGTTGTGCATGTACAGATTTCGTGTCATGGATAGGTACCTCATATACTTTGTAGTATAATTGAGGTTGTAGATGTTTTTTAATGGTCTTAAAAAGCTTCTTATTATTTTTTTTCATTCCTTAACAGATAAAACTGAAGTGGCTAAGTTTAGAGAGAATGGCGACGATGTTTTGAAAGCATTGTTGTCAGGTTCTTTAAAAGAATATGTAAAACATTTGGCAGAGAGTACGTCAGGCTCAAAAAGAAAAAAGAAAAAAACTAAGAAGATTCATGGAGGACAACAATGAAAATGCAGCAGTTGGTCCCCCATTGAAAAACAACAATGGCCATGCAGAAAAGAAGGCACCTAAAACCCTCTCCAAGAGGAAAAATCCAACAGTTGATCCAGAGTCGCCCGCTAAATCAACAAGGCTGCAGTCTTCGCAGAAGATTGCCCAAGATGCAGCAAAAGAAACACAAAAGTTGGCGACCTTGTAAATACTTCAAAAAGAATAAAAAAATGGTAAGTAACATTTGGCCAAATAAAAATAAATGTGTGGTTTCAGTTACCCGATCGATCGACCCTGGTTAAAAAAGGGCGACCGTTAAATGAGAACTTCAATGATTAAATTTACAGACATCTGTCATCTGAATGTCCATGTGAGATATCCCCTATGACTCAAAATGCACGAATTCTTAACAGAACGCAACTAAATAGACTAAAACGTATCACGTCAGTTTATTTGACAACCAGACATAGAAAATGGCAAACTTCCGGTAATGGGCTTGTACAAAATTGGAACCGGAATCGGTGAAAACACGAAGGTTTCCGGATTTTGACATTAACTTTTTTTTTAAAGCATACCAACCACATTTTTGGGACGAAACTGGAACCACATGCGCATTGCTATTTATGGGCTTAGATTAAACATGTTAAAAGAATATCATTTAAAAATTACAAGAACCAGGTTTGAAGTGTTTTATCTGGATTTCACTTAAATCAGGAACCCTCAAATCAAACACTATAGTATAATCAGAGAGTATTATATGTCTGGTATAATTAGTGTAAGGGAGCTATCATTTATTTTTTTATTGGGCTAGGATGAAATTTGAAAAAGACAAAACATGATTTTGAATAGGAAAAAAGGCAGGATGAGACACTTTGCAAGAAAAAAAAGGCAGGATGACAATTTATTTAAACAAATAGCCAGGATAATTAACTTATATAAAAAGGCAGGACTGAATAAAGTGAAAAATATAATGGCAGGATAGAGATGACAACTAAAAAAATATAGAACAAAATTACTCATTCAAGCCCCCCCCCCCCTAAAATTAATTGGTAGCTCCTTTAGAATAGTGTAAAAAAAAATAGAGTTCCACTCAAGTGTCTCAAACCTTTTTGGGCTCAGATTCTCATGATATAAAAAGGTTTTACTAAATATGTAGTTCCATATGATTTTGCAGTACAGTAAATTAAGAAATTATTGCGTGCATTTATTATTGTGATTTTGTCATTTTTTTATTTAAATACGATTTTAATTTTTTGAGATATTGAGAAAAATCCTGCTTAATTCATATAAAAAATTTCAAATGAGAGTTTAAATTATGCCATTATATAACCCTGTCGCATTTTTTTTTTTGCAATAATTTCTGAATTAACAATAATTTGACGCATTAGTTTTTAAGTATTTTCAAGAAACTGAATTATTTTATACTATTTGTCACAGGACGATCTAAGAGAACACAAGTCTCAGACTCTGAACAGCAGCAGACATCTGAACTACACCAATTGACAGCTAAATCCCAGCATCCTGTCCCTCAACAACAACAGCAATTTAAACCCCAAGAGAAGCAATCGGAACAAGTACAGCCGCAACTGACACAACTACAACAACAACCACTGTCACAACAGCAATGTCAGCAGTTGACAGACCATCGAGTACAAAATGAACAATTATCTTATGTTAATATGGACTCAGGAAAAACCTTTATGACCACAGCTGGTAAATTATATTTTTAATCATTATTTTTACTTTCATTAATAGGTGAATAACTAGTTTAAATCATTAAGCAGCTTAAGCATGATTTAATGAGTTCTCTTGAATGTTGTCAGGTGTACACAAAACTTTATTAACAAAAAGTAACACCATAATCAACATGAATTTATATAAGAATTTTCCTCATATACTTATAATCCATTAGAGGTCTTTTTTGTATCACCTGAAATTAATTAAACATGTGAAGGTATTAAATGAAGACATGACCATGCTTATAGTCTTCTTTTTAAATGATTGAAATTTATTAACTGTTTTTAAATGCATTTTTAATTACTTTTATCTGTATTACTAGCTCAGATCACTGTACATAATTTATTTTTGTTTATTACAGCTGTCATTTGCCAAGGACTACAAGTCTTAAATAATACAAATAGTACTTGCCAACATTGTGAAAGTAATAGAAATATGGTTATCAGACTAGAAGAAGAAAATGACATGCTTAAAAAGGATCTGCAATCAATAAAAGGTACTATATTATGTAATAACCTATTTAAGTGATAGTTACTGAGAACTAATAGTTATTGATAGTTATTTCATGCTCGAGCAAAAAAAATTACTTTTGTTTTTTATTTTAAACTGTTCTTTATATTTACCTGTGGTATTTGACACATAATGAAATATTATTTCCTAAATTGTGATCACTGATGGTCATGTTTTTTGTAATGGAGAACATAGAATTGTGTTCAGTAACGAGTTTATATTCAGAAACCAGAGGCTCTCAAGAGCCTGTTATCGCTCACCTGGATTACCACGAACAATTGATGAAAATCATGTTTTGTTGAATGAGTGAGTGCATGTTGTTTAACGCCAAGTGAACAATCGGCTCTATCTTGAGAACTAGACCATTGTGTACGGATGCTTTCATGTGTATAGACCTGCTTTATAGTAGACCAACATTTTCGGATGGTTTTTTGAAATAGCTGTCTACAGTTAGACATGAAAACTAACTTAAGACACAGTATTTTGACACCAAGGTGATCTGTCTCCTTAATGCTGCATGCTTAGTAGAAAAAAAGCAAGTACCAATTTTAAAGTTCTTTTAAGGCTTGAACCTGTGATTTTCCTCACTCAACATGGTCCAGGTGAGCACTAACCAGGACACAGTTTTTTTTTTGTTGACAATATATTCCAATTAAGAAAAGTGAGGAAAATGCAAAAATTGGTTAAAATGAAAATCGTTCAACTTAGTTTACCATGTAAATACAATAAAAATCAGATGCTGCTAAGAGACTGTTGCAAGATAACAAGCTTGGTAAAACACTATCCTATGATCATTTAGAAATGTAGTTTTATGTATACTTTGTTGTTCGTTAAATATGTTTTAGGATAATGTTCAGCAGTACTTCAACTAAATACGTACATCAGGACTTATGCTTGTATGTGCAGTTCTGTTTTGTACCAGTCTAGTAACAGTTCGACTTTAAGTGCTAATTCACTTAGTAATATACTCAAAAATAAAACTTTATTACTTACATTGACATTATTTTTGAGATGGGCTCTTTATTTCATTGTTCTAGCCCATGAATTCTAGGTGTAAAATAAGCACAATATCAATTCAATCTGTCATACAGTGAACTGAGAAGAAGTCGTTTGTATGTACTTCCCATAGGGTCGTATGTTAATTATGTGTTGTGGTGGCATCCATCTTGGATTTACGATTAGCATAAAAATTACTAACTTGGTAGAGGACCATCATATGATCATTCAGGCAAATATTATGCATTCAATCTGTTTCTGAGAAGATCTTTTTTCCCCATTGGGTCCTGTGTTAACTATGTTCTGCACTGGCAGCCATCTTGGATTTCTGATTGGCATCAAAATTACAAATTTGGTACAGGACCTTCATACAATCATCCAGGCATATTATCAATTCAATCTGTCAAACCGTTTCGAAGAAGAAGTTGTCTGTATGTATTTCCCATAAGTTCCTATGTCCCACGGTGGCGGCCATCTTGGATTTCCAATCGGCACCAAAATTACAAATCTGGTAGAGGACCATCTAAGGAACATTCCAGTAAAGTAGAACTTCATTTAATCTTGTGGTTTCTGACAAGAAGATTTTTGAAATTTCAGCCAATCAGAACACATTATTGGGCCTGGCAGCCATGTTGAATATTCGATCAGCACCAAAATTACAAATTTTGTAAAGGACCTTCACAGGAACATTGCTGCCAAGTTTGGTTCCATTTGGTTCAGTGGTTTTTTAGAAGAAGATTGAAATGTGAAAAGTTAACGGACGGACGACGGACGCAAAGTGATGGCAAAAGCTCACCCTGGCTTTTAGCCAGGTGAGCTAAAAAAGAGCTTGAAATAATTTTTGTTATACATGTTGTAGCCCTTTAAAAACATTTTCTTTCTAGTTTATTATAAGATCTGTAAGAATACTTGGACAATTTTGCTTCCAATATTTTTGGACTGTGGATGATCATTTAATAAAGTGAAAATATATTTACTATGAAAAAAAAGATAATGTGGTATGATTGTAAATTGACAATTCTCCACCAGAGACTACTGACATAGTAAGTTAGCAATTGAGGTCATGGTTAAAAGGTCATAAAATGTCAATGTAGGATGTACTTATAATCATTGTACACTTTGATTTATTGATTATGATGCATTGAATATTAACTTTACATGTATTTATAGGCAATGTAGGATGCAATATTATTGCTGACCTGAGAAGGGTTATTGCAGAGGAAATAGGTGATAATGTTATTGACGAGCCCTTTCCAGGCGACATGTCATATGAGATTATGTCACCGCAACCACTCCCACCATTGTCTTCATTTACAGCTGAGTATAGAAATATCATCACCATCATCGTCTTCATTTATTCCAAGTTTACAAATTTCATCACCACCAAATTCAGCTGCAGTTTCAACATTTTCAACTCCAAAATCCAAAAGCAGTACCACATTTAACATTGATTCCATTGAAACTGTGGAAGATTATCAGGCATTCTTCCAACCAGACAAAAGCAAGGTAAAGATACAAAAAATCATAAAGGGTATCAAATACTTGTAATTAAATTTGTTTTTAGATAAATTTACACTTTTCAATAACGTTACAATAATTTAATTACCATACCTCTAATAATATCAGCATAATTATTTCAGTTCAAAAGTTTAATAAATGACTCAGATTTAAAAAGCAATTCATTTTTTCCAATTCATATTCAGAATAACCATTATAGATTTTTGTATAATTTTAAATTAAAAGAATATGAAAAAGTTAAATCACAAAAATACTGAACTCCGAGGAAATTCAAAATGGAAAGTCCCATATCAAATGGCAAAATCAAAAGAATGGACAACAACAGTCATATTCCTGACTTGGTACAGGCATTCTCTCATGTAGAAAATGGTGGATTGAACCTGGTTTTATAGCGCTAAACCTCTCGCTTGTATGACAGTTGCATCAAATTTGTTTATGCCATACTAGTACAAAATGTATATATATGGCATAAACAAAATAGCAAAATGATGATTTCAGTTTCATGCATGGAGATGGATCATTTAAAAATTCTTGCAAGAAAGGAAATGTCATGAAATTCAGTTGTTACTTTCTTTATTTCAGACAACATTAGTTGATGGCCACTCCCTATATATTGATATCACCCAGTTGCAGGCCATAAAGAACAGGTCAAAGAAAAACCCAATTAGGATAGTAAGGGAACTACTATCTTACTACTTTACACCTGAGTACTTGGGTAATCACTCAGCAACTGGGTCTAAGTCAACCAAGAAAGAACTACCACCAGCAATAATACACCCAATCAAAGGTATTTTAACTGTCCAATTTTGTGGTTATTATTTTCCCATAATGAATCTTTTTTTTTTAAATTGGCATTATTTCTTATTGTACGTCTTATTGATTTTCAGTTCTAACCCACATCAAAACTTGGCACACACTCTTGAAAAACTGTTTTTCCAGATTATTCATTTTCTGTGTGTGACACTACATAGATTGACTCACTACTTACATACCTATTTTTCCATCAAAACAAAATGTAAAGTTAATTCAGGATTGACCATTATAATAATATATAAATACTTTCATCGTAGGTTATAAGGAAACACATAAATATAATGTGATTATTCAGATGATTTGAAGGTGTAAATGAAAGATATTTTGATGAGAGAACACACTTGTTGATATTTTACTGCACTATCCAATATCACATATACTAAAAGCATCAGTTATAATAAATATATATATAATGAAAAAAGGATTACTAGTATTATCAATAAAAAATATATAATTACAGAACATTGTTATACATGTAAACATAAAATGGGCAATTTTTTCTTAAAGTTCTTATACATATTTTTCAGTATATATGACAAAAAACTACAAGTTCGAGGAGACAAACCAGGTCACAAATAGGAAATGTTTGGACGTCACCAGGAAGTCGAACAAGCCCAAGCAATGAAAATTATTATCCTATTCCGAGGAACATGAATAACATTAACATATATAAGTAAAGTCAAGAAATACCAAAGGGATATTCGAAGGAGAGAAAAATCGTGACAACTGACAAACTCCGGAGAACAACGAAGACAATACCAAAAGAATAGATGCACTACAATTAAAAACTAAAAACATATGAACAACATAGTCCCCACCAAAAAACCGGGGGTAGACTCAGGTGCTCCGGAAGGGTAAGCAGTCCTTGCTTCCTGCAGGACACCCGCCATGCTGTCCATGTCAAATCCGATATGAGGAAGGGATAATATCAATAGAACAAGTCCATTTTAATTTGGGAAACGGTTTTTTCATACCTGTCAAACAAGTCATGATGACGCCCATAAAACTTTAATAAGGATGACTTCAGCTTAGGAGCAACGTACCCCTGTCTGATCAACTTTTCTGTCAGAAGCCGGGCTCTGTCCAGGAAGTCAATGTATATGTCACAAGCTCTGGAATAACGTATGAGTTGTGAAATATTTACTCCATACGCCGGCGCTTCTGGAATATTGCCGCTCAAAAATGGGAAGTTGACGATTGGAAAGTCAAAGATAAGATGCAGACTTGGCAGTGTCTGTTGTATCCTTAATTTCATTGGGATAAATGAGATGTAAGAAATCCCAAAAACGTGAATTGTTGAGTGATAAGACATCATCTATGTAGCGGAAGATGAAATTAAAGGTACGGGCTAATTTCTTCTGTTTTTCCTTAAAAAGCCCGTCAAGTAAGTCTGCCTCATATGAGTAAAGGAACAAGTCGGCCGGTAGTGGCGCACAATTAGTACCCATAGGAATGCCAATTGTCTGTTGGAAAACACGTCCACCAAATTGAACAAATATGTTGTCGATCAAAAATTCAATCATCAGGACAATTTCGTCCTCTGTATATTTTTTTGTTAGATTTAGAGTGGTTTTTAACAAAGTATGATTTATCTCTACCAATGACAAGGTATGTGTATCTGTTGTTGCCATTTTTATTTTGAAAGCATCGATGGATTAGATCTTTCAACTTCTCCTTCAGTTGTGAATGAGGAATGGTGGTATAGAGGGTAGAGAAATCAAATGTTTTTATGCTGTTAGACTGAAATGGACCGAGATCGTAAAATATCCTTTAAGTCTTTGGAGTTCTTTAATATCCACATTTGATTGATACCACTTCTTGAATAGCTTGTCTCACAATAACTTTGGAGGCCCGTTTTGACAGCTGTTAAAATAGAAGTTGAGACAATGGTTTGGTGGAACACTTGGCAGATCCAGCTATAAAGCGTTGATTGTATGGACAATTATGTAACTTGGGTATCCAATACAAGGTAGGAAGATCACAATCATCATCTTTGATGGAAATACCAAATACGACAAGACTGATCTATGATTGTTGGATATTTCTTCCTTTGATTGGTTGATTGAATATTGTTTAACGCCACGTCGAAACAAATGGTCATATCGTGGCGAAAACTGATTTTCTTTTAAAACAAATCAAGTAAGACCAGACTTGATAAAACAAAATGCATATTAACAAGTAAAACAGAAAATAATAAAAATAGAGCTAAATAATAAAATTCCTCAAAAATCTTATATATATAATTACAGTTTTAGCTTTTGAAACAAAGAAATATACATTATCACAGTCAAAAACAATATCAACAATAAGATTAAACAAATATACTTGAAATATTACGAACATATTAAATTAGTGATGTGGACTATATTCTAGAATATAGCCCAACATCCCTCAAATATTTTAAAAGACGGTCGCCAGCGACCTTTGTAAACAAGTCTTTAATATTGTCGACTGTGTAATACCGACTAATGATGTCGGATTTATCTACACAGTCTATTAAAAGGTGTTTGACAGTGTGTCGGCATTGGCAAGGGATACACTCAGGAGGCGGCTCATTTTCTAAAATAAAAGAATGAGTCGTCCTGGTGTGGCCAATGCGACATCTAGTTAAAACAACTTGTTCTCTCCGGCTTCTGCCGAAGAAACAAATATTTGTGCCAACAGTTGGCTCAATAGCATGCAATTTGTTGTCTGTAAGCAGATCCCACTGGGACTGCCACAGACGTAAAACATATTGATAAATCAAAGGTTTAAAATCAGTATAAGGCACTGACATATTAGTAACTGGTTCATCGAAAGCATCCTTCGCTATACTATCTACGACTGTTTCCTCGGATACCAATATGACTTGGTATCCACATAAAAACTATTTCTTTGCCCATTTGAACAAGTCTTTTATAAAATTCAATAATGTGGGCAATTAAAGGGTTTTCATATTTCTGACCTTCTATAGCCAATAAACATGAAAGAGAATCTGAGCAAATAAAGAATTTTAGTTTATCAGACGTTCTGACAAATTTTAAAGCAAGAGTGATGGCTCTAGCTTCTGCAGTAAATATTGAACTGGAAGATGGAAGACGGAGAGTTACTGCCAGCTGCCCATGGACTGCTGCAGCAGCCACTTTGTCACCGTCCTTGGATCCATCAGTATAAATTGAGTCATGAAATGCAAACTTTGATTTTATTTCAGCAAAAAGTTGCTGAAGTATAATTGGGTTAGTTTCCGACTTTTTATGTTCTCTGATGTCAAAAATAAATGTGGGTTTGGGTACAAGCCAAGGCGGCGACTGAGGTATACTAATAGGGGCTATTTCAACAAGGTTGATGTTGGAACCAGAAATGTGTGGTTTCATCCGGATACCAAAAGGAGGAATTTTGTTTTCATGCTGTTCAAATATATCCTCATAGAGAGGGTTGAAAACACAGTCGTAGGCAGGATTTGAAGGATAGGCTTTCAGCTTTGTTAAATAATGTAGACCAAGTTTTATTCTACGGTTGTAAAGAGACGGCTCGTTCGCCTCTATATATAAACTTTCTACGGGAGATATTCTGAACGCTCCCAAGGCCAAACGTAGGCCTTGGTGGTGAACAGTATCTAGAATTTTTATATAGGATTTGCGAGCAGATCCATAAATAATAGAACCATAGTCAAGTTTCGATCTCACTAAAGATCTATATAAATTTAACAAAATGCTTTTATCAGCGCCCCAGTCAGTGCTGGAAACAACTTTTAAAATGTCCAATGCTTTCAAGCATTTAGCTTTCAGCATTTTGATATGGGGTAAAAAGGTGAGTTTATTATCAAACAGAATTCCAAGGAATTTAGTTTCTTTCACTTTAATGGGTGCATTGTACAGCTTTAGTTCAGGGTCTAAATGCAGTTTTCGTTTGTTACAAAAATGCATACAGATGGTTTTCGAGTTGTAAATTTAAAACCATTTTCTGTGGCCCACTTTTCAATTTTATTTAAAGATAACTGTTGTCTTTCTATGTTGTTCATATGTTTACCTCTATAACATATAAGAAAATTATCAACATAAAGTGAGCCTTCAACATTATTTTGTAATGTTTTAGCCAAACTATTTATTTTAATACTGAATAGAGTAACAGAGAGGATACTTCCCTAAAGGACACCCATCTCTTGTTCATAAGGGTCAGACATGGTTGTATTTACCTTGACCTTGAACTGTCTGTCTGATAAGAAATTATCAATAAAGGTAGGTAACCTACCTTTCAACCCCATATCATTCAAGTCTGTTAAAATTCCATATTTCCAAGCGGTGTCGTATGCTTTTTCAAGGTCGAAAAAGACCGACACCACATGTTCACCTTTAGCAAACCCATTGCGTATGAAAGACTCGAAGCGAACAAGATGATCTAACGTGCTTCTGCCCTGCCGGAATCTACACTGTACATTGGACAGGAGACCATTGGTCTCTAGGAACCAGACAAGGCGGTCGTTGATCATCCGTTCCATAGTCTTGCATACGCAACTTGTGAGGGCAATTGGCCGATAATTCGAAGATTCAAAATGATCCTTCCCAGGTTTTGGAATAGGGACAACTGTGGCCAGCTTCCACAAAGGGGGCAAGTCACCAGTTTCCCAAATGTTATTTAGTATATCTAAAAGCGTCTGTAATGATGTATCAGGAAGATGTTTAAGAAGCTTATAATGTATGTCATCAGGACCACAAGCTGTATCATGAGCTTTTGCCAAAGAATTGTTTAGTTCATCCATAGAGAAAGGGCGGTTGTAGTCTTCTGAATTGTTTGATCGAAACTTAAGTTTGGTTTTTTCGGTTTGGGTTTTTATACGTTGAAATTCCGGAGAGTAATTTGTAGAAGAAGAGTTTTTCGAAAAAGTTTCTCCAAGTTTTTGGGAGATATCATTTTCTGACGTTAATAGAGTCTGACCATCTTTCAGATGGTGAAGATTGGCTTTCTTGTTTTTTCCATTTATTTTTTGTATAAAATTCCAAACTTTGTTCATAGGAGTATGAGAGTTTATTTTTGAGACAAAATTTTGCCAAGACTTTCGTCTCTTTTGTTTAAATATTCGACGTGCTTTCGCACGGAATATTCGGAAATTATTTAAATTATCCTGGGTTGGATGCAGTGAAACCAGAAAACATTCTTATGTGGCTAACTGGATCAACCCACATACCAGCAGCTGGATTCCATAAACAGATTGACGTTCTGTTTGGGGATGCAATCTCTATAAATACATGTGCATTGTGTAACACTTTGAAATTGAGTGATATGACAATGGAACAGGCTGTTGAACATTATACTGAATATTTGATCAATAGTCAAACTTTTACTGTGGAGTAATTAAATTCAAGTAGGGGCTTTCTGATTATAACCAATATTATTATGTCGACTGTGTCCTCTGTGTCAGTTTTTTTTATACAAAGCATAGATTTTTGAGCTGAAAATAGGTTTCTAGCACTAACTTCTGTAAACCTTTAGGTGTAAAGAAAACACCTCATGTCCGTGATAGATCAAGGTAAAGTATAATGTCAGTAACAGATCGTGGTCAAGTGTAATGTCAATAACAGGTAATGGTCAAGTGTAATGAAAGAAACAGTTCACGGTTAAGTGTAATGTCAGTTACAGGCCATGGTGGAGTGTAATGTCAGTATCATATGGTCGAGTGTAATGTCAGTAACATATAATGGTCAAGTGTAATGGCAGTAACACATTATGGTCATGTGTAATTTCGGTTACATATCATGGTTGTGTATTGTCAGTAACATATCATGGTCGAGTGTAATGGGAGTAGCAGTTCATGGTTAAGTGTAATGTCAGTAACATATGGTCAAGTGTACTGTCATCAGTTTTTTTTTAATCTGTTGGTCCTGCCAATTCGACCACCATAATTTTATAAAGTACAATGAATTGTCTGCCATGTGAACAGTCTTAATTCCTTACTAAAATGGAGATACCTGGATAGCAAAGACTATGGTTTGCAAATTTTTTGCAGTCAGTCATAATATGTAAAGTTGTTGTTGTTTATGTATAAATTTCATCTGGCGCAGCATACACCATCTGGTTTTATTGTTTCTTAATTTTATTATAAATCCATGTGCGCTATATATATATATATATATATATATATATATATATATGTCCTTCCATGTACTGTCCTATAGTCTACATACATACATGTGCTGCATTCCCATTTTAGTGTGGCTTTATGCTTTATTTACAATTTATTATAATTAAGTGCTATAAAATATTAATACTTTTTATAACCTGCTGCTTTAGTTTTAGTTTGCTGCTATACATATTTATTATAGCAAATGTTTTTTTGTTCAGATCTAGGATAGTAAAAACTGTCAAAACATCCAGTGCAATACCAGCTAACTTGCTGCCAAATTTCATGAAGATATCTTTTATCAGCAAAAAGTTGGATTCTAAAAATATTCCAGATTTGTCAGGAGTTTGTTGCTTTTATGCTTGACATCAATTAAAGCTGAATTTTCAATGTTTTGTAAAAATTGTAATGATGAACCCATGCTAATAAAGGTAGTTCATAATCATACTTCAATACCAGATTTTGTAGATTATTGATTTGTGTTATCATTGGGCAAATATCATTTAAATATAGATGCATTGTGAAGAGAGGTATGTGCCAAAAGTTCATATTGGAAAAAATCATTTAATATCTTGCCATTTTTGTTTTTATTTTGTATTTTTCCCCCATTATATGTCTGTTAATATATCATTTATGATTAAACTTTTGCATGTTAGCATGTAAAATTTATTTCAGATTATGTAGTGTTTGTATTGAAATATATAATGTAATTTCAGTTCGAAAACTCCTGAGAGCTTAGGTTCTTTGCAGACTCTTAATAAAGATTATCCATCTACCTATCTATCTTTGTCTTTGGCATTAGATGTTTTATTTTCCCTGCTTTAATTTTAGAAATAAAATGACTGATTCTTGTTTAATTTGGATAAAAGGTCACTTGCCACTAGAGACGGATTCCTATTTAAAATGGGTGCTGGCTTAGTTGAAACAGATTCAACACATGTGCAAAATTACTTCATACCATACATATTCCTTTGAAGGGAAACTGTCAAGAAAAATGAAGTCACTATTTAGATGACAACCATAATCATGAAAATTTCATCGATCACACGCTTAAAAAAATGGTGTCTCATTATGGATTTCTGAAAAATCAAACCCAATCAGGTTTTTAAACATGCTATGCCTTTATTTAAAGTCATATGAAACGCCGTGTTGAAAAAAAACTAAATGGTTAGTTAATAGTATTAAACTAATTCATATGCTTGTTTTAGTGAAAAGTCTTATGTTTGATTTAAAACTTCATGACATGTATGGCTTCTGAATTATTATATTCCACTGTGTAATTGTTGCAAAGAATCACCGACTGCTTTTCCGTATGCATGATATACAACAGCCGCAACTGCGCAAGTAAAAAGAAAATGTAAACAAACGAAGCCTACGTTAGGAAAGATATTTTTATTGATCAATGATGAAAGAAAACTTTTTATACACAATCATTATAAAACTGTTACAAGGTTTAATTAAACATGAACGCACAGAAAATATTTAAAAAACAAATGAATAAACACAGCCCAATTATCACACAATTCACGTCAGACAAGCATGCTTTTGTTGATTGTTCATCAATGTAAACGTGCCGAAGAACATCGGAAGCTCAACTTGAAAATAAATTAGCAGACATGGTTTCCATTACAAATCAACAAACGCATTGTTTTGTTTGTAAATTACACATTATAGATTCATTATAAAAGGTTAAAACGTGCGCAAAGGTCTTAGTATATGTGCATGTATTGGATGAATAATTTAGTGAACATATCTTTTACCACCAACTCGTTTTATATGACTAAGTTTGAATGAAATCTTTCCAGTGGATGGAAGCATTAGCTAGGCGACAACATACTAACTTTGAGTCAAAAACTATTTGTAGCTTTGGGTATAATAAACCATATGATCTGTAGATCTAGCCTTCCTATTTGACACTTGGAAACGGGTATTTGGAAAATGCCAAAATTTCAACGATATACCACCAAGATATAATAAATTTATTTATTTAGTGGTCACCAAGTCATAAAAAGGAAACCCATACTTGGCAGTGTGCTCTGAAAGGCCCAAATATAAATGAGTAATTGCTTTTTGTAAGGCTTAAATCACCAATAAGTGATTGTAGGTAAAAGTCAACATTTTTTATCATGATCAGCCATTAAGAGGACTGCAAATCTGTCTTCAATGCAAAATTTCAGAAAGTGTATTGATTAACAGATTACACCAACAATATAAACATGAGAAGATGTGGTATAATTGATAATGAGAACAAGGCATGATGTTTTTTTTCGCCTCTGGGAAAACGCCACCTAGCCAGGCACACAATGTCAAATGAACAAACGCATATATGCCCAGCATTAATTTTCTATGTTCCCTCACCTTTGCAGACTTGGAAAGTGTCTAAAAACAGTGAATCAAATATCAATAACTTGATGGATTAGTAGAAATTTACATATCCAATTTGTAATCAAATAATTTGCATGTGTCTATCATTTGGATCACTGCATAGGGTATTCAACTGTATGCAATATAGAAAAAAAATATATTTATTATAATATAATTAGCTTTGTTGCACTGATTCCAAATATGCCACTACATCTATAAACATATAAATACCATGCACTAAGTTTTTATAGTTTTCAACAGGATTCATAATTGCTGTCAAATGTTCCATCTGTTGGTCATTTAATGGACAGTGTATTGTTTGTACATTACTATCATCATCTTCAGTTGTGTTATCTTCGTTATCATCTCCTAATTCTTCAATTCCATAATCACAATAATCGTTTGGTCCAAATCATTCTAATTCCTCAGCGTCACCAGCCTGTAGCATTAGGTCAGATATCGATACACAACCAGAATGCATGTTCCTCAAAACACCTTGGATGAAGATTTGGTATGAAGTCCTACTGTTTTCAGTGGATAATCCATGACTAATGTACTGTAGTTGTTCATGGTTTAGTGACTAAACGAACGCTGAACAGTTGGGGCAAGTATGGATACAATATTCAAGCTTTTTAATGTGATTAAATATTTGACACGTCATATGTTTTTGATACACAATGAATGTGGCCAAAGAACTAAAACAAGCTGAAATTGGACATTTACCTATTTTGGTCCAATATCTAAAATCTAAATACGTTAGATTCAGCAATAAAAAAATAACCACAGAATTCAATTTTTGTTGAAATCAAAAAGGTTTAATTTTGGACCCTTTGGATCTCAACGTGGACCAAAATCTAAAATCTAAATCCAGTTAGATTCAACATTTCAAAATATCCAATTCATTCAATTTTTGATAATATCAAACAAAGTTTAATTTGGACCAACTTGAAAACTGGGCCAAAAATTAAAAATCTAAATACATGTTTAGATTCAGCATACCAAAGAAGCCCAAGAAATTAATTTTTGTTTAAATCAAAGTAAGTTTAACTTTGGACCTTAATATGGACTAATTTGAAAACGGGGTCCAAAATAAAAAAAAAATCCAAATACACGGTTAGATTCAGCATATCATAGAACAACAAATATTCAGTTTTTGATGAATTAAAAAAAATAAAAGATAACCCTTTGGCCGTCAACGTGGACCAGTTTCAAACGGGGCCCGCTATCCAAATTAAATACACGGTAAGAACCCCAAAATTTCAAGTCTGAATTAATCCCCATTGAAAATGGTTAACAGATTTGTATTTATTTTTAATTTAAGATTTCTTGTTGTTGTGCAATACTGAGTTAATCAGTTTTCAGACTATATATATACTTATTTACAAACCCTTTTTATTTAATCCAACTGAAAATCCTTGCCTCCCCCCCCCTTTTCCCCTAATTCCTAAACATTTTGAGCCATAACCCCCAAAGTCAATCCCTTTGTGGTATGGAACCTTGTGGTACAATTTTGTATAGATCCATACATGCACAAGTTATTGTCCTGAAAATAGAAAAATGTTTGTTTTTGGTCCCTTATTCCTTAACAGTTGGGACCATAACTTCAAAAATCGAACTTAACCTTCCTTTTGTGGTATGGAACATTGTGATAAAATTTCACAGAAATCAATTTACTTATACTCCAGTTATTGTCTGGAAACCAAATGTCTACGGACGATGACAACGTGATACCATTATACCAATGCAAATTGAAATAAAGTTCAGGCGAGTATAAAGGAATCACCATTTCTGTCTGTCCACATAATTTCTAAGTGCAATTTCAACTACACTACTGCACAGATTTCATTAAACTTTACACAAAGGAAGCACAGCAAAGAAAAATAATCGCTCGCCGTTGCAATTAAAGGGGATACTAAGATGTATAGCAAGCCGTTTTACTTTTTATTCTAACTCCAAGATAGCTGATATACTTTATAAGATATCTTATATAAAATATAATTATAAGATATCTTTAAAAAATTAGATTATTTAAGATATCTTATGTATTATATGAGATTTCTTATATATAATAAGAGATATCTTATATATTATAAGAAATATCTTATATGAGATATCTTGTATAATATAATAAATAATAAAACGGCGTGCCAAAAAGATGTCTTAATCGCCTGTTTATCCTTCTGTTTGTTCACATTATATTCATTTTTTTTAAATAAATTACTTATTTTGAACTTGCCATATCTGATAAGTTTATGGTTACCATTTATATGCCAAAGGGAATTGGGGCCTGCAACTTTGTAAGTCCTCCGTTGAGTATTTCGTCTTTCCAAGGATCTAAGAGAGCATCCAACTGGGTCTACCCTATGACATGAATCTCTAACTCTCTCTCGTGAAAGGATCAAATTTTCTAATGCAAGTCTCAGCCTTATGGTGTTTGGTCGGATTCTTTTATTTGTGCCTATGACATTTTTTAACTTGTTTGTCCAAATCGTCATTACTGATTTCTGTTTGCTTCCCTTCCCGTAGTTTAATATTGTACTCCCTACAAAAAGATCATTTGTCACAACATTGAAAAAACAATTTATGATATATGAAGAGATGAAAGATATATGTAACAGAATGATAGTGATGAATTTTTATGAGACAGATTTGTTAAGAGCGGATATATACCTTGATAAACAAGTGAATCTTTGAGCTACTGCTCACTAATGATACCCCGCTAAAAGTATACAGTTAACAGGAATTTATTAAAAGATGAAACTGAAAACGTAACACACAATTTAGCTCACTCATATTATCTTTGATACCAAATTTCGGAAAGCCCTGATATTTAGTTCCTGAGAAAATGCGACGAAAATTTTCAACTTGGCTATCACCTGTAAAAGTATGATGGTGTTCGGTAAACAGGAAGTTGTTGAGCGATGAATCTGAAAATGTATCACAGGATATATATAACTTACTCGTATGAACCTTGATACCAAATTTCAGAAAGCCTTGTAATGTAGTTCCTGAGAAAAATGCGACGAAATATTCTTTGGACGAAGGGACGGACGGACAGAGGTAAAACAGTATACCCCCTTTTTAAAGAGGGGTATAATAAATTAATACAAACCGAAACCTTCTTCTGATTGTTGATTCAGAAGTATGAAGTGTTTCTGCCATTAATGGTGCGGAAAACTTGTAGTTATTCAGGAATTCAAGTTGCTCCTTTGTTATTTGAAATCTTGGAGATCCCAACTGTCCGAGCTGTGGTCGATTTACCATAAAAATTTTATTTTCTGCAAATAATTTTAATCTAAAGATATTTTAGAAAGATCACAACAGGTCTGTACAAGAAATAATGTTTAAAATATTTGTGAACTTATCAAACCTACCTAAAACGTATTGCATGGCAATATTTAGCCCGTACCAGCTAGAAATTTGTTTTCCTGATTCATTAAAACTGAGACGACTTAAACACAGTTATATGATGACATTTTCAAAGTCTCAACTTTCCGTATTAAATTTCGGCAAAAATAAGCAGAGTAGAACAAAACGAAACTGGATTTGTAACTCAACATATTAGGCTCATATATAAAAATCCGGCAACTGATTATTGGAAAAAGGGTCTTGAAAAATACTATACGTAATTTCGAAAGTCCAAGGCAGGGTTGTAATTCCGGCAAAATCACGGAACAGAACGAAACTTTAACATACTGGTCCAACGTCAGGCTGACCTAGTAGGACAACAGCCTTTGACCAGTTGTTGGATGTAAGATATAACAAGCATTCTACATTCAAGCGTATCACTGTGTGTTTATTTAACCACATAGTCTAAATGTATAGGGGAAAGTTTTAAATCTCACAAAACTGTTTACCCGCAGCATTTTTGTGGCTGTCCTGAGTCAGGACCCTCTAGCCTTTGTTAGTCTGGTATGTTTTCTTAAATTATGTTTTGTAGTGAAGAGTGGCGTCCATTTTCCTGAGCTAGTATACATTTGTGTTTCGGGGGCAGCTCTAGCCCGCACTGTTAGACGACGGACGCAAAACAATAATAATAGATTATAGCTTACACTTTGACCAGGTGAGCTAAAGAGAAAGTTGATTTAATAATGAAAATTTGCACCTCTTATAAACACATCATTATGAATATATATATTACCAGAACTACATGTACTATGCTGTATCTTCTTTTCAACGTCATTGGTCATTTCGGTTACTATAGACATCAGGTCACTTTTTTCCTCAGGAGATATTAAGCTTCCAGCGGTCCTCTCAATATCTCTGCCTAGGGACTGCAACATAAGTAAATCAGAAATGAAATTATAAATAACAGATACTGTGAAGTGAGCTCAGAAAGTAACACCACCCTCCCTCTTTCAGTCTGCTTCAAAACTATATATTATAAGTTTAAAAAAACATAATAAACAAAATTATTATTATTATGACAATTATTATAAAAAAACTTCGATAAACAATAGAACACGGAGTTTTTTCTTGATTTTTAGATAAAAATGTTTACCTGGCTAATATATTGGATGTTACTTCTGCATCTACGGTATCTGAAGAGAGAAGACGAACACAATAGTCTATATTGTTTTGGACTTCTGTCAGAAACCGCTCTGTGTTTGTTGCTGAAACGGCCATCTTGTTCAAAATCTCGTTTCTAGACATTCGGCTCGTAAATTGTAAGAATTGCTCTCATTGGTTTAGCTTCAAAAGGACATTGCGCCCTTGCGATTTTGACTTGTATCATAATACTTTTAACTTCCTTCATGATGCTTTTAATCTCTATAATGATGCTTTTGCCTTCCATCGCGATGCTTTTAACTTCCATCATGATGCTTGTAACTTCCATCGCGATGCTTTTAATTTCCATCATAATGCTTTTGACTTTCATCGTGACGCTTTTGACTTTCATCGCGATGCTATTGTCAGTTTAATTGTATCGTGATGCTTTGAGCAAGTATCATGATACTTTTGATAAGTATCATGATGCTTTTGACAAGTATCATGATACTTGTTAAAACTATCATGATGGAAGTATCGTTATTTTGACATGAACGGCCACTCATATTTGTTGGACAAATTAGGAAGGCTCTGCAGGTACCTATCCTACAAAGTGTTTAAAGAAAAGGACGTAACAACTAGGTTTTTATTAACAAGTTTCTTTGTTGTGCCATTCAGGGAATAGGGGTGGAGACCTTGGTCAGCCAAAAGCTGAGAATTTTATTAAGTTTACCAGATTCTAACGGCATATTCGTTTCACAACTGTCATGTAAAAACAGCTTCACTTGACAGCCCAAAATTTTTATAATTGAACCGTCGTTAGATGAAGATATTTGTCCAATAGAACAATTTTAAAAGGATAATAAGCGAATTGCAAACCAGTTAGGTATTAATTTAAACGAGGGTCACTAGAGACAAACGTTCAACTTGAAGGTAAATTGCAAATCAAACTGTATCTTCATCTTGCATGACGGACAGGTTAAGAATGCATTTAAAGGCAATAAATCTTTATCGGGATGAAACATCTCACATTAGCAGACGAGGTTGTGCTATCACTTTACGAATGGTAGGTATGATATTAACCAGCATGTAGGCTGGAAGTCCAATGGCATGATTGACCATTATGCACATATGGAAAAATTAATACGACCCGCGGGTCCCTTATAATCCCCGTAATGTCGCCATCCGTAACATCCTTTTGAACAATTGTAACAACATAGTGATGAAAGATCCGTTGAGGGAGGCATTTTTGAGACTATTCCCATCACTGCTTACCGTAAGGAGAAGAGTCTAAAAAAACACTTAGTAGTTCGATCAAGTCGAACATTTCCTCAGAAAAAAATTACTACCGGGGAACCAGGCCATGTAAAAGGTCTAGATGTCTGACACGCCCCTACACCTAATACTAAAGAGATCTTGGGCCCGGACAACAAATACATAATTCAAAATGGGTATATCTGTACTAATATAAATTTGGTTTACGCAATCTTCTGTACGAATTGTGATAAGGTATATATCGGAGAGACATACCGTCACCTTGGTGACCGCTTTGCGGAACACATGCATTCTATAAAGAATGGAACTGATTGTCCAGTTGGCAATCATTTTCGATTGCCTGGTCACAGCTCGTCAGACGTCAACGTAACCGTTTTAAGGACAGTTAACGGAGGAAGATTATAAAATAACAATCCAAAGATACTAATATTAGATATAGTAAATTTAAACTATGTTGTATACGACGCATTTCAAGGAGTTACCTCGGATCAGCAGCATTAAAACCGAAACATTTGGAAGACCAAAAACCAAATTTATGTTAAACAAGAAGTACTCAACCAAAAATATCGAAATAGGAAGCCAAATTTCAGCTAAGGAGATCTACCATGTGCAATACAAGGAATGAACCCTTAGTATTTCTATTATTTTTGAATTTTGCTACATACAGGTAATTTCTGTAACAATCAATGAATAATCATGTCAGACAAGTCTGACGACTGGGTTGGCGAATACCCTCGGGGACCTAGGGTCCACCAGATCTAACACCGGTGAAAGTGCAAGACGCAAAAATCTCAGACACCCAAGGGAAAGATTTCTGGTCGCCGAGTTGGAGACCAAAGGAAATCTTTCACGCGGGTTCTGAGATTTTTCCGTCTTGAACTTTAACACCGATGTTTTGATCCTTTTTCTCACTAATATTTACTCAAGCAGGTGTGTCATACAGGTTACAATCTACCATTAGCTCCTATGGAACCAGTCGTTAATGAGCATAACATGGTATTCAGAAACAAAAACATGGCGGATTTTGATTGGGTGGAGTATGCCACAAATAATTTTTTTTCCTGAAACCTTATGGATTCTTGGTTGAAGTGATGACAAAATAAAATTTTATTCCTCCTTCTGAAATAGTTGAGAATTTTTTTTCTTCCTGTTGTTGAATGCATAAATTTTACTGTTATTTTTCTGCGAGATTGACGGTCACCATTGACAACTGTAAATTACACATAGAAAAGCTACGGGACCATATATTTTTTTTTATGAAATATGTTAACACAATAAATATTCTTTATTTTAAATAATGTTTTATAATTAAAATCAACTCAGTAAAATCTGTACAGCAAGAAACATTACTATTGTCGGCAATGGGAAAATCAATTGTTTTTTGCATTCTATATTGGGATGGAATTTACTTTCACTTCCATTTTGGAAAAGCAAGTTGCTGAATCAGACTTCTTTTAAAACGTTTTTCTGATTGTGTCAGCATCATGGAGGACTTTTATAAAGATTTAGAGGAGAGATTTCAAAAGAAAACCAAAAAATTGGGCAATATTCATGGTTGTGTAGCATGGGACGGCTATGTTGACAAATTGGGTTATGGTGTAATGAATGTAAAGTGGCCAAGGGAGGGTGCAAAAAAGAAAGAGCACACAGACTGGCACATATGATTAAGCAAAGAATAAGCCACAATGATATGCCAAGACTTGATGAAAACAACAATCGCATAGAATGTAGTCACTTGTGCCATAATAAGACTTGTGTAAATTCAGAGCATATTATACTTGAGTCCCATGCTACTTACCAGGAACGTATTCATTGTAAAGGGCAAAATTTATGCGCAAAATGTCATGAACCACATTGTCATATATGAAAGTATGCTTTATTTACAAATCAACACTTTTTTGTCACTGCAATTCGTCGTTTTTTGGCATACGGATGGTCCTCGGCTTGAGTTTTCGTACGTTTAACTGGCCGCAAAAGCTTGTTCTTCTCGTAACACTTTTCTTCCTGATGTTTTTCATAAATTTTATACAAATGTTTTCTAGTATTAGACCTCTCCTTTTTATATTTCATTGTTTTTTTATAAGCTTTCTGCAATCTGTCTGTTTTTTGTAAAGCCTTGAGTTCTTTTTCAGCAGCAGACCCAGGACTGATTTCTGCCCCGAGTTGTTTACAGATCACCAGGAGAGACTCACCAGGGCCAAGATTGACACTATGAATAGCTGAATGGACACGACCTTCGAAGTTTTTTGTAGAGGTAACATTTTTTGGTAGTGATCTACGCAGTGATCTATTAAATCCCTCAACTTTTTGAGTATTTAGGTTCAATCTTGTCTTTTTTAAGGCACTCGGACTTAGTCGTTACAACACACTTTCTTATGGCATTCAGGTTTTTATCCAATTTTCTTATTTTAAAACTGTTTGGTAAGAAAGCTCTGTTAGACAACCAGAATTTCTTTCCACCCTTGCACACGGAATAATGTCTACGGCAAAGTTCATGATTGCCTGTGTAACATGTGGGTATGGCATCAACAGTGAAAGATATCTTATTCTGGACTTTGCCAAAGTCACCACCATATATTTCCATGGCCTGGGTAAACTCCGACTGACATCTCTCAGCTAAATCCAAAGCGAAATTGTTTAAAAGCTTTTCACGGTCTTTTTTTGTTCTACCAGGCATTATTTCTGCCAATTCCTTATTACTTTTGATATTTTTCCTATGATTGTTTAAGAAATGCCTTGTATCTAGAAAATGTTCTGGCTCTGTAGATGTTGTATTTTCAAGATACACGTCAGCTGCTGCTCTAAAAGCAGAGCTATCTGGGTCTGTTGTAAAATGTTTTGCCTCAATGTCATCACTGGCAAGATCTTGAAGTGCTTCTTTTGCCCATGTGTACTCATCCCCTATGCTTTTCATGAACTGCATGCAGAAGTGCACTTTTCACCTGATTTAATTGGATGAAATGAACATAGTTTATTCTTGCAAACAACTCCTATAATGCTTTTATCTTCTGTTTCAGTTTCTGCAACAGAGTACACCACTTGTGTAGCAGGCTGGAATGGAGTTTTTCCAATGCCGGAATATATTGCATTGTTGTACGCACCGTCAGCCTGTAGACTTACAGAACCAGGATTTTTACTTCCTCTCAGTGTATTTATTGCAATCAGCTGCTTGCGTCGCGCTTTCATGTCCTTATTTATCTTTACTATTGTAGGTAGCACTTTATTTGCCCTCTTTTGTAGCCCTTGAGCTGATGGAGCTGGCATGTTACAGCCAAGTACTATTTTTCGCAAACCCATATATCCAAGTGGTGTTTGGCTTAAAGCTGCTTGGGCGGATACATTTATCTTGGCTGCCTTCCTTCCTGGTTTTTTGGTTTTAATTTCTTCATAGAGTTTGAACTTCTTTGATCGATAGGTGCACTTGTCACACATTGCCTCTTCACGATTTACAAATCCAAACTTTTCTTCTTTTTCCATATTCCACTGTATAAATCCATTACAATTGGGATGAAGTCTTTGGTGTTCTCTAAATACAGAGTTCCACATTATTGCATTCAGTCTCACATTCACTGTTCTATTAGATGAATCTTCAGACCTAAAATGTATAAGAAAAGAATGCCTTAAGAGAGTGTTTTTCTACCTGTAACAGTACAGTTTCTGAATGTACTTCAAAATATTTGTGAATTACCTCTCTTTGATCACATTTTTTTTGTGCATAAATATAAAATGGAACTTCTCGGTATTATGTAGCAAAGTAGGTAGAAGTATCAATATTTTCACTAAATTTAGCATATATTTTATTAATTCAAGTAGGTACAACAACAACAAAAGACTATTTTAAGGAAAATTTGTAGATCTTATGAACTGATAGGCATTTTCAATCCGCTCTTAAAAAAACCAATTTAAAATAGGGTTAAATAGTACCTTTGTTCTTATTAACTGGTATTTTAAGATTTCATGTTATCATATTAATTACCATTTAACCTACCTTTGATTTTTCTTTGCTGATGTCTTTGTTTTTTTAATTTTAGGAGCAGCATCCTTTGGTCGCAACAGAACAGCAGGTTTGGTGCCATTTGCAGATTGAGTATCGTTATCCTTATATGGAATGTTTTGCACAAGAGAAGTCATTTTTCTGGTAAGTCTTTTATAAACTGTTTGTGTTGTGTCACTTTTACTAGGTTTTACAGTTTTTCTTTGTCTATTGTAAAGCAAATATCCAGTTGAAAAACCTGAATTATTTCCCTTTTTGAACTTGGCCATTTTAATATGAAGAATTTATTTGTAATCCTTGAATGTAACTGTTTAAGGAAAATGTTTGTGAAAGTTTGGCATTCTGTCTTTACTTTTATAGTGGAAATTTAAAGTTAAAATTTGCATCTTTAATTTGAAAGAAAGGCACAAAACAGAACTCTCATAAAAAATTCTCATAAACAGAAAGAGATAGCAGTACAGATATAAATTTTTAATTCTTACAGCTGCAGTGACAGATATGATAAGATAATAGATACATCATCTCTGGTCACTGTCTTATCTGTTTAGTATAAGGTTATGGTTTTTCAGTGCATTTAGTTGTTCAGATTAAACTTTTAGTACATCAAAATTAAGAAAATTGGCATTTTCCCCTGTAGTTTTCAATTCTTGGATAGAATCTACCCCAATTACCTTACAGCTGATGTGAATGTTTTATGTGAAAGTCATGTCCACTAGTCTATTGATAAAACACACAGACCAATTGTTTATGTATATTTAATAAAAAAATAAATAAGTTTTATTTGGCAAAAGAGTCAACTCTCAGCTTCACATTTCCTCTGCCGTCATTTGGGGTACGTGTTGAACTTTTCATTTTTCTTCACTTGTAAGTGATCGACATCTTTTGCCCACAACTTTTCCATTACTAGATATAACAAATATTTATTAGGCCTAAAATTTGCTAGATTCTGGGCCCTTTTTTAGATTTTATAGGTTACAATCTACCATTAGCTCCTATGGAACCAGTCGTTAATGAGCATAACATGGTATTCAGAAACAAAAACATGGCGGATTTTGATTGGGTGGAGTATGCCACAAATAATTTTTTTTTCCTGAAACCTTATGGATTCTTGGTTGAAGTAATGACAAAATAAAATTTTATTCCTCCTTCTGAAATAGTTGAGAATTTTTTTTTCTTCCTGTTGTTGAATGCATAAATTTTACTGTTATTTTTCTGCGAGATTGACGGTCACCATTGACAACTGTAAATTACACATAGAAAAGCAACGGGACCATATATTTTTTTTATGAAATATGTTAACACAATAAATATTCTTTATTTTAAATAATGTTTTATAATTAAAATCAACTCAGTAAAATCTGTACAGCAAGAAACATTACTATTGTCGGCAATGGGAAAATCAATTGTTTTTTGCATTCTACAGCGTATTCTATTCGTAGGAAACAAACGGAGTTATCTCCCCATGAAAGTAGTGCTTTATGAACATTTTGTGTGTGATGTGTATGTGCTTTTGTGTATTGGATGTATTTTGAATAATTCAAGCCAGCGACGAGTGAAACCTTTAAATATAAGACGATATGGACAATATGAAATATGTAAGACTAATAAAAACTCAAACTATTTGTTTAATATCGATCAAACAGTAAATAATCACGATTGTCGGAACCGCGAAAATTTTGCGGGAAAACAAGGGTGAAATTCTTATCTCACCCAAGCGAAAGACGAGGATATCTCACATGGGTAAAAATAGGTACTGGGCTGTCTCATTAGTGCGAAAATACAGACAACGCCTTGGGAAAATAATTTTTAGCCTGGGGACACTCCGACCCCGTGGAATTAATGTAAAAAATTCTTAATTTCTATTAATTTACTAAGTATGCTAGTCCTATAATATATGAACTCGGGGGCATTATTTTCCATTTCTATTTTCTTTTTACTGATTTTGCTATTTTTCCTTTTTTTATTATCAATGTGCCTTCGCATTAAAAAAAAAATGAAAAGTGAAAATATCAGCATGAAAACGTTAAATAGTGAATATATAATGCGAAGGCATATATTATAGGACTACTAAGTATGCACACTAACTTTTAGCGGTAAAGTTATCTTATGTATGATACATTTTCTATACATCATAACGTCAAATATATTATTTTACTTATTTTTACTATATGTATTTTCTATGAAGTACGTTTACTGATCGACAACCACGTCAAATAATTTTTTGTTCTTGTTTACATCTGATGTACGGACTCAGTCTTGCTCTGGGTTTCAAAGAGTCTAAACCTTTAATTTTTAAGTTTTACATGCTGGTGATCAAAACCATTTTGTTCGAAACGTTAGGTATTTTTAACTTTTTAGTTTGTTGTTGTTTTTTTACGATTTTATATTTGGTTTTGTTCGACTTGTGTATTTCGTACATTTTAGTCGTTTATGCCTCTTATAATGGCTCACCATTTCCATTTATTTTTCTTGTTATCTATTGTCGCAAGAGCTGTTTCGCAGCAAACTTAGTTTTTTATTTCAATTTCGCATACATTCATGCACAAGAAAGGTTCAAAGTTAGAAACATCTTGAATTCCATGCTGTTGACTAATGAACCTGCACGTTTAAGATCATGGCACATACAACACTGGAATATACAAGATTAGCTTTTGAAAAAAGCTGAGGTCATTCGTTTAGCATTTTTATGGAAAAGATTGGTCATATATATTCAAAAAATGCATTGCAGAGTCCTTTTTTATTAGATTTTTATTAAGCTAGGCTTTGAAAGATTCCATTTCATACAATCTTTTAAAAAGTTTTTTTCAAAAGATATCAGTTCTGTATGGAAAGATTTGAAGTTTCGATTTGGAATGTGATTTAAGATTCCTTTTTTACTACCGGACATTCCAGCAATGGAATGAAAGGTTTGGTGTGCCTTAGAACCGGGTTAATTGACCATTTCTTGTGAAATGCCCATGCCAGGTCAAAACCATTTAAGCTGACAATGTTTCCGGTGACTTTGTACCTGCTTTGTTTATTTGCCTCCTGGACTTTGGTTATTGACAACTGCATTTGGTAAATTTGTTATTACCCTCATGTTTAATCATGCTACATCCAAGGCTTTTGATTTTTCCAATATCCCCTGTTACATAAAGAATGTAAATTACACGTAAGTTTTTTTGTGAATTGTATGTTCCAGGCATTTTTAACATCATTTCCGTAAAAACGAGCATAATAAATGGCCTTAAACAATGAGCTGTTTGCGGGTAATGTCTTGTTTTGGTATCGAATATTCATATTTTCTATGAATATTTTAAATATATTTAACAATTTTGAAATCTGTAACGTTTTTGTAAAAGTTTGGATGTGACAGCAAGGTTAAGTTCAATGAATAGAACAAATTTGTGTAACTTGTGGCAGATGAGATATGTAAACCATGTATTCGATATTAATCCATTCAGCAGTTAATGTACTTGGTGTAAAATGGCATGTGTTATCAAAGTTATCGCTTGTAGAAATATTTCATTGTGGATGTGCAGGGTAACGGTACTGTACTAGTATTTGGTTTGTTTGAATTAAGTGATTGTCTAGGAGATTTTTGTTTATGCTTCTGAAATGGTCGTTCTGTGTTTATTAAAATTCTGTGCTGGTAGGAATATTTGAGGATCAGTTATTTGCAGAGTAAAATGTTTGGTCTCTATGTCATAAGGAACAATGTGACATAATTAGATTATTTCATGAAATGGTTTAGTAAAATATATTATGTGTATATTTGGTAAATGCCTGCATTGAACTGGCTCTCTGCGGGTGACTAGCTTTACTGAACTTGATAAACACCTTAGGAGGAACATGTTTCTATTCGTTTCGGTCAGTTTTGGATTATTTATAGGTTAGAATGCATTTACGGGGTTCTACGTTAAATTTTTTATTTGGTTGCCATCTTGAATGACGGTTAGGAAATGACGTAACATATTTGGTGAACACCTTATATGGAAGACCTGGTCATCAACTTATTATGAATGGAAAATAATGAAATTGGTGACCACCAGACTATCTTGTATGAACAGATTGTAGGAACACTTTTCCAGTATTTGATAAGGAACACTTATGTAATGTTTTGATTTGAAGGTGATCTATATTTTTATTTGAAGTTCAAATGTAAAATAATGAAGGTCACATTGAAATATACAAACTGGATTTTAAAGACCAGTGGCCTTTGAATGTAGGTTCATTGAACATTATAATTCTTTAAAAAGATTATAAATTAAGTTATCGCTTAGTTAGGGTAACTACTAATGCAGGTTTGACTGTATTTTGATAGACACTGGATAGATGGATGAAAATGAATACATATGTTTCAAACTAAATATAATCATTGTCACTTAAACGGTTACTAGACTTCAGTTAGGCATATTTGAGCTTGATTTGCTTTAAATAAAAGTAAGAGAATATTTGTATAACTATTTTATTAAAGAATGTCAACAAGTAAAAATATATACATCAAACAACTGTATAACATGCATAAAAATAACAAAACACTGTATAGATGAAATTGAGTATAAAAATGTAGTGTGGAAAACCGGTTCAATGAGTAAAAAATAAGTATATGCAATTATGTTTTTCAAAAAAAAAGTACAATAGCACGTTATTAGGGCTGGTTTAAGTGTATCAGTACTTAAAGAATGCTATTGTAAATTTATATAAACAATTGTAAGTTGAAAAATGAGGTAAATTAGAAAATAAAATGCAGAAATGAAAATGATATGTGATATGATGGGTTGACTATACGTCACCTAGGAAATACTGATCTTGTAATTGTATTGTAGATATCTTTTTTGTATTGTTAAATTCTTTTTGATTGCTGAAATGAAGAAAATGTGAATATTGGAAATGTGATTAGCAACGAGTGAAAAATATATGTTAACTGTAACATAACATAAAAAAAATCTAGTATCAAAAATAACAAAATAGTAACATTGTACAATATAAGAAAAATTGAAATGACTTATATTTTCAATTTGAAGAATTACTTTGTTTGGAATGAACACCAGCAATAAAAAACTCATAACAAAATTAGTACATTCACAATATTTCACATGTAAGAACATTATGTGAGACATTCTGAAACTGAACAATAATATTCTCAAATATAACAAAGTAAGGCTAGAAATGAAAAAAAAAATCTTCGCCGATAAAGATAAAATTCTAAATTGCATGTATCTAAATTAACTATTTTGTTTCATGAAATGTTTTATAACATATACTGTATATAGTAGAATTTAATGCTATTGATGTTGTTTTGTCAGTTTTATTACTTTTGTACATAGAAATTGTAAACATGATCTATCTGTTGCATTTGAAATATATAGAATGTATCGAGAAATGAAAACATTTTTTAAAAAAAGTTAATATTGTTTGATAAAATGTGCATTTAACAAAGTAAACAAACTATAAAAGTTGCATGCATTACTACACATTATACACTATTACTCCACTTAGCAAGTAATTTTAAAAAACACTTAGCAACTATTCAACAAAACACTTGGCAAATATTCTATAAAAAAAGAGAACAGGTAATGTGAATCAAATAAAACATTTAGAAACTATTCTAAAAAAAACATAGTAACCAATTTTTGAACTACATAAAAAACATGATTTAACTATTTCACAAAAGTACTTAGCAACTTAAAAACATGTAACAAATAATATATTTAAGAATATTAAGAAAATGATCTAAAAAAGCACTAAGCAACTAATCTAAAATATCTACGAAAACCGCTAAGTAACTAATCTAAAATATCTACGGTTAAAAGATTTAAACAGTTAAAATAGTGTTGTAATATCAGAATTTAAAAAAAAAACTTCATGTGGTAAAAGGCTTATTTTATACATCAAAAACAATTTACATTGTAAATGTTTTATGTATTTTAATAGTAAAAAGCCTGATAAGTGAATATTTTACACTTAAAAATACTTGGCCTGTGAATTAAAAAGTTGTTTATACTTAATACTGATAGAACTGAAATGAAAAGATACCAGAAGTATGGCCAATCAATTCTAATACAAGCAATTAATTGTCAGTGTATTAATTTTCTTTTAAAATTACTATTTTTGGCACTTTTGTTCGCATAAAAACATCATAAAAACTTTAAGATAAACATTTAAAGTGATTTAATATTTCTAATTATGTCTCCCTCGTAATGAAACATAACAGTAAGTGGTAGTTTTTTTTTCAATGCGTCAATGGATTCTGTTAGATTGGTTTTGTCGATGGGTAAAGCGACAGAATCTAGCAACATTTTTAATTGTGGCGTAAAGATGGTCAGCTTCTGCATTCTCCCTTCACTCTTTATCAAGGTTTTCAGCACAACAGCATGCCCAGCTGTTGTTGCTGTAAATGAATTTCTGCATTTTGGACAACAGAATTTATCATCTAACTTTTTGAAATAGCATCTTTCGTTGAGACAACATCTGCAAAATAAAAAAAAATGCTGATTAGACTGTTAATTACATGAGAATGTCTACCGCTATAATTATCATTAAAATATGGCATCCCTTGATGTTTGTTTCACCGTATACTATTCATATTGATATTCACATGTAATACTACTTACCGTTCCCTGCCATTCTTTTAACTGCAATGAACTGTTTACACAAAGAGGTGCGCGATCCCACAATGCATTTCATACGCGAAAAACAAACCGTTCCATTCCAGATGTAACCCCCACATATAAATTTTCACGTGTTATCGTAATGATAAACTCATTATCGGGCTCCTGCATCAGTGAGGTCAATGCATTTAACACTCTACATATTTGCAACACTGTATAATGAGGTCAAGTTATGTTTGTTTGAGAGGCCTCGGGGGGGGGGGGGGGGGTTAACTTGCAGAATTTTTTTGGTAGGGATGTGCCGTTTTGACTCCACAAACTAGACCCAAATTTATATACGGAAAGTGAAAAATGATACCCATATTTATATAATTCGGCAAAAAAAATGGTAAAATGTTCTCAAATAACGGGAGTTTTTTTTTCTTGTTTTTCATCATTAGAAGAAAATTTTCGAAAATTTTCTGCTATTTCAGGGTGAAAATGTTAATTTTATATCAAGTTTACATCAAATTCTGAAAACACATACCCAAATTTATATATTTTGGTTAAAATGTATACCCATATTTATATAATTTTCTCAAAAAAAGGTACCCAAGATTTTGGCACATCCCCGTATACCTTGACGTAGGGAGTTGACCCCCCCCCCCCCCCCCCCCCCCCCGAGCTTAGGCTTACACATATATCTACACAATTTTATAAACAAGTTTTTCTAACGAGGTTATATTTACTTTCCGTTACATTGCAATTTATTATTAATTGCTGGAAACTGTATACTGACCACAGTTCCCCGTTAATTGCTACTATTCAATACTGCTGATTACAGTGGCTGATTATAATCTTAAAATAAATACGTTGTAAGTCGCAGTGCTAATATTTTTGTACATCCTAAACGATCGATGAATTAATCAAAGCATGCACTTTAAAACTGAAATAAACTTTCCCATAACCTATGGAGAAACGTGTGCAGACGATAATACTATCATTAATCAAAGCTAACGGTTTGCGGCTTTATCTAAACAACAATTTGACAGTTCATAATGAAATGCATTCCTACAGTGTCATAATACTAAAGCTTTTAGGGGACCATCTCATAACATGTTTCGGAAACAATTGTTTATTATAACATATTTTAAGATGACTCCTTATTAAAACTATTTTAAAACTTTAAGATTTGTCATCAGTTTATTAATTTTCCATATAATGAAATGCTAATTTATATATCAGATGAGAAACAAAATCTTAAGGTCAGAAACAGAATACACATATTTGTCTTACCAGAATTGTTCAAACAGTGTAAAGTGGATATTTACATCAAATTCAACATGTGTCGTAACGTAACTATAGATCTTACTTTTTCATATTTACAAGCATCTACTTATTGGATTTGTTTATTTATACAACAGCTTTTACCTGCTTTCATACTGAATGGTATTTTCTTACCGTATTATACGTTCAGTATATTCCTTTTTTTCAAATGAACACTTTATCGTTGGTGAAAGGACAATTCTTATCAAGCGTCTGAGTGATAAACTCAAATCATACAGAAAGTTATCGACACTTCAAACATTTTAAAGACCAACTTTTCAAAGTCAACTTTTGTTTATCTATATATAGTCATTCGCCGACGCGAATGACAAATAGTATAATTTGGCAGGCGAGTTCACACAGATTGGATTCACTCTTTTCTATCAGATTAGTGTTATAAATGAATTTTGGTACTATTTTTTTTAATTTTATTTTTTGTGGAAAATGACAAAAAAAAAGAATTGAAAAGAGAATCTTTAAATTAATTCAAATATAAATTGATTTTATATCAACTTGTTGGCTAATCAAAAAAGGAGAAAAAATATTTTTAATATATTTTATTGTATCTTAATAACTTATTTCATACATTATAGATATCATAATACATATATACATTGAACAAGAAATAACAAACAGCATTACATTATTTTGGTTTAAAATATCATATTACTAAGCACTAAATACAATAATAATCACATTAAATAGCACTTTTCAAACTTTAACGTCACAAAATGTCTATATGTTCAGCCCAGATGGAGTAACTGTGACACTAGATCTACGTTGTCCATGAGGTCGATGATGTTGCTGTTGAGTCTTTCAGTGTGCTGATGCGGCTGTCGATGGTCCTGGACTTTTTCGGTCTGGGTCGTTGAGTTCCTCCGGCTTGTAGTTGGATCTGAGTTATCTCGTTGGCGGCCTGGATGTCCTTGAAGGTTTGGCTGATGGTGTAGATATTCGGGTGACTGTGAACTTTCTTTAGTTTGCCGTGCCATGCTTCCAGGTGGTTGGTGGTACGCGGTCCTTCTGTGCTGAAGTGGTTCCATAAGGTACGGTCGCCGTCGATCCATTGAGTAAGAACATAGTCGGTGAAGTGGTAGTGCTGCTGCTCGTCGGACTAACTGTCGTATATCGTCGTTCTGCTGGTAGGGAACCTGCAAGCCGGTCGTCTGTGCCTTTCGTCAAATACACTGGGTGAAGTGAAAGAAACAGCCTTTAACCTGAAATATAGAAAACAAACACCTGTAATACTATATAAATATGTTTAGATTGCTAATACTTCCTACGAATTTTTAGTCAAAAATATTTTGGCAAGTTTGAAAACAAAAAAGATTGTAAAAAACACCCCAAAAATTGTACATATTAAAGAATATTTATATTTACCTGAATATCCTGGATTACAGTACGAATAGCGTTGTGTGCTGCTGTCTCGAAGTCCATAAAAACTGTCGGTGGTGTAAGCTGAAGGTTGATGTCGGTAATTGCTGTCTGGAATAGTGAAAACAAATCGTCGGTAGATCTGTTCGCTCTTCCCGGGTAGTAGTGCGTAGACAACTGGGTACATCACTCCGTCCAGTTGAACGTGTATGGTGTAGATTTGGTGGAACAGGGTTTGGCAGGTGTAGAAAGTTCCGTCACAGAAGATGTGGTCTGAAGCAGCAAGGCGAGTCAGTTTGCTGTCGAAGCAAAGGCGATGATGCGTGGTCCCTGTGTGTCGTCGAATAGTAGAAAACGTTCCCCTGTTGTCGTCTGTCCATTTGCCGTCGAGTTGGATGTCTGCAGTAGTAGTGGGTAGGTTTCGAGTCTGCTTGCGTCGGGCTCTGTATAATGCTGACTTGGCTGAGTTGAAAGTAGGAATTTTCTGTACAACTTTTCAAAGTGATTTTGATGAGTTACCAAAAAGTAAACACAATACGTTTTGTTTGAGAATTCGACGTAACTGAAAACTTTGAAAATAGGAAATCTGAATTTGCTTTGGAACGGTTAAAAAAATTTCAGTTATTTTATTTTTGATTTTAAATTCATCTGACTCATCTGATCTGATTAAAATGACCGAATGTTTCAATATGTTAAATGATTGGAGGCATGCAAAATTCCCATGAAGATGGACAAAGTGGCAGTTTCATCAATGGGATAGTAAGACAAGAAGAGCATTTAGTTATTTCTACTTTAAGATATGTCACATGTGACATGGATTCTCTTTTATGGAATAACATAATACAAATAATAAGAGTCAAAATGCCAATAATAATGAGAAGAATATTGCAAACATGCTAGTAAAAGGGTTTTTGTGATTGTACTGGTTGTAATTTATGGTTTATAAACAAATGATGGTAAAACAGCAGAATGAGATTGTGGTGCTCTTGGTAATACAAGCAGTGTTGTAGTTAAGAGTTCTAATTTTGAAAAATGACCAAATACAATAAACAAAAGTTATGCATGCTATTACAGTTCCTATTAAACCAAGTGTGCCATTTAAATCTGGCCAATTATTTTCAACATCAATTTGTCCTGCAAGTAAAGGTTCAGCCAAATTTTGAAAAATATCACCTTCCTTTTTTGCAACTTTTGCCATTTTCTTAAAACTAAGATCCTCTTTGTGATCTTTAGCTTAACATGATTCATATGAATGGTTATATGAATGGTTGTACAAATTAAAATTTGGAATATTTATGTTGAGTTCCTTTATAAAAGTGGAACTACCATTAATATATTGTAAAGTTTCAGACGTAAAAAATTGTTATATTAATGCTAAATTAACAGAATGAAGAACAGTAATATTATCATGAGTTTACACGAAGTCATAGAGGGAGGATAACTTAATTTATCAGTAGATAATGAACAACGGCATGGAAGCTTCATTACACAAAAGTTGCAACCTGGGTGAATAATTTGTTTACCCGCACAGTCAAAAGAAATTGGTTTGTTTTGTAAACGATTATTGAAGATGATCTTAAATGAATTAAAGCAGGGTTGATTTTATTATGCAAAAATCTAAAGTCACATAGTTCCATTACTTTAGCCATGAGACATGCATCCTTACTTTTAGAAAAGGAGTGAGATACTGGACACTGTAAAATGTTCTTGAAATTTGTGCATTGTGTTAGTTGATTTTGGGTTAGTGCAATATATTGGGACATATCATTAGAGATTGCTAAGTATTTTGGTGCATTCAATAATTGGGTTGCATGCAAGGAATTATTACAGGTACAGGAAGGGAGGTAGCTTCATACAAGCGGAAATTAAAGGATTTGTAATAAATTGGTACTTTAATCATAACGAAGATGTCAGAATTTTTCTTTGAAAATAAGAAATTTGGTGAAGAATAATAATAATTTACATCAGTTTGAGTGATATAAAATCCTGGATATTTATGACGGATTATAAGATCAATCTGTTTTAATGACTGAAACAAAGTTTTTGGTTTTATTAAAAGGGGAGATAATTTTCACTCTAGTAAACGAAAAATACCTACTTTTAAGTCTTAAAGTTGTTGTTTAACTTCTACATTTATAACAGTTATACGTAGTAGCTTTTGAAATTGTAAAGAATAAATGCTGTAATTCTTGTGTATTATTATTAATCATATTTTGAAGTAAATTAATTTCTGAATGAGTAGATTTCATTTTATTCACTATGTTTGAAATTCGTTTGTCAACAGATGAAATAAAAGATGACTCATGATTATCATGTTTTGCCATTTCTATTGTTAATTTAAGAGTTTGAACGGTTAATTTGTTAATATGCTGTGCCAATATATTTACATCTGATATTGTAGCTGTGCCGAAGATCGATTTGGGTATTTGTTCAATAAATCCTAAAATAGCTTTCTTTGTTCTATTTTTGCCTTTCTTCTTAATATTCATCTTAGAGGAGATGACTTTCTTTATAGTACTTATTGTTTCGTTCATTTCATTTGTCTATAATTGCATTATGTTTAATTTACTGGGCAGGTCATTAAAATCTTTATAAAAATCTTTTCCACTACATTGATCTATTAATTTCAATCCTTTCTTAACTGGTAACCTTATTTGAAATGTATGCATCCATTGGTCGTTGCTGAAATGCACATTTGATTTCTTATCTAACAAGATCCCATAGTACAATCTAAATACTGAATTTGTCATGGGTTTTGCATCTCCCCCTACTCCATAAATATTAAAGATTTCTGCATTTTTCATTTTCAATGGCTGACCTTTTAACCTTTTCAATAAAGTATCTTAAACCAGTGTCTACAAGTCCTAAGGTTTTAATTCCATATATTATTATATTTTTTGTCCATGGGTGTTATCATTCCTGTCATACTCGTCGTAGGTTGGTCGGTTTTCAATGTGCTGCCGGGTCTGGTCGCCGTCACCTTGCCTTCTGTTTTTTTTTGCAACCGGTCGTCTTAATATCTCTTTTATCTTGGGTACCACCCTCTCCCTCCATACATCATCTTTTCGAACCTCTGGTTGGTATCGGTTGGTATAGCCCCTTATGGTCTCGCACGTATTTGGCGACAGTCTTCTTTTGTTATGCTTACCACCACCATACCAGTTATACCAGAACCCTAAATTATCTGGCCCAAACATCTGAAAAAAATGTTTGACCAGTCGGCAGTGAAATTATCTGCACCTCTGCAAGTAGTGTTTATGGAGTTAAAAAAACTCTTCTGGTACATGGAGCTGATCTTCTACATGTAGCTGTTGGTCATTTGGCTCTGGTGTTGGCTGGTCATTGGTGGTGAATTTGGTAACCATGAAGTCGATCTTGGCCTCCAGTCTACTTTGGTTTTTTCTACCTTGGACAGTGAACGAATAGTTGTGTCCAGCTTTTTGTCCATCTCTGGTGAGGTTTTCTGGAGCTGTGTGGTTGCAGCGCAGATAGCTGTAACCGCAGACATCAACGGTCCCATATTTGGTGTGGCGGATGGTGGTCTGATTAGCTGAAATGCTGGTGTAGTTGGTGTTAATATTCTGGTCGGTCTACCTGGTTGTAGAGATACAGTTGGTGTACTGGTAAACATGGGTGCAGTGCGGGTGTTTGTTGGTCTGGTTACTGGTGGTGGAGCAGTCGGGCTTGCTGGTGACTGCTGCGGAGTTGATTGGTTGGACAGAGGAGAACCAATTGTAATAACTGTTGCCAAAGGTTAACCACCGCTGCTTAATCTCTTGACCTGGTGACTTTGGTCGTCACTGACGTCTTGAAGATACCTGTAGTTGACTTGTTAGTATGTGGGGTCTTTTGGGTGGCGATGTCTGGGTGGAGAATCCGGCGAAGGTGCAAACTGGTTGCCCTTTCTCTCCTCCTTTGCCCTTGCTGTTACTGACGAATAATCGCCACTTGCAACTCTTATGGCGTCGCTGACAGCGCCATCTGTCGACCCATACTGCACTGGATAAATCTCGGAAACAACAATCTTTCCCTCTGTTTTGATGTGTGGCGTCGGCGTACCATCATGCTGCCAAATCTGACGCAGATGTCTGTTGTTCACTGGTCCTAGCACGGAGAGACATTTTTGGACTTTTAATTACTTTACCCGAGCTAAGAGCAAAATGATACAATTCATACAGAAAGTCTCATTTTTAAAGCACAAAGAATGTTTTGTTAATTACTGTGACTGACTGGGAAGTTTTTAACGTCCTTGACTACCTATTTAGGTCTCGCACGGACGATTTATTTTAATATAATTTATTTTATATTAATTAACATAAGTTATGAATATAATTTCAGAAAGTAGTAATTGAACCAAAAAAAAAAAATAGAATTAGCGAGACAGCTTTTAGAATTTAGTGTCGGTGGCCTAAATACATTCCAAACTGATGAGAAACGACATTTGATGAGCTGTAAGCCAAAAGTGTGTACGGATTTTAGAATTTGAGATGTATCTGAATAACCATCAAAGCTGATGTGGAGCGGAATTTTGAATTTAGGAACGGTGGTATAAAAGGTATTCCAAAGATATGAATGGATACACGACGTTAACGTCTATGTCAATGATGAACAGCTAAGCAACGGCATCTTTGGTTCTGTTGACAATGGTGTGGTCTGAAACCCTGAAATTCTAACTAGTCAGCAACCTAGCAGCTTTTTGCATATAATTTTGCTATTTTTAATACAAATTTAGTTGTTTTGTTTTATTAGTTATATTTTATAGAAGACACCAAAGTAAATTTTGGGAAAAATAATACAAAATTGAGGCAAGAGTAAAAAATAGAAAATGAAAAATTATGGATTTAATTTAACTGGAATGTATGTTATTAAGCTCTGTCATTTGTCATTAAATGAAATTTAGGGGCAATGGGCAGTAGTCCCACTCACACAGTTGAGTGCTAAGGGTCCCGCTCGGCTTTAATTAGTTTTACATTTACAATATGATTTTGTTTAATATTGTTATTATTATACAACAGATACAACATATAAAAAACTTACAAAACTAACCACTGGACATGGGACCTAAAACCTAAATAGCTGAACTGAAAATGAAACAGAAAGTTAGTTGTCTGACAGGAGATCTCGCTTTTCTTACGTAGTCCCTGAAATAAAACTAAACTATCTGCAGATTTAAGCCAAAATGTAGAATGAAACAGAAAGTTATTACTTGTCTGACAGGAGATCTCGCTTTTCTCACGTAGTCCCTGACATAAAACTTTTTTTTTCTTTTCTTTTAATTGACTAGTATTACTTAGGGGGGGTTATAAGGGAGCTCGTATGCAATGTATGTTATTAAAATAGCAGTTTTGTCAAGCCGTCAGTATGGTTATTCTCCTGTCTTGCAGGCGGATAACGATCGTCCGTTTGCTCTGTCATTTGTCCTTAGATGAAATTTAGGGGCAGTCGGCAGTAGACCCACTCACAGGTTGAGTGCAAATAAGACCGCTGGACTGTTAACTGACGAAACAAGTAAAGTAGTAAGGAAGACAATTTTAAGGGAGATGGACCGGCAGCAGCCCCACTCAAACTGAATCTCAATGTGAAACCTAGATGTATTTATGGTAATCTATTTCTGTAATAAAGTTTACAAGCTGTGTGTAGACGTATTGCTGATTATTTTCAGGATTAAGTAATATTTGGATGTTAAGGTTGTCTATATTAATTTGATACAGGGCTTCACTAAGTTTTTGTCTAGCTGGATCGTGCGCTGTACAGTGCAGCAGAAGATGTTCTATGTTTTCTGTTACGCCACATGTTGTACATAATGGTGAGACCTGCCGTATATATTGCCCTATTTGCCCATCCAAAAGGGTGTGTCCTAGTCTTAATCGTGTGATAGTTTTGGTGTGATATCTACCACCTTTATAAAAAGAATTTTTTTTATTAATATTAGGATTAAGTTTATAATACCAGGAGTCTTTACACTTGTCCCACATATTTTGCCATTTGTTATTATATATCTTTTTGACTAGTGCGTTAAATTCGCCTGAGCTTATTAAAATATGGATGTTTACTCTATCATTTTTGGCAAATTTATGTTATTTCATTGCCTAGGATACCTACATGGGCTGGTATCCATTTTATTATGACGTTTATATTTTTTTGCTTGAGATTAAAAGCTAAAATTTAAATTGATTCCAGTATGTCTGGTCTATTTGATTTATTATTTTGTATAGAGTTAACGGCACTTAAAAAATCTGTCAAGATTACAATTTTATGGTATGTGTGGTTATTGTTGTGGACCCATTTTAATGCCTGAAAAATTGCTACCATTTCTGTTGTGTACACAGATACATTATCGGTTATTCTTTTATGAAATTTTACCTTTTCTTTTGGTATTATATAGGCTGCTCCAGTTTTACCCGAGTTAGGGTCTTTTGAACCATCAGTATATATTTTTAAATGATCTTGATATTTAGTGTCCAGATGTTGTAAAGTAAGATTCTTGATTATATTAGGGTCGTATATTTTGTCTATATGATTTTTAAGTTCACATTAGGGTTTAGCTGTTTTGATTACCCAAGGAGGATAAAGTGGAGCTTCATGTTTAACTATATTTATATCATTTAATTGATTATCCTTTAGTTCTTTGGATACTCGGTAACCATATGGTACAGTGTGTTCGTTCCATTTATGAGCTTTAGCCCTGTATTCAACACAATCGTTAAGCAGTTCATTGGCAGGATTTTTAGGATTTCGTTTACATCTGGCGTAATATTTAAGGGAGAGTTCATCCCGTCTTAGTTGGAGTGGTTTTTCGCCAGATTCTATTAGCAGGTATTCGGTCGGGGTAGATGGTAATGCCCCGAGGGCTATTTTTAGACCTTGGGCTTGTATTATATCTAGTTTATTTTTTGTTGTTTTGCAGGCTGAATTGTACACCTGACACCCATAATCTATTATTGAACGTAGTAATGCCCTATAGAGTGTGAGTAGTGTTTCAGTGCCCATTCCAAAATTATTGGCTTTAACATATCTCGTTAGATTTAATACAGGCTTACACCTTTCTTGAATATGTTGAATGTGTTTATTCCAGGTCAGTTTACGATCGAAGATTAATCATAAGAATCTGACCTCACTTTTGAAGGTTATTGGTTTATTATTTAATGTGAGTTTAACTACTTGGTAACCTATCACCAAAGACAACTCCTACTGTTTTAGCGTCTGAGATTTTGAACCCACACTTTTTGGACCATTTACTTGTGCAATTTAGAGTTTCCTGCATTCTATTAGTTAATAGTTTTATTCGATTGCCCCTATAACATAATGCACTGTCGTCTGCAAATTGAGATATTTCTGCCGGTTTTTTTGCTTGGTCTGCAAGATCGTTAATCATGATGTTAAAAAGCGTAGGACTTATAACGCTGCCCTGTGGTGTACCATTCTGCAAGTCACAGAGATCAGATGTTTCTTGATTAATTCTTACTTGAATTTTACGATCTTTTAAAAAGTCTTGAATAAAGTTAAGCATGCGGCCATTTATGCCATAGTTTTTAGCTCACCTGGCTATGCCAGGGTGAGCTTTTGCCATCACTTTGCGTCCGGCGTCCGTCGTCCGTCGTCCGTCCTCCGTCCGTCGTCCGTAAACTTTTCATTCAAAGATCTTCTCCTCTGAAACCACTGGGTCAATCCAAACCAAACTTGGTCACAATAGTCCTTGGGTGGCCCCCTTTCAAAATTGTGTCGCTCATGTTCATACCTCATCCAAGATGGCCGCCAGCGGGGATCATAATTTAACATTGGACCCTATGGGATAAAACATTCAAAGATCTTCTCCTCTGAAAGTACTAGGCCAATTGGAACCAAACTTAATCACATGAGTCCTTGGGTGGTACCCTTCAAAAGTGGTGTTGCTCACATCCGTATCCTATCCAAGATGGCCGCCAGCGGGGCCACAAGCGTTTCAAATTCTTTTGTCTTTACATTGCAACTCTTATACAAAGAAAGATAACTCTAACTCAAAATTTGGCATTAGTGAAATAAAAATTTCTAATGTCTGATGGAATATTTAATATATATCTGATTTTGATGGGTTTTAATTTCAGCAGTATATATAACCTAGATTATAGGGGGAACCCCTGCCCGATTTTTTTTTTGAAAGGTGGTCTGAAATTGTAATGGATAGCAGAAGTTTTGGTTGTCATAGAAACTAATTTCAGGTCTTACTTGGCTACAACGGTCTACTTTAAAAATTGTGTCTCTTGGGTCCGTAGCCAATCCAAGATGGCCACCAGAGGGGACCAAATTTTAACATTGGACCCTATGGTAAAACATTCAAAAATCTTATCATCAGATATAACTGGGCAATTGGAACTAAACTTGGTCATAATAAACCTTGGGTGGCCCTGTTTAAAAAATTGTGTTGCTTAGGGTTGTACTTAATCAAAAATGGGTGCCAGCGGGGACCATAGTTTAATATTTGACCTATGGGAAAAGTTTTAAATTCTTCTGCTGAGACTGGAAATACTTGGCCAATTGAAACCAAACTGGTCACCTTCAAAAATTGTGTGGCTTTGATCCGTACCTGATCCAAGCTGGATGCTAGCTGAGACCAAAGTTTAACTTATTGGACCAGTGTAACATGTCCAATATGCTTTTTGTTGTCTAAAATGACTATGCTTATTTTTTTAAAATATGTAATTACAGGTTTTAAAAATTTCTATGTTTTGTGCCTCTAAATAATATTAATGAGCATTTTAAATTTAAAAACTAAATATTTAAAATTGCTAGCATAACGGATCTATTAAATGTAAAATAAAAAAAAATGTAATTCTGTAAAGTTATATAATATTAAATGGTAAAAAGAGATAAATAAAATTAAATGTAGGTTTTTCATGGATTTTTATTTCATGGATATTTCTATATAACTATTTATTATTGAGAATAAATGCATAAAAGTATATATGATGTTAGGGTGTTTTCTTGTTTTTTTATGTGATTATTTCAAAAATCTTCTCCTCTGAAACTACTGAATGGATTTGGATAAAACTTAGCATGATTGTTCCTTAGGGTATCCTGCACAAAGTTTATGCTTCGATTTTTGATCCGTCGAAAAACATGGCCACTGTTACTAAAAATAGAACATAGGGGTCAAACAACAGTTTTTCGCAAATATCTCAAAAATCATTAGGTTACGCCAAATTCTGCAGGTTGAAAGTGTTCAGCATGATGAGAGCTACCTGCGTGCTGATTTTTGTGAAAATCTGTCAACTGATGTTAGAGTTATTGCCCTTTTTTGACATTTTTGGCTTTTTTTTATGTTATTATTTCAAAAATCTTCTTCTCTAAAACTACCAAATGAAACTTGGTAAGATTGTTCCTTAGGGTATTCTGCAAAAAGTTAATGCTTGGATTTTTGATTGGTCAAAAAACATGTCTGCCCTTAATAAAAATAGAACATAGGGGTCAAAATGCTGTTTCTTGCTATTCTTTCCTGAATTATAGAAATAAAATGAAGATGAAAGCTACTTTCAAGGCAAACATGGTATCCCGAGTTGAATGGTGATGATGAAAGTTTGTTTTGGACGGCCATTTTTAAAATGGCTGCCATTTTCCCGCCATTTTTTACACTTGCTCGGATTTCAACAATATTTGGTTTTTAAAGTAAACATGGTATCCTTAGTGAATGGTGATGATGAGAATGTTGTATAACAATGATTAAACTTCATAATATGTGAGCTTTTAATTGCCATCACTTGGTGTCTGTCATAATCGTTGTTAACAAATTTTCAAACATCTTCTCCTCTGAAACTACTTGGGGGAATTTGATGAAACTTAGCATGATTGTTCCTGCAATATTTCCTTTTCAAGTACAATAAAAAGCCTTAACCCACAATTTTTACATAACTTCTTTCAAACATTTTAAAAACGAAGACAACATATAGACCAAAAGATTTATACTTGTATTTGAAGATTAATTAAAGCTTGTATTTTGTATTATGAATCATCAGATTGACCATGACTGTATCTTAATCAAGCATAGGGAGAACTCATGCCCATTTCTTTCCAGAGGTTCTTAAAGGTTTTTAAAGGTATTTTCAGCATTTTACGTGACCTTTAATACTCAGTTTAGTTTACAACAAACATTAATATATTAATTTAGTTTATAGTGCATTGTTTACCAGGTGAGCGATTCAGGCTCTTGAGAGCCTCTTGTTAATTTTATGGAGGAGTCCATTACTCCAGACCAAATCGAAGGCTTTTTCGATGTCGAGGAATACTGCAAGTAAATACTCTTTACGTATCTTAGCCTTTTTAATTTGAGTTTCAAGTCTTGATAGCTGGTCGATTGTTGAGCGACCCTCTCTGAACCCAGACTGTGTATTTTTTTATTATATTTTGTTTTTCCAAAGTGTACTTAAGTCTTTCATTTACCATACTTTCCATAAGTTTACAAAAGTTGGATGTCAATGAGATTGGTCTATATGATTTTGGGTCTGATTTAGGTTTATTAGGTTTTAGTATTGGGATGACAATGGCTTGTTTCCAGGAAGGTGGTAGATTACCTGTTTCCCATACTTTATTTGATTTATTACAATGTCGATTGCATTAGTTGGCATATGTTTAAACATTTCATAAGTTATTCTGTCATCTCCTGGAGATGTAGTTTTTTTGTTTTTTAAGACTATATGCAATTCGTCTGCTGTGAATGGAATATTTATAGCCTTTTTTATTATGCTCCCGGTTTTGATCTTTACGTGCCGGGTTTTCGACCTCAAATTGATCTTTATGCTTTTTAAAACTTGGGTTTAAGTTATCATCACTACTGGCTTTAGAAAAAGTTTGTGCCGGCAAGTTGGCCTTATCTTTATTTGTTACAGCTGTGAAGTTATTTGATTGAAGGGTAGGGAGATTATTTATTCTAGCACTCTTCATACTTTTAACAGTATTCCAAACTTTTCTAACGTCGCTTTTATGATTTAGTTTAGAACAAAAGTTTTCCCAATATTCTCGTTTGGCAGTATCTGTTACTTTTTTTTAATTCTTTTAAAGCTAACTTATATAACTCATGATCTTCTGGCAGTTTAGTTCTATGAAAACGTCTTTGTTTACGTTTATCTTTTTTAGATTCTGTACACTGGTTATTCCACCAAGGACCGTTTTTCCTTGTGTGGGTGTTACCTGATGTTTTAGGAATGGTGGCATCTGCTATTTCGGTTATTTTATTACATAAATTCCGATTAAATATATTAACATCTTGATGTTCGATGTCTTTTAATGTTAATGATCGACATAGTTTTGAAAATTTATGCCAATCTGCTTTTTCATAGATCCACCTTTGTGGCGTACAAATTTTGTTTGTGGGTGTAACATTTAAGGCGGTAAGTATAGGTAGATGATCTGAACCTAATGAATCGTCTAAAACTGCCCATTGACTGTCTTTAGCCAAATTATTTGATATTAAAGTGAGGTCTAGTACTGAAAGGTTACCGTCATTATTTATATGGGTGCCTGTCCTGTCATTTAAAAGTATTAAAAAATTTCATCTATTAATTGCTCTAATAGCTGACTATTTTTGTCAGTTGTGGCTGACCCCCAAAGAGTGGATTTGCTGTTAAAATCTCCTAGCAAAACTATGTTATCAAAAAATTGATCTACTATATCTTTATAATCTTGCAGTGTTGCAATTGTATATGGGGGTCTATACATGTTTATTTATTTCTTTATCTTGGCAGTTTATTTTAGCACCTACAGTTTCGATTTTATCGGATTTAAATTGAAATTCGGAATAGTAAAGAGTATTTAATATGTATATTGCAACCCCTCCTCCTTTTTCTTTAATTTTATTCTTATTTTTATACGACCGCAAAATTTTTGCGGTCGTATATTGGTATTCGTCGTCGTCGTCGTCAGCGTCGTCGTCCGAAGACATTTGGTTTTCGCACTATAACTTTAATACAAATTAATAAAAATCTATGAAATTTAAACACAAGGTTTATGACCACAAAAGGAAGGTTGGGATTGATTTTGGGAGTTTTGGTCCCAACAGTTAAAGAATCAGGGGCCAAAAAAGGGCGCAATAAGCATTTTTCTTGGTTTTTGCACAATAACTCTAGTATAAGTAAATAGAAATCTATGAAATTTTAACACAAGGTTTATGACCACAAAAGGAAGGTTGGGATTGTTTTTGGGAGTTTTGGTCCCAACAGTTTAGGAATTAGGGGCCAAAAGCGTCCAAAATTAAACTTTGTTTGATTTCATCGAAAATTGAACTATTGAGGTTCTTTGATATGCCGAATCTAACCGTGTATTTAGATTCTTAATTTTTGGTCCCGTTTTCAAATTGGTCTACATTCCAAAGCGTCCAAAATTAAACTTAGTTTGATTTTAACAAAAATGGAATTCTTGGGGTTCTTTGATATGCTGAATCTAAACATGTACTTAAGTTTTTTTATTATGAGCCCAGTTTTCAAGTTGGTCCAAATCGGGGTCCAAAATTAAAGCTCAACTAGGGGTAATTTTTTTTTTTTGGGGGGGGGGGGGGGGCAATTCTCCACAGCATATTGTATTGCACAAGAAGCAAAAAATTGAATATAAATTCAAATCATATGACCAATTCTAAGTTCTTTATTTCAGTTATTCTGTGTCAGAAACCTATTATGTGTCAAATATTTGAAGAACTTTTCAATTGCACAGTATTGCGCAATAGCATCCAGGGAATGGTGCTTATACCGCTATTGATCTAACACTGTGTGACCCTTCGTTATTATTGGATTACTCATGGCGAGTCCATGATGATTTGTGTGGAAGTGACCACTTTCCAATTATTTTGGAGAATCTATTTCCAACATCCTCGGAGAGAGTTGCTCGCTGGAAATTTAAAAAGCCAATTGGCCTTTGTTCGAACAAATCTGCCGAGATGAACTGAGAGAAGATACTTTCGACAGTATTAGTAATCCAATTCTCAAATTTAGCGAAATGTTGGTATCGATAGCGGAAAGAACCATTCCTAAAACCTCGACAAATCCAAAACAACCCAGCAAACCATGGTTTGATGATGACTGTCAGGAAGCGAAGAAAAACAGGAAAAAGTCCGAACGACGATTCAATTTGCATCCAACCCAAGGTAATTTAAGTAATCTCCGTATATTCCGTGCGAAAGCACGTCGAACATTTAAACAAAAGAGACGTAAATCTTGGCAAAACTTCGTCTCTAAAATAAATTCCCATACACCAATGAACAAAGTTTGGAATTTTATTCAAAAAATTAAAGGAAAAAACAGGAAAACTAATCTTCACCATCTCAAAGATGGACAAACTCTTTTGACATCTCAAAACGACATCGCTCAAAAACTTGGTGAAACCTTTTCTAAAAATTCCTCTTCTCAAAATTATTCTCAGGAATTTCAACATATTAAAAACCGAACAGAAAAAACTAAAATCAACTTTCGATCAAAAAATTCTGAAGACTACAACCGCCCTTTCTCTTTGGATGAAATCAAAAACTCGATGGCAAAAGCACATGACACAGCATGTGGTCCTGATGATATTCACTATAAACTTTTGAAACATCTTCCTGATACTTCTTTAAAAACTCTTTTGGATCTGATCAATAAGGTCTGGGAATCTGGTGACTTGCCTTCCATCTGGAAGCTAGCCACAGTTATCCCTATTCCAAAACCTGGGAAGGATCATTTTGAACCGTCGAATTATCGGCCAATTGCCCTCACAAATTGCGTCTGTAAGACAATGGAACGGATGATCAACGACCGCCTTGTCTGGTTCCTTGAGACGAATGGTCTCCTGTCCAGTATACAGTGCGGATTCCGGCAAGGCAGAAGCACGTTGGATCATCATCTTCGCTTCGAATCATTTATACGCAACGGGTTTGCTAAAGGTGAACACGTGGTGTCTGTCTTTTTCGATCTGGAAAAGGCGTATGACACCACTTGGAAATATGGTATTTTAAAGGATTTAAACGATATGGGGTTGAAAGGTAGGTTAGCTACATTCATCGACAACTTTTTTATCTGACAGGGAGTTCAAAGTCAGGGTGAATACAACATTGTCTGATCCGTTTGAACAAGAGATGGGTGTACCCCAGGGAAGCATTCTCTCTTCTACTCTCTTTAGTATCAAAATTAACAGTCTTGAAAAAACCTTGCAAAACAATGTCGAAGGCTCTCTTTATGTTGATGAATTTTTGATTTGTTGCAGAGCTAAAAATATGAACAGCATAGAACGTCAATTGCAGTTATCACTTAATAAAATTGAAAAATGGGCAACAGAAAATGGATTTAAATTTTCCGCATCAAAAAGCATGCATTTCTGTAATAAAAGAAAATTACATCCACACCCTGAACTCAAACTCTACAATGTACCTATCAAAGTAGTTAAAGAAACGAAATTCCTTGGGTTACTTTTTGACAGTAAACTTACCTTTCTACCCCATATCAAAATGCTTAAAGCTAAATGCTTGAAGGCATTTGATATTTTAAAAGTTGTTTCTAGCACTGACTGGGGTGCTGATAAAAACATTTTGTTAAATTTATACCGATCACTTGTACGATCAAAACTTTATGGTTCCATTATATACGGATCTGCTCACAAATCCTATATAAAGATTTGATACTGTTCACCACCAAGGCCTAAGTTTGGCCTTGGTGGCGTTCAGAACGTCTCCTGTGGAGAGTTTGTGTGTAGAGGCGAACGAGCCGTCTCTTTATAATCGTCGGATAAAACTTCGGTTTACAATATTTAACCAAGCTAAAAGCCTATCCTTCAAATCCTGCCTATGACTGTGTTTTCAATCCTCTCTATGAGGATATATTTGAACATGAAAATAAAATTCCTCCGTTTGGTATCCGGATGAAACTACATATTTCGGGTTCTAACATCAACCTTGATGAAATTGGCCCCATTAATATACCTCAATCACCACCTTGGCTTGTACCCAAACCTATGTTTATTTTTGACCTTAGAAAACATAAAAAGTCCGAAACAAACCCTATTCTTATTCAACACTTTGCTGAAATAAAATCTAAGTATGAATTTCGTGACTCTATTTATACTGATGGGTCGAAGGACGGGGACAAAGTGGCTGCCACTGCTGTCTATGGACAGCAAGCAGCAACTCTCCGTCTTCCATCCTCCAGTTCCATTTTTACTGCTGAAGCAAGAGCCATAATTCTTGCTTTAAAGTTTGCTAGAACATCTGAAAAACTTAAATTTCTTATTTGTTCAGATTCACTTTCATGTTTATTGGCTATCGAAGGTCAGAAATATAAAAACCCTTTAATTGCCCATATTATTGAATTTTATAAAAGATTTGTCCAAATGGGCAAATAAATCTTTTTTCTCTGGGTACCAAGTCATATTGGTATTAAAGGAAATAGTCGTAGATAGAATAGCGAAGGATGCTTTAGAAGACCCCATAACTAATATGTCAGTGCCTTACTCTGTTTTAAACCTTTAATATATAAATATGTTTTACATCTGTGGCAGTCCCAGTGGGATCTGCTTACAGACAATAAATTACATTCTATAGAGCCAACTGTTGGCAAGAATGTTTGTTTCTTCGGCAAAAGCTGTAGAGACCAAGTTGTTTTAACTAGATGTCGCATTGGCCACACCAGGACGACTCATTCTTTTATTTTAGAGAATGAGCCGCCTCCTGAGTGTATTCCCTGTTAATGTCGACATAGTATTAAACATCTTTTAATTGACTGTGTAGATAAATCCGACATTATTAGTCGGTACTACACAGTAAACAATATGAAAGATTTATTTACAAAGGTTGCTGGCAACCGTATTTTACAATATTTGAAAGACGTTGGACTGTATTCAAGAATATAGTCTGCCTGCCTTCCTGAATAGAGTCCAATACCTTTAAATTTGTTCATATGTTTTGCATGTTATTTAATAGCGTATCTGTGATAATATTTTGAAATTTCGTTTGTTATTTTGCGTCTGTGATAATATTTTACATAATGAAAGTTTGTCTCGTATTTGATTTATTGTTTTATTTTCTCCTTAAATATTATTTGTAAATAGTTCTTTTGTTTTAGATAGTATTTGTTTTAATCAAATTTAATATAATTAGTTCTCGCCGTGATATGGCTTAAATGTCGCCCACACGGCGTAAAACAATATTCAATCAATCAATCAATCGTTTTTAAACTGAGGCTAATCATTTTATATATAATTTCATGTAATAATCAATTTGTTTTTATGTACTTGTCTATGGTAAGATCTGCCCTTGCGGGCCCTCCATTTGATAAACCTGTCGATCTACATTGTATCTATCAATAGATCTATATATACTAAATAAACTACATGTATAAAAAATGTATATTTTTATAAAAACGTTAAATGTATATTGTTAAAAATGAAGAATTAATATTATCATTCATCTCAGTTACACTGTAATTGGCACCTTTAATCATTTATCGAAAGAGCAATGTGTGTCAGTCATATTGTGTATCAAGTTTTTGTAAACAGGTGTGCAACAAAGGTATAAACAAACAAATAATTCACGTACAGATTGATTCAACTTTTTTGTGCATAGAATTTTCTTTAGATCTAAGATGACTTATTGACGTTGAAATTTTCTTTGTTGTTGATACAATTTTATAAGGGGTATCACAAAATGAACAAACTTTTCTTTTCATGAACATCTGTATATTTATATAGTACATTTAAAGTAAGTAATTTAAAAAATATTCATGTAAATATATATTTTTCTACATGTATTGTGAGCTTGGTTTCGGGATGTTGCCTTATTTGATTGTGTTTGTGTAGTTGACTTGCAGTCTTTGATTTAATAAATAACAACAATCTTAAATGACAACCATACATTATAAAGAAATGCATCTGGGTACGTGCTACAAGTGACCACAGACGATTTGGAAGGGGTATATATGGTGTTGTCCGGTGAGGTTCAATGTAGGGCATTTCTCAAATACACAAAGAAAATAGTTGTTATCCCTGGATTTTGTCTTATGTTAAGATTATGAAATCATTCTGAACATGTGTGGTCACTATCAATAATGTGTAGGATATTACTTATCGTTTCACGTAATCTGTCTGAGAAATGTAAATAATGCTTGATAAAACTAATGACCGTTATGTTCACCATATGTCCGTGAGGCATAATACAAGAATAAAATTCCCTTTGGTATGATAAAACATGTAAACATAATATTTGACTTTTAGCTCTCTATTATTAAGTGTAATAATTTGATAAAATATGTAAATAGAATATTTTACTTTGAACTCTTAATTCATAACATGTACTCTTTGCTAAATGTACCAATTCTACTTTTATAATTAAAACTAACTACACATAATAACAATAAACACAATAATAAAATGACGATGCCCAAATGTTTCACTATCACATCCCCCACCGCTGAAAAATTCTTTGTCCCCAAAGAATAAAATTCCATCAATTTCCAAAACATGAATATCTCCCAAAAAAAATTTTTGGTTCTATTAAACTACTAGAATTTCACATGAAAATACACAAAAGACTTCTAAGCTGACTCGTCACAAGCCTTGCAGAAATAAGAAGACAGTATTCCTTGAACTTCGTAAACATTTCAAATATAAATCATGGTCATGAGTAAGTTTAACTCAGTTTTGTGGTGGGTAAGCAAAATATGACAAAAGAAAGGCGTATTTAAAACTTACTTGAGTTGATAGGCCGTAGGTGGATTGATGTGTATGTCGTCTGGTATTGGTACGATGTGTTTGGTGTTTGACACTGATATCACCCTCAAAAAGTGGCTCGGCTGAAGACGAGAACACTTTCTTGTTTCTTTGTGGTTTCTGCAATTTTCTTGAGACTCGGATGTAAATATTTGTCCTGAGCAAGAATTTTACAAAATGAATGATTATAAATGTGAATATCTGGAATTTTTATACTAATAGGTTGTGAATACGTGGGGTCTGCCATGATGGAATTGTATGTATTTAGTGCAAAGAAGTGTTGGATTAAACCTAAATTTACAGGATGTAAAATTATTATGTTGTTTGTGTTGTTTTGACATTGTTTAATTTTCTTAGGAATCTGTTGAAATTTCACACATACATGGTATGTGAACTATACAAAAGTTGCACCCTTTTATAATGGTATGTTTGTTTGTACATTCAAATGTAAATGTGTGTTTTGTACACCAAGAGCGAGTTGTCCAAAATCTCGAGTACGTTGGGTTTTATATTGTATAAAATAAATCTAAAATGACAATGTTCGTGAACACTATTTTTAGCATTGAAGTAAAGTGATGAGACAATTTGTTGTAACACTAGGTATAAGGGGTGTGCTGTGAAGACAAGGTAGTCTTGTTCCCGAACAGGACCTAAAGTTATATAGGGACATTGATGTGTAATATCTTTTATCATTTGATAATACAACATATTCGGGCAAATCTAAAATCTGAGTTCCATGGGTGGTTGTTTCATTTATGGGTACAGGGTATGACTTTATATAAAGTTAAAGGTAGTGAAAATGTTGAAATTGGCAATTTCAAAGTAACATACAATTTTGCTTGTTTCCTAGTATATAACAATTGAGCATAAGAAGAATAATATGCTGGATCTGAGTGTAATAAATAAAAATCTTTGAATTATCATTAAGAGTAAGTTGCACATGTCTAATAGTGTGTTTTAAAACTGAAGGAGTATCAAAAATGGAGATAATTTACCTCTAATTAATTCTTGAACCCCAATTTTTAAATCTTCCAAGTATCTATTTATTGCTGAACTTGAATTTAATTGAGTAATTAACAAATTTGATATTTTTAAGCTCATAATTTCAAATTGGGAAACAAATTGTTCTGTTAGTTTTGTTACTGTTTGAATACGAAGGTAATTTAACTGAACACCGGAAACGGTATTTTTAAAACGTTGGTCTGCCTAAGACATGAAAGATGATAAAAGTTTATCATGTTGGGCCATTGCTTTTGCAAAACTTATTGTCTTTGTTGATTAAAATATTGACATGCCTAGCAAGTTTTCTGAGATCTTCTAATGTTGCAGTACCAAATATTTATTTTGAAATTGAACCAACAAAGTCACTCGTTTGTCTCTGCTTTGAGTCGGAGATAATAATATCAAGTCAATTTTAGGAACAAGTTTATGAATGTGGTCGACAGTTTGATTGATGTGCGTTGAGACATCTGATCGAATGGCACTGAGTTGTGCGATGAGTTGATTCAAAATGTGAGTTTTGATGCGCATGATCATACTGGTAAATGTTCGGTATTTCTACTTTATGTGGTAGAGGAACTTCAAAAGTGTGAAACCAATATTCTGATTCTAAAACGATTTCGAACTCCTTCTGAAACGTGACCCCGTAGTTGATACGTAGTATCAGTGAGTGGAATTAACTGCTAGGACACCCATCAACATTATCGAAATAATGCCTGTGGCGTGTGGCGTGGCTTAAACACCTGAAGAAGACAAAGAGAGATTTTGATAGTAATGTGTGTTGGTTGTCGGGTTAGGGTTTGCAATTCCCTATAGCACTATTGACAGGAGAATTAAATGTCATAAGTTTGACTCGCATCACAAAGATTAAAGATATTTAGTGCAGTGTTTAAGCAATGGCATAGGCGTTATGGATACACGAAGAGGATGTGATCAATATAAAGACCAACGGGGGAAATAACAACGAAATAACGGGCAACAATAAAAAGAAACAAAAACGGCACAATGAATGAGAAGATAGAAGTGGAGGATGATTAGTCGATGAGGTGTTATGTAGATCGATACTCTCGTGTGGATACGAGAATAACACATTGTGATTTACACACAGGGCCTAATCTAGGATTGTGAAGAGGGAGAAGTGACTTCTTCCAAGATGGATTAGGGAGAAGGGGTCATCTTTTCTGGAGAAGTTGACTTTAATTCATCGTATCGGTTGCGCTTTTTTGTGTGTCTGTTTTCAATGGCATATATATAAATAAAAGTAGATTCAAATCATATTTTATTACTTATATATATTTTTTACTTATATATATATATATAAAGCACTACATACATCATTCAATAAATACTTATACAAGTACTAGTCACAGTTCAAAGTTCCACAAGTCTTAGCACTAAGTACACTAATATTTGTAGATTTTTCTGCTCTTTGCCTTCTTCCAAATGCCATATGCAGGACCAAAGTTTGACAATACATCTGTATCTGACCCGAACCTTGACTGAAGGTTTTCACAAACTTTATCTACTAGATTTTTTTGCTGCTCATAATACTTAAGTTAAATATTATTCAGATCTTCTTAATTTAATTTTCACAGCTTACCAATATATTTTATTATCAAAGGATAAGTTGTCAAAACATTGTGTCATTGTAACTCGAGATTCTCATACTCAATGTCACCCAAGCTTACTTTCAATCACATAACTACCCTATTAACGGCTAATTATCTTTCACCACGTTTGTTTCATTGTAATCTTAACTGTAGAACAAAACAACAATCAGTTGATCATATAAAAATATAAAATTAGTTGACTTTGTGATTATGCAACATCGTCCTGACGCCATGCATCTTCAATTCATAACAAACGAATGAAACGATATTTTGATTTCCCTTAAATAGTTTTGAATATTAAATTCAAATTCGCCGTTGTATTTATTTCAATCAAACATTGACAATATAAGTCGAGGGCTACTTCAAAATTTCGATTCTTTAAGGTCGCCATTTTGTTTCAAACATTTACCTATGCTAAAAATTTCACGAGTTATCTCCCATTTACTGATATTTCGATAGCGACTCCGCTTCGCCAAGAAATGAATAGGCCGGCGAGATTTAGCGATTTTGAAAATTCTTTGGCGACTTAAATCGTCATTTCACCGACAAGATTGTGGCCTGGTTACACATATGCGAATGCAATTAGAAATAGCTTATTGTTGTGAATTCTGTACGTAGAATTGTTTCTTACGTCGTTTTCTTCTGGTACCCTGTTGTATTGTTGTTGCTAGAAAATGGCATACCGTTTGAACAGGAATGTAGTGTTCTGGTTTTTTCCTTAGAACCAACCAATTTGACTAAGAACTGGTATTCTCCTTTGTCTTCTGTGTTACAGAAGTTTTTCAACAGTTGTGGTAGCGGATTATTGGGTTGAGTATCGGGTAGACTAGTTCGTTCAAAGTTTGGAGATTTTTCCCTCCGTAGATCTTCTCTTGGTTGATCTGTGGCGGTGCATTTAAATCAGGTCGGTTATTAGGTGGATGGTATATTTTCAGTCGATGATGAGACTTTTGAGCGGCTTATTATCGCTACAATTACGCAACTTGTAAGTGTAGTTTGGATCCTTATGAACAATGTAGAACGGTACCTCGTGTTTCTTGTGAAGTTTGCTGGACAATCCGATGGGCACTTTAGGAGTGTGCATATGTACCTGATCTTCAACTTCAAATTTTGGAAGTGTGGTGCTTTTATCATACATATGTCCTTCTGCGTCTTTTGGGCATGTTTTAAATTTTCGGTGGCAACTGATTTTGCAAATTTTAAATTCTGGTGAATGTATGCACGAGGAATAAGAGTTGTGTCGATTGGAATGTTCATCTCTTTACCAAAGACCAGATAATAAGCTGAAAATTCCGAAGATGCCGAAGGAGACATCCGGAATGCCATAAGTACTCCTGGAAGAATATCCGACCAGTTAGATTGATTGTCATCTGTAATGGTTCTGATGCCTTGTATGACCGTCTTGTTTGTTCTCTCTACAATTGAGGTCGTCTGGGGATGATATGAACTTGTAAAATAGTGCTTTATCTCGTAGATTTCATTTATTGCTGCTACTAGTTTGCTCATAAAACCTTGACCTCGATCCGATATCAGACTGGAAGGTGCTCCGTATCTTGTGAATATCTCTATGGAGGACCAATGCAATTTCTTCTGCACTTTTGGATTTCACAGGAAATGCCTCTGTCCACTTACTGAAAGAATCAACAACCATATTTCCTGGTGGTGTCGTAGGCTTTTTCAAGATCGAAAAAGACCGACACCACATGTTCCCCTTTATCAAACCCGTTGCGTATATAGGATTCGAAGAGAACAAGATGATCCAACGTGCTTCTGCCTTGTCGGAAGCCACACTGTATATTGGACAGGAGGCCGTTCGCCTCAAGGAACCAGACAAGGTGGTCGTTGATCATCCGTTCCATTGTCTTACAAACGCAACTGTAGCCAGCTTCCACATAGAAGGCAAGTCACCCGTTTCCCAAATGCTATTTAGTATATTCAAAGGTGTTTGTAATGATGTATCAGAAAGATGATTCAGTAGTTTATAATTAATATCATCAGGGCCACATACCGTGTCATGGGCCTTTGACAGAGAATTTTTTAGTTCATCCAAAGAGAAAGGGCTGTTGTAGTCTTCTGTATTTTTAGATCTAAAATCAAGTTTAGTTTTCTCAGTGCGATTTTTGATTTGTTGAAATTCCTGAGTGTAATTTTGAATGGAGGAATGCTTAGAAAATGTTTCTGCAAGTTTATTAGAGATGTCCTTTTCGGATGTTAGAAGAGTCTGGCCATCTTTAAGATGGTGGAGATTGTTCTTTCTGTTTTTTCCATTTTCTGTATGAAATTCCAAAGTTTATTCATTGGTGTATGGGAGTTTATTTTAGAGACGAAGTTTTGCCAAGACTATCGTCTCTTGTTTAAATGTTGGACGTGCTTTAGCACGAAATATACGAACATTACTGAGATTGTCAGAGGTTGGATTCATGTTGAACCGTCGTTCGTCCTTTTTCCTGTGTTTCTTAGCTCCCTCACAGGGTTTGCTTGGTTGTTTTTGACCTCTCGAGGTATTAGGAATGGTTCTCTCCGCTATCGATACTAAAATTACAGTAAATGTTTGAATTGGATCGCTTACACTATGGAAAATATCTGTTCTAAGTTCATCTCTGCAGAGTTGCAACTGCCTGGAACATTCCCGGAAAGAAGTACTTCTGTTTAAGAGCTAAATATGTTCTGTCGAATCCATAGTGTCCCAAATCATGATAAGATTACAAAATATCGTTGCGATACTCGTGTGGACAAGAAAGTTGTTTGATGAAAACATCTCTTTGTCTTCCTCTGGTTCTAGGCTGGTAAAAATGGTACAGAACTCCATCTAACAAATCGTACTGACTAGCTTCTCGTAACATCCTCTGTGAAAGTTTGTTATCCTCAGGAAGAGTACCATCTGTCAGTTAAGCATATATACCCTTGAAGTTAGGACATTCTTTTTGAAGAGATGCCAATTTCTCAGGTGTTACCTCAGCTGTTTTATCTCCAGTTGTGTTCAAAACCTCGATCATCTGATCTTTTGAGTTTGCTGTATACACGAAGAAGACCTCTACTGGCTCGTGCTGTTTGTTCTGGTGTTATACAGGTCATGTCCACGGATGGTAAGTTGTCCTTGGGTTCATAAACAGTTTTATTTTCCGGATATTCTTTTCTGGAAAGGCAGTCGGCATTTGTGTTGTTTTCTCCTTTACGGTAACAAATTTCGTAGTCGTAACCTTGTAGAAGAACTGACCAACGAGCTAGTCGACCGTTGATTGTTTAATATTGCTGAGCCATTTAAGTGCCTTGTGATCTGTGTAAACTTTAAAATGAGTATTGGCAAGATAAACGTGGTATGATGTTATGCCTACTAAAACAGCTAGACATTCCAATTCTCAAACAGGCCATTTACGTTCAGCTTCTGACAATGATCTGCCTCCATATGCGATAACCTTTTCTTTTCCGTGCGTATCGTACTAACCCAATATGTATCCGATTGTTGTGCCACTGGCATCAGTTGTGAGAATGAAGGATTTGGACATATTTGGATAAGCAAGCTCAGGTGCAGAACAAAGAGCATTTTTAAGACGGTCGAATGCCTGTTGGCACTTTTCTGACCACTCAAATGGAACGTCATCCCTCAAAAGATTGGAAAGGGGCGATGATAAGTGACTATAGCCTTCAATGAATTTCCGATAGTAATTTGTCAGACCAAGAAAAGAACGAACATGAAAGAACAAGACCTGAGTTTAATTCTACAGCATTGATAGTCTGAGCTTCAGAATCAGGCATGTAGATGGTTGTTTGCCAAACTGATATCAACCTTGTGTTTCTCCAAAAAGTCCATTCCTAAGATCATCGGCTGTTGAAGCTTGTCAAAAACGTGAAATTTGTGTAAGAAAGAAGTGTTTCCGAGAACGATAGGGATCCTAATTATGCCTAAAATAGAGTGAATAGAGCTTCATGTATGTTTGACGATTCTAACTCCTGTTTATATATTCCTATTAAATTTAACAATTTTAGGGAACAACAACTTATTGTTGCGCCTGTGTCCACAAGACAGGAAATGTGTTTCCCACTGACTTGGAATTTTATTGCCAGATAGATTAATTGAAAAATTGCAGGGTGCTTTTGAATGGGAACGCTCTTGGTGTTTTTAGAAAAAATGTTTGAGGATTTGATCTTGTTCTGGGTCCGTTCCTCTCGTGTGTCGGAAGATTGCCTACCCAGGTGCTGGATAGGCGCGTGTCCCTATTGTGAGTTGTGGTGTATTTCTTTGTGCATTAAAATTTGGGTGTTGCCTATTGTTGGGTGGCCTGTAATTTGACATGTCCTTGCCTATTTTGTCGTATGTTGCCTTTCCTACCACAAACATCTTGAAAGTGACCAATAATGCCACATTCGTGACATTTCACATTTTGAAATGTCTTCTAGTTCTACATGACTTACCACAGCCTCTGCACTGAGTCTTGTCTGTACCTTCTTTCGTCTTCATTTGGATGTGATGGTCCAAGAGCCATTACTTCTTGCTTCATAGAATCTAAAAAAGAAACAAATATTGAGTTCAAGTCTGTGGATTCATTTGTTGTTTTACTGGAATTTCGTTCCACTACCGAAGTTGCTAGGTCGATAACTTGCCTAAGTTCCTCGAATGGTTTTGGTTTTTGTGTTTAGACGAAAGTAGCTCCCATTTAATATTAATTGTAAAATTAAGGTTTCACTGAGGTCAACGGCCCCCATTGAAAGTTGCTGAACACGGGTGAGATACTGGATCCCTGTTTCTGACTAATTGTTGTAGTTTGAAAATATCTGAATTTGTGTTGCGAGCCGTAAATCTTGTTACAAATGCGTTTTTTGTTAGGTTGAAATCTCGCTTGACTTCATCTCCCTGGCGGTGGTACCACATTATACCACATTAAGGCACGCCCTGTGAGATGAAAAGGTAATGTGGCGATGGCCCTTTCATTGTTTAAATTGTTAAATGTTTTGTAGGATTCACGCAAATTCCACCAAACGGATGGCACCCATGATGATTCATCGCTAAATTTTTGCATTTGTATCCCTGATGCCATTGCGAAATTTTCTTCTATTTCTTGGTTATGGAAAGTGATTTCCGTTTCTTTGCCAGATTCGTGATTGTAAACCAAACCTTCTTCACTAGATAAGCTCGTGTTATCTAGATCTATGTGTTGTGACGTTGGATGTGATCTGGTGTTCGGGTACTCGCGGGTAAAATTTAGTGGCGTGCGTGCTACAAGTGACCACAGACGATTTGGAAGAGGTATATATGGTGTTGTCCGGTGAGGTTCAGTGTAGGGCATTTCTCAAATACACAAGGAAAATAGTTATGTTATCCCTGGTTTTTGCCTTATGTTAAGATTATGAACATGTGTGGTCACTATCAATAATGTATAGGATATTACTTAACGTTTCACGTAATCTGTCTGAGAAATGTAAATAATGCTTGATAAAACTAATGACCGTTATGTTGACCACATGTCCGTGAGGGATAATACAAGAATAAAATTCCCTTTGGTATGATAAAACATGTAAACATAATATTTGACTTTTAGCTCTCTATTATTAAGTGTAATAATTTGATAAAATATGTAAATAGAATATTTTACTTTGAACTCCTAATTCATAACATGTACTCTTTGCTTAATGTACCAATTCTACTTTTATATTTAAAACTAACAACACATAATAACAATAAACACAATAATAAAATGATGAAGAAGAATGGCGCTAAAAGTTTCACTATCACAGTATTATGGGATTAAATACGATTTTATATGACTTTATCGATGTGTAAACTCGGCCGACTCACTCACAAACTAAATATGTCGAGTTTACGAGTGAAAAGGCCGAGTTTACACATCGATAAACTCATACAAATCGTATTTAATCCTTATAATTCCATTTCAAACATCGAAAATATGTTCTTTACCGAAATAATAAAACATAGGTAATCTATCGATTACAAAGCTCACCTCGTAACGCATTATTATCACTAAGCCGTAATTGACTTGAACTTTTCAAAATTTTAAGTGCTCATCCATGCAGAAAAAGAAGGTCACAGCCAGCATCTGAACCATGCATCTTACAAAGCATCTCTGGATGCTTTGGTTGATGTGGTACTTGCCTGTTAGCAGGAATGCACTTTAACCATTCTGTAAGTGGTCATCCATGCAAAAAATATAGGACACAGCCAGCATCCAAAGCATGCATTGTGCTAAGCATCACTAGATGCACTTACCATACCAATATGGTTGATGTGGCACTTGTCAGTAAGCAGGAATGGACTTTAACCATTCTTAGGTCTGTAAGTGGTCATCCATCTAGAAAAAGGAAGTCACGGCCCGCATTCTAAGCCTGCTTTGTGTTTTAAGCTTTCTTAGGTACACCTACCATGCTAATATGGTCCATGTGGTACTAATGTTATAAGCGGGAATGGAATAAAACATTTAAAAAGTTTCATCCATGTGGAAAAATGTATTGACAGGCAGCATCCTAAACTGTCGATTAACTCACCTTTTTTATCCAGTATGGAATAACTTTTTTTCATTAGTAAAATATTGGTAGCTTAAAATAGAACAAAGTGCAGCACAATAAAAAAAAAGGTTTTGCTAGGTGGGCCATATTTTTTTGTGTGTTAGAGGTTGAAACATCAAAGGTTAGGGTCAAAAGATGAACATTGAAACTTAACAGTATAGTACTGATGTAAAGATTCATTAATCTTGAACCTGTTGTGCTTGGGATCTGGAGATGCATATAAAACATTGCTTGATAAAACTGCCACAGTTGCTGCTATCGTTTGACCATTATAAAAAAAAAACAAGGAGACAACCAACTGATATGGAAAGGTGAGGCATGGTATAACTCATCATACAAAAGCTGTGTATCAAATTTGAAGTCAATCCCTTCAGTAAAAGCTGAGTACGAAAATTTTTCAAATCTTAAAACAGTGGGACTATATTGGCTCAGAAAAAAAAAGGAAGAAGATGAAACCACTGACCTGGAAAGATAAATCACTGTACAATTTTTCATGCATAAGCTGTATACCAAAGTTGAAATCAATCTCTTCAGTAAAAGCCAAGAAATCTGTTAGTAAAGTTTTTTAATGGATGGACAGTCAGAAGGACAAGGTAATTCCCCTCTTACAAGCGAGGGTGTAAAAATATGCAAAATAATCTGTTTTAATGTGATTAAGTTAAACACAATATATGTCTTATTTCAAGATTCAAAATAGATTAAAACTCATGAAAACAGACAAAATAGTGAAAACATGTTCACTAGTGTTCATTACAGTAACATATAACAGAAGTAATTCAATAAAATACCCTATGGTTAAATTATTCCTTAAATGGGAATAAAAATCAATTAAATCAATGAACAAAATATCAGTACATGTACAAATAAGGAAATAATTTATGTAGTACTACTGGATTGGTTAAATTGGATAGTGAGATCTACTAAATGTACAGTATATATTTTGGGGGGAGGGGGGGGGGGGGGGATCTTGAAAAATTATTCTAACTTAAGGATTAGACAATTACTAAGGTAAGTGATATTTTATCTATTTCAACATTTATTTCCATGTTTCTTTTATGGTTGTTATAAGTCTGAGCCAAAGTATTCTTTATTTCAAGATGCTAATAAATTTCAAGTATGTTAGACTTACAGTTAAATAAATGTAATTACCACAATCATAGTCTTTTGGGAATGTAAAAAAGGAAAGAAACATATCATTTGAAACAGGTCTTCTTATTTCTTATGACTTTTTTCATTTTTATTTCAGATAATGGACAACTTAAAAAAATCATTGACAAATTTAAAAAAAGAATTTGAAAACTCACACAAAGAGTTAAAAGAACTAAAATCAGTAAGGAAAAATAAGCCCCACAAAACTGGGGAAACAATAAGGAACATTAATAAATCAATGAAGAGATCTAAAGCCTCAATGAATTCTTTTTTTTTATAAATTAAAACATTTTTTATTCAGTGACATGGAATCCATGATTACAAATTTTGAATATTGGTCAAAAATACTTAATGATGCCAAAAACCAAATGAATACATCTGTTATTGAGGAAGGGTTAGACAAAATCACATCAATGGAGGAAGAATATCCTAAAATTCTTGACAATTTGGAAAAATTCACTGAAAAGATGGATGTTAAAGAGAGCAGTGATGAGCAGAATGAAGAAAGAAAGGTAAACTCATAGCTCTATAAATTTTATTGAAAATTTTTGGATTTGAATCTGTGAAATATAAAAATTATCACTTAACCTGTACAATGTCTACTTTTATCATAAAAAAGTTACAAAATGAATGAAATAATCTGGATACATATATAAATATGATGATTTTGGTCATGTCAGCATAAATATTGTAATTAAGAGGAAGTAATGAATACAATGACCAAGCAACTATTGTTAATGTCAGGTTATTAGAACGTTACAAAATTATAAACTTTTCATGATATTACTTTTTAAATAATTATATTTTGAATTTGATTCTAGGTTCAAGCTACAGTGAGTCCAGAAGAGGAAGGTAGTGTTGTAAAGGTATAACTAATAAATACTTATTATCTAACTGATCACAAAAATTGTAACACTTGAAGATTATTAATTAAAATTTTAATAAGAAAAGCACAAAGATGACAACTTTATTCATGTTCATATTCACATAAAAATTTATTCGTGGGTGGTAATAGTTTAAAGTTGATTTTTTTATATTAAAAATGTTAATGAAAAGAAACTAGAGGCTCTCAAGAGCCTGTGTCGCTCACCTGTATCTAATGTGATTTTGGAAATTATGTAAAATTATATAATGATTGAGACCAAGATTGGTTTAATTTGACACAGTATTTAAAATTAAAAACAGGTCATCTTAGAGTAGTCTTACAATAGCTACTGAAGACATCTTATCATTATTATTTTTGAATATGTGGTCAAGTTGTGACCATTCAGAATTTTTTTTACAATTTTCTGATAGACTTCTAAACATCTTGGATGATGGATCAGCAACAAAGTAACAACACTTGGTCAGCACCTCATAAGGAATATTCATGCCATGTTTGGTTTCATTCCATTAAGTGGGTCACTAAAAGAAGTCATTTGTATGCATTTTCCATAGGGTTCTATGTTAAACTAAGTCCCTCGCTGGCGGCCATCTTGGATTATGGATCAGCTACAAAGTAACAACACTTGGTCAGCACCTCATAAGGAACATTCATGCCATGTTTGGTTTCATTCCATTCAACGGTTCTCTAAAAGAAGTCATTTGTATGCATTTCCCATAGGGTCATATGTTAAACTAAGTCCCCCTCTGGCGGCCAACTTGGATGATGGATCGGCTACAAAGTAACAACACTTGGTCAGCACTTCATAAGGAACATTCATGCCAGATTTAGTTTCATTCCATTTAGTGGTTCTCTAAAAGAAGTCATTTGTATGCATTTCCCATAGGGTCCTATGTTAAACTAAGTTCCCCGTTGGCGGCCATCTTGGATGATGTATCAGCTACAAAGTAACAACACTTGGTCAGCACCTCATAAGGAACATTCATGCCAGATTTAGTTTCATTCCATTTAGTGGTTCTCTAAAAGAAGTCATTTGTATGCATTTCCCATAGGGTCCTATGTTAAACTAAGTCCCCCGCTGGCGGCCATCTTGGAAGTTGGATCGGCTACAAAGTAACAACACATGGTCAGCACCTCATAAGGAACATTCATGCCATGTATGGTTTCATTCCATTCAACGGTTCTCTAAAAGAAGTCATTTGTATGCATTTCCCATAGGGTCCTATGTTAAACTAAGTTCCCCGTTGGCGGCCATCTTGGATGATGGATCGGCTACAAAGTAACAACACTTGGTCAGCACGTCATAAGGAACATTCATGCCATGTTTGGTTTCATTCCATTCAGTGGTTCTCTAGAAGAAGTTCAAAATGTAAAATGTTAACGACGACGCCGGACGACGACGGACGCCAAGTGATGAGAAAAGCTCACTTGACTCTTTGGGTCAGGTGAGCTAAAAAGGTAATGTTTTATTATATATAATGGTAGTTTCCTTTAGAAAAAATAGTTTGTTTATGTTGATTAAAAATATTCTAACTATACAATTATTTTGTCAGGATTTTGATGATGAAACATTATGTTCAATCAATTGTCCTGAGACAGCTGAATCATGTGATGTAATTCCAGAAAGTCAGGAGGAGCCAAAAGTGGAAGATGATTCTTAAATATTGTTATTGATATAATAATAAAAGAAAAAACAGCATTTGCATGGTGAACCACATTACAATGTGAGTTGGAGGTTCGATTCCTCTCAAATGCAAAAATAGGCATAATATACATTATAATTAAAAAATACAAACATAAAATGAATACATAAATAATTCAGGATATACTCTGGTGTACAGCCAAAATTTTCAATTTAACTTTTCTTTAAATGTGATTTCTGATGAACCAACAAAATCAATTTATAGGTTTTTGGCACTGACAGGGCGGCCAACTTTTGAAATTGGGTTTTTAATTATTTCTTTGATATCGAGATGTTTAATAAAATAAAGATCTTAAAATCAGGAAAACCCTTGAAAATCGCAAAGTTGGCAGTCCTGGGCACGCAATTAATATATCAAACTAAACAATCATATGTATGGTGTTGATATAAGAAAGTTTTATCCCATTTTTTCATGCTTTTAAGTGGCATTTTCAGAATTTTCAATAATATTTTAGAATCTAGATTATCCCAATTTTCTAATACTTAATTTTTCAAATTTCATTTGACTTATGATTTTTTTTTTATCAAAAACGGTATTTAAAGTATTAAAAGTTGAATACAGCAAAAACAAATAAGAATGTAAAGTGAAATATGTATCATAAAGTGTCTTTTCCAAAAATGTAAAACATGGCCGGATGTAAACTTGAAACAATAAGTTCATTAGCAACTAAAGGTAAATGTTAATTGAAGTCATTAGGCCCTGAAGTTGATTTTTCATTCATTAGTCCTCTTGTAAAACTGATAAAATCACTGGCTTGTGGTCAGAAAAGTAAGTTTCAAGAATATCGCACTTCACAGGCAAAGTAAAACATTTCTTAATATAAGCATGATCTAATAGCGAGTGGTATTCTGTTGTTGCTTTTTTTAATAGTTGGTGAAACTGTCCTAAAAATCTGATGATTGGATGGTTAGGTCTCGATAATATGTCAATATTAAAATCTCCAAACAATAAATCTATATTGTCAAACACCTTAATTTCATTCTGTAGAAATTGTTGAAGAGTGTGAAAGTTCGTATGTGGATTTGAGTATATTGCAACAACATTAAACAGTCCAAGATTTGGAAGCTGCAATAGAATTAGCACTGCCTCTATGTATTCTTTAGACATATTGTACGATTTCAGATCAAATTCACAAATAATGTCCAATTTGGAGTATACAATTATTCCGTATGCAGATCTGCCTTCTTTTTGATTGGTACAGCCAAATCTATGAAAATGATAACCAGGAATTTGAAGCTTATCATCACTGTCTCTGTCATTTAGTTTTGTTTCAAAAAATATTAAAATATCTGCAGAATGAATCTTTATGTCTTGAAGAACATCTTCATAATGTTTATGAAAGGATCTCACATTTTGATAACAAATTTTTAAGGAAGAACTATCATTGTTGCAAAGGTGACTGCATTGTGGAACTAGTTTCATGTGGTTGTTCATTCGTTCCTATTTCAATAGCAACAGATTTATCCATATGTATTTTCTTTTCATTCAATTCTCTGATATGAAGATTTTCCAAATTTCTAACGCTGCTTAATGCAACATAATGGCAATGTGGAAAGCATCTTCCGGAGAAATCTACCACTGCTGAATCCAATGTGTCTCCTTGGCATCTATGACAAGTTTTAGCAGCTGATGCTCTCAGAGGAAATTGCTCTCTAATAACCTGAACCATCTTGTATCATCCAACCATAAATGCTCGTTTTACTTTTACAATTGGTGTCCATATTTTCTGATATTTCCTTGCATACATTTTCTTGGCAGCTTGTCTACAGTTGTAACCGATGTTGTCCTCATCAAATTTAATCCACATGACATCAAAGCCTTTAGATTTTCTTGAGAAAGTTGACAAAGCCATAAGTTTTCCGGAGGCCCCATTTGCTAATCCATCTTCTACATCTACATTAACAGCTATTTCATATCGCAGTTTTAACTCTTTGTCCAGCCCCATAGTCTTTGATGTATCATCTGGTATACTTCTTTTGACTTTTTCTTTCAAATCCCCCTCCACATCACCCATAACATAGTCATCTGCACGGTGTAAATATTTCAGCTGACTTGACAGTTCATAAATTTTGGAATTGAAATCTGACACAAGCTTGTTTTGAAGATATATATGTGGTGTAAAAAGAGGATAGTCATGATTTGATTCATCTATGGATATTTTTCTATTCGCAAGTAAATCTAAGTCTTCCTTTGTGTGTTTACACTCACGTAATCTATTGAGTAGAGAAGCAAATATTTTTGATCCACTTTGGCGCAGGATTTCAATCAACTGATATAATTTAAAATTGTCTGTCCATAGGTTTGCAGCAAGAGGCCCATAGTCATTTTGAAGATTCTCAAATATCCACCCATCAAAGACTGGTTTTAGTTGGTACAGATCACCAACTGCTAGAATTGATATACCACCAAATAACTGGTCAACACCTGTGATTTGCTGTAATCTCTGATGAATGTATTGGAACATTCGGTTTCCAACCATGGATATTTCATCTATTATTATCAATTTTACAAATTGAAATTTACACCTCAATGTATTAAGACGATCACTTTTTAAAGCTTTATAGGTCAAGCCTTGGTTAGCTGGTATTTGAAACAGATTATGTATAGTGTTTCCATTGATGAGAAATGCTGCCTTTCCTGTAGGAGCTGCCAATAAGACCTTTGGATCATCAGGATTGCTTCCTGGTTGACTGTTAAAAAATCGAATAGCAGCTTGGTATATGGATTTTACAACGACTGTTTTGCCAACTCCAGCTCCACCAGACAGGAAATAGTAGAAAGGTCTTTTGCAGCCTTTTATATTACTGAGTACTTCAATAAAAAATATGTATTGTTCTTTGTTAAGTGATCTCAGTAGTACATAATAATGTTCAGACATAACATTGGTTAAAATTTCTAGAGGGTCTTTTGCACTGCTACTTGTAGGTCCAAGAATTGGTGCTTCATCAGGTTCATGAAAGTCTGTAATCTCTTTTGCTCCTTCATCTATATCCTGTTTTTCCAAGGCTTCATTACATGGTGCTACCAAATTCCATTGCTCATCTAACATATCATCATCAACATCTTTCAACTTTTCCATTGCAACATCAAGATCTTTCCAGGTATGGTTATATTGTTGCATTTTCTCCAGTATATCAGAAGTGTCAATAATGTCTACAAAACGCTGGTAGTAAGTCTCTCTATCTTGAATGATATTCTTTTCAACTCGCCATGGGTGATACAGAAACAAGCATTCACGGTAAAAATTTTCTGGGTCCTTTTTCTCATTATATCCAACAGATCTTATTATGGCTTGCTGACTTCTCATTGTTAAAGTCTTTTTCTTTTTGTCACGTTTCTCTATGGGAGTATTGGTACTTAGTTGAGGAGCTTCATTAGTTGGATGTTTTGATTTGTTGCTAGTTTTGGAATCAGATTCCCTATAAAGTGACACATAGTCTGCTAAACATACATCCTCCATATCAGCTGGTCTGTCAGCATATCTTTCTGTAATATTCGACTCATTAATGTCAGTAGAATCGTCTGGTAAATCTTCAAGGCTCTTCTGGCTTTTCAGCAAAACAATTCTCTCTTCTTCTGGTCCTGTGTTAGATGATTTTCTTAGAGGCATCTGTAGAATATAGTATACAGCTTCCTGCGCAGAAACTTCAACATGAGTCAAAAATTTGTATCCTATAGTCTTGACTTGTTGGCGGATATCCATATTCCCCTGCCTAGCTTCTTTACATGCATTATAGAGTAAATTGCTCATGCCTCTTTGGGATTTGGAAATGTAGCTCACAATATACATGACACAAGCATAGGCATCAAATATGAACTGTAAGTCCATATTTGCCCTCCAACACTTAAGTAAAGTAAGATTGTAGTTGTTCACCCTAATCTCCTTAACTCCTCTTTTTAGCTCACCTGGCCAAAGGCCATGTGAGCTTTTGCCATCACTTTTCGTCCGTCGTCCGTCCGTCCGTCCGTCGTAAACTTTTCATTCAAAAATCTTCTCCTCTGAAACCGCCGGGCCGATTGGTTTGAAAGTTAATAGGAATGATCTATGACATGTCCTCCACAAACGATCCTCATTTTATATTCATCCGATGAAAAACATGGCCACTGTTGCTAAAAATAGAACATAGGGGTAAATTGCTGTTCTTTGCTAATAACTCAAAAACCGTTACAGATATCGAAAATCTGACATGGGGTAAAATTGATCAGCATGACGAGATCTACCTACCCTGAAATTTTGAGGGAAATTCCAAAACCCATTTAGGAGTTATTGCCCTTTTTTCATAAAATTTTCAAAATTTTAACATTCAAAAATCTTCTCCTCTGAAACCGCTGGGCCAATTGGTTTGAAACTTAACAGGAATGATCTATGACATGTCCTCTACAAACGATCCTCAATTTATTTTGATCTGACGTAAAACATGGCTGTCGTAGCTAAAAATAGAATATAGGGGTGGATGTGTTGTTTTTGGCTTATAACTTAAAAACCGTTACAGATATCGAAAATCTGACATGGGGTAAAATTGATCATCATGACGAGATCTACCAACCCTGAAATTTTAAAGGAAATTCCACGACCTGTTTAGGAGTTATTGCCCTTTTTTCGTCAAATTTTCAAAATTTTAACATTTTTCGTCATTTATCTCCAAAATTATTTGAGATAGAAGTGAAATGTAAATTTGAAAAATGTTTGACATGTTGAGATCTACCTACCCTGAAATTTTAAAGGAAATCCCAAAACCCATTTATGAGTTGTTGCCCTTTTTTTGTCAAATTTTCAAAATTTTTTCATTAAAAAATCTTCTCCTCTGAAACTGCTTGGCCGATTGGTTTGAAACTTAATAGGAATGATCTATGACATGTCCTCTACAAACGATCCTCACTTTATTTTGATCTGACATAAAACATGGTTGTGGTAGCTAAAAATAGAATATAGGGGTGCATGTGTTGTTTTTGGCTTTTAACTTAAAAACCGTTACAGATATCAAAAATCTGAAATGAGGTAAAATTGATCAGCATGACAAGATCTACCTAACCTGAAATTTTGAAGGAAATCCCAAAACCCATTTAGGAGTTATTGCCCTTTTTTCGTCAAATTTTCAAAATTTAACATTTTTCATCATTTATCTCCAAAACTATTTGAGATAGACGTGAAATGTAAATTTGAAAAATGTTTGCCATGTTGAGATCTACATACCCTGAAATTTTAAAAGAAATCCCAAAACCTATTTAGGAGTTATTGCCCTTTTTTTTATCAAATTTTCAAAATTTTAACATTTTTGCATTTTTCTTCAAAACTATTTGCGATAGAAGTGAAATGTAAATTGAAAAATTTTTGCCATGTTGAGATCTACATACCCTGAAATTTTGAAGGGATTCCCAAATTCTATTTAGAGTTATTGGTTTGTGTAATTTGAGGTCGGGTTCTGTTACATTTATTTTAGGTTCACCCTTATTCCTGGTCATTTTTATCAACTTCCTGTTGGTAGGTGCAGTTACACAAGGACAAGTATCCTTTCAGTTTTTTTTATTTTGTTACTACAACAAACGTATAAAGCAGCATACCATTATATCTTTTACCCTTTTTAAATATATGAACTTATTTATGAGACAAGACAACAGATCTTCAACAAAATGTACATGCATACTGTATGTACATGATATGATGACGATGGGAGCCAAAAATTAAAATACATATTAACAACCCCATAAGTTTTTTATATGGTTAATGCAAAATTTTCAACAGTTTCCGTGAGGGGTTTGATCCAAAAGCCCCATTAAAACTAGTCTTTAGGTATTTATTTTGCAGGACCCAGTTGTGCCATTAGCCAAATGAATCATTAAGTCTTAAGTTAACAATCCATTGGACTAATGACGTCGTAATGACACTTTCATACAACCGGGTGCAGAAAAAGAAAATATTGCTTGATTGATTGATTGATTGATTATTGTTTTACGCCGTGTGGGCGCCATTGAAGCCATATCACGGCGAGAACTAATTAAATTAAGTACTATGTTAAAACGAATATTATGTAAAACGAATGAACTATTTACAAATAATATTTAAGGAGAAAATAAAACAATAAAACAATACAAGACAAACACTCAAAATCAAAGATACTATCACAGACAAAATTTGGAAAATAATATCACAGATACGCTATTAAATAAACATCATTCAAAACATATGAACAAATTAAAAATTATTGGACTTTATTCAAGAATGTCAGACTATATTCTCGAATACAGTCCAACATCTTTTAAATACTGTAAAATACGGTTGCCAGCAACCTTTGTAAACAAGTCTTTCATATTGTTGACTGTGTAGTACCGACTAATAATGTCGGATTTATCTACACAGTCAATTAAAAGATGTTTAATACTATATCGACATTGGCACGGAATACACTCAGGAGGCGGCTCATTCTCTAAAATAAAAGAATGAGTCGTCCTGGTGTGGCCAATGCGACATCTAGTTAAAACCACTTGTTCTCTCCGACTTCTGCCGAAAAAACAAATACTTGTGCCAACAGTTGGCTGAATAGCATGCAATTTATTGTCTGTAAGCAGATCCCACTGGGACTGCCACAGACGTACAACATATTTATAAATCAAAGGTTTAAAATCGGTATAAGGCACTGACATATTAGTAACTGGGTCATCTAAAGCATCCTTCGCTATACTATCTACGACTGTGTTTCCTCTGATACCAATATGACTTGGTATCCAGATAAAAACTATTTCTTTGCCCATTTGGACAAGTCTTTTATAGAACTCAATAATATGGGCAATTAAAGGGTTTTTATATTTCTGACCTTCTATAGCCAACAAACATGAAAGAGAATCTGAGCAAATAAGGAATTTCAGTTTATCAGACGTTCTGACAAATTTCAAAGCAAGAATGATGGCTCTAGCTTCTGCAGTAAATATTGAACTGGAAGATGGAAGACGGAGAGTTGCTGCTTGCTGCCCATGGACAGCTGCGGCAGCCACTTTGTCCCCGTCCTTGGATCCATCAGTATAAATTGAGTCATGAAATGCAAATTTTGATTTGATTTCAGCAAAATTTTGCTGAATTATAATTGGGTTTGTTTCAGACTTTTTATATTTTCTGAGGTCAAAAATAAATTTAGGTTTGGGTACAAGCCAAGGTGGCGATTGAGGTATATTAATAGGGGCTATTTCATCAAGGTTTAAGTGAGAACCAGAAATATGTGGTTTCATCCGAATACCAAATGGAGGAATTTTATTTTCATGTTGTTCAAATATATCCTTATAGAGAGGATTGAAAACACAGTCGTAGGCAGGATTTGAAGGATATGCTTTTAGCTTGGTTAAGTATTGTAAACCAAGTTTTATCCTACGGTTATAAAGAGAGGGCTCGTTCGCCTCTACATACAAACTCTCCACAGGAGACGTTCTGAACGCCCCCAAGGCCAAACGTAGGCCTTGGTGGTGAACAGTATCTAAAATTTGTATGTAGGATATGCGAGCAGATCCATATATAATTGAACCATAATCAAGTTTTGATCGTACAAGCGATCGATATAAATTTAACAATATGTTTTTATCAGCACCCCAGTCAGTGCTGGAAACAACTTTTAAAATATCCAATGCTTTCAAGCATTTAGCTTTAAGCATTTTGATATGGGGTAGAAAGGTAAGTTTATTGTGAAACAGAATACCTAGAAATTTTGTTTCTTTGACGACTTTAATCGGGGAATTATAAATTTTTAGTTCGGGGTCCAATTGGAGTTTTCGTTTATTGCAAAAATGCATACACACTGTTTTTGAGTTGGAAAATTTAAAACCATTTTCCATAGCCCATTTTTCAATTTTATTTAAAGACAACTGTAGTTGTCTTTCAATATTGTTCATATTTTTAGCCCTATAACATATCAAAAAGTCATCTACATAGAGGGAGCCTTCAACATTCTGTTTTAATGTTTTAGCTAAACTGTTTATTTTTATACTAAATAGAGTGACGGAGAGGATACTTCCCTGAGGAACACCCATCTCTTGTTCAAAAGGGTCAGACATGGTCGTGTTAACCTTTACCTTGAACTGTCTGTCTGAAAGAAAGTTTTCAATGAAGGTAGGTAACCTACCTTTCAACCCCATATCATTTAGGTCTTTTAAAATACCATATTTCCACGTGGTGTCGTATGCTTTTTCAAGGTCGAAAAAGACCGACACCACGTGTTCACCCTTAGCAAACCCGTTGCGTATGAACGACTCGAAGCGAACAAGATGATCTAACGTGCTTCTTCCCTGCCGGAATCCACACTGTATATTGGACAGGAGGCCATTCGCCTCAAGGAACCAAACAAGGCGGTCGTTGATCATCCGTTCCATTGTCTTACAAACGCAACTTGTGAGGGCAATTGGCCGATAATTCGACGGTTCAAAATGATCCTTCCCAGGTTTTGGAATAGGGATAACTGTGGCAAGTTTCCAAATGGAAGGCAAGTCGCCAGTTTCCCATACATTATTAAGAAGATCTAAAAGTGTTTTAAGAGAAGTGTCAGGAAGGTGTTTCAAAAGTTTATAGTGAATATCATCTGGGCCACATGCAGTGTCATGGGCTTTCGACAGAGAAATTTTCAGCTCATCCAAACAAAAAGGGCGGTTGTAATCTTCTACATTGTTTGATTTAAAATTGAGTTTATTTTTCTCAGTTCGGTTTTTGATCCTTTGGAATTCCTGGGAATAATTCAGAGAAGAAGAATGTTTTGAGAAAGTTTCACCGAGTTTATTCGAGATGTCATTTTCTGAAGTCAAAAGAGTTTGGCCATCTTTTAAATGGTGAAGATTGGTCTTTCTGTTTTTACCATTAATTTTTTGGATGAAATTCCAGACTTTATTCATAGGTGTATGAGAGTTTATTTTAGAGACGAAGTTTTGCCAAGACTTGCGCCTCTTTTGTTTAAATGTGCGACGTGCTTTAGCACGGAATATACGAACATTACTGAGATTGTCAGAGGTTGGATTCATGTTGAACCGTCGTTCGGCCTTTTTTCTGTGTTTCTTAGCTTCCTCACAGTCTTCATCGAACCAGGGTTTGCTTGGTTGTTTTGGATTTGTCGAGGTTTTAGGAATGGACCTCTCAGCTATCGATACTAACGTTTCATTAAATTTAAGGACTGGATTAATAACATTATTAAAAGTCTCTTTCTTAAGTTCATCTCGACAGAGTTGCTCGAACAAAGGCCAATTGGCTTTGTCAAATTTCCAGCGAGCAACTCTCTCAGAGGAAGAGGGAAAAAGATTTTCCAAAATAATTGGAAAGTGATCACTTCCACACAAATCATCGTGGACCCGCCACGAGTAATCCAGTAATAACGAAGGGTCACAAATAGTTAGATCGATAGCCGAGTAAGAACCATTTCCCGGGTGGAGATATGTATCTGAGCCATCGTTAAAAATGCACAAGCCTTCCTGGTTTAAGAAGTCTTCAACTTTTTTCCCCTTATCATTTTGGGAGTTACTGCCCCATATTGGATTGTGGGCGTTAAAATCACCCATAAGGAGAAAAGGGGCTTGCAACTGATCTGTTAAAGATTTAAGTTGATTTATTTCCAAGGAAGTATTAGGGGGGAGATAGACAGAACACAATGTTATAGTTTTTTGAAGGGAGAGTTTGACAGCAACTGCTTGTAATTCGGTATTAAGTTTTATTTGACTATGTATAATACCATCTTTAACCAGGATTGATGAACCGCCAGCGGCCCTTTCATCCTTTTTAACTTGAGTGCTGTAAATCGAGAAATTTTTAATGTTTACATTATCGTTTTCCTTTAAATGTGTTTCCTGAAGACAAAAGGCAACAGGAAGGAAAGCTTGTACAAGTAACGATAGCTCTATTAAGTTAATTTTTAAACCCCGACAATTCCATTGTATTATGTTATTTATTTTGTTGGAGGACGGATGGGAGAATAGTTCTTCTTTGGGTGTTCACGGGAGGAACTTCTGTGTCGTCCATCCGAAGCTCTGGGGTCAGTAACTGGGCGTGTGGAATCCACAGATGTTACTATTGGATCCCCCCAGATTGACTCTATTTCAGTGGTATCCATCTGCTCAGAGTCTTCATCGATATCATCGTCAAACTCTGAGCAGAGGTCTCGAAACTTGTTGAATTTTTGACTTTTTTCAGCCTTCGAGAGGCGATTTGAACAGTTTTTGTTTTTTGATTTATCTTGTGATGAGGAACGTGCAGCTCTCTGTGACGGTTTCTGAGGTGATTTTTTGTTTGAGGATATAGAAGACCTTTGTTTTGGAGTTGGTTTTTGCTGATTATTGACATTTGAAGAAAGAGAAGTGTCAGACGTTTGTGAAGAATTGGATGAAGACTGTTTAGGATGAGAAGATTTTCCACTTGCTTGTTTGGGTTTGACGGTGAGAACCGGAAATTCTGTTCCGTCAGGCCAAGTGAAATCAGTTTGAGTTGAAAAGGATCTATTGGTTGTAGATGATTTAACTTTGTCAGCGTATGATGTTGTAGGAGTAGAGTTGTTAGAGGCAGAGACCATTTTTTTTGCTTCCTGATAGCTTATACCTTTTTCTACTTTAGTTTTCTGAATTTCAAGCTCTGTTTTGTAAGATTGGCAGTTTCTGGAATTGGCCATATGATCTAGTCCGCAATTTACACATTTAACGTGGCCGTCACAATCAAAATTGGAGTGGCCCTCTACAGAACATTTGACACACTTTTCAACACCTCTACATGAACTCTTACCGTGCCCAAATTTCTGGCATTTGAAGCAACGTGTAGGGTTAGGTATGAAAGTGTCAACTTTGATTCTGTAGGGACCTATGAAGATATGTTCAGGCACACGGGTAAGGTCAAAAGTGATGAGATAAGTGTTAAGTTTAATAATATTACCTTCATGTCGTTTTGTAAACCTTTTGACTTTGGAAACATTTTGAGATTTCAGTTCTTCGCATATATCTTCTTCCGTCAACTCAGCTAAATCACGGTCTCTGTCTCTAATCACACCCTGGCATGAATTCAGTGACCTATGGGGTGTAACAGAGATGTGGACATCAGAAATTGTTGTAAGAGAGAGTAAATTTTTGGTCTGTTGTGATCTGAGACATTCAACTAGCAGATTTCCATTTCTCATTTTTGTAACTTTTTTAAGCTGGCCGGCACAGCCTTGTAATGTTTTTTGAATAACAAAAGGAGAAATTTTGGTTACAGATTTTTCAGAGTTGACTGATGTAATAACTAAAAATTTTGGAAAATTGTCCGAAAAAGTATTTGGCAACTTAGCTGCATGTTCCTCATCATCACTGGTATCTAATTTTCTTTTGTTTTTTGATTGGTTGTTTGGGGGGTTTTTATTTGGAAATTCCATGGTGATGTATATATGATTCGTTACCCTAGCTCCCCGCCCACCTCGGAGCAGCATCAACACGATGTATGCTTGCCACATTTGCGACAAGCGTGATGCATACATCGCCTTGATGCACTGTAGCATCCATGATGGATACCAGAATACATCAAAACGACGCACGCCCGCCACATCTGCGACAAGCACTAGGGATACTAGAATAAGATACTCGCATAGAGTACCTCTTAATGGGCGCAAGCCTTGTGCCAGGGGTTGCCCGGCAAGACAACCGCCCAAAGTAACATCTACACGATTGACCCATGAGCCACCGCCTTCTTGAACCCAGCCTATATAATTGGTACTATTGTTGTACATTTTGGAAATAGGTCAAGTTCAAGGGCTTGGCGTGACCAGCCGATTGATCAGGACCGGGCCCATCCGACCGCCCGTTTAAGATAAAGTAAGGGCCAAAGTGGCGTGTTTCAGCCACCAGGATCCCGTCCTCTATCCTTACGTGTATCCACACACGGCAAACATGTGGCCTCTTTAAGCCGAGGAAGCCTTGCCCCATAAGCCACCGCCTTCTCCGCAATTCCGTCAGTGGTTACTTTCCAAAGACCCCGGAACCCAAACATCAACCCATATGATACATGCACTCCACCCATCCAACCCATTGTATCTGAGTGTCATTGAGGGTTCCTCAGGATCTTTTCAAACAACCACGAGAAAAAGCAGAGGGCAAGACATGACCAGTTTTGGCTGAACCGGGGTCATCCAGCCATTCTTGAACTGGGTGTATATAAAAAACAATCCAAATATAGTTGAAGGGGGTAAAAAACTTACCAATTTAACAAAAAATCCAAATTTCAATATTCATATATAAAATAAAAATAACAAAACAAAAATAACACTAAAATATTAAATTCCCAAATTCAAAAGTAAAAATTTTGAGCCTGTTGAAATTTGTGACCCATAAGCCAACACCAATCCCGCCAAACAGCAATTTAGAATTTCTATTAATCAGTCTTGGAGGGAAAAAATAAATATATAGTGTGTTACAAAAAGGGATTGATGTGACCAGCCGATTGACCGAATCGGGTCCATCCGGCCTCCCGTCTAGGTAAAGATTGTGCCCCAGATGGTGATCAGAACCGTTTTTCCGGCCATCCAGGAACACTCCCTATTACCGACACAGGTTTGCGACACACGGCAAACATGTCGCCTCTTTAGGGGCTCTTACGCCAAGCCGAGGAGCTGTGGGTCCAATCTATTGTGTCCCCGGGACCCACACGGGGGATTGCTTGATAAAATATTTATCCTAATATTTGTTTTTTGAAAAAACAACAGCAATGTCTCGTAATAGCAGACATAACAGTATAAAATTGTAAATGTGTATCGTCATGTTCAAAATACTACAATAATGTGTTTGTGTAGGCATCTAATTCCTTAGAACATACATGTATATGTAAGCCCATATGTCATACTCTATGAGCTGTATGCATCTTTGTTATTAACTTTAAAGCTGTCATTACAGCTTTTACTATAACACAAATAGATACCATATTCCAAATTGATTCGTATTCACCATTGTTTATTAGTTACATATGTAGTAAGGGTTTCTTTATCTACTGTATGTTATATCCACAGGGGCCCGACTTCTGGAAATTTATTTCTTTTTTATTTTATTTTCTTTTTTTTTTTGTTATCTTATTTCATGAGTACTTTTAATTAAATATTCACTGTAACAACAAATATTCTGCGTTTATTATCAATATGCTATACACTATATATTTTGAAGATCATTCATTTTGGAGGAGATTGAGGGCAGATATGAAATAAATTGTGACATGGAAGTATTTTTAATTGATTTTAATGGTGGCAGAGGTAGGAAATCCAAAATGGCGGCTTATATCCCTTTAGGATTTTTTAGTATAAGGACGCGGATAGTGTATAGCACATTGATAATAAACGCATAATTTGCGTTGTTATGGTACATATTTATTAAAAAGTATTCATGAAATAAGACAACAAAAAAATAAAATAAAAAAGAAATAAATTTCAGAAGTCGGGCCCCTGTGGTTTTCCTTTGGTGTTTTCACACTTTCTTAATTTGCAACCTACTTTCCAAACCTTTCACCCGAAGGTCAAAATTATAAGTCCTTTACCTTGGATTCCTGTCCACGGCAACACTTTTTACCTTTTGATGTAGGATTTCCATTATTGGTGTTTGGATGACAAGGGACTTCAGTCAGCATACAAATTAATGTATGGGTGATGGGAGGTATCCTTTGAGTTTTACTTTCAGTTGTTAATAAGTAATTAGTAATCCTGCCCTCAGGATACTAAGGTTACTTATATGATAGTACCCCCCCCCCCCCTCCCCTACCCGATAGATGATGTACTTTCATAGAGAATCAGAGTCGGAATTCAACCAAACTTTCAGGGTTTCTTTGTGAGGGGCTGTAGTGCACCTTATACTTAGAAGTTTAATTTTGGTGATCTTTGAGATTTCCGACGCAAAACGGTTCAGGCGACACACATGTCCTGAGGAACACCCATCAATTTTTAAGTCTCCCAAACGAAGTTTGGAGACTTATTGTTTTTGTTGCGTTTCTTCTTATTATTCTTTCTCACGCCCCCAACTTTGTCCCGGGCACTTTTGTACTTTATACTTGACCGATTTCAATCAAATTTGAACAATAATAGTACCCCATGAGATGTTGCTTCTAACCATTTTTCATGTGTAGGGGGGCCCCAGGGGCAGTGCCACGCCCTTCAAAAAATTGATATTTTTTTAATAGGTCAAAAATAGTTTACATTCCTACCCTATAACCATATATATTATTACTGCTTATGATAAGACGAAGGATTTGGTACCTAAGGGGGATCAGAGGGGTCATGCCCCACCCCCCCTCAAATGACAAAATACTTTATATCTTGAAATCCATTGAGATCCCCACCCTATAACCATATATATTATTACTCCTGATGATTAGACGAAGACTTCGGTACTATAGGGGGGTCTGAGGGGGGTCATACCCCACCCCCTCAAATGACAAAGGACTTAATATCTTGAAAACCATTGAGATCCCCACCCTATAACCATATATATTATTACTCCTTATGACAAGACGAAGCATTTGGTATCACATGGGGGTCTGAGGGGGTCATGCCCCGCCCCCCCTCAATTGACAAAATACTTAATGTCTTGGAAAACCATTGAGATCCCCACCCTATAACCATATATATTATTACTCTTATGACAAGACGAAGCATTTGGTACCATTGGGGGGGGGTCTGATGGGGTCATGTCCTACCCTCCTCAAATGACAAAACCCTTAATATCTTGAAAACCCTTGAGATCCCCACCCTATAACCATATATATTATTCCTCTTTATGAAAAGACAAAACATGGTACCGTTGGGGGTCCAAGGGGGGCATGCCCCACACGCCCTCAAATGACAAAATACTTAATATCTTGAAAACTATTGAGATCCCCCACTGATCCCCTTCCAATGACAAAACCCTTAATAGGTCAAAGATCAGTTTCTAGAGCATTACTGGATTCATAGAAATTATGAAAACATGAATCTTTTAATAATATGTGGGAGTTTTGGGAAACTTCGTTTGGGAGACTTAGTAACAGTTGACTGTTACAATTATTACTTGTTTAAATTAAAATTGAAAACAAATTTGCACTAAATTGCAGTCTTATTATGGTGTTTATACATGTTTTATATTATGTTTAAGACCACAAATCAAGGCCAACTACAGAACATCGCAAACCAAGAACCAGCCAGATATGAACAATTGGCAATGTATCATTCTATGACCAATTAAGTTTCAGTCAGTCGTTGCTTGAACAATTGTATTGAACTATCGTACATACATATATGAACAATATTTTGTGTACAACATTATTTATCTTAAATGTGATATGTGTATGGTCTTAAATAATTCAATGATGTATGTAAATTAATGTTTCATGGCCCGGGTTCATGGTAAACTATACATAGACTGTCAGTGATATTTGAATTATCTTTTTGATATATGTGTGTTATATTTCTTATTTTGGAAATGTAAAATTTCAAAATAACTCTATAACATCTTGCTTTGCAAATTGAAAATATTTCGAGAAAGTTATTTTTAATAATTAATTTTGAGAAAGTTATTTTTAAGCTTTAAACCATAAATTATTATTTACTTTTTGTGAAACTTTTTATTTTCTAATTTATTAAAACAATTTAGTTCATCTTTTATTTCACTGTCAAAACATGATTTTTGTGGAATTTATATAGAATGTTCAAAACATGACATAAAAGTTAATTTGAGTGATTGTGTCAAAAAAGACCAAAAGCCGACATCTGCTGTGATAAATAAATAAATAAGTAAGAATTGACATTAATTACTTTACGAAAAGGCTTAAAGCAAGTTTTCGCAATTAGACCCTTTTGTTACATATAATTCGATAATGCCCCGAAACCATTTAATTGAATGTTTAGTTGCTACGTGTCACCATAGATAGTCAAAAAATACTTGTAAACTTTGACCTATCAGATATTGCTGGTCATTCTCGATATTTTGTAAAATGACATTTTATTGGTTGAAAAGAAGAAGGTCCGGGATCTCTAAGCACGTGGTCTAGGTCCTTTAAAATGAGTTCTATTCCTTTTTCCCTAGCCACATGATTGAGATCCGAGAATAAAGTTATAGTATTTTATTTATTCTTCTTCGTTTTTACCAGGTAAGTCTAGATTTTTATTTAAGTAATCAGTGTTCTTAAATTTTAATGATTATTTCGATAACGGTGAAAAGTTAAAAAGGCTATTCGAGTTTAAATTACGGACTTTGTTCGAAAAACTTTATATTTGGTTCAAAAATTGAATATTTGGCAAATCTTTAATATTGTAAATAGTTGTTTGCTCGTTTATTCTTGACTCATGTGACAAGCTTTTCAAACATTTTTTATATATTCAGTTGATTTCCGGAAACTTGTATTTTCATTCCGACTTTGGTTCAAGTAGGAGATAACTCCTTTTGTTGAAAAATCAAATGACCGTCCTTCTCGAAAAAGCAGGCTTTTTACATTAGATCGAAAGCTAGAGACAAGCACAATGTGTTCTCGTTTGAAAACAACAAAACAGGAAGTGAGTTCTGTAAGAGTTTAAACATGATCTATTGTTAAAGTTGATATTTTCATGTTCCTGTACATTACCGTAAATGTTGACATAAGCGTTATGCACAATTTTGTAAACAAGCCGTATTTACACTTATTATACAAGACAAACATTTCTAAGCAGTCGACTTTAATTATGACTCAAAAACTAATAATTTATTATTGAATTCTCATGTAAGTCTAGTTTATTTTTATTACCGTAAATGATTGCATAAGCACATATTTGATGTCAAGAACAGGATGTGTCTTTCTGTGATATTTTACGTTTAATTTACAATACACCTGGCGCATGTTATAGTTATTCGCATCTGTTGATATAATAAATAAAACTCACACAATGCCGAACAAACTGAATGTACACACTTCACTTTTTAAAATGTATGTTATGTAACTCTGTCTATTATGTTATTGTGGTCACATGCTTGAGATCCAAGAATAAAGTTATAGTATTTTATTTATTCTTCGTTTTTACCAGGAGCTAAAGTCCAAACGACATAGGCAAAAGTTGCATACAACATCTGGTGGCGAATCAAAAGATCCCAAATGAAAAGCTAGTTCCGAGAGAGTCAACAGATGCTTACACCAGCTAACACAGCAACAACAAGTGGATCATACAACTTGAGATCTGGTGGTGAACGTACAGCTGAAACTTCTATAACTACAGAGACGGTTACAACAACACAACCGTCCCTACTACTGCATCCAGGAGCAGTAGCAAGTCCGAATAGATTCAGAAGCCCAGTCAACCATGTAGATACTGGAAGTTCAACTACTGAAGACATAAACGTAGCTAATAGTGTAAATCTCAGAATGCCAGGAGGAATTACTCTGCAAAAATTGAATGGGAGGCAGATGGCAAGTCAACGGTGGTCTCTTTTCATACAGTGGTGCACATTGCACAATTTTATAGGAAATGACAGGTGTGCAGCATTTCCGTTTCAAATTCTGGAGGGAGCGCCATCGTTATAACCATCTGACGGAGGAAATTCAGAAAAATCTAGATCAATTAAAAGCTGCATTTTTACAACGATTTGGAAAACAAAGTTCAATAGTTTTGATATTGGACTGTTAAGAATTAAACAGGAGGGCGAAAGTGTAGACGATTTCTTTGTAAGAATGCAGACACAATTAAAAGACACTGTGATACCAGACCACATCTTGGTAAGCATGGTCATTCAAGCGTCGAAGGGAAAGATAGGAGAAAAAGTGTTTTCGCGGGTGCCTCAACCGAAAACCTTACCGGAAGTCCGGGAAGCAGCCCTCCGTGCGGAACAGGCAACAAAATTAAACAGCGAGGACAGTACCAACATCGCGAGGTTTGAACTTGGAATTCAGGATTTGGCAGATAAGCTAAGTACGACATTGGCAGCATTTGGAACTGGTGGTGTGAGTTTTAGGCCAGCAGACTAGTTACAGGGAGGATGGCAGACGTAACTACCAGAAGACTGGTTACAGGGATGATGGCAGACATAACTGCCAGCAGAACAGACGATACATCAGGGACGAGGACCGAGTTTGTGATAATTGTGGTACGTTGTGTAAGCGTAGTAGTAAATGCCCTCCTCGCGATAAGACATGTCATAAATGTAATAAGGTTGGTCATTTTGGTAGGGTTTGTAGATCGAATAATAGAAAATAATTTCAAGATAGGCAAAATCATTTCAATAATCAACCACGAGTTGGACAAAAGGTAAACGAGTAGGGGTGCGCGCCTATCCAAAGGCGTCAGCCAGAGGATAGGCACAAAGGCAGAAATTACGCAGAGGTGAATTTGGCTACATCTATGCATAAAAACACTACAGTTGTAGACATACAAGGCAAGAAAACGCATGCCTTGATTGACACAGGTGCTGCAATTACGTGTTGTAGGTTAGATTTTTTTTCAAAAATTGCCCTGTAAAGATAAAGTGCTAACAAAATCAGAGTATATGTGTATAACCGGTGTAGGAGGAACACGTTCTAGAATTTTGGGGAAAATTAAATTACCTCTTTCTTTCAAAGGTACTGTTTTTCATCATTTTTTCATGTTATTGAAGGTTTGCAACACTCTTTGATTGTTGGTATGGATTTTATGAAACCTAATGGTGTGCAAATTGACTTGGCAACTAATACACTACATTTTCCAGACCACACACCTACATGTAGCATACGTTTGATACAGACTAGTGCTGGACTTGCAAGGAACATGACAACTGTCACTATACCCCCGCAACATTGGCATCAATATTTCTAAACGAAATTCAGGAGATATAGTTCTTTTGAAACCAGTTCAAGACCTTGTAGGTTTAAATCTAATGAGTGCTAAGTGTTCAGTCAAATTTCAGAACAAGAAAGCAGTCATTAGAATTTTAAACCCCACAAGCAAAGCAGTCACAATCCCTGCAAGTAAAGTGCTAGCTACTGTTTCAGACATTGATGAACAATCTATACAAGAATTAAATGATTCACCATCAAAATATGCTACCGTCAACACAGTAGACACAAATTGTAACAATGATAAAACACACATTGAGTTTAATTTAACAAATTCAGATCTCACAGAGGACCAAAAGCAACTATTGACTAGTTTTCTCAATGCAAATAGAGATGTTTTTGCAACAAGTCTTTCAGAATTAGGGCATTCAAATATGTACATTACCGTAAATGTTGACATAATAATTTAAGCACAAGATTAAAATATTGTCTGATACTGGACCAGTGTGAAGACCGTTCTACCCCTATCCACCGCCCCAGGAGAAGGAAATCAGCAGACAGGTAGAGGAAATGGAGAAGAACATCATAAAGCCATTAAATAGTGAGTACCATTCCTCTGCTGTCTTAGTTCGCAAAAAGTCTGGTGACATGCGATTTGCCGTAGATTATCGTGCTTTGAATAAAATAACGAGGCCTATGTCATTTCCATTACTACGACTGGAATGTGTCTTTGATACAATAGGGGAATCGCATGCGAATCTTTTCTCATCGCTGGACCTTTTTCCGGATTTTGGCAAATTCAGATGGATGAAGAGACCAGACACAAAGCAGCATTTATTACACGAAATGGTGTGTATGAATGGCTGCGCTTGCCGTTTGGTCTCAGAAATTCTCCTGTTAGTTTTCAAATGACTATGACTTTATGGTTTTGAGAGGGTTGAATTGGAAATTTGTTCTGGTGTATGTGGATGATATTCTGGTTTTCAGTAAGGATTTTAAAGAGCATCTTTGGCATCTACAGCAAGTATTCAACAGATTTAGTGATGCAAATCTCACATTGCAATGTGAATTTGCAGCGAAGGAAGTGAAGTACTTGGGGCATATATTTTCAAAACATGGAGTTCACGTTGATCCTACAAAGACAGGCTGTAAGTACTTTTTCTGTGCCTAAGACTCAGAAACAGTTGAATTCTTTTTTAGGCATGTGCAGTTTCTACAGAAAATTTGTTAATAATTTCAGTAAAATTGCCGCTCCTTTGAATACTTTGCTCAGAAAGGAATATGAGAAAAAGTTCATTCACAAACCAGGTAAGCATAACGAAGTTTCTGATGCACTTAGTAGACGTACTTATGCTGACGTGGAGGATGATGAAAATAGGGCATCTCCAGTAAAAGTATTTGTCACAGAAGCTATAGTAGCAGAACCAAATAAGCAGGATGAGTCAAGGTCAGATTTTGGAAAGCAAAAAATCAATAAAACATTACGGTCCTAAGCATATACAATTTTTATTGCATTCATTTCAAGAGTTAATCCTGACTTTTTTCATCCTACTTTGCATATGAACATGTAAAGATACTATGTGTGTCAATAAGATATAAATAAATGTTCATCTTAAACTGGTTGTCATTAACCTAATCCCCGAACTAGGAAAGGGACAAGTTGAAGAATCAAGGGGTCCATCTAAGAAGTGCATAAATCCGACGCCAAATTCTCAAGTTATACATTAATAACGAATATTTGCCCTGAAATCATCACGCATCTGCCTACAATGTTATCTGTTATTATACAGAAATTTTACAGCAACTATAATTATATCAACTTAATATTAATCCATTAAAAATTGACAGAAAATGGAAATTCTTCGCAGAAATACGAAAAAAATTACCACAATATTCTCAAATGAACAAAATACCAACCTAACATCTGCACAAATCAGTAAAAAAAAACATGACACGAATTTGCCGCACCTGCCTGTTAAATCCACACTTTTGCATTTGCAAATTACACATATATATATATATGATTTCAAATCATTGCGTGTACATGTATTTAAGATAGATTTTATATTTTTATCTGAAAATCAGCTGTTCAGGGCATCGTTTAGTAACACGTTTAAAGTAACCAACAGATAGACATAAAAATGTAAAACAACAACTGATTTGCAACATACATAGGTGTCAATTGCTTTTATTAATTCCAATATACACATATAAATTATAGGTGTCAACTTACCTGATCATAAAAGGTAAACTATGAAGTACGACAGGTGCCTGCCATTATTTTTACATGCACATACTGACAAAACTAAATGATCCGTGTGATGGAAAATCAATAACTTAAATCAGATTTAAAAAAAAAAACGACAGAGGATCCAGTTATTTCATTTAATAACATTTACCAAAATCTTCTCACAATCACAATTTTTTATTTCCTATAAATAGTTGCTTACTGTTGACTAAAATTTGGATAAAATTAATTTTCAGAATATATGACAGCCGATACTATAAAATCTACATCGAAAACACATCTAAGTTTCACGATACATCGCGCGTCCCGATGACACTATATGCCACCCGATCTTTAATCCTTTCATGACCTGCTCGCGACCCGTCCTCGCGCTCGTTTTGTGTCATCCCGGATGTTGGCGTGAGATCACGTTGACGTCTCGCTCGTGGACATCGTCGGCAGTGGAAATGTTAAACCCACGAGACACCGACTGTATGTCCTTTCTTCTTACGTTTATGACAAGTTTGATCTTTAAAACGACATTCATCGGCTTTATGTCCTGGCTTGTTGCAACGGTAACACGTTATAAGTTTCTGTTGATGAAACCTAGCCTTCGGCTTTTGACTTTTCCCCTTATGTACGGCTGACTCTGGTTGCTTTCCTTGGAACTCAATAGCGTCTTTTGTAGCTGTTTCCATTGCTACAGAAATCTGCATAGCTTCCTCTAATGTTAATGCTGGGATTGACAAAAGTTTCTTTGTGAGTTTGCTCTGATTTTAATCCACAAACCAATCGGTCTCTCAATGTATCGTTCAAATCTGTGAAACTGCAATACTCTGAAAATTTGCGAATTTGTGCTACATATTCGTTAATCGACTCTCCACTTTTTTGGTCCCTCTTGTGAAAACGGAAACGTTCTGCTATCACCAGTGGTGCGGGTGATAAATGTTTTTTCAAGATTTTCACAATATCCTCGTATGATTTATCTTTCGGTGTGTCTGGTGTCGTTAAATTTTGTTCTAGCCAATCCGTTTAAGAAGTCCACTGTTCAATACAATCATCGATATTTTCAATTTTACCGATATATCCAGCCACTTTTTGTATCCTCGTCGCCAATTTGTTATGTATTTCTAACTACAACATAATTGAGAGTATAGAAGGCATCTTAAAAGATTAGCATTTTATTCTACACTAAAATAATCACGCAGGTTAACATATTATATATCGCGACAATTATCAAGAGCAGAAAATTGCCATGTAGACGATCAAAACTACATCAAACGGCTTAGATTGATTCCCTTTTCAAGAATTATTTGGGTTACTGTATTATTTCGTTTCGTTACGATTACGTTTCTCACTTTTATTGTACATAAAATGTCAATAAAAAGAATTCATTTGACGTGACCATCGAACAGTAAACGTACTTTATGAAAAATACAGAGACGGCAAGATAGATAGTAAAATTAAGTAAATAAATTTGTTTGACGTTGTTGGATCATATGAGCGGACATACATATCATGTTCAGAATATGGGGAAAAGCTGGCTACCTAAAGAAGGGGGTGATTGTAATGATATCAATTATCTGTATTTACTTTAACTAGATTATCTTTACACGTGCATGTATTCTTAGTACCGCCTACCGGATTGAGTGATAGTTTAACTGATTAAATATATAATTGTATCTTGGGGATTTCTAACAGTTGTTATAATCATGTCTTAGAGTAATATTAAAGTATTAGAATTTACATGGATTTAGTCATCAGTCAATAAGCAGTTGATGAATATAACAGTGATACTGAAATGGTTCTACCTGACCAAGGACGTATATTAGAAGGATAGGAAACTCCCGATATCGCCTTGATAATATCCGAGAAATATCGCGAATCGCGAGAAAAAACGAGATCTGCAGAAAGCTTCAGCGGGAATCGCCGCTTCGAGATTTCTACATCAATTTTTAAGTATAAAAACATTATATGAATAATTAAAAACATATTTAGTAGAAGTTATTTTATGGTATTAAATGATTTTTCACTATAAAAACAACATCAAACACTTATAACATCACAATAAGAGATCATAAGTAAGGATGCCAGATGCTGCCCATGATGCTGGGACCGAGATGGCATGACCCGTCATGTTGCATTGATTTTTTTAAATTTTATTGCATTTACTTGTATAAAAGTATTTGTTTACAAGTTTTAGATAATATTTACGTTTGCATATGAAAATAGAGCGTCTTTTATTGTGTATTTCACGTGTAATATAACATATAAACCAGTCCTTTTCGGTAAACAAAATGGCGACTTCCATGGAGAATGGCCTTGTATTTTGCAGCTAAATGTGCATTTTTGGTGTGAAAAGACGCTTCTAAACCGAATGAGTTCCTTTCCTTTTATATTTTAACGTTTGCATAGCAAGTTTCAACTGTATTTGTTAAGAGGTTAGTCAAATATTGAAGTTATTGAAGCCCCCTCCATCTTTTTTGTCAAATATTTATCAATCAGAGCAGAGATGCTACTTTGCAGCTATCTTCTTGAATATATGCTACACAATCACATATTGCATGATTTTTTTCCATTTCTATGACATTTTTACACTTGCATAGCAAATTTAAGCTTCTTATGCTGAGAATTTGATTAGATATTGAGCTACAAAATGAACAAATTTCCAACAGCTATATTTTGTTTCATAATATCTACCTATCAGAGCTTAGCTGCTAGTTTGCAGGTATAGGCTACATGCACATTGCATAAAAATGCATTACAGTTATTTTTTTCCTTTCATTACATATATCTAGACTTGCAGAGAAAAAATGAGCTTCCTATTTTGGAAAATGAATGAGATATTGAGCCTTTCTTTGCTTAAATTTATTTTGAATCGGGCAATGCAGTTAATTTGCAGCTCAAAAGTCAATATCGGAATAGTAAACAAATATTACTTTGAAGGTCTTCTGTTCCTTACATGTTTTGGAGCATGCTGAGCAAAATTAAGCCTCCTATCTGGCAGAAAAGCATACATATTTTGTTTTATTTGTCTTATACTTCTGTCTCAGTTGTCGGGAGCAACCTATGAAATCCCGTCGGCCAATTGAAGAATGGTTTTGTGTAGTGTAGTATGATGTAGATGATGTACGAATTTATGTGTAAAAGACTGAAACAATTACCTATGTCATGTATGTGGCGGGCTAACTAACAGACCATATTTATACAATCAATCATAACACCTGTAATTAACAAATGTCATGTGGCCGGGTGAACCTCGGAAGGTAAGGTGCTATTGATAATTGAATATACAGGTGCCCAGCTGAGAAAAAAGATTTTTATTTGGATAGAAATGCGGTTTTAAAGATGTGATTATGCAATAAAAGTTTTATGACAACTAGACTTTATAATTTTACTAAAGTATGTCATTTAAGTTGTTTTTTTTCAGTAGAGAAATAGTTAGACAAATAAATATATTTATTATATTCTGTATATTCCCCTAGCAATAGTTCCAAATCAAGATCAGTGTCCCAAGATAAAAAATCTGACATGTTAATAGAGTTCAAATCAAAAAGTAAATAGCAGATTTTGCAACTCGTTCTTTTTATGACATATTCGTGTATATTTCTCAAGATTAATTTTCTCAAATCAGCTTTGGTCATTTTGAAAGTAGACAATGACTCTTTTGGTGTAGCTTGGGTCATAGCCTTTCTAAATTGAATAGTAGAAAGGAAACTACAAAAGCTCATTAAATAAACAACTTACAATCTGTCAAAAAGTAGAAATGAAACCGCACAAGCTCATCAAATGAACAACATACAATCAGGACTAATTTATGTTTTATTATAATTAATTATAAATAATCTCAGGAATTAGGAATGCATAGGTAAATGCTCAAACTAAATAAGGTTTTAATCAAATTAATCATTGTTTCTAGAAGACATTTACTATTCAATAATAAAAATGTTATAACTTTGTAATTTATACGATTTTAACGGCCCTGTAAGACATATTTGATAGAATTTTTTTTTATATTTGTTTCTTTGGTTTTTGAACATCGAAAATAATAAACAAAGTTTTTTAAGTTAAAAACAAATGAGAGAATTTCTGTCATGATGATCGAGACTATAGGAGTTCTAGTTGTTTACATTATCGTAACTAACCGGAAATATTTACTTGAAGCGCGCATAATTGTAGTAGTGAGTAAATACAAGTCTCACGATACGCGATATTTTAACGAGATACCGCGAGACATCAATCCTTGTTAGTTATACGTCCTTGACCTGACAAAATCATAAGTCTTTTCATTCAAATTACAGATACAATTCCAGTCTATTTTGATTTCGGTAGCACTTTAAGTTTGTATTACTCCTGATCAGCTTCAGAAGGTAATCGATAAAATAAGAAAGAAAAATGAAGAAAGTATAGCAAAAGATGAAATTCGAGAAAAGTGGAAAAATCATGAACTGTACACACACACACACAGACACACAAAACAGTTCAAGATCTATCTACAGAATGTAAAGAAGAAAAAATTACCAATGACACATAACTGCGGGAAAACTGAGCTTGTTGAAAGACTCTGGAACAGATTTTATGCAAAAAAATGCATGCTTGTTACTTAGTACTGCTTCCTTCTTATTTATAAATTGCTATTCTAATGCATATTACAGTAACGGCATTCGTATAAGTGCTATGTCTATTTATAATAGTTTGCACTCCGTGCTTGTAACTTCATTTGACCTGTTGACTGTGTATACATGGTTTCGTTTAAATGCATTGTTTATTTATTTAATTTTTCAACTCCTTGTTTGTGTGCGTACTATTTAAAGTTAATGACCTGGTTACCTGAATATTATGATTTCGTATTATTTTTATTCCAGGGGGATAATTCTTGTTTTTAAAAAGTTAACCCCCGTATGGGTCCCGGGGACACAATAGATTAGGCCCGCACTCCTCGGCTTGGCGTAAGAGGCCCCTAAAGAGGCGACATGTTTGCCGTGTGTCGCCAACCTGTGTCGGTAATAGGGAGTGTTCCTGGTTGGCCGGATAAACGGTTCCGATCACCATCTAGGACACAACCTTTACCTAGACGGGACACCGAATGGACCCGGTTCGGTGAATCGGCTGGTCACATCAATCCTTTTAAAATATTTCAAATACATATATTTTTTTTCCATCAAGTGTTCTCTCTAAATTCTAAATTCCTGATTGGCGGATTGGCGTTGGCTTATGGGTCACACATTTCAACATGCTCAAAATTATGTACGTTTGAATTTGGCATTTTATTCTTTTTCGTTCTTTGTATTTAGTTTATTTTGATGCATCTGAAATAAGTTTCTCTTCACACACGCTTGTACCCGATATATGTAAATTTACAAATTCAGATGTATCATAAAAGTTAATTGTAACATCGTTAAGAGAGGATTTTAGAAAAATCTGTGGGTCTTTCCATGAAACAATGTTCGAGACACAGTCAAAACCTTGTATACCTTCTTGATTGGCACTAGCAGGTATCAGTCCTTGTTGGAAATTATTACTGTTAATGTTGTCCCCTCCTTGCAATGCTTGTTGAAGTTGTAGCTGCTTAATTACTTCTTCTACATAGTTAGCACTACTTCCGGTTTCCACTGGTGCGCCCTCTGTCGAATCCGTTGCGCATGCTTTGCTGGACTGTCCAGTTGAAGATGCCGAAATGGATTCTCCGCTGCCATGTTGGATCCATTTTCGTCCCCGGTCTGGAAGGTCGATTTAACTGCTCGAACATAAAGAGGGCCAGAGGGATTGGCCGACGGATGATTTTTTGCTTGAATATTAGAGGGGACTAGACATTGAACCCGCGCGAGCGCGGGAAAATAAGCTTTTTTTTGTGGTGGCCATATTGACTATAAAAATTTGTTGCGGCCATGCCATTCATGGAACAGGAACTCAATATGGATGATGTGGCAGGCTTCCATAAACTTTCCTGTCAAGTAGGTGGTATCAACTGATAGTTTCATGTCTATATGTGCTGCATGTAGTATTCTTAGAAATGAATTTTAATGCAGACTTTAACCAAAGTCAATGAAGCGTGAAATGTAGGTCATCGTGACCCAATTGTCATGGCTGTTCGTTACTACCGAAGATGTATCCACTGATGCAGTAGACTGTATGCCACGTAGAATTACCAAAATGGACCTTAAGGTGCCATCAAAGTCAAAATCTATGACGAAAACACAACCACATAAATTGTCAATATTTTTATTGTTATAATTAATTCTGAACTGGAACTGGATGAAAAGCTTTCATTAAATACACATTTCATAATGCATTACCTTTTTCCTTCAGAATAAATATGAAAATGAAATTGTAGATGTAAACATTTCCTTAGTGACGGATGAATTTTTCAAAAGATGCCGTGAGTTAGTTAGAGCATATTTTTTGGAAAATAATTGTTCCAATTGTTCCATTGTCATCATGGGCAGGGCAAGCGAGGCTTAATTTCACAAATATATCCAATAATCAGAAGGTGAAAGCATTTTTAGTGTGTGGCTGCTTGTGTTGTTCACGTTTATATTTATCAAAGATGTCCGAGATAAATTTCGTCATTAATGATAAAGATGACCATTTGTTAAAAATATTTTTATCTAGGGCTTACAGTAGAGATATATTTAGACAGGTCACATGACAAATAATTTAAACATAGATAATGGTTGGTTTTATCACTTTGTGCAAGGTAAACATCCGAGCAATCCAAAAAACAACTAAGTTAGGAATTCCTCTGAACTTTACTTTACTTCTTCATTATCTTCAAAGTTCATAACCTTTACAGTTAGGAGAAATTGCGTTATTGTAGAAAAACAATCCTGAATACATAAAGCGGAAACATCCCACTCGAAGGAGAAGGTTTTTAATTTTTTTTTATTCTTCTTCCGTAATTTCAAACAGAAATACATTAAAAATATGTGCATACTTGTTTATTTAAATCAATGTGCTAAAATGATGCCTTCGAGAACCTTCTAAGGTATGTGTTGGGAGAATTCATATCGGAAAAGTGCATACAAATTCTATTTGCACATAAACAAAACTGTAGTTTAAATTTATAAATGCAGATTGTCAAATCCGATAATAACCTTTATAATCTGAACTATACATCGTTTATTTTGAATCACGCGTTTTGCCGCCTATTCGGCTAATTCGTAAATTTAGTATTATAGATATCAGTAGAATCAACAATATTAAAACCAAACTCAACCCCATGAAGAAGAAAATCTTTATCAAAATCGTTGTGTAATTCTTTAGACCAGGACGACAGGATAAGGTCACGTGTAGGCTTTACCGTCCCTACAGGTTTTTTGGATTGCCATTCATAGAGTGGGATTGCGCTCGGTGCTTATTCGCACAGCCAGGTATAGCACAAACATGCTCATACCTACAATTTGTCATAAGACAACCCTTCCTGCTGTTAAACTTCTTGCAGATTTCACGTCCCCAGGAGAGTGGGACGCATATGTAACTTCTGCCTGGTGTTTAGCGCTGGTGGTCTGGGGTTTAGAATAACTTTTGGGACGCAAATATATAGAGTGTACATGTGGAACATCTGTACCTCAGCGAGACTTATGCTGTTTCTGAAGACGTCTATATTCTCGGTCAAAAAAGAAAAATATCATGTGGCAACCAAATTATAAACTCTTGCTGTGTAAGACAAGTAGTCAAGCAACTGTGTCTGTGACAAGTCCCCAAAGGACAATAGCTTATACATGATAGACAAGTTTGCACTTGACCACTGACACAGACTCTAGTTTGGGCTTGGTTGGACCTAATTTAAAAACAAGCTGACCCCCAGATGCATCTGAAATAAGTTTCTCTTCACACACGCTTGTACCCGATATATGTAAATTTACAAATTCAGTTGTATCATAAAAGTTAATTGTAACATCGTTAAAAGAGGATTTTAGAAAAATCTGTGGGTCTTTCCATGAAACAATGTTCGAGACACAGTCAAAACCTTGTATGCCTTCTTGATTGGCACTAGCAGGTATCAGTCCTTGTTGGAAATTATTACTGTTAATGTTGTCCCCTCCTTGCAATGTTTGTTGAAGTTGTAGTTGCTTAATTACTTCTTCTACATAGTTAGCACTACTTCTGGTTTCCACTGGTGCGCCCTGTGTCGAATCCGTTGCGCACGCGTTGCTGGACTGTCCAGTTGAAGATGCCGAAAAGGATTCTCCGCCGCCATGTTGGATCCATTTTCGTTCCCGGTCTGGAAAGTCGATTTAACTGCTCGAACAACAATACGCTGCTGACCGATTGAAATTTTCATTTTCACTAAATCTTCAGGCAGAATGCACGAAAGCGCCTCAATAGAGTCATACCCGAGTTTAATTACTCCGCCACCGTTAGTTCGTTGATCTTCTTGCTTGATGCCCATTTCTTCACCCGGTCGACATCTGAAAGTTCGATTAAAGGATGGGCAATGCCTTCGTTCTCCGAAATAGACATTTCAAAATTTTATCTTTTTGAAATTGTATTAAAACACAAATCGAGGGTTCAGAGCAGAAAGGTTCTATCTGCATTTTTCACTGTTTTGAGAAAATCAAGTTTTAAGTTTTGAAACCTGATGAAAATAAGCGAGTTAATATTTGGCACAATAGTTATGAAGATATAGAAGTATTTTATATTTGTGTATAAAAGAGAAGTCCCATATATAAAAGGTAAAAAAAGTAGGTCAAAGCACATAGAACCTATTTGTGTATAAAAGAGAAGTCCCATATATAAAAGGTAAAAAAAGTAGGTCAAAGCACATAGAACCTTTTTGCCCTAGGTAGAAATGACCGAACTAAGTAAGGCAAAAAGGTTCTATATGCTAATATTACCTTTTATGTTTGTCATTTAACATGTCATAAGTAAACAAAATATCAAAGATAGCTTATACTTTATTATAGGCATTTGTCTGGAACAGTATTTTTATGTTTCGTCATCTTCATCCATATCTGGCTCTGGTAACTTATCGTTGATGGATTTTCCACAGGGAAGATTCTCATAATATGAGTGATATGTTGCAGGAATCACCCCACTGCTGCATAGAGATAGCAGATCTGCTTTTTTGGCCTCAGAAATAGGCAATTTGGTATCATAGGCAGGAGCCAGAGTGATGCTTTGCATTGCCCTCTTACGTCCCCGAAGTCCACTTTGTTGGACATTAACTGTTTGGAACTTTTCTTCTTCAAAACAGTAATTAAAAGATATTGCGTCTGGGGAAGCTTTATCTACCTTTATCCATTTAACAAGTAGCCAGTTTATCGTCTTATTGTTAACAGTCTTTTTTATGTTGTTGCACATTTTTTTGTGAAGAGATTTTAAGTCAGAGAAGTCCCGAAAAATTCATTGGAATTACTGTGTAAGGGTTTTTCTTTCTGGCCATTTAAACAACTGTATCCCACTGTGAGGGATGATAAATCTGTATTCTTCTTTGCTCTTTCAACTGCAGAGTGAATGGAATCTGCTTTCATCTCTGAATGTCCACGCTCAAAGAACTTGTGATTTATTATTTCTATACTCTTATGGTGATTCAATGCGTACAACATTGCAAAGGCAACATACTGATTTCTGTTTTGTCCACCACAGGTGTCTGAGTAAAATGTAATTTACTTCAAATGAGAGTTCTTTTCTGCAACCGAATTTATATACATTAGGATGCATGATCCTATTTCGTTTGTGCCCCGTCCTCCATTAACTTCATCTCATAAATAACAGGTCCCTTTTCCATCCCCAAGTGAGTAAAAGGACAAGTAAGTTGACAGACATCGTTTATAGTATCAATCTCCAACCATTGTACATGGAGTTGGTAATACTGCTTCTAAATCAAAAGTTGAAACAACAAAAGACTTGTCAGTTTTGCTCTTTGTTTGTCTTTTCACTTTTGACCCCCTCGAACTTTCTTCGTTTCTTTGATGACGTACAAATTGTTCCTCGTCATCAAGTTCTCCTCGCTGTTTTTTCTCATAATATACTGTACAAATAGAACATTGGTCTTTCTTTGGTCTGTGGAAAGCTAAGTTGTATTCTGTACAAAAGATTTCCCTGTAGATATTTATCTTACATGGTTTCTTTCCTTTTTTCTTACAGAGCTCTTCATACAAGTAGAACGTCTTTTTCAGTGATAAATTTGCACTGAGATACTGCCTGTTAGAATCTTTTCTGGTGTAATGTGATGGAAGTGTGGGGAAGGACTTTATATGTTCCCTTATAAAATTTCTGTCAATCTCTGGAGTTTTGTTTACAGATGGAGTTTTTCCACGATTATCTACACAAACACAGACTCCATGTTGTTTCTTTTTCAGTGCATACTGTTCAGTTTTTTTGGATGATGTCTAAAGCTCCTAGAAAGAAGGTTTTGCAAATTCTTTCCATTTTTTCATTAACTGTAAGATGATAGGAATTTGAGTTCTCTTTTCTATTTGTTGACAAAGAAATGCCCGTTGTTTTTCATAGGAACCCATTTGGTAGTAAGTAGAAAATATCTTTTACGCATCTTCTTTTGATATTTTATTGGAGCAACGAAATATGCATCTAGAACAATCACGATACTTTACGGTCTTTTGATTTTGCTGTTTCCTGTTCTACCAATGTAGGGTAAACCATGTACTCTATTATGCTTTCTTTTATTTTTTTTCAGGCTTGTGGATTGTTTTTCATCTTTCGGAAAAGTTGCTTCTTTGCCGGACTTTTATAGTTTGCTCTTTTTCTAGGAGTGATAACACTTCCTCTCTTCGAATCTGATAAATTTATGTTTTCTCTTGTTGGTGTTTTGTTTTAAGTTTCCATTTGTTGAATTTGGTGTATCCATCATTTCAACTGCATCATAATGCTCCTGACCAGGTATTGAGAAAAGTGCTACTTTTATGAAGTTTGTTGATGAATTATTCTCTCCAAGATCTGGTAAAATGTCATACACAGAACTTTACTTGAATAGACCCGTATTGGGTGCCTGTAGATGTTTGGTAATGCTAAAGGCATCATATCTGCTAAATCAGAATTCCAGTGGCCATTATGACTGAGATCGTGCAAATAGTCATCATAACGTTTTTTCTCTTCTTCTGATAATTGTTCATCAAAACTTAAAACATTGTTGTAATGTGCTCTCTCATGTTGAAGGTGTTCAACTAAATCTTTCCGCATCTTTTCAACATTTAAATAAAAATTTCCTTCTTGTAATCCATGTAAAACTGCTTGTAAGAAGCAATTCCCATCAGCTGCTATTGGTACTCTCTTCAAGGTGTTACTTAACAGAAGGTTGTTCAGTATGATAGTATGATATTGTACCACCACTCGTCTGTTTTCCACTTTTTTCTGCTTCTTTTGATAACAATCGAAGCCCTTGGAGATTGACTATTACTTGTAATTGGCTGTTTGTTCTGTAGTGTCCAAGTTCCAGATCTGTTCTTTTTGTTCTTTACCACAGCTACAATCTTTCGTTTCTTTGACTGAATGTGCTTTAATGTTTTACCTTTTCTTTTCCAGTCTTTATTACGGTAATTCCTTTTCCTTTGTTTCCTAATCAATTTTATGTTCTGAATAGACTCGGCATCAGAAATAGTCAGAAGAGTATACATCTTCCTTAGTTGGCTTATACGTGTCATCTTCTCCTGAATAATCAGTGAAATCTGTGTATTCAAGACATGGTTCTGTCTTCTCTTTTCTCTCTCTGAATGAGTAATGTTTTTACTATGAAAATTGATATGGCTCTTTTCGTTGGTGCAATGTCCCTTTTTCTTCAACTGTCTTGATCTCAATGAATTTGAACCTGTTGACAATCGTTTAACTGGATTATTTTTCAACTTCTGGGAAATGGTTTTAAGATATTGTTTCTGCAATATTTTCTTGTTTTTTTGTAACATTAATCATCTGGGTCGTCTTTTGTTCTCTGTTTCTTGTTCTTTAGATTTGAACCAGTTGACAAACTTTTAATATTTTTCCGTTTTCTCAGAATAGCTTTAAGAGCTTGTTTCTGTAGTCGCTGCTTGTTTTTTGTTACATTAATCAAAGATATACTGTCATCTGGATCATACTAAATAGCAACCTTTTAAGTCCGGGATAATGATTCCATCATACATAGGATGTTGAGCAAGCATCTACCGCATCAATATATTCATCATAAAAGCTTTTTGGATATCCTTTGCTTTCCAATTTAGGATCAATATTACTATAATAAGATACCCAATTTTTTTTAAAGACCCTCGTAATAAATAAAACTTATTCGACAACTTTTAAGCTTTTGACCGTCTTTCATAATAATGCAATCTTCAATGTTTACTCCCCACAGTAACAGAAATGAATTTATGTAATTAAAAATAGACATCCCATGAAGACCCTCATTACCTATTACAATATTACTCCCTTTAATTATTATTGTATTAATCAATGAAATATGCATATATGTTTTACATATATTATTAAATTAAAAATCTTCATATTTATATAAAAAAACAACTTTGATATAAAACTGAGAAAGAAACTTGAGTTTAAAATTTGTACCGTCATTTCATGATGATCATTTAAATAATGAATTCTCTGAAATGTGGAAGAAATAAAAAAAAAGTGAAGGAAGAACTATTAAGTAGCAGCATTTCGTTCCTAGGTGAAAAAATTCAAAAGATGAAAAATCTAGTAGACAATGGAAAAGACCGAATAGGTTATCAGACCAAATCATCCGCAGAGGCCCGATGTGACCGTAATAATAGGCTGAAAGAACAAAAAGAGCAGTTTGACAGGGAACTAATAAAATTTAAAACAGACATTAGGGAACGGAACTTGAACAGGAAAATTCCACACAAGAGAGAATATAGACATCAACCATATTGACACTGATTTGGAATCTAATCAGCAATTACTAATGCCGTTTTTGTTAAAATCAAGTGACTATATTTCCATTTGAAGAATTTCCAAAGTTTATTATAAAGCGTACTGGATTATTAACCATGACGATCAAGAGCATTCTGACGTTTTCCGGAATTAATTTTTTATTAAAAGCAAGTGATTGTATGAAAAATTGATATGTTCATCTAAGACAATCAAGGTCTATTATTGTCATTTATTGTTAACCGAATTTGAGAATGTTATAAAAATTCGTTAACTTCCTAAGGTTTGTTTTATTATTATTTCCGATGCTGCTGAGTCCCGCCCATATATTGTTTCTGACAGGCATATAGAATCACTCTAATTATAAGGTAATGGCTACAAGTCCCGCCTATATTGATCATGTGGTATAGCGAACTGAAGTCGAAATATTTCACTTTTTTGCAAGCGTAGAAATGGCTAGACGTTTTAACAGAAAAATAAATCCAAAAAAAGCTAAAAACCGATTAAAAAATAGAACTGCAATGCACTCCCAGATTATGAGGAAATTGAAAATGCAATAAAACTTCTGAAAGCAAAACAACACGATTTGAATTTATCAAAAACGAAATTAAATGATCACAAAGGCTAAAACGTATCCCAAATCTTACATCAAACATAGTCAAGCAAGAATTATTAAATGACTTCGATGAACTTGCGAGAAAAATGAGATGTCGTTATTTCTTCATTATAAATCGGACAATATACATCCGTTCTATTTAAAATCAAACCATAACCCCGCTTTTACTTGTAATACTTTAGAATATTATAATAATCTTACCAAACTGGAGTTATCTTGTATGCCAGTCAGAAAATTCCGTGACAATATGTCCCTATCCCAAAGAAAAAGTATAAAAAATCTTAAAAACAACAAAAACATTGTGATCAAGAAAGCCGATAAAAATGGAAACGTCATTGTCTTAGATAAAGAGAGTTATCTCACGGAAGGTTATCGGCAATTAACACTCCCACATTATGAGGAAATTGAAAAACACGGTTTAGAAACACTACAATCAGAAATGAATACATATATTCAAAAAATGTATGTCGATGGTGCTTTGGATGAAATAACTTTGAAATATTTGAAGGATGGTACACAGAAAAAAGCTTGTCCCGGGCGCATCTATTTTCTTCCAAAAGTACATAAATTATGTACAAACGTGGTCAATAACATAATAATTGCTGGTTTAATCCTGATGGTATAATACCACCTGGTCGCCCTATCATTTCACAGTCGGTATCTTTTTTCGAAAATGTTGGTTATTAAATAGATCATTTCTTGGTTCCGATTGTTATGAAATAATATACTTATATAAAGGACAGCGCTGCATTTATTAACACATTTGAATCTCTACAACCTAGAACCAACTGTTTATTAGTTACTTATGATATTACAGATATGTTTACAAATTGTCCGATTGATGAATTATTAATTGCTGTTGAGAAAGCTTATTCAAGTTTCTGAATACAAATTAAAATCTCCGCCTACCAAAGATATCATGTTCCTTCTAAAATGTACAGCCTGGTTTAGAATTTCTAAATATACAGAATGTCATTGGCAGGTGTACTTATATCAAATCAATACACAAGAAACCAATTCGTAATAGTAACATTAGCAACATCTACTTCAGTAATACATTAAGAAAAGTTTGCCAACTAGATGAGTCGCACTAAATAGGGCCAAAATTGTTACAGGAGGTGAAAAATAAGATTCATGTTATCTTTATCGGACAAATTTTAAGATGTAACTGAATGATTCTTTTGTTCATATCTTTTGAGTCATTCAGGATGTTGATATTATATGAGTACGAATAAGAACCTTTCTTTGTACTAGACTGGCACACTTAACCAGATTTTATGGATGGATGGATTAATTATTGTTTAACGTCCAGTGGTAACCAGGTGCACATCAGGAGGAGAACAAGTTGATGTAATATGATCTCTGCTTTGTACTAGACCGACACGCTTAGCAAGATTTTCCACTAGGACACATTATACAGACTCTGACACATGACGCTGACTCTGTTGCCTCTGTAAGCAGACCTTTGCTCTTACTCTTAGATGCTGTCTGCTTGGACGAGAAGCAGCAAAGACCAATTTTAATGTCTTGTTTTATCCGGCTGGGGATCAAACCTGCAACCTTCAGCACTCAAAACAGAAAGGTGGGATATGGATTATTTTTGAAGCACAAGCCAAAATGCCCATGTAATGTCTGGCAAGAAACATCAAACAACAGAAGAATGAACAATTTCAAATCAGTTCGCATAGTGAAGACAGATAGGCCATAGTGATCAATGCCTCAATGACTTTCACCATGGATTGTGCTAAGAAAGTCTTTTAGAACACCTTGCTTTGCCCATTTGATGCATCTGAATTCAAAAATCTAAAATACTGACTAAGCTTAAAAATATTTTGATGTTTAAAAAATTTATTCTGTCTCTCTTAGTTCTGGAGGACTTCATCTGAAAGAAAATAAATTGAAAATATTACTGGTATATGAATACAATTTAAAAAGTGAACGATTATTAATATTTTTAGAATGTGTTGAAGTACTGTCTTCAAATTTACTTCAATCATTATATTAATATTTTTAGAATGTGTTGAAGTACTGTCTTCAAATTTACTTCAATCATTACATAATTTTTTGCTGAATGCTTTCAGTATGGTAATTAAAGATATGTAGTCATCATTAATTGTAGCTAAAACAGTTCAAGTTACCATCTTCTTTTACTGATTACCCGAGATTATGCTAAGGTACCCCTGAAAATCAAAATTATGTTTACCATTTGGTAATTTTTTCTCTGAGCAATGACTTTTATGCCAATTTTGGCAATTCATGAACTAAGTAGCTAATATAAAAATAGAAGATGTGGTATGAAGCCCTTTCGAAAAGGAAAAAGAATATTACCTTCAAATATATATAGTAATGAGCGCCCCTCCATTATTATATTAGGTTTTAATTTTCTTTTAACATCACTGGCAGCTATGGTATACCTCAATGTGCCCTCCTTCCATCCTCTGTTGTAACTTCTATAGTAAAGAATCCATGGCCATTCAGACACCTGAAACAAAATTTTGCAAATTATGACAAATGACTTCTCAATAGATGAAATCAAAACTGAACGCTGTTAAAAAAGTTTTGTTTTAAATAATTTTTAATTGTATCGATCACAGAATATCTTGTGTCATGAGATATAATTAACTAAGTTTCAGTACATGAAACAATTACATATCTATCTTAATTTAAAAATGCCTGACCAGAAATAAGTATTAATGAAAACTGTTGATACAAATGTATGTATATCTTTACCTAGCCGTAAAGTTCACGAAACCTTTAAGGAATAAAGACGGTCTAGCAATATTACAAGCACCTAATAGACCAAACATTGTCCTTGAATCACAAAACTTAACAACAGTCAATACTGACGCTAGCTTTGAACACAAAACAAAACATAACCTGACCTAGACTTCAAAATAATAGGCTGTTTTTTAGATAAAAATGATGACTGAAAAGTCTTAAAAGATTTTTGAAATACTACTCTTTCCAAAATAGAACCAAGTCAAGACCCTGAAACCTTTGAAAATTGAAAAGCATTTCCCAAGCATCTTATTTTTTTATTGAGAGTAAGAACTTGTTTCTTCAGTTAATACCCAATTTCTAGATATTAACAGGAAAACAGCCGAAAAAGTAAAATAACTTAATATTTGATTTGCCAAAAGTTATTCAAATATCTGTAACAATGGTTTTGATATTTCTTCAGAGATTAAATAGTTTGAAAAATATGGAAATAAAAAAGATAACATAAATATAAACAATTTGATGAACTTGGTAACTTACAACTGCTGGATATACACCATTTCCAAAACTGACAGCCAGATAATCACCAGCTTTAAAAGGTCTGTTTTAAATAGCATTAATAAATCATAAATCTATTTGATGTAAAAACTCTATAGCCTTTCCTCTTTTAGATAAGAAATCTTGATTGATTGATTGTTGGTTGCTTAATGTCCAGTGGCAAATATTCCATGCATTTTCAGGACGAGAACAAATTAACAATAAATACAATAGGTAGGTCCTGTAATAGAGGCCAGCGGGATGAAGGTCGGGGAAATTTTGACTGCCACCGGAAAATGAGGGTATATTGGATAGGGACAGAAATTTTGCCCTACAACAGGCCACCTACGGACCCCTCAAAGAGTTGTCGCAAGGGTTCTGAACGTGCAGAGAGCGTAGCACTCTCTCTACACGAGGCATTAGATTTAACGTCCCCATTCTGACCGGATGTGGCTGCGTACTTGATACATCCCGCACAGCCAAACGGACGCCCCACTTTCGCAAGCGTTTTACTGCGGTCGGAATAAGACCAAGTGACCATATTTCTATTCCCCGGTCACCCTTCGGGAGTAGATAAGAAATACATAACCAAAAAAATGTGATTTGTTTTTAGATTTGAAGTTAAAACTTTGAAATACAAGTAGTTTATGTAAATCTTTGAAATACAAGTAATAAAGTACACATTTTTTTTAGAACAAGACTCTTGTAGATCATAATCTTTAAGGTTAAAAAAGTATCCATTAAGTTATCATTGTTATTTTGGCTAGTAGTTATAACAAAAAACTCTGACTGGAACATTTACAATTCAAGATTAAATGCAATACAATTATACCTTGATTTCTCTGTTACATTGGACTCCAATGGTGACTGCTCCATAACATCGGACTTGACTTCTGACTGCTCTATACCATCTGACTTGACTTCTGACTGCTCCATCCCATCAGACTGGACTTCTGACTGCTCCATACCATTACACTTGACTTCTGACTGATCCATACCATCAGACTTGACCTCTGACTGCTCCATACCATTACACTTGACTTCTGACTGTTCTATAAAATCAGACTTGACTTCTGACTGCTCCATACCATTAGACTTGACTTCTGACTGTTCTATAACATCAGACGACTTCTGACTGCTCAATAAAATGGGATGTGACTTGTGACTGCTCCATTAGATAGTGGACCCCTGTATTAACTACTTCAAACTCGAATACAGAGTGCTCTCCATAATAATGGACTTCTGACAGTTCTGCACCAGACTGCACTTCTAACTGCTCTGGACCGTAATGGACCTCTACATTAACTACATCAGAGCTGACCACAGTATTCTCCACATCAAACTGGACTTCTGACAGCTCTACACTTGACTTGACTTTTGACTCTGTTGCACCAGGCTTGACTTCTGTAACATTAGGGTTTAAATCATACTTTTCATCTGCTATGTCTGCTTGGTCACATAAAACTTCAGACATGACATCTATGTCACTCTTATTAATGTTTATAAATATATCATTTTCAAGAAGTTTTTATGAAGTTGTCACCTTCATTAAAACTTGTATCATAATCATCAAAGCTAATTAAGAGTTCGGGACTAAGTGATTTGGGTTCTCTTCTATGTAGTGGTAAAAGTGGAACAAAATGGTCGATATATCCATCATGTCTTGTTGATGACCACATAACAGCAGGTGAGACGGAATATATACCCTGCTGTTCTTCCGGTGGAAGAATCCGCCTGTTGAGTACGGTTTGGGGAACAACATTAGTTTGTACGTCTGGATAAATCGAAAGTATTTCAGTTTAAGACTGATGACAATGCAAGGAGTTCCCAAATTCCCATCCATGAACCATTTTTACAGGAGTTTATCACTTTCTTCTTCTTAAAGTCTTCTGATTACGTTTCGTGCGAGTCTATCTCCAGGTGTATAATGCTCTAAAAACATTATATATGTATTCAGTAAAAAAGAGGCATCCTTGTTGGGGAAACTTTTTCCCTTAAGAAGAGTTTCATTTTTTAAATATGATTCTGTATTAATGCACATCTCAACAGTTGTTCTAGTTCTCACTTCCATAAAATGATCTTCATTTCCAAAGACTAGTGTGCTTATGCTGCGAGGAAGACAACTGCCATCACCATAGACCACCACTGGCAAATAGTTGACAAACTTTGTTCTCTGCAGTCTCTTTTTGGGTAATAAATTCGAAGCATCCTTGTCAACTACTAAATTATTTGACACAATGTTAATATCTTCATTTATCAATATTTCTATTTGTTTGAATTCTTCAATTAACTGTGTGCACAATGCTTGTAAGCTTTCATAATCTGTACATCCTTGCAGCTCATGAAGCTTTAAACTAAAGTATTGTTTTCTGTCTATTACTGTGTGCTCAGTTGTTGGTGTTTCATTTGATTGTTGTTCTGCTGCCATCAGCCACATTTTCTTCTATTTGCACTGTTCAACTACAGGTACCTTGGGCTTTGAAGATACTGTTTCCTTCTTTTTTCTAATTGCAGTTTTCTTTCCTTGTGGACCGACTTTCCTATGGAGATTCTCAATCTTCTTTTTTGCGTTTTCTTTTTTTTCATTTTTTTTTCCCTGCACGATTGTCTTCCTCTTTGATTCTCTGACTTCATTTTGGATCTTTATTCTTTCAATATCTGTATAATCAGAATTTAGACATCTGTCATAGTCTCTGTCTAAACAGTGTTCACAGAAACAGGACACATTCTTTTTGAAAAGTTCACCTAGTATCTGAGGATCATTGTTAACTTGATGAATCTGCCTTATTCCTCTTACTGGATTAACAGTTTCTGCTTTAGAATGGTCAATAGTGTTTTTTCAACAAAGAAAAAATATCTCTTTGAACCTGGTTCATCCAATACAATATGCTCACAGCACCAATGAAACATGTCTTTATTACTGCTTGTCTTCCTATTACAACTGCCCCCGAGTGGGTCCCGGGGACACAATAGAATAGGCCCACAGCTCCTCGGCTTGGCGTAAGAGGCCCCTAAAGAGGCGACATGTTTGCCGTGTGTCGCATACCCGTGTCGGTAAAAGGGAGTGTTCCTGGATGGCCGGAAAAACGGTTCCGATCACCATCTGGGGCACAATCTTTTCCTAGACGGGAGGTCGGATGGACCCGATTCGGTCAATCGGCTGGTCACATCAATCCCTTTATAATAGTTAAGATCTTATTTTTTTCCCCTTAAATTTGGTTAACAAAATTCCTAAATTCCCGATTTATTGGATTGGTGTTGGCTTATGGGTCAAACCTCAACAGGCTCAAATGTTTAACTTTAGATAACTTATTTATTATTTTTTGTTGCTTTATTTTATTCTTTTCCTCAAAATTCATAAGCAAGTTAATTATTCTGTTTTGTTTTACTATTAACAGCTTTTCTAATTTTGGACTATTTGAAAATTTCATTTAAATGTACAACCAGCTCAAGCTTTGGCAGAATGGTCCCGGTTCAGCCAACAACTGGTCATGTCTAGCCCTCTGCGGTTTTTCTCGTGGTTGTCTGAAAAGACCCAGATGAACCCTTTATGAAACCGAGATACACTGGGTTGGGAAGGTGGTCTGCTGATGTATCGTTTGAGGTTGATTGATTGATTGATTGATTGTTGCTTAACGTCCAGTGGCAAATATTTCATGCATCTTCAGGACGAGAACCAGTTCAATTTATCAAACAATTCAATTAGGGGTGGGTCGGGACACAAAGGGGAACCAATTTTGACTGCCACTGTAAAAGGAGGATGGTTGGGTAGGGTCGGATAATTTAGCCTTCTGTAGCGGCCATCAGCCTACTCTTTTTCGAAAACTACAGAAGGGGTCTTTAGCGTGCAGGGAGTGTGGCATTCTCCAAACACGTTACCCACTATGGTCCGCGGCCAGGCTTTCCGTATTATGACCTGACAACCCCCCAACGAGAGGGTCTCCCCTATCCGCCACCTGGGGACGCGCTAGACAGCTCTATGGGTTGAGCCCCCGTGATCCATCACAGGTGCCTAGCGTTTGAGGTTGATGTTTGGGTTCTGGGGTCTTGGATGATAACCACTGATGGAGGCGCAGAGAAGGCGGTGGCTTATGGGACAAAGCTTCCTCGGCTTAATGAGGCCACATGTTTGCCGTGTGTGGATACCCGTAAGGATAGAGGACGGGATCCTGGTGGCTGAAACACGCCACTTTGGCCCTTACTTTATCTTAAACGGGCGGTCGGACGGGCCCGGTCCTGATCAATCGGCTGGTCACGTCAAGCCCTTGAACTTGACCTGTCTCCAAAATGTACAACAATAGTACCATTTACATATGTTGGGTTCAAGAAGGCGGTGGCTCATGGGTCAATCGTGTGGATGTTACTTTGGGCGGTTGTCTCGTCAGGCAACCCCTGACACGAGGCTTGCGCCCATTAAACGGTACTCCATGCGAGTATCTTATTTTGGTAGCCCTGATGCTTGTCGCAAATGTGGCAAGCATACATCGTTGTGATGCTGCTCCGAGGTGGGCGGGGAGCCAGAATAACGAAATGTATATATATCACCATGGATTTTCAACAAAAAAAACCAAACCAATCAACATGTAAACGGAAACTCGACAACAGCGATGATGAGGAACATACAGTAAAATTACCAAACAATTTTTCGGACAACTTTCCAAAATTTTTAGTTATTTCAGCAGTAAATAGTCAAAAACCAGTCACCAAAATTTCTCCTTTTGTCATCCAAAAAACTCTACAAGGTTATGCCGGCCAGCTTAAAAAAGTCACAAAAATGAGAAACGGAAATTTGCTAGTTGAATGTTTTCGATCCCAACAGTCTAAAAACCTACTCTCTCTCACAACAATTTCTGATATCAACATCTCCGTTACACCTCATAGATCACTGAACTCTTGTCAAGGTGTGATTAGAGACAGAGACCGCGATTTAGCTGAATTGACAGAGGACGAAATATGTGAAGAACTGAAATCCCAGAATGTATCTAAAGTTAAAAGGTTTACAAAACGGTCTGAAGATAAAATTATTAAACTGAATACTTATCTCATCACTTTTGACTGTACCCGTGTGCCTGAACATATCTTCATAGGTCCCTACACAATAAAAGTTGACACCTACATACCTAACCCTACTCGTTGCTTCAAATGCCAGAAATTTGGGCACGGTAGGAGTTCATGCAGAGGTATAGAAAAGTGTGTCAAATGCTCTGTAGAGGGCCATTCCAGTTTTGATTGTGACGGCCACATTAAATGTATAAATTGCGGACTAGAACATATGGCCAATTCCAGAAACTGCCAATTTTACAAAACAGAACTCGAAATTCAAAAAACTAAAGTAGAAAAGGGTTTAAGCTATCAAGAAGCTAAAAAACTGGTCTCTGTCTCTAATAACTCTACTCAAGCCACTTCATATGCTGACAAAGTTAAATCAACCAAAACCAACAGATCTTTTGCTACACAAACTGACTTCACCTGGCCTAATGGAACAGAAATTCCACTTCTTCTCGTTACATCCAATCAACCAAATTCAAAACCACCTCAACCTAAACAATCTTCATCAAATTCTTCACAAACAACAGCCACATCCCTGTCTTCAAATACAACCAATCAACAAAAACCGACACCAAAACAAAGGTCGTCCATATCTTCAACCAAACAATCGCCTCAAAAACCTTCACCATCACAGAGAGCTGCACGTTCCTCATCAAAAGGTAAATCTCAAGCCATAAAAGTTTCAAATCGCCTCTCGAAGGCTGAAAAAAATGCAAAATTCAACAAGTTTCGAGACCTCTGCTCAGAGTATGACGATGAAATCGATCAAGACTGTGAGCAGATGGATACAACGTCGAATGAATGTCTGGAGTCGATCTGGCCGGACCCATTAGTACCATCTGAGGGTCCTGGTCCTCCAGTCACTGAATCCGGCGCTATAGGTGAAAGACGTCAACGAAGTCGTTCGACAGATCAGTCAAAGAACAAATATTCCCCTATTCGCGCCCCTAAAATATGAACATTATACAATGGAATTGTCGAGGTTTAAAGATTAATTTAATTGAATTATCTCTACTTGTACAAACCTTCCTCCCAGTTGCTTTTTGTCTTCAAGAGACTCACTTAAAAGAAAACGATAATTTAAATATCAAAAATTATTCTCTCTACAGTACAAAAGTGAAACAGGATGAAAGAGCTGCTGGCGGCTCATCAATCCTTGTTAAAAATGACATCATTCACAGTCAAATATCCCTATCAACCGATTTACAGGCAGTTGCTATCCGAATAACACTTAACAGAACTATCACATTATGTTCTGTCTATATCCCGCCAAACAGTCCTTTAGAAATAAATCAACTCAAATCCTTAATAGATCAATTACCTGCCCCATTTCTCATTATGGGTGACTTCAACGCTCATAATCCTATATGGGGCAGTCACTCTCAAAATGATAAAGGCAAAAAGATTGAAGATTTTTTAAACCAGGAAGGTTTGTGTATTTTCAACGATGGATCTGACACCTATCTCCATCCGGGGAATGGTTGTTACTCAGCTATCGATCTAACGATATCTGACCCTTCGCTATTACTGGATTACTCATGGCGAGTCCATGACGATTTATGTGGAAGCGACCACTTTCCAATAATTTTGGAAAACCTCTTTCCCTCATCTTCGGAGAGAGTTGCCCGCTGGAAATTTGACAAAGCCAATTGGCCTTTGTTCGAGCAACTCTGCCGAAATGAACTTAGAACAGATATTTTCATTGACATTAATGATCCAGTTCTTAAATTTACTGAAAAGTTATTATCGATAGCTGAGAGAACCATTCCTAAAACCTCGACAAATCCAAAACAATCCAGCAAGCCCTGGTTTGATGATGATTGTGAGGAAGCGAAGAAAGGTAGAAAAAAGGCCGAACGACGGTTCAACTTGCATCCAACCCAAGATAATTTAAGTCATTTCCGTATATTCCGTGCGAAAGCACGTAGAACATTTAAACAAAAGAGACGTAAGTCTTGGCAAAACTTCGTCTCTAAAATAAACTCTCATACACCAATGAATAAAGTTTGGAATTTCATACAAAAAATTAACGGTAAAAACAGAAAAAGCAATCTTCACCATCTTAAAGATGACCAGAATCTCCTAACTTCTGAAAAGGACATATCAAATAAACTTGGAGAGACGTTTTCTAAGCATTCGTCCTCTCTAAATTACTCTCCAGAATTTCAACGAATCAAAAATCGCACCGAAAAAACTAAACTAAACTTTAAATCTAAAAACACAGAAGACTATAACCGCCATTTCTCTTTGGATGAACTCAAAAATTCTCTTGCAAAGGCCCATGATACAGCATGTGGCCCTGATGATATTCATTATAAACTTCTGAACCATCTTCCTGATACATCATTACAAACACTTTTGGATTTACTAAATAACATTTGGGAAACTGGTGACTTGCCCTCTCTGTGGAAGCTTGCAACAGTTGTCCCTATTCCAAAACCGGGGAAGGATCATTTTGAACCGTCGAATTATCGGCCAATTGCCCTCACAAGTTGCGTTTGCAAGACAATGGAACGGATGATCAACGACCGCCTTGTCTGGTTTCTAGAGGCCAATGGCCTCCTGTCTAATATACAGTGTGGATTCCGACAAGGCAGAAGCACGTTAGATCATCTTGTTCGCTTCGAAAGTTTTATACGCAACGGGTTTGCTAAGGGTGAACACGTTGTGTCGGTCTTTTTCGATCTTGAAAAAGCATACGACACCACGTGGAAATATGGTATTTTAAAAGATCTAAACGATATGGGGTTGAAAGGTAGGTTACCTACCTTTATTGATAATTTTTTGTCTAACAGACAGTTCAAGGTAAAAGTTAATACTACCATGTCTGACCCTTTTGAACAAGAGATGGGTGTTCCTCAGGGAAGCATTCTTTCTGTTACTTTATTTAGCATTAAAATAAATAGTTTAGCTAAAACGTTACAAAAGGATGTTGAGGGTTCTCTTTATGTTGACGATTTTCTGATATGTTATAGAGCTAAAAACATGAACAATATAGAAAGACAATTACAATTGTCTTTGAATAAAATTGAAAAATGGGCTATAGAAAATGGTTTTAGGTTTTCCAGCTCCAAAACTGTTTGTATGCATTTTTGCAATAAACGCAAAATGCATTTAGACCCTGAGCTAAAACTCAATAACTCGCCTATTAAAGTTGTTAAGGAAACTAAATTTCTTGGACTTCTCTTCGATAGTAAACTCACCTTTCTACCCCATATCAAAATGCTAAAAGCTAAATGTTTGAAAGCATTGGATATTTTAAAAGTTGTTTCCAGCACTGACTGGGGTGCTGATAAAACTATTTTATTAAATTTATATCGATCTTTAGTAAGATCAAAACTTGATTATGGTTCCATTATATATGGATCTGCTCGCAAATCCTATATAAAAATTCTAGATACGGTTCACCACCAAGGCCTACGTTTGGCCTTGGGGGCGTTCAGAACATCTCCCGTAGAAAGTTTATATGTAGAGGCGAACGAGCCGTCTCTTTACAACCGTAGAATAAAACTTGGTCTACAATATTTAACCAAGCTGAAAGCCTATCCTTCAAATCCTGCCTACGACTGTGTTTTCAACCCTCTCTATGAGGATATATTTGAACAACATGAAAACAAAATTCCTCCTTTTGGTATCCGTATGAAACCACACATTTCTGGTTCTAACATCAACCTTGATGAAATTGCCCTTATTAATATACCTCAATCACCACCTTGGCTTGTACCCAAACCAATGTTTATTTTTGACCTTAGAAAACATAAAAAGTCCGAAACAAACCCTATTCTTATTCAGCAACACTTTGCTGAAATAAAATCTAAGTTTGAATTTCATGACTCTATTTATACTGATGGGTCGAAGGACGGAGACAAAGTAGCTGCCGCTGCTGTCTATGGACAGCAAGCAGCAACTCTCCGTCTTCCATCCTCCAGTTCCATTTTTACTGCTGAAGCCAGAGCCATAATTCTTGCTTTAAAGTTTGCTAGAACATCTGAAAAACATAAATTTCTTATTTGTTCAGATTCACTTTCGTGTTTATTGGCTATCGAAGGTCAGAAATATAAAAACCCTTTAATTGCCCATATTATTGAATTTTATAAAAGACTTGTCCAAATGGGCAAAGAAATCATTTTTCTCTGGGTACCAAGTCATATTGGTATTAAGGGAAACACAGTCGTAGATAGAATAGCGAAGGATGCTTTAGAAGACCCCATAACTAATATGTCAGTGCCTTACTCTGATTTTAAACCTTTAATATACAAATATGTTTTACGTCTGTGGCAGTCCCAGTGGGATCTGCTTACAGACAATAAATTACATTCTATAGAGCCAACTGTTGGCAAGAATGTTTGTTTCTTCGGCAAAAGCCGTAGAGACCAAGTTGTGTTAACTAGATGTCGCATTGGCCACACCAGGACGACTCATTCTTTTATTTTAGAGAATGAGCCGCCTCCTGAGTGTATTCCCTGCCAATGTCGACATAGTATTCAGCATCTTTTAATTGACTGTGTAGATAAATCCGACATTATTAGTCGGTACTACACAGTCAACAATATGAAAGATTTATTTACAAAGGTTGCTGGCAACCGTATTTTACAATATTTGAAAGACGTTGGACTGTATTCAGGAATGTAGTCTGCCTGCATTCCTGAATAGAGTCCAATACCTTTAAATTTGTTCATTTGTTTTGCATGTTATTTAATAGCGTATCTGTGATATTATTTTGAAATTTCGTTTGTTATTTTGCAAAGTTCGTCTGTGATAATATTTTACATAATGAAAGTTTGTCTTGTATTTGTTTTATTGTTTTATTTTTCCTTAAATATTATTTGTAGATAGTTCTTTTGTTTTAGATAGTATTTGTTTTAATCAAACTTAATATAATTAGTTCTCGCCGTGATATGGCTTAAATGTCGCCCACACGGCGTAAAACAATATTCAATCAATCAACCTATTACAACTGAGTCCACAGATTTGTTTACAGCAGCAACCGCTCAATCGCATTCACTTTTTCCGTGTTCACTTCCAAAGAAATGACGTTGTATTACATTTTCTTGTGCTAATGCTGCAAAAGTGTGTCTACCTTTATATTGTCCGGCACAACCATCAGAAAAAATTATTAATTCCTTTGTTCTAAAAAGTTCTGATTTTAAAATACTCCACTGCATTTGAGTCATGTGTAATATCGTCACTAAGAAACACTAATGAATGTCTTACAATCAATTCTGGTACATCATTGGAGTGATAAAATAAAACTATAGGATGTAATGTAATCTGAGCGGCTGCAAAATATGCTGATTTAATTTCATCTTGATATCTCACCAGCCTATTTTTTCCGAAGTCCATTACCATTGAAATGTTATCTTTTGTTAAACTGGAACTGTTGCCAATGAGCAATAAAAAACATGTTTAACAAGGGATGTACCTCGTGTTGGTTTTTCGACATCTTCCTGCAATTCCTCTAGACATTGTTGAACATTTCCTTCTTTTTTTTCAAACACTTTCTTATCTTACCATCACTTCCAATTTTTCTCTCCCAGTGGTTCCAGGACAGCTTTCGTAACAGTTACTTTTGTGAAATCTCATTGCATCTGGTATTCTACACATTAAAAATTTGACAAGCTCTTTTTCATTTCTTGGATTTTTGTTATTAGGAAAATCTCTGTTTAGACATGACAGCTTGTACTTGATATTAAAGCATGTCGGACAAGCACACACATTCCATTGAGTTTTGGTCAACAGTCTGACACATTTCGGCTTTAATGAAAAAAATTTTGAAAATCCCTAATTAATAGTAGGGTTTTCTTTAAAAATTTTAAAAGCAGCTGTCAAGGTCATTTTTTGAGAATATCCTGGCCCATATTTTGTTACATACCGTTTTTGTGGGAGGACTCTGGCTGTTAGAATGACTGTACTAAGTTTTCTACTGTTTTGGGTACTTTACCTCTTCTTATTTTTCTGGGTTTTATCTTCAGGTTCTTCACTGCTTTTCTGACATAACTTTTCAAAGATCTGAGTGTGTTTCTGTCTAAAAGGTCTTTAGCAAATGCTTTATTTCGACAATAAATATGCTTGCATGTTTTTTTTTCTTTATGGGTCCTCAGTTCTTCGTAAATGGCATCTTTCTTTCTTGGTGTTGCGTTTTTTATGATATGTGTTATTACATCCGCAAACTTTCTTGGTGTAGTTGGCAGTTTTTGTCTCACTGAGGATGCCTTATTCCACAAAGACTGCTTTGCTTTATATCCTTTCCCACTGTTTTTGGTTATTTGTATCTTTTCAGGCGATTGCTTATTTCTCTTTTGATAGTTTTTCTCTTCATCATTTGTTTTTTACGACTCTTATCTTTTTTTTTAATCCATCTTCTTTTGTTGTTAGATATGTTTGCCCTGTATTTAGCCTTTGCCATTCTCCATTTCTCTCCTCATCTTAACATTTTTTCTGGTTGCTGGTTTATTTTGTGCAAGATAAAAATTTTTGTAATGTCCAATCTTCACTTTTATTGGTGATGTTGGGTTAGCTTCTTTCTTTCTTTGTCTGAGTTTAGCTTGCCTTAATCTTTGGTTTTCCAAGTAATTTTTGTTCATTTGCTCTTCTTCCGGTGTTCTGTTCATATTCATTCTAATTGATTTCAGTTTGTGTCTATAAATTTTTGAATGTTCTTTTTGCCTTTCTAAATATTCTTTGTACTTCTGAGTGTTTTTTTGTTTAAGCTCTTGCCTCCATATAGTGCAGCGATGCTTCTGGATTGAATGGAAAAAAAATATGTAAGAGGGAAGCCAATTTAAACATTAAAAATAAAAATAAAAATTACCAGTATGTTGATTTGTTTTTTCAGTGTTGTATATTGTGCCTGTATCTTCTAGTATAATTGCATGCTAACCTTTGTTGCTCATTATTTAATATATAATTTTAATTACATGTTTATGTGCATACATGAGGGTGGTAAAGGTTTATTTTTATGCAACTTATTTGCTGTTTGTACTTTTTTATTCAGCTTACAAGTTTATTTTTACGTGTTTCGTAATACCAATACGTGCTTGGTATTTTTCAAATAAATTGCAAACTTGACAGTGATCCCAAAAAAAAACTGGTTTTGATCGTTATACACCTTTTTAAGAGCTGTAAAACCATTTTATATCATAACTGCTTTTACTAAATCAGGAATATCGAGTAAAATCAAGATTTATAAATCCAGGAAGACAATCATTCAGTCACAGAAGGTTCTTATTCAAAGTCTATCGTTCACGTCAGAAATTATGTCATGTTCATCATGAAATTAAGTCTTATTTCACATTTTGTTTTGTTCCCCCCTACCCCCTTTACCACCCTCATACATTCATGGCTTTATACAATGTACCTGCAAATGAACAAAATGAATTAAAGAATTGATTATTAAAAGTAAATAAACAAGTAATGGTAGGGATTAATCCAAGCCATGGGCCATTTGATTATTTTTCGGGGAGGGCATCCCCCAGAATATCCAACTGTCAGTGCCAGACACTAAATTTTAGTCTCTTTTGTAGCATTGGCAACCCCAAAACATTTTTCATAACATAAGCAACACATTATGTTTTTTCCATCTCATACCAACATAAATGAAAAATCATGTGTTTAAAAAAAACAGACATTAGTAGTTTAACTGTTCCTCACAAAAATAATGTTTGGGATATTTATTAATTTGGTGTCGTATTTTTTGTCCAACTAAAGACGTTATTAACATTATTTCTTTACTTTTCTGTCTTCAAGTAACGTTCGCAACAACTGTGCACGTCTTTAATGAACGTTCGCAACGATTTTGCAGGTCTCAGTAGACTCAGATCGACATTCGCAACGCTCAATTAATGTCCCAAAGTAACGATCGCTACATAAAAATCTGTCCATCTTATACAGTTCGCATCAAATTATTAAAAGAAATGTATATTAAATGTCCTTCGATGAACGAGAAGACTCAACTGTACGTGAAATATGGTCAAATCTCGTTGGGAGATGAAAAAAGGCAACAAAAGTTTCTTAATGTGATATTATCATGACATTACTTGATTCAACGTTTTGTCTTTTTGATGGACGGAATACATTTAAGGTCCTCGTGTAACGATATTACAGACAACGTACCTTCTTTGCTTCCCCATCAATTGATTGATTGATTGATTGATTGTTGCTTAACGTCCAGTGGCAAATATTTCATGCATCTTCAGGACGAGAACCAGTTCAATTTATCAAACAATTCAATTAGGGGTGGGATGGGACACAAAGGGGAACCAATTTTGACTGCCACTGTAAAAGGAGGATGGTTGGGTAGGATCGGATAATTTAGCCTTCTGTAGCGGCCATCAGCCTACTCTTTTTCGAAAACTACAGAAGGGGTCTTTAACGTGCAGGGAGTGTGGCATTCTCCAAACACGTTACCCACTATGGTCCGCGGTCAGGCTTTCCGTATTATGACCTGACAACCCCCCAACGAGAGGGTCTCCCCTATCCGCCACCTGTGGACGCGCTAGACAGCTCTATGGGTTGAGCTCCCGTGATCCATCACAGGTGCCTAGCCCATCAATTGAAGGAACCGACTCCGCATCCATTTCTGCGAAGGGCGATTTCGTAACTCCTATACGGGAGAGTTACAAATCTAAATATATATTGCTCACGTGACACTGATTTGGACGGAAACGCAGTGCGTAACGTTCGCAAAAAATTAAAACAGCCAATGATATTGATCCCTCAAGTCCTTTGACCCCCTTACGCCATCAAAACTTAATATGATTGCTATTTTCAATTATTTATAAAACCCGAGATAAAAATAACTACAATGGGCTGTCTGAGAACCAACAAAAAAACTGCGATTGTCACATATCACAATGGACGGAAAAGACGTGACGTTCGCAATAATATTATTAAATTACCTTTTAGCCTTCACCAATAAAACTCTGTCTTAAAATTATGATTAAAACACAAAAGAAGACTTCTCTTAAATTTCAACGATACTTGTAGACAAATCTTCAATGAAAACCCGATAATAGCCTACAAAAAACATACAAATATCGGCGAAATGTTAACAAGTGCAAGAATAAAATAATAAAGATATCTAGGAGGACCCGTGACGACAGCAGACCTAGAATATCTTTACATAAAATTTAAAGCTTATGTCAAAAACCATCCCTTCAAATTGTTCTTAAACTGCCGAAACACTAAATTAGTGTCGGGTCCAACAAACAATAGGGATGCGTGGATGTTAAGTGTCATTAATGCACATAAAAGTTTTTTTGAATTTAAACAAAACTTATTATTAAGAGACCAACTGTTTTCTACGATATCTTATACTGTTACATCAAATAATAGAGATCAGCCACTCAATCAACAGAAAGTGTTTCTGAATCCAAATATTGAACTTTTACCGGAAATAGGTGACTTGATAAAGCAGTCTATAGAATTGCGAAAATGTCGGTCAAAGTTCTCCACTTCATCTAGACGTATTATGTTATTGTATTTTACTTGTGTGTTTTGTTTTGTGTTTGCTTGCCCCATATGGGTGTAAATTTGCAAATAAAATTATTATTATTATAAATAATCGGACTCTATTATTTCCCTTTGGATCCGGACATCAAATATGGAGCCGAGAATGACAATAGGTCCACTGAAGCATGTAAATGTCCTGATGACTGGTGTCGGTAGTGGAAGGTTTGTACGGTAAAAACGTTGAGAACGTACCCTTTAGCCATAAAATTTTGAACCTGGTGTGGAATTTTGACCAAAATAGGTTATTTAGCAACCAGGATCTGTTCTGTTTTGCTGATTACATAATAGCAAACACGTTTTTTCATACGAAAATATTCTTCTGAATAATACTTTTGACCAAATATTTCCACACGAAGACAAATTATTATCATGTAATAAATGCAACATCTCATCTTGTATGTGATCTGCAGACACGGAAAATAATCTCCAAGCTACTTCACAGTTCCTCATACGTTTTATATTCTTCCAACTTCGATTATTCTGCCTCATGCTCAGTAGAAATGATTTTTGGAATATGCAGCCATCATACTTTATGTCTAAAGCATTTGATTCCATTTCTTGCTGTTTTGTATGAATAACTGTTATATGATGTCACCTATTCCATGCACAGCCTACAAAATAGCTGCATTGCAGTCTTCAAATGTAAAGCAGCTCCAAGCCCACAACGTACCCCATTTAGAGACAAAGTCAGCCAAGTGAAAACCTACATTGTGAAGATTCAATGTACAGCACTCGTTTCCATACAAATCTTCAACGTCACGATAGAAACTGTATAGAAGATTTTTAGCTCTTTCAAGGAGAAAAATGCTTTCTGATAGCTTACAAAGATGCTCCAAGTACAAATCTGGCAAAATTCCTTTCAAGCAATGTATTGAATAATAAAGCAACCATGTCTGTAGGAACGAACATGACCTTTTCCATTTCACACTTTCCCAGGTTCTTCACATAATGAACAGCTATACTCTCCATTGTGCATGGACAATTTAGCTATGTACGCTTTAGCTTGCACATCCACTGAAACACATATGATATCTAGTTTAATGTTCAGTTTATCATATCCTGGAGGAGATATTGAAAATCCTTTCTAGTATAAAGTATTTAATGAACTAGCAAATGAGTAGATATATTGGACAAAAGGAGGATTACCTTTTCCTTGCCAGATTGCAGCAAGAACAAGATTATTTCGTGAAAACCTTTATACTGGTGGCAATTCGTTTATAGCTAAAAATATTGGCCAAAGCTTTACTATAGAGGAGTTGTAAAGAGGATGCCATCTGTATTCATCAGAGCACTAATACTACACTTATCATTTAAAAATTGTCCAGCATTACACAGGTTTCTATAAAGCTACCCATCCTTCATGTCATGGATAGTAATGTTGTCTTCTGTAGATGATTTTACGGACTTTATAACTTCTTGGATTAACTCCCAATTATGTGATATTTCTAGTATATGCTATAATTGAAAAACAACATCTGTAATTACAAATGAACATCTAGGTTCACGATATTCTTTTTCTGAGCAGCAATATTTCCTTTGTATCTTTTCTTGACAATGAGTGTTTGACATATGTAACTATTTGGATCATCTGGGAATATGGCTCCACATTTGTCAGTGATGTACACATTTGGTTTCTGTCTTCTCTTTTGTTTTTTGTAATAATCCTTCATCAATAACAAGATCTGGGCAAATTACAGAAATTAAACTTATCAGACTGGAGGTTATCTTTTGATAGATTATAACACAAAATGCACATTCCATACATTAAACTAGACTTTGTATCTTCTTTTTCTACATCCCACAATTCTTTAGAGAATTCGTTCTGGCCTACCGAAGAAATGCTGTCAACAAGAATAATAAAACCTTCCTACCTGCCTGTCTGACTAGGGAGATGGTAAAATAAAATGTGGCAGTGTTTGTAATTGAACGAATTAAGATGACCTGGAACACTCAAACATGAGTAGAAACATTAAGAGCAAATGTAACAACTCACCAACAGCAGGATGTATCATGTTTCCAATGGCAACAGAAACATTAGTTCCAATGGAGAATCTGTGAATCATTGAAAATTATCTGTGTAAAAGCAGAGGGCAAAATACTCCTATCATATTATATATATATATATATATATATATATATATATATATATAATAACCACATTGATCCTTATCAACGATGCTCAGAGCATGTTTAAAATAATTTTAAAAACCTGCTTCTTGAGATGGTTAAATTAAAGCATTTCATCCGGATTCTCTAAAATTATCACCAAAGGAGAAAAAACAACATAAAACATACTGACAGTGATTCAAATTGAACCTCTTGCGCGATGTTGTGCTATGCATACCCCCACAATGAAAATTTTTCAAAGTATCGGCAAACAGGAAGTTGGTATCTGAAAAGTGCTCACACGTCACAAGTCATCAATCACTATTAAGCTGGTGGCCAAGTATGAAGTCATTCCGCCCATTCATATTGGAGAAGCGTTTGATGAAAAATGTGAAGTTCATTTTACATATTGAAAACACAGTTAGTTGGTATTTGAAAATCTGTAAAGTGCTCACACATTACCACTCATCACTGTTAAGCTGGTGGCCAAGTATGAAGTCATTCCGCACATTCATATTGAAGAAGTGTGTGACAGAAATATTTGACGGACGGACAAGGTGTTTGCAATATAGCCCCCTACTCTATCGAGTGGGAGTATAAAAATAATATTCCGGCTATACATACTTACAACTCTGACTTGTGAATCCCTTCTTTTTAGGTGTAAGTTTCTTCTTTTCCTCTAGAATGACTTGCTCTGCTCTCTCTACAAACTCTATCTTCTTTTCTTTTCGAAGATCACACTGACTTTCTGCCATCTGTACAGACTCTTCATCCGACTCTGTCTTGTCCTCTGTGTCTTGCTCATCTGTTGTCATGGTTGTACATTCATCGTCACTTAGAGTCTTGTCTTTTGGTGGCTGAAATTGAGTAAAACATGAATAAAATTCTGAGACTATGAACAAGATGTATGAATGCTATAACAAGAAATGAAAAAAAAACTGCAAGTATATTGATCGATTGATTATTTTTTACGCCGTGTGGGCGACATTTAAGCCATATCACGGCGAGAACTAATTAAATGAAGTATGTTAAAACAAATACTATGTAAAACGAATGAACTATTTACAAATAATATTTAAGGAGAAAATAAAACAATAAAACAATAGAAGACAAACACTAAAAATCAAAAATACTATCACAGACAAAATTTGGAAAATAATATCACATTTGACTGTGCAGTACCGACTAATAATGTCGGATTTATCTACACAGTCAATTAAAAGATGTTTAATACTATGTCGACATTGACATGGAATACACTCAGGAGGCGGCTCATTCTCTAAAATAAAAGAATGAGTCGTCCTGGTGTGGCCAATGCGACATCTTGTTAAAACAACTTGGTCTCTTCGGGTTTTGCCGAAGAAACAAACATTCTTGCCAACAGTTGGCTGTATAGAATGTAATTTATTGCCTGTAAGCAGATCACACTGGGACTGCCACAGACGTAAAATATACTGGTAAATTAAAGTTTTAAAATCAGGGTAAGGCACTGACATATTAGTAATGGGGTCTTCTAGAGCATCCTTCGCTATCCTATCTACGACTGCGTTTCCCTTTATACCAACATGACTTGGTATCCAGAGAAAAACTACTTCTTTACCCAAAACAAAGTCTTTTATAAAATACTATGATATGTGATATCAAAGGATTTCTATATTTCTGACCTTCTATGGCCAATAAGCATGAAAGAGAATCAGCGTAGGCCTTGGTGGTGAACAGTATCTAGAATGTTTATGTAGGATTTGCGAGCAGATCCCTAATTTTTTGGCTCCGATCCCAACTTTTTTTTTCCCGAAAAAAAAATCATCAAATTTTCACTGCGATCGGAAAATAAGCTCTTCCTTTAGAATGTCCCAAAATCATCTGGGTCTATTTTTAACGCTATTAAGAAAGCGTTTTATTGACCGAGATTGATATAAAAACAATGGCAACTTGTAGTGTGGTCGCAGTCCGGTTGTTGAAATGCGACCACAAATCAGAAGTACAAACTTTTATGACAGTATCTCATTAAAGAACATTTGAACAGCTATTCATAGAAATTCACAATGGTGAGATTGACGCAAAAATATACACGTGTAAAATCAGAGGGAAAGTTGACCTTGGTCTTGGACTTGGAGCAGCATCGTCAAACGGCAATGACATGTTTTACATCAACGGAGCAATGCTCGTGGGAGAAGTTTTGACAATGTTTCAGGTTAAGTTTGTACAGTTTTGAGTGTATAAAGAGACACAGAGAATGACATTCTGTCCATTGTTGAAGCATCAGCTGAAGACAATAGATGCGTTCCAGATTTTAATGGCAGGCGGCAGAAGTTACCCAATTAAAAAAACAAAAAGGTAATAATTGTCATGATTTTGCAAATGAAACCGAACCTTTAGAGCTCATATAAAACACCGTAAAAGTGTGTTGGAGCAACCCTTAAAAATGTAAGTTACAAGTATAAAATACTGTGTTTTGTCGGAGATCTCCATTCCTGTGTTTTTGGACTAAATTTCTATTATAAACCTGCTGTACTACCAGTTCACTCCTAATACGTAGTTTTTTTTTGGGGGGGGGGGGGGGGACGTCATCCCCAATTCCCACATTAACAATACCCATGGTATGAATACAACACCTATCCCCACACATTCCTATGGTGCATGAACATACAATATAAAAAATAAGATGTGTGGTATGATGCCAATATCAGTAACAACTTTCCACCAGAGTTCAAATGACCACAATATAAGCCATTACAAATGAAACCCAACCTTTAGAACTCATATAAAACACCGTAAAAGTGTTTGAGCATCCCTTAAAAATGTACTGAAATACAGGCTCCTGACTTGTGACAGGCACATAAGGAAAATGGCGAGTCAAACGTGCAATAAAAAATAAAACATATTAATATTTGATTAGAATACTTTAAAATAAAAAGAACGGTACAAAGGAGTTTATAACTTTAATGCATACAACAGTTTAATGCTGAACCAATTAAGATTCATATTAAATATAAAAACACATTTAAATTATTTCAGTGCTGGGTTGAAACCACCAAATTTAAACAGAAAGGATGAAATGTTCAACAAACTTATTGACAAGTTAAATACGGAGGGTTTAGATTTCCCGAGGACGTCAGCAGCTTCAGATGGTTCTTATTTTGTTCAGGTATATTCACATTCAGCCTAATTGTTATATAAAGGCAGTTTCTGAGAATCCAAAGGTTATATTAGAACATGTCTTTAGATGGACAGATATAAGTTTACTGAGACTATTGTTCAATTCAATACAAACCTAATGCATAAAACTTTATATTTTTATATGACATTGCAAAAAATATTTTTATTTATCCTATCAATCAGTCATTAAAAGAGGTCATTGAAATCTTACATTCTCCTTGTTCCAATTTGTAATATGTTAATTTACTTCTAGTATTAAATGCCTATTAAATGCACGATTAAAAGAATAAAATTACTTTTAAATAGCAATATATGTACTTTCTTGAAATGCTATAAAATTTTGGATGTAATCTAGACATTAAAACTGGTAATATTTTATGTTTTCACATATATAAATGATGTATTGTTAGACTGAACTTTAAATAATATCATGACTTGTCTCATTTAATCTTCTCTAAAACTACTAGGCCATTAAAACCAAATTTGCACGAATGCTGTATGAAAAGTCTAATACAATATTTATTGCTGATTTGTTCTCGTCCTGAATATGCATGCAATATCTGCCACTGGACGTTAAGCAACCAACAATCAATCAATCTAAAAATATTTTGCTAATTTAAACCAAACTGTATAACAGGAATGGACAAAAACATAAAACGTCCACCAAAAGACAACAGTTTACACAACATCAACAAAAGTATAACACACATCATCTAGTTTAACATATATGTGAAGTGCAGAGTAACATGTGAATGCTGCTTTTGTTTTGCCAGGTATTTCAAGTATCTTTTTTTCTTTATTTATAGGTTCTTTGTAATGCACTATGGTGTACCACCAACGACCATGCCACTATAAATGATGCATCAAAACACAAGAATGAAGTCCTATCATGCTGTCAAATTAGCAGGAAAGAATGTACCAGTGATGTTTGACGAGTTTATTCATACCGAAAACCCTTTCGGGAGTAATGATCAACGTTATCGATTTTTCCAAAATCTACAATTATCAGTGCCAATTGATGTTATAAAATACTGGTGGGTCCAGCTTTTCGGCTGTATGTTTGGTACATGTTCCTGAAGTCAGATCAGAAGCTGAAATTCTAACTCAAGGAGCTCGCTTTCTTCAACAGATGAAACCCAAACTGAAAGAGTTTCACACCAGAGCGCAACGACGGTTGTTCAAAGAAAAACTTAAAAACGTTGCCTCAGTGTTACCTTCAGTAGCTGACATGATTTATAAGGAATTGACATTAGATGCATCAGTAGCTGCTCATCCTGTTACAGTAGAAAGAATGAAACTAATATTTTTAGGAAACACTCATAAGGGATCTTCGCAGCCTTAACCCTGGAAGACCAAGTGGTACATTTGACACTTTTTTATGCTTTAGCAGGAAAAGTAGAAAATGTCACAATAGCTGGCACATTTTTCGGATTTTATGTCCTGAGGAAATGATAAAGAAAGCACAGGATTCATGTCCTGAAGGAACAAGCATACCTTCAAAAACATTAGTGAGATTACAATTCGTTCCGAAAAACCCATACACAAAGAGAGCTTTGAATTTCACTTCCAGGATAAATGTGCAATATAAAATTCAGAGACGTCAACTTAGAGTCAGTCACCCAGACGATCACTTTTGAAAAAGAGAGCAATAGTACAAAGGGACCAATGCTTGCTAAACTTTTGTGATGATAAGGCAAAGGTGCCATTCGGAGATCTAGACCATGCTATTTCAACTGGGGTGTGAGGAAAACAGTCAATCGTACCAACTTTAAGTACACTTGTTGCACTAGATGATGACATGACTAGATCCTCTCTGACACCATCTGTATTTCTGCTGTGTGACATTCCTGAGACGATAAATGCGTCCTTTGTTGGGGGCAAGTTATCACGATTGTCAATGATGCTACTTTTCAGAGATCTTCCCCTTTCAGGCATGGTGCTGCTATGGCAAAAATGATTGGTGATATGGAGTCAATTCCTCCAATACGGATGAAATATACAGATGGAGGAACAGACCAACGTAATACTCTAGTGTGTTAAGTGTGCTACAATGTTTATTTAGAGAATTAAATCTTGATATGATCATATTTGCTGGATGTGCTCCAGGCCACAGCTACACTAACCCAGCTGAGAGGGTTATGATCATCTTAAATTTGGGTTTACAAAACGTATGTCTCCAAAGAAAATCATGTGAAGCTAAATAGAGATCCAATTTAAAAGATGTGGAAGTATGGCTGAGTTGAGAGAAGCTGAAAAGAAAAACAGACAGAAAGCTCAAGGAAAAGTGGTTAGAGGCTGTTGAACCGATACAGTCTTTCATAAGAAATAGATTTTTGCGACTGTGCCTTAAGGATAAACCGTTCACAGCCATGGATCCAGTGTCAGAATTAGAAATTGACAACTTCAAACGACATATTCGAGAACTCTTTCCTGGTCTAGATCTAGAAAAATTTACCAAAGCAATTACAGGTAAAAATGATGCATACAATGCATGGATTGCAAACCACTGCAGATCACGGAACTACACATTTCAAATAAAGAAATGCAATGATGTTGCTTGCTGCGTTGCACCAAAACTTTCTCCAGAGGAATTACATTGGTTGCCCGATCCAGTGTTAGATCTTACAGGGAATCATTTCAAACCCTATTCAGAGGTAACAAATACTGACACTGATTTATGGGCGTCATCATGACTTGGTTGACAGGTATGAAAAAACCGTTTCCCAAATGAAAATGGACCTGTTCCATTGATATTATCCCTTCCGCATAACGGATTTGACATGGACAGCATGGCGGGTGTCCTGCAGGAAGCAGAGACTGCTTACTCTTCCGGAGCTCCTGAGTCTACCCCCAGTTTTTTGGTGGGGTCCATATTGTTCATGTTTTTAGTTTTTAATTGTAGTGCATGCATTGTTTTGGTCTTGTCTTCGTTGTTCTACGGACTTTTTCAGTTGTTACGATTTTTCTCTCCTTCGAATATCCCTTTGCTATTTCTTGACTTTACTGATGACTCTGATAGACCCTTACTGAAAGTAAAGGCAAAAAGTAAAGAACAGGATCAACAAAAGCAAAACCAACACTGAAATGGGGGGGGGGGGGGGGGGGTCCGAATCTACAGTATTGGATGAATCAAGGAATGATTTGGAAGATGATTCAGTAGACATTCCTATGCCAGATGCTCATTTATGCATTACACAAAATGCACGAGCTGTTGTATCTTGCGTTGAATGCAGGAAGCCTAGACTAGTATATAGTCACCATAGACTTACAGATAGGCAAATGATGACTATTGCCCTGACCAGTGAATATTACTACACTTGCGTTGGACCTCTCCTATCACCATTCAATGCCATGTATAAAAACGTGATGTGCCGTACATCAATCTCATGTAACTCTCCAGTTGAGGTCCAGTACTATGCCAGTGGTTTAGGCAGACTTGATATTTGATGCTTTTGCACAACTGAAAATTGTTCAGTTAACTCAGACATGAAGAAAAAATTCAAAACTGTTTTGCCGGCGTCTAGAGTGTATATTGAAAATGGCATGACCATTATTGTGGCTCGTCCCTATGGCAAAACTTAAAGGGTGTTTGAGAACTTTTAGATATATATATATACGGTTTCATTCAGTAGTCCTACGTCTTTCAAATATTGTAAAAGACGGTCGCCAGCGACCACTGTAAATAAATCTTTCATATTGTTGACTGTGTAGTACCGACTAATAATGTCGGATTTATCTACACAGTCAATTAAAAGGTGTTTAACAGAGTGCCGACATTGGCATGGAATACACTCGGGAGCCGGCTCACTCTCTAAAATAAAAGAATGAGTCGTCCTGGTGTGGCCAATGCGACATCTAGTTAAAACGACTTGGTCCCTTCGGCTTTTGCCGAAAAAACAAACATTCTTGCCAACAGTTGGCTCTATCGAATGTAATTTATTGTCTGTAAGCAGATCCCATTGGGACTGCCACAGACGTAAAACATATTTGTATATTAAAGGTTTAAAATCAGAGTAAGGCACTGACATATTAGTTATGGGGTCATCTAAAGCATCCTTCGCTATTCTATCTACGACTGTGTTTCCCGTAATACCAATATGACTTGGTACCCAGAGGAAAATGATTTCTTTGCCCATTTGGACAAGTCTTTTATAAAATTCAATAATATTGGCAATTAAAGGGTTTTTATATTTTTGACCTTCGATAGCTAATAAACATGAAAGTGAGTCTGAACAAATAAGAAATTTAAGTTTTTCAGATGTTCTAGCAAACTTTAAAGCAAGAATTATGGCTCTGGCTTCAGCAGTAAAAATGGAACTGGAGGATGGAAGACGGAGAGTTGCTGCTTGCTGTCCATAGACAGCAGCGGCAGCCACTTTGTCCCCGTCCTTCGACCCATCAGTATAAATAGAATCATGAAATTCAAACTTAGATTTTATTTCAGCAAAGTGTTGCTGAATAATAATATGGTTTGTTTCGGACTTTTTATGTTTTCTAAGGTCAAAAATAAACATAGGTTTGGGTACAAGCCAAGATGGTGATTGAGGTATTTTAATGGGGACAATTTCATCAAGGTTGATGTTAGAACCCGAAATATGTGGTTTCATCCGGATACCAAACGGAGAAATTTTATTTTCATGTAGTTCAAATATATCCTCATACAGAGGATTGAAAACACAGTCGTAGGCAGGATTTGAAGGATATGCTTTCAGCTTGGTTAAGTATTGTAAACCAAGTTTTATCCGACGATTATAAAGAGACGGCTCGTTCGCCTCTACATAACTCTCCACAGGAGACGTTCTGAACGCCCCCAAGGCCAAACGTAGGCCTTGGTGGTGAACAGTATCTAAAATCTTTATATAGGATTTGCGAGCAGATCCATATATAATGGAACCATAATCAAGTTTTGATCGTACAAGTGATCGGTATAAATTTAACAAAATGTTTTTATCAGCACCCCAGTCAGTGCTGGAAACAACTTCTAAAATATCTAATGCCTTCAAGCATTTAGCTTTAAGCATTTTGATATGGGGTAGAAAGGTAAGTTTACTGTCAAAAATTAACCCAAGGAATTTTGTTTCTTTAACTACTTTGATAGGTACATTGTAGAGTTTGAGATCAGGGTCTGGATGTAACTTTCTTTTATTACAGAAATGCATGCAGACAGTTTTTGATGCGGAAAATTTAAATCCATTTTCTGTTGCCCATTTTTCAATTTTATAAAGAGATAACTGTAATTGACGTTCTATGCTATTCATATTTTTAGCTCTGCAACATATCAGAAAGTCATCAACATAAAGAGAGCCTTCAACATTGTTTTGCAATGTTTTTGCAAGGCTGTTAATTTTGATACTAAAGAGAGCAACAGAGAGAATGCTTCCCTGGGGAACACCCATCTCTTGTTCAAAAGGATCAGACATTGCTGTATTGACTCTGACTTTGAACTCCCTGTCAGATAGAAAGTTGCCGATAAATGTAGGTAACCTACCTTTCAACCCCATATCGTTTAAATCCTTTAAAATACCATATTTCCAAGTGGTGTCATACGCCTTTTCCAGATCGAAAAAGACAGACACCACATGTTCACCTTTAGCAAACCCGTTGCGTATAAATGATTCGAATCGAACAAGATGATCCAACGTACTTCTGCCTTGTCGGAATCCGCACTGTATATTGGACAGGAGACCATTCGTCTCAAGGAACCAGACAAGGCGGTCGTTGATCATCCGTTCCATGGTCTTACACACGCAACTTGTGAGGGCAATTGGCCGATAATTCGACGGTTCAAAATGATCCTTCCCAGGTTTAGGAATAGGAATAACTGTGGCAAGCTTCCAGATGGAAGGCAAGTCACCAGATTCCCAGACATTATTGAGTAGATCCAAAAGAGTTTTTAAAGAAGTATCAGGAAGATGTTTCAAAAGTTTATAGTGAATATCATCAGGACCACATGCTGTATCATGTGCTTTTGCCAGAGAGTTTTTGATTTCATCCAAAGAGAAAGGGCGGTTATAGTCTAATTTTTTGATCGAAAGTTAAGTTTGTTTTTCTCTGTTCGGTTTTTTAATATTTTGAAATTGCTGAGAATAGTTTTGAGAAGAGGAATTTTTTTAGAAAAGGTTTCACCAAGTTTTTGAGCGATGTCGTTTTGAGAAGTCAAAAGCGTTTGTCCATCTTTGAGACTAGGCACCTGTGATGGATCACGGGGGCTCAACCCATAGAGCTGTCTAGCGCGTCCTCGGGTGGCGGATAGGGGGGACCCTCTCGTTTGGGGGTTGTTAGGTCATAATACGGAAAGCCTGACCGCGGACCATAGTGGGTAACGTGTTTGGAGTGCCACACTCCCTGCACGCTAAAGACCCCTTCTGTAGTTTTCGAAAAAGAGTAGGCTGATGGCCGCTACAGAAGGCTAAATTATCCGATCCTACCCAACTATCCTCCTTTTACAGTGGCAGTCAAAATTGGTTCCCCTTTGTGTCCCGTCCCACCCCTGCTTGAATTGTTTGATAAATTGAACTGGTTCTCGTCCTGAAGAAGCATGAAATATTTGCCACTGGACGTTAAGCAACAATCAATCAATCAATCAATCCATCTTTGAGATGGTGAAGATTAGTTTTCCTGTTTTTCCCTTTAATTTTTTGAATAAAATTCCAAACCTTGTTCATTGGTGTATGGGAATTTATTTTAGAGACGAAGTTTTGCCAAGACTTTCGTCTCTTCTGTTTAAATGTTCGACGTGCTTTCGCACGGAATATACGGAGATTACTTAAATTATCTTGGGTTGGATGCAAATTGAACCGTCGTTCGGACTTTTTCCTGTTTTTCTTCGCTTCCTCACAGTCATCATCAAACCATGGTTTGGTGGGTTTTTTTGGATTTGTCGAGGTTTTAGGAATGGCTCTTTCCGCTATTGATACCAACATTTCGCTAAATTTGAGAATTGGATTACTAATACTGTCGAAAATGTCTTCTGTCAGTTCATCTCGGCAGAGTTGTTCGAACAAAGGCCAATTGGCTTTGTCAAATTTCCAGCGAGCAACTCTCTCCGAGGACGTGGGGAATAGATTCTCCAAAATAATGGGAAAATGGTCACTTCCACACAAATCATCATGGACTCGCCATGAGTAATCCAGTAATAACGCAGGGTCACATATTGTTAGATCAATAGCGGAATAAGCACCATTCCCTGGATGGAGGTAGGTGTCTGATCCATCGTTAAAAATACACAAACCTTCCTGATTCACAAAATCTTCAATCCTCTTGCCTTTATCATTTAAAGAGTTACTGCCCCATATAGGATTATGTGCGTTAAAATCTCCCATAAGGAGAAATGGGGCAGGTAACTGATCTGTCAAAGATTTTAGCTGGTTAATATTCAGGGAAGAATTAGGAGGAATATAGACAGAACATAATGTAATAGTTTTACTCAGAGAAAGCCGAACAGCAACAGTTTGCAAGTCAGTGTTTAAATGTAGTTGACTGTGAAGTATACCATTTTTAACAAGGATTGTAGAGCCGCCAGCAGCTCTTTCATCCTTTTTAACATGGGTGCTATACAGAGAATAATTCTTAATATTTAGCTGATCATTTTCCTTTAGATGAGTTTCCTGTAGGCAAAAGGCCACAGGAAGGAAGGTTTGGATGAGTAACGATAGTTCAATTAAATTAATTTTTAAACCTCGACAATTCCATTGTACAATGTTCATTTTTTCGGGGGACGAATGGGAGAGTAGGGTTGTTTATGTCGCTCACGTGAGCAACTTCTCTGCCTGTCATCCGGCGCGTTTGGGGTTGTGATTTTGGGGATAGTATCCACAGTTTGAACTAGTGGATCTCCCCAAATTGAATCTATACAGTCTGTATCCATCTGCTCAGAGTCATCTTCAAACTCTGAGCAGTCATACAAATGATGAGAAAAGTCAAAAGTTAAATTTAGTATTAAATTTAACTTTTAATATCTCATATTGGCTTAACCATAGCCCCAAAACTCAATTTGTAGTTGTATTTATTTTAAACAGCTAAACAATAAGAAGTATATAAACAATATCTCAAAGATTTTCACCCATCCCTCTATCATGTCTATTAAACTAAAAGTCTTAAGTCTTTTTTATCTTAAATTAAATTTGATTTTATTAAATTCTCTTGAATAAGTATTAATGTTTGGTATATTTAGAAAAACTGGCATCAGTTCTGTGAACCGACAATTGTCTGAAAGAAACTGTTTATAAAAGAGATCTTTGCTTAGACAGACTTTTGATGGAATTTCTGTGAAAGAGTATAGCCTGACCGGTACATATGGTGTACCAGTTCTGAAAAAATTAAAAATTTTATAGGCTGGAAATCACGGCCATGTCTTCTGTGATTTTTGAACACTGGCTCTTCATATCTTATATAATTTACAAAATGAACTGATGAAAATAGCCTGAAAGAATAACAGATTGATTATAAAAATACACAAAAAACACAATGGACACAGCCACCCCCCACCCCCCCCAAAAAAAAACCTAGCTACCGAACCTATTTTTTTTGGACATGCAACAGGAAACACACCGAATTTTTTTTGGCCTAATTGAAGTTGAAAATTGAATTGGCTTTAATCATCCTGTGTTAACATTTTTGTTAATTATCTGTTAAAATATATATTATGTCTATACTGGTCATGTCGGTTGTTGCAGTTATCAAACACTAAATTTCAAAGATTGCTTCTTACTTTTTGGTCTATTTTTAGTTTATTAGTGTAGTGTTTTGCCCTCCTTTTAAGTTTTTAGTGTAGAAGTATAAGTTTTGTTGTTGTTACCATAGTTTTTCTGTCTTGTCAACATTTTCTATTTCTTTAAAACATGTACTTGAAAATTAATATTTCCAAGATGACATAAGGCTAAATACCTCAAATTTCTTTGATTATTCGAGTCATTTTCCACAGGCAGACATACCACAAAATGATTGGGGCACCAATGACCATTGTTTTTCATGTCATCCCTGCTGCTGGACCACATAACAAAACTTGGATTTTCTATATTCGATGTTGATTGCCTGGGAATTATTAATCGATGCAAGTCTCTGCGGACAACCGGTCAGCCCCTGTTTGGATAAATACTGTATAGCGGATTCATTAAAACGCTGACCATACCAAACATTTGCCATATTCCCATGTATGATCCTGGTGAAAGGATATCATTTACCTCTTGATGATACAGATCCTCAACTGTTTGTTCCGTCAAAACTTGATTGGTATAGTGCTCACTAAACATACAATACGACGAAGAAGGTTTTGGTGAAAGCGCTGTATTCCAACCTCGTGCAAGGTATTCAGAATTTAACTAAAGATGGCGATATTTAATAAGTTCAATGGCTATTCTTAACCGTATATCTCTATGGAACATTTCTGTTCCGTGTTCTATCCATTCTCCTGTGTACTCTTTATTTTGACATTTCTCAAATTTTCCTTCAATACAACAGTTGCAAAAGCAAGACAATTTCCTGGTTAATATTTTATTGTTTGTCAAGCCACATCTAACCTGGTGTACAAGCTGTGCACCATTTACCGGGGCCACGATGTGATTAGGTCATTTCGGGGAATCTACAAAAAAGAATTTCCTTGAACTGTGCCTTTTATTTATGCAGTCATATTGTATAGTCATTTCATTCTTTGCAAAATTGTATAGCTCAGATGCATTCATCAAACTACCGGATCTAGCAAGGACATGTCTTGTAGTTGCTCGCTTCACCAGCCCACATAGTGGATCACAAGGACGTTTCCATGTTTTGAACCAAAATATGATCTTTCTTCTTTGTGACATAAAAAGCTGTCTGATTTGGCAACAAAGTGAAAGGGAAGTTTCGACTTGAATTGCGCTGCACATTCATCGCTAAAGATAACATGATTTTGAACAGAAATGTTTTGCTTAAGATAATCACCATACATTACATGACATTTCTTCACAAAATGTGCATCATGTTTTAAGTCAGCTGAAATGAAAACTACACTCTCCGTAATATTATCAGAGCATGTGGGGCACTTGTATGTTGCCACTTTTGTTAATAGTGTTGCTTGTTGATATGAGTAGTGAGCCGACTGAATTTCATCTTGGCAGACGGAACGCCAATTTTCAGCAAAGTCTTCAACACTGACCACCCAATTAGTAAGCAAATTTGATTTCAGCTACTGTTGAGTTTGATAGTTGGCATTAAGTAAATGCTTTGGAAATTTCTGGATATCACCGACTAATTTTTCTACAAGTTCATTAATAGTTCCTTCTTTTCTGACAAGAACATTTTTTGATATAGTTGATTGTTTTGATATTGTTTTTTGGGTTTCCCAAACTTTCCAATTAACTGCTTCATCTCCTTTCTTTTCAATCAGTGAGTTGTACATTTGAAAAAGTTTGCTTGCCCCACATGTCACACATTTTCTATCAATACAATCAGCCTGGTGAAATCTTTTTCCTTCTCGTTGTTCACATAAGGTTGCCGAAGATGCTTCATATTTATCTTTGGCCAAATTCAGATCTTTTCCTCTCACAAATAGAGCTTGCACTTTATTTGATATGTTCAGACAAGTGTCACAAACACATGAGTTAAACTTATGTTTGTCCACAGTCATAACGAGTTTTGGTCGTATTTTTCGGAATGTACTTAGAGACATTTTGTCATTGCCATTATATTCTTTGAAGAGTTTGGATGTAGTAGTATTCAAAATCATTTTCTGCTTTTCATTCTTGCCAATAATTTGCTTTTGACTGAGTGGTGCATGACGTTCATAAAAAGATTCAACATTCGTCTTTTCATCATTATTATATGCATCACTTCTACTTTTACGGGGTTGTTGTTGGTCTTTTTTTTTACTGTCATCTAAGCTAACCAATGGATTGTCTCTAATACGGTATCTTTTTTCCTTTTCCATAGTTCTTGAATTCTGTAAAAGATCATTCAATTATAGTAAACAGACCTTGAGACAATTATAATAAACAATTATTTAAAGTTTAAAGTAATTCGGATAAGAGGTTCTCAAGTTATGGCATGACATGTTAACACGGACGGACAGACAGACATACATTTGTATACCACATTACAAAACAGGCGTATAAAATTTTAAATTGTTTCTGGCTACCTGTCCAATCCTTATTTTAATGCTTCAACCCTGTGTTTTTTTTTTTTTTTTTCTAAAAATAAAATAAATTCAGCCACATAGGCCGTACAATCATTCCATACACCAAATTTAGATTTGATTTTTTGAACGTCAATTTTATGCACCACTTTTGGGCTATTTTGTGCCAGCCAGTTTTAATTGGTGGAAAAAGCAGGAGTGCCCAGAGAAAACCAGCGACCTTCGATAGGAAAACAGACAATCCTAGTCAATAAAGATTTGAGTCGAGTGCACCCGCACGAGTGGGGTTCAAACTCACAACCTCATTGTTTACGGACTAGTGATTACAGTATTTACCACTTAGACCACTGGGCCATTGAGGCCCCCTCCCCCAAATTAAGATAACCTATTGCTAAAAGTATCTCAAAAACCTCATCCAAAACATTGAACTTTGACCAATGAACCATGAAAATTAGGTCAAGGTCAACTGACACCTGCAAGACAAACTGTACAATTATTCAATATACCATGTATAGTTCTACTATCCATATAGTCATGATAGTATCTGAAAAACAGACCAAATCAGAGAAATTTAACATTGACCAATGGACCATGAAAATAAGGTCAAGGTCAAAATTAACTGAATGCTTATAGTATCTGAGGAATACACCAAAACATCATCCATATAGTCATGATAGTATCTGAAAAACAGACCAAAACACAAAAACTTAACTTTGGCCACTTAACCATGAAAATAAGGTCAAGGTCAGATGACACCTGCCAATTAGACATGTACACCATACACCAAATAAAGAAGACCTTTTGCTTCTGTTATATGAGATATATGCACTTGACCACACAAACTTAACCTTGTTCACTGATCCATGAAATGAGGTCGAGTTCAAGTGAAAACTCTGACAGACATGAGAACCTTGGAAATTCAAGGTACGCACATACCAAATATAGTTATATAGTTACTAATACTTATAAAAAAGTACTGTTTCGCCTGCTGAATACACAAGGACATTTAAAATTAGTTACGTTAAGCAAAGGCCATGATTGCCAATCTACAATACAATTGATACAACTTACTGATATAAACTTTTACAATTATTGAGAAATGGATGCAACATCTGTGAACTCTTCGTCATGTTAAACATGCATATGTCATGTATGTTACTTCAATGTTAAAACACACTTAAATTTGAAATAGTTGTTTAAGTTCAAGTAAAAACAGGGTTAATACAAAAGTTTTTGGGTTAAAATAGACACTGTATACATCTACTTACTATTGAAAATCTTGTGACAGGATGCAATAATAAAGACTTCTATAACTTATATTATCATGGTTATAACTTTGAATCAAAATTTAATTATTCAATTCAATTTCTAAAACTTTACAGTATAGATAATATATCTGACAGAACATATAAATATGAACTCTCCATTTGTTCATGAAATACAGCAACATCTTAAAATTTTAATACTTTATTCGACATAGTAAATAGATAATATATATATATATATATATATATATATATATATAAACGTCTAAAAAGTTGCAAAACAACATCAAAATAAAACAAATAAGATTTTGAATTATAAAAATTTTGATTTCTAACATTAAAGATTATAATTCAAAATCTTATTTGTTTTATTTTGATGTTGTTTTGCAACTTTTTAGACGTTTATTTATTTTTATTTTGCATTGTATCGTTAATTTATTATCGGTCCAACATCTAGTAAGTTCGAACGTTGGTTATTACTTTAGACGTATATATATATATATATATATATATATATATTTTAAGTTGGCTGATTTAACTTCAATTTAAATTATTTATTACTTGGTGTGACAGGATGCAAGACAAGTGAACTTCTGTGACAAAATATTATCCCTTTTTAAAGCTTTATGATATTACAAGACTAATTATAAAACTCTCTGATGTCTTTGTATAGTCATATTTATACAAGACTGGTTGTTAACCATATATTTAGTCCTGTTTCAACAATTATTGAGACATGGATTCAATGTTAGTGAACTCTTGACATGTTAAACATATATATTTGTAGAATGTAAGTGTAATTGTTAATAAAGCTTTAGTTAAACAGACTTAGCAAATACAAATGTTACATTTTTATTTGGGGGTAAATAATATATGTGGTATACCTCTACTCACTATTCATGATCACGTGACATGATACAATTAATAGCAACTCCTTTAACTTATGTTATTTATGTTGTTTACACTAAAAACTTCATTTTTATTTGGGGGTAAATAATATATGTGGTATACCTCTACTCACTATTCATGATCACGTGACATGATACAATTAATAGCAACTCCTTTAACTTATGTTATTTATGTTGTTTACACTAAAAACTTCATGATTTCTTGATAAAAAAAAACAATTGTGAAAGGCAAACCTTGGACTTAAAATTTAATTGAAAATTAATTATTCTGCTTGATTTTTAGTAACTTCATAGTATTTTAGACAAAAGACTTGACATATGTGAACTCTTGACATGTTAAACATATATATATATGTACGAATGTAAGTGAAATTGTTAAAAAAAAGCTTTAGTAAAACAGACTTAGCCAATACAATACCTCTACTGACTATTGATGATGACGTGACATGATACAATTAATAGCAACTCCTATAACTTAGAGACCGGTCAATATTTATTGGGGGGGTTGGGACCGGTGGAATTCATATTTCTCCCTTAAAAAATCTAAAAAATCTATGTCCTACCAACTGAATATACCAAAAAAGGTGTCTGTCCTATATGAAATATCTCCTAATAAAGTATATGTCCTACATGTATCTAATCTATGAATAAATCAAACAGACTTTAAGTTTATTTTTATCAGATTAACATAGATCACATATAGTAGTCTTTGAATTTGTCTGGAATTTTAACTGATCTCCTCCTTGAAGAAGCAAATAAGATTCCTTTACAATTTGACTTTCACTGCCACTACTACTAGTATTACTACTGTATTCATCATTAGTATTATTATCATCATTGTTATTATCACTGTCAGAACTGTCATAGGCTCTTATTACAAGGTCATCTTCTTCATCACTTTGGATTTGTTTATTATCTAGAGCTATTAACATTGTTGCTATGTTTCATTAACTTCTTGAGTCTTTTCTGCCTTGTAATGATAAATGCCTAACTTATGATGTTCTATGTATTTATCCAAAGTTGCAACTGTTTGCTTTTCAATTAAATAGTTTGGCTGGTGTGAAATTTTGGGATTAATATTATATTTAGTAACTTCAATGGTGTTCAAATATTTCAGAGTTGAAATATTAGCTCACCACAAAAATACGCTTATATGGTACATGTATATGAATTTATTTATGTTTTCCATGTGATATGCAAAAAAAGTTCTTGGTAAGAAGGCATTATGCCTTCGAACCAAGAACTATTTTTGCATATTACATGGAACACATAATATTACTGTTATTACTCTGAATGTTCATGCGCAGAGATGATCTTGAATTAATATGCAAATTATCCGCCCACACATGCATGTATTCATTGTGATTTTATATTTTAACCGCCAATGTTAACATTTTAGCATTCCAAATACTGTTACGTTTTCGGAGTCGAAAGTAACGCGAACAAAAACTTCTTCTGAAGTAAATTGTTACAAAATGTAAGTGAGGACTCATTTCTATTAAAATAAGTAACAAGTTATACAAATCATACGACCTTCATACAAGTTCTCTTATTTGCGTGTGTATGTAAACCATTAGCGTTACGGCCCTTCGGATACGAAAAAAAAAATACGAAGAGTCGTCTAACAAAATCGGCAATTTAATATTAAAAATGAAAAAATAATGGTCCCCAGTCATAAGCCAATTAATTTAAGACAAAAAACACTTTCTGTAAAATAATAATCTTAAACAAATGTAACGTTCATTTCACATATTTTTTTCAAATCTACATACTTTAGGCGTGACTAGGAACCGACGACATTTACCCGAGTCGTCATCATATATTGAATTTACAGAGTTTTCGAGGAAACCATTACGTTAGGTGTGCATATATAATTTGGGTTAGTTTTTAAATTACATTTTGTGGTGAAATTATTTTTATAAAAAAAAACTTTTTTTATTATTACAATATCGTGGAATTAGGACGTTTGTTCATTGTTTGTTTACAATCCAGTTTCGCCTTATATGGAATTGATTTGACCAAAATATCTGTATATGTAAAAATTCGTGCAAAATTTAAGAGTTAATTTATAAATAAACGACGCAAGACTGAGAGAAAACCATTACGTTAGGTGTGCATATATAATTTGGGTTAGTTGTTTTAAAATTACATTTTGTGGTAAAATTATTTTTATAACAAAAATATTTTTTTTATAATTACAATATCCTGAAATTAGGACGTGTGTTCATTGTTCGTTCACAATCCAGTTTCGCCTTATATGGAATTGATTTGATGTAGTAATTGAAGGAGTAACCATTTTGGAATGTGACAACAACTTCATTAAAGCAACAAGTGGTCTAGTTGGATGTATCTACAACTTTTACACTTTTAATTTAGCATATTCCAAACCTTGGGAGAAAATCTTCACATTTATACAAAAAATTAAAGATGATGAGAGCAGAGTCAATTTAGACAGGAGAATTTTGAGAGTTCCAAGCAGCATCAACTCTGAACTTAGTAAAGCCTGATTCCTTGTATTTATACTCATCTTTTGATAAAGTACTGGTGCTCTTAAAGTTTAACATGAATTTACTTATTATATCTTTTTTTAGCTCACCTGGACCAAAGGTCCATGTGAGCTTTTACTATCACTTGGCGTCCGTCGTCGTCGTCGTCTGTCGTCGTCGTCTGTTAACAATTTTTCAAACGTTAACTCGTCCGACACCATAAGATCAATTGCAACCAAACTTTGTACAGTTGTTTATTGGTATATGTGCTACAAAACTATCGTTTGGATTTTTGATTCGTAAAAAAACATGGCCGCCATGGCTAAAAATAGAACATAGGGGTAAATTGCAGTTTTTTGCAAATAACTCAAAAACCATAACAGATATCAAAATTCTGGCAGAGGGTAAAAGTGTTCAGCACCTCAAGATCTACCTGCCCTGAAATTTTGAAGAAGATCCAACGACCCATGTAGGAGTTATTGCCCTTTTTCTGCATTTTTTCCAGATTTTGCACTTATTAAGCTCAATATCTTGGATACTATAAAGGAAATTTGAAAAATTTAAATTTCATATTGTTAGGCACACAAAGATCTACAAAATTTGTAACAGGATCGAAGTTGTAGGTTCGTTCCTTTTAGGAGTTATTCCCCTTAGATGGTCAAAATTGACCATTTTTGCAGTCTTTATTCATTGTAATAAAATCGTTAACTCCTCTTACACCATAAGTTTAATTGCAACCAAACTTAGTGTAGTTGTTCCTTGGCATGAGTGCTACTAAAATATTGTTTGGATTTTTGATTTGTAAAAAAACATGGCTGCCATGGCTAAAAATAGAACATAGGGGTAAATTGCAGTTTTTTGCAAATAACTCAAAAATGGTGACAGATATCAAAATTCTGATGGGAAGCTAAAGTGTTCAACACCTCAAGATCTACCTGCTTTGAAATTTTGAAGAAGATGTAACCACCCATGTAGGAGTTATTGCCCTTTTTCTTGATTTTTTTTTAAAATTTGTACTTATTAAGTTGTATGATCATTCCTTTTAGGAGTTATTCCCCTTAGAACATCAAAATTGACCATTTTCACAGCATTTCCCTTAGTTTGCAAAATGTTTAAATGAGCCCTTTAGGAGTTAAAGTTTTGTCCCTTAAATGTCAAAATAACTGTTGATGCCTTATAGATGACCCTTTAAATGTCAAAAATAGCGTTTTCTCTTGTTTTTGCCCTATAGAATGAAAACTATTGTTGATAGAGAAAAGCTGTTGTTTGCTTAAACAATCAGCTCATTGAACTCTACAAAAGTCTGAATTGGGTCGAAGTTGTCAGATGATCCATTATAGGGGTAATAGCTCATGAAAGACTCCCTTAAAGCTTAAGGACCAGGTGAGCGATTCAGGCTCCTGGGAGCCTCTTGTTAAAGAGAAAAGTCTTACATGATAGTTCGATACCTTCATTTTTAGGATTGATGATTTCAAAATCACATGTGTAATTTTATTCATATTTATATATTAAAATTTTGATGATATGTGCATGTGAATTAACATTTAATTTTTTTTTATCTAAAACACTAAGAATTGTCTTGTTTTTAAAGTATGTGTATATTTATACTCCACGCAAGTTTGGGGTATATAGGTTTCAGTCTGTCTTTTGTCATTTTATCTTTATATTGCGGTCATTTTGAAAATATAAATGGAAAACATAATCACACTAAATTTGTTTCTTTCAGATGTAAAAACAGATAAAGTTTCAATATCCAGGCCCTACATACAGATTAAAACATGATAATGCTACATGTCCACCATCTTAAAAATGGACAGTGGGTCAATAGCTTGGAGTCTCTCTCATCAGTTTCACAGGCGTCTTTTTCTACAACTGAAATCAAAAAAGAGAAACATTTGAAGAAAAAGACATTAGCCAATTGCAAGCACAAACAGTGTTTACAATTGCAATCACAACAGATGTTTACAATTGTACCAAGTTTCATGCTTTTATCATCAAACCCACAATTCTGCCAAAATTCTGGAGATATCAACTGGAATATACACCTATTGACAGCACATGTCCAATCCGGAATTATTCTGCAATTACACAACTTTTTCATGACGTCGCAACAATCGGCAATCCTCGGCACATGTGACGCGGCGACCGGTTTACTATGATAGCAAAACTAACCGCTTCTGTTTATATAGTTTCAAAATGAAGTCTTTCGAAGAATGCGTTGAATTTACTCTTCAAAATTGCCCAATATCTCGAGAAACATGTGATAAATTGATTCTTAAAGAAAAACAACTTCAGACTTTAAGAGCGTTATATGACAGAGAAGATTGAATTTCCATTCTGCCGACAGGCTATGGAAAAAGCAATATATTCCTGTTGCTGCCATGGTTTGCGCAGTGTATATATGAGCGCGAGAAACCAATGTGCGTTTTGGTGGTGTCACCCTTAAATTCCCTCATGACAGATCAAGTGATGAGTCTGAGGAAGATTGGTATAAGTGCCTGTTATTTGAACATTACTGGTATGATTTTCAATGCCATATATCCAACTATAACGACAGGCGCTTGGGTATAGATGGTGTATTGAAATTATGTATATGTGTGTAATAAAATCGTTATTTCTTGATTTGACAACATATGATACCATAATACGGTTGTATCAAACATGTTAAAATTACTAAAAACCAGGTCGGACGTGCGTATTAAATATTATGGCACCATATGTTGATATACACCAACCTGTACCCAAGCACCTGTAACTATAATCCTCATGTTGGCAGGTTGTTACCAACCTGTTTTAAGTGTTTAATCAGTTAATAGGTTGTTATTGAAAAGTAACACAGCTTATATACACTCATGAAGGAAGCCGAGAATTCTCGCGTTTGCATTATAAGAATTTACACCTAAATACAAACAAAACATTAAGCCAATGAAGAAAACACATTACAGTTTATAAAAAAATAATTTAGTTATGTAAACCATTAAGGTTGACTCTATGACCGGTGCAGACACTATTTTCAATTCTAATGATTGTTTAATAAAGGTGCAAACAAACGAGTAAAGGGTATGCATGGTATAGTTAGGAGTTAAATATATTTCAGTTTATCTAGGGTCGACACATTTTCAAAATCAGGAAATACATTTTTTATGGAGTTTATATGTGAATCGTTGATGCATATATAACATGTACAAATGTACCATCAGTTTAATAATCCTATATGTATGTCACACATTCTGGAGAAGCAAATTCTTGGTATTTACTGCTGTCATGCATGCATGTATGTTCAATACTATTATCACATATTTTATTCATTGATTGACTGTTGCTTAACGTCCAGTGGCAAATATTTCATGCTTCTTCAGGACGAGAACCAGTTCAATTTATCAAACAATTCAAACAGGGATGGGTCGGGACACAAAGGGGAACCAATTTTGACTGCCACTGTAAAAGGAGGATGGTTGGGTAGGGTCGGATAATTTAGCCTTCTGTAGCGGCTATCAGCCTAATCTTTTTCGAAAACTGCAGAAGGGGTCTTTAGCGTGCAGGGAGTGTGGCATTCTCCAAACACGTTACCCACTATGGTCCGCGGTCAGGCTTTCCGTATTATGACCTAACAACCCCCCAACGAGAGCGTCTCCCTTATCCGCCGCCCGGGGACGCGCTAGACAGCTCTATGGGTTGAGCCCCCGTGATCCATCACAGGTGCCTATCATTTTTATTCAAATAACGCCGATTTTGCATATATAATAAAAGCATAATTTGAAGCATGTTATTTGCCCCCGTGTTATTACCCCTCAATTGATATCGTCCCTTGGGCTAAAGCTCTCGAGGCCAATACCAAGGCCTTATGCTCATAACAAGGGCAATATGAAAAACACCATGTATGAATCTATTATTATTGAACATATTTAAGCCTTCCTTGTGTTTAACCCTGTCAGTGTTTGTCTGTATCTCAAGCCATGGGCCTGTTATTAAATAGAATAGTTTGATGATGTATATAAGATTTGTTTATACAACAACATGTTTTATTGTCAATCAAGAAACCCGTGTGAGGCTGAAGAATTACAAGATATATACAATGATTAGTACGATTGATTGAAAAATTAAGATAAAATAAAACACAATTTAAAGACAGAAATTATATATAATAATAATAATAATAATAATAATAATATTAAAAAAAGACAATCAAACAGATGTGCATATATATTTCATTTTTTAGCAAATTTTACTTTTTTTGTAAAAATTGACATTTTTGCAAAAAAAAGGAGGGGGTGTCAAAACTTTTATCCTCAACTACTCCATAACCACTCAAAGCAATTTGATGAAAATTTCTCTGTGAATTAACGTTAATGCAAAGGTGTGTATATATATATTTCATTTTTAGAAAAAATTTTAATTTTTAGCTCACCTGACCTGAAAGGTCAGGTGAGCTTTTCTCATCACTTGGCGTCCGTCGTCGTCGTCTGTTAACTTTTACAAAAATCTCTGAAACTACTGGACCAAATGTAACCAAACGTGGCCACAATCATCATTGGGGTATCTATTTTAAGAAATGTGTCCGACCACCCGCCGACTGTTTGGTGTTTGGTGGAATGATTGTAAGGTGTACTTGTCTGTTCATCTGACCTTGACCTCAGTGGTTGATGTTAAGTTTTCCTGTTTTAGTCTGTTCTTGATACTATTAACAATAAGAACAGCTATATTTGATACATCGAATGATTGTAAGGGTGTATATGTCCGTCTGGCAGGGTTCATCCAACCTTGACCTCATTTTCATGGTTCTTTGGTCAATGTTAAATTTTCATGGTTTTGTCTGTTTCTTGTAATACTATGAGCAATAGGTTGATTGATTGATTGTTTTTACGCCGTGCTGGCGATATTGCAGCCAATATCACGGCGAGAACGAATTATATTCAAACTAATTAAAATTTCAAACATTATCTAAAATCAATAGACTATTTACAAATAATATTGAAAGTTGAATAAACAGTAAAACTAAAATCACAGTCGAACATCATTCAGAAATAATATCACAGATACGCTATTTAATTAACAATGTCAACATATATAAAATATTTAGTAAACATAAAATCACGTCATTTAATAATAACAAAGTTTAAGACTATACTTAAGAACATAGTATAATAATCTATATTCTGGAGTATAGTCCTACGTCTTTCAAATACTGTCAAAGACGGTCGCCAGCGACCACTGTAAATAAATCTTTCATATTGTTGACTGTGTAGTACCGACAAATTATGTCGGATTTATCTACACAGTCATTTAGCCGGCTTACTCTCTAAAATAAAAGAATGAGTCGTCCTGGTGTGGCCAATGCGACATCTGGTCAAAACAACTTGGTCTCTTCGGCCGAAAAAATAAACATTCTTGCCAACAGTTGGCTCTATCGAATGTAATTTATTGTCTGTAAGCAGATCCCACTGGGACTGCCACAGACGTAAAACATTTGTGTATTAAAGGTTTAAAATCAGAATATGGCACTGACATATTAGTAATGGGGTCATCTAACGCATCCTTCGCTAAACTATCTACGACTGTGTTTCACTTAATACCAATATGACTTGGTATCCAGAGAAAAATTATTTCTTTGCCCATTTGGACAAGTCTTTTATAAAATTCAATAATATGGGCAATTAAAGGGTTTTTATATTTCTGACTTTCTACAGCCAATAAACATGAAAGAGAATCTGAACAAATAAGAAATTTCAGTTTTTTAGATTTTCTTGCAAACTTTAGAGCAAGAATTATGGCTCTTGTCGCAGCAGTAATAAAATGCTCCGCTGGGCGCAGCTAGATACGACCGCAGATGTCGAACCCTGAATAGTTGGGGCAATTATGAACACAACATTCAAGCTTGATACAATACTGAATTTGGATTGTGAATAAATATTTGACACACCATAGGTTTCTGACACAGAATGAATGTTGTCTAAGAACTTAAATTTTTTTAATTTACCTATTCGAACCATATCAGTATTATTTGTTTTTATATATAAATCAGAAATAATCAATTTAGAATTTCAATATTTGATGAAATCAAATAAATTTCAATTTTGGACCCTTTAAAATATATACATATCAATTTCTTGCTATTGCGAAATACTGTGCAACTGAAAATTTCTTGAAATATTTGACAGAATTCCCCCCCCCCACCCCCCAAAAAAAATTAAAATAATTTACCCCTTTTTTAGCTTTTGTGCAATACACTATGAAGTTGCACATTGACCCCCCCTCCCCAAAAAAACCCAAAAAACAAAATTTATTGAAACCCCCCCTTTTTCGCGAAAAAAAAATTTGAAATAATCTTTTTACTTTATGAAATATGAAATGAGAAAAAAATTGCCCCCTCCCCAATTTCTCATTTACCCCCTCCTAAATTTTGTTTTCAAATCCCCCCATTTCTTTATTCTCTGCAACCATAACAGCCCATTTAAATACACCATAACGTATTAAAATAGAAAATGACATCATAGTCATGGATGGCAAATTTTAAATATACATAATTTAAAAGCAGTTTAGATGAGATAAACAAAAAAGCTTCATCAGCACATTTTAAATTGGCAAATTTCCAATGAAGTTCATTAAACTAAAGTTATTGGCAAATTTCCAATGGAATTTGTTAACAATAAAGTTTTGATAACAGGGCACACATATCAATTTCTTGCTATTGCGCAATACTGCAATTAAAAATTTCTTGAAATATTTGACACATAATAGGTTTCTGACACAGAATAACTGAAATCAAAGAACTTAAAAAAACTAAGTACATGTTTAGATTCGGCATATCAAAGAACCCCAAGAATTCAATTTTTGTTAAAATCAAACTAAGTTTATTTTTGGACCCTTTGGACCTTAATGTAGACCTATTTGAAAACAGGACCAAAAATTAAGAATCTAAATACACGGTTAGATTCGGCATATCAAAGAACCCCAATAGTTCAATTTTCGATGAAATCAAACAAAGTTTAATTTTGGACCCTTTTGGCCCCTAATTCCTAAACTGTTGGGACCAAAACTCCCAAAATCAATCCCAACCTTCCTTTTATGGTCATAAACCTTGTGTTTAAATTTCATAGATTTTTATTTACTTATACTAAAGTTATTGTGCAAAAACCAAGAAAAATGCTTATTCGAGCCCTTTTTTAGCCCCTAATTCCTAAATTGTTGGGACCAAAACTCCCAAAAACAATCCCAACCTTCCTTTTGTGGTCATAAACCTTGTGTTAACATTTCATAGATTTCTATTAACTTATACTAAAGTTATAGTGCGAAAACCAAATGTCTTCGGACGACGACGACGACGCCGTCATACCAATATACGACCGCAAAAATTTTGCGGTCGTATAAAAATGGAACTGGAGGATGGAAGACGGAGAGTTGCTGCTTGCTGTCCATAGACTGCAGCGGCAGCCACTTTGTCCATGTCTTTTGATCCATCAGTATAAATATTATCATGAAATTCAAAATTTGATTTTATTTCAGCAAAATGTTGCTGAATTATAATAGGGTTTGTTTCAGACTTATGTTTTCTAAGGTCAAAAATAAATTTAGGTTTGGGTACAAGCCAAGGTGGCGACTGAGGTATATTAATAGGGGCTATTTCATCAAGGTTGATATCAGAACCCGAAATATGTGGTTTCATCTGAATACCAAATGGAGGAATTTTATTTTCATGTTGTTCAAATATATCCTCATAGAGAGGATTGAAAACACAGTCGTAGGCAGGATTTGAAGGATATGCTTTTAGCTTGGTTAAGTATTGTAAACCAAGTTTTATCCTACGGTTATAAAGGGACGGCTCGTTCGCCACTACGTATAAACTCTCCACAGGAGATGTTCTGAACGCCCCAAGGCCAAACGTAGGCCTTGGTGGTGAATAGTATGTAAACTTTTTATATAGGATTTGCGAGCAGATCCATATATAATGCAACCATAATCAAGTTTTGATCGTACAAGTGATCGATATAGATTTAACAAAATGTTTTTATCAGCACCCCAGTCAGTGCTAGAAATAACTTTTAAAATATCCAATGCTTTCAGGCATTTAGCTTTAAGCATTTTGATATGGGGTAGAAAGGTAAGTTTACTGTCAAAAAGTAACCCAAGGAATTTCGTTTCTTTAACTACTTTAATAGGTACATTGTAGAGTTTGAGTTCAGGGTCTGGATGTAATTTTCTTTTATTACAGAAATGCATGCAGAGAGTTTTTGAGCTAGAAAATTTAAATCCATTTTCCGTAGCCCATTTTTCAATTTTATTAAGAGATAACTGCAATTGACGTTCTATAGTGTTGATATTTTTGGCTCTGTAACAAATCAAGAAGTCATCAACATAAAGACAGCCTTCAACATTGTTTTGTAAGGTTTTTGCAAGACTGTTTATTTTAATGCTAAAGAGAGTAACTGAGAGAAGACTTCCCTGAGGAACACCCATCTCTTGTTCAAACGGATCAGACATTGTTGTATTCACCCTGACTTTGAACTCCCTTTCAAATAGAAAGTTCTGGATAAATGAAGGTAACCTACCTTTCAACCCCATATCGTTTAAATCCTTTAAACTACTATATTTCCAAGTGGTGTTATACGCCTTTTCCAGATCGAAAAAGACAGACACCACATGTTCACCTTTAGCAAACCCGTTACGTATAAATGATTCGAAGCGAACAATGATCTAACGTGCTTCTGCCCTGCCGGAACCCACACTGTATGTTGGACAGGAGACCATTCGTCTCTAGGAACCAAACAATGCGGTCGTTAAGCAATAGGTCAACTATAGTTGGCTTATGGAATGATTGTAAGGTGTACATGTCTGTCTGGCTTGGTTTATATGAGCAGGTCCTCATTTTCATGGACCATTGATAATTTTAAATTTATGTGATACTTGTCGTCAATCTTAATCTTTAGGACTATCATGGTTAGTAAAGCAGGCGAGACATTTCAGCGTGTGCACTCTTGTTATTACATCTGGCCTTTTAAAAAGTTTGCAATGTTAAATTTGGTTTTCTACGTTGTTTAAGGTGAGAATGGTAACATGTACATGCTTACATATCTACATCATTTGGTCTCTGGTACATTGTAGATACATGTACATGGAGTTGTCTCATTGGCAAGCACTGTAGCTTGGAAATGGTAAATTATATATTTGTATTCAGTTGCCTCTCATTAGTTATTTCTATTTTAATTTTAAGGTACACAGGGTGTTACATATCATGAGAGCAGTTTTAATGTGTTAAATGAGGAAAGTGGAGATGAAGTTGACCAGTCTGATTCAGATTCTGTACAATGTGATGTACTGTTTGAGCAATTGGTGAATGGAGAATTTAACTTGACTTATTTACACCCTGATGCTTTCATAAAAACCAAGTTTCTCATCTTCTAAGATCTAAATTGTATCAGGATATAGTTTGTGCTATTGTCATTGATGAAGTCCACATGGTTTCAGAGTGGCAAGTTTTGAATGTACATGTATGTGGAATAAAAATGTAAAATAAATAAAATTTCAAGATCGAACATGATGAAATTTATAATAGTTTTTACATGTAATATTGATCAGTCTATTTAATATTGATAAATACATGAGCTATGTACGAGGGTTCGATCCCCCCCCCCCCCTTTTAGGCAAATAACATCATGCTGGTGCAAAGTGGGCAAATCGCCCCACACAGTTTAAAAACAAAACAACAATCCAAAGATACTAATGTTAGATATAGTAAAATTATACTATGCTGTATCCGACGCACCCCAAGGAGTCACCCCCCATCAGCAGCATTAAAACCAAAAACCAGACTTATATTAAACAAGAAGTACTCAACCAAAAATACCGAAATAGGAAGCCAAACTTCAGCTAAGGAGATCTACCATGTGCAAAAGACGGAATGAACCCCCAGTATTTCTATTATTTTAGAATTTTGCTAAATACTGGTAATTTCTGTAACAAATCAATGAATAATCATGTCAGACAAGTCTGACGACTGGGTTGGCGAATACCCTCGGGGACCTGGGGTCCACCAGCAGAGGCATCATCCCAGGAGTTTCAAAACAACAATCCAAAGATACTAATGTTAGATGTAGTAAATTTATACTATGCTGTATACGACGCACCCCAAGGAGTCACCCCCCATAAGCAACATTAAAACCAAAACATTTGGAAGACCAAAAACCAAACTTATATTAAACAAGAAGTACTCAACCAAAAATACCGAAATAGGAAGCCAAACTTCAGCTAAGGAGATCTACCATGTGCAAAACACGGAATGAACCCCCGGTATTTCTATTATTTTAGAATTTTGCTAAATACTGGTAATTTCTGTAACAAATCAATGAATAATCATGTCAGACAAGTCTGACGACTGGGTTGGCGAACACCCTCGGGGACCTGGGGTCCACCAGCAGAGGCATCATCCCAGGAGTTTCAAAACAACAATCCAAAGATACTAATGTTAGATGTAGTAAATTTATACTATGCTGTAAACGACGCACCCCAAGGAGTCACCCCCCATAAGCAGCATTAAAACCAAAACATTTGGAAGACCAAAAACCAAACTTATATTAAACAAGAAGTACTCAACCAAAAATACCGAAATAGGAAGCCAAACTTCAGCTAAGGAGATCTACCATGTGCAATACAAGGAAAGAACCCCCAGTATTTCTATTTTAGAATTTTGCTAAATACTGGTAATTTCTGTATCAAGTCAATGAATAATCATGTCAGACAAGTCTGACGACTGGGTTGGCGAATACCCTCGGGGACCTGGGGTCCACCAGCAGAGGCATCATCCCAGGAGTTTCAAAACAACAATCAATCTTCAATTGAAGGAACAAAGTTCTTCCAGGTTACTTTATAAATATCCTGTAAACTACAGGTGTCATCCAATTTGGCAGTAGCTATGCGATCAAAAGTGAAATCTGATGCAAAGAAATGATAATCTTAATTTTTGTTGTCCATCCTGATGTCATTAGTGGTAACATATATATCCAAATTATCACGGTTTAGTTTTCCATCCTTTCCTCAATGAGGCGAAAATCAGAGTATTCTGCAAAGTCTTTAAGTAAATTCCTCTTGGTTTCATGTGAGAGCGTAATACGGACCCAATTCAAACGTTCCAGCAACTGAAATGTGTGAAAATAAACAAACGTAACATTATTAAGATGATCTTGTTTAAAAGAACTAGGTGGAAAAGTTTTAGTTGAAACTTGTCCCACCCCTTCATAAAAATCAATTATTTGCCCTTCAGTGTCAAGAATCTTGAAGTGCCGCAAAAGAGTCATGTTCAACACAAAAATTTATGTAAAAATAAATTCATGTACTTTAACCTTGAGGTTAAATGTCAAGGTTGTGATATGCCTCGTATACACCTTAATGGCAAATATAATAGATGATTGTCAAGATATAAAAATGGCCTGGACAAGCTTGTTTGAGATGAGAAGCAATATAATAACATAACTTCTCTCTTTTCCTCAATTGAAAGAAAAATATAGTTTTATCTACAACCACTAAAACGTTATATGGCAACATTCAAAATACATGACACAGACTTTTTTACTTAATTTGTTTATTGAAAATCTATCTAATTAACAACTGTTATTGGTGATATAAGAACACTTATTAAAAATTTGATCTATTACAACCTGTTATATTTGGAAAGTCTAAAGAAAATTGAAAGCCTTGTTAAATGTATGAACAATATTGATATTTGAACAAACTATTGCTGGAATAGATATTTTTAATTAATTACCTCTTCCACTTTTTGTGTACCACTGTTAAATCTGTGACTCATAAGATTTCATGATTTGGATGCAGTCAGAATAACAAGATTCATTCTTCATCAGCACTGGCAGCCAACATATTTCAGACTTTTGGGACATAGCACCATATTGTTTATGTAATATATGTTTAGGAATGATTTACTCTTCCATTCAAATTTGGAAACATAGGTTGTCAAGATTCTTTCTAGCAAAACCTGTAATGAGTCCTTATAGCATTTATCATCTTCAATTGAAGGAACAAAGTTCTTCCAGGTTACTCTATCAATATCCTGTATCCTACAGGTGTCATCCAATTTGGCAGTAGCTATGCGATCAAAAGTGAAATTTGATGCAAAGAAATGATAATATTTATTTTTGTTGTCCATCCTGATGTCATAAGTGGTAACATATATATCCAAATTATCACCGTTTAGTTTTCCATCCTTTCCTTGTAACACTTGTTAAAGAGGCGAAAATCAGAGTATTCTGCAAAGTCTTGAAGTAAATTCCTCTTGGTTTCATGTGAGAGGGTAATAGGGTAATATGGACCCGATTCAAACGTTCCAGCAACTGAAATGTGTGAAAATAAACGTAACATTATTAAGATGATCTTGTTTAAAAGAACTAGGTGGAAAAGTTTTAGTTGAAACTTGTCCCACCCCTTCATAAAAATCAATTATTTGCCCTTCAGTGTCAAGAATCTTGAAGTGCCGCAAAAGAGTTATATTCAACACAAAAATTTATGTAAAAATAAATTCATGTACTTTAACCTTGAGGTTAAATGTCAAGGTTGTGATATGCCTCGTATACACCTTAATGGCAAATATAATAGATGATTGTCAAGATATAAAAATGGCCTGGACAAGATTGTTTGAGATAAGAAGCAATATAATAACATAACTTCTCTCTTTTCCTCAATTGAAAGAAAAATATAGTTTTATCTACAACTACTAAAAAGTCATATGGCAACTTTCAAAATACATGGCACAGACTTTTTTTTTTAACTTAATTTGTTTATTCTTATGTGTGGCATATTAACAAAGAGGAATTGCTTAAAAATCAATTTGAATTGAGACGATTATCTTGAATACTGCAATTTTTAAATATTTTTCTCACCAATTATGTCATCAAGTAGTATTAACAGCTGCCCCTAAATAGAATGACACCTGAAAATTAATTAAAATTACATTAAACAGGTAAACATTATCATGCACAAAATATGTACACGTCCAAGCAGTCAAATCAGTCAGAAATATTGAGTTGATTTTGTTAACACTCACATACCTGATTGCTTTTAATTAGAAAAAGTTTCTTCGCTGGTTCATGTACATGTGTAATTAAATAAATTCAATACAGCAGAAAATATAATTTTTTTAAACAAACCAATAAAAACCAAAACGAAACAATCAATTTCAAATGAAGTATACAAAATTCAGCTTCAGAACGATAACACCTTATTGTCTGCATGATATCTTATACACAATGCAGATATTATGCGCTGAATAACACAAGCCTTTGCGTTTCTGCAGTGTAGGATGATGCCATAAATTGTTGCCATAGTTGAAAGCTTTGAATTTGCAGAATCTTTGTGACCTATGCAATTTATTATAATTTTTTATTTAGCATCTGTCTATAATGTTATACCATAAAATTGTGAGACGGATTTTACCTTGTATTATTCTCTATAATATGTATGTGGTTTAGATAAAAAGTTGCTTCCATTTACCTAGCATTATTCATGTCATGATTGCATTTATATTTTTCAGGATATGGACCTTATACGGATTTTGTGTCATGAATTTATACACAATATCCCTTCTTTATCTTATAACCCTGAATTTCAACACTTTAGTATTCTGAAACACTTTAATCACATAGCACTTCTGAAAAGTTTGAGGACATAATGCTATATAAACACTATGCAAAAATATTGAAAAATATTGGTTCAATACAGTCAGAGTTACAGATTACACAAAGTATGCATCATTCATAGCATGTTTTGATGAACAATGGCTAAGTTCAACATGCAAAAATTCATTGTAAAAAATGGTCAAATTTGTCCAAAATAGGAGGTGAGGATCTTCAATATGTACAGTATATAAACACTATGCAGAGTTTAAAAAATATTGCTTGAACACACTCTGAGTTTCAGATTACACAAAGTATGTAAACCTAAGCGTGACTGAAAAAGTGAAGCAACTATTTGATATTGCTTTCACCCTTGGTTACACAGGTAAAAATTCTTATACTGAAAGTATTAATTTATACATACCAATAGCAGAAAATAAAACTTTTAAGAGCTCAGGACAATTTTCATACATTTCCTTAGCTGCTGCCTTGAACCAGTCTATTTTACATAGTTGGTTTGGGTCTTTTATATACAAAATTCTTAATATTACTAGAATTTAATTATCATCTTTATTTTAACGTCTAAGTTGAATATTTTAATTACATTGTAGCTTGATTTTATTTGTTGACCTACCATGCCTATGAATGAGAATGAGTTTTCAAACGAGTCGGCTTCTGCCAAAAAAGGTGAAAAATTCAGTCTTTGTCAGGATTTTTTTGAAGAGGTTTTTGTTGTATAGCTCTCTAAATTCAGGCATTTCAATTTTTCCACTGAACTCTGAATTTGCTCTGCTACGGACTGTTTAATACTTGATGGTAGAATTGATGCAAGCCTTTCTTGACGTTTAAACAGACTTATGAAATTTTGTAAATTGAGAATGCATGCCTGTTTGAGGCTAATTGCTGCTTCACTTTTGTTGATACAAGTTTCACATACGTGCATATCAAAACATTGGAGTTTTAACCCTGTAAATGTTTCGATAGTGTGGACGTATTTTTCTTTTCTTGATTTAAATCTTGTAAGGCAATGTAATCTCTTGCTAGTGGAGGCGCATAATAGGCAAGATGTTTCTAATATTATAATATATTCACGGGAGTTGCAGATGTCATCCTATATGAACGCAGCCACTCTTCGCCTCTAATGAGAAGATCGATCGATTTTGAAAAGTTTGAGACCAACTAGTTCCCGGTTGTAACATGGCATTGTGAAAGAACTTTACAAGGAGGCATATTTAAATGATCGTACACACTTCAAATAATGTTTTTATATAATTAGTAGCTAGGCACCAACATGCTGGTTAAAATCTATTATCAACCTAAAGCATTTTCCTTTCCTCAGCTCTTCATTGTGACCTTTTATTCTAACTTAATTTGACACCAAGTGGAAGTTGTTTAATATCCCGGACAAATCCGGGTTGGACATAACTGTCAATAGATGCATCATTGTTCCCCACATTAAAACCATGTAACTGATACCGTAGTGAGACTTCTGTTTGTTAAGTTTGATCTTGATCTTCATGACCTTGAATTTTACTGATATCAGTCATCTTTTGGTTGGTTTTTGTGTCGCCTGCGGAACGCATGGTCGACACATAAGGATCACTATCTGTCGTCTTGCGTCGTCACACTTTTCTTCTATCGTCAACTGCTCGTAAACCGCTCAAAGGAATTTGATGAAACTTTCTCTGTGCATTAACCTTAATGCAAAGGTATGCATATATATTTCATTTTTAGAAAATTTTTTTCCTAAAAATTAATATTTTTGAAAAAAAGAGTGGGGGGGGTAAAAACTTCTATCCTCAACTACTCCATTACCGCTCAAAGGAATTCGATGAAACTTTCTCTGTGCATTAACTTTAATGTACAGGTGTGCATATATATTTTGTTTTTAAAAATTTTTTAATTTTTTTTGTAAAAATTGACATTAACCGTAATGCACAGGAGTGCATATATATTTCATTTTTAGAAAATTTAAATTTTTTTCCTAAAAATTAATATTTTTGAAAAAAGGGGGGGGGGGGGTAAAAACTTCTATCCTCAACTACTCCATCGCCGCTCAAAGGAATTCGATGAAACTTTCTCTGTGCATTAACTTTAATGTACAGGTGTGCATATATATTTTATTTTTAAAAATTTTTAAAAATTTTTTGTAAAAATTGACATTTTTGAAAAAAAGGGGGGTTTCAAAACTTCTATCCTCAACTACTCCATAACGGTTCACAGCAATTTGATGAAACTTTCTCTGTGCATTAACTTTAATGCAAAGGTGTGCATATATTTCATTTTTAGAAACTTTTAATATTTTTTGTGAAAATTGACGTCCGCAGGCGACACATGTCTTCCGTGGAAGACTCGCACAGTTTTATTATTTTATGCAGTCGGTAAGCGATAGATTGTTGCCATTGAATTCAACAGCATCTATGAACTGCATCAACGAGAGTACCGGTACTGAGCATACCGGACATCCACGAGGGTACCTGTGCATACGAGATGCGCGCACGGTTGGTGGTTCTAAATTGACCTAGATCATGTAGATCATTTGTAGATGTTTGAGCTAGTTATAAAAATTAAATTTAATATGAAATCAGCAGATAATCGGATAAGACACATAAAATGTAGAGTTCCACTAAATATTTATAAGAATATTTAATTCAAAACGTGTTTTCCTACGATAAAACATATACGCGGAAGTTTATTAATGTTATGAAAGTAAAAATAGGACAACTCTATGGTTATTATTTCGACGCTATAAATAATATAAACAACCTTGCGAGAAGAACACTACAGAACACTGCTTTTATTTTTTATATTTTTTAAATATGTGTTTTTATTTTAATAAACATGAACCAGTTAAATGTATACATATTTTTTACATGCACTAGGGCCGGAAGTAAATTACATGCACGTGTATTTTTTGAAATTGAAAGTAACACACAACGCGCACAAGGAGAATACTATTACTAGACATGTATGTAAATAAAGCAAAATAAGTGAACATATTCCACATATATATATATATATATATATATATATATATATAGATAGATATTGTTATGTGTATGTAACAAATATGACAGGAGTATACAGAACAATTGAAGAATTATATCGGGAGCTACAACGGAGGGGGTGGAAAGGGGGGTACCTTTCTCCTTTCTCCCGCCCCTCTGCTTCCATCTCCCACCTTAGGGGAGTCTTTTTTCAGATCAATCGATTTTAATACAAATTTGAATTAATATATGACCATATATAGGTGGCATAGGTCTTTATTAAAGCATATACTGATTTTACGAACAAGGCCTGCCTCCGACTCGTACGCAAATTAATACACAATGTTGGAATGTTGTCAATGGTGCATTGTGCATGCCCCAATGTCAAGAAACTCATTTTTGATATGTATGGTCATGTATGAGGATCATGAAATTAGACATAGTTTTTTATTGTGTCATCTATTTTTCCCTGTCCTCGAGAACACCTTACTTTGTATGGTCAAGTGGATAATGTAAATAGTTTAATGTGACCTGGAAAATTGTTGAAATATGCATGGACTATCCTGACTCTGTGATGTGTTCTGTGCTCTTTTATGTTATTTTTGTTTGGGTGATGTTGATTGGTTGGAATATATGTCATTGTTGACCTGTCCTATTATCCATTTGTTGTTCATTTATAAATGCGCAGTAGGTCGAAATTGTCCTATACAGAGTCTACACACATTACCTACATCAATGCCAAAGTTATATTTTTATCTTTACAAGTATTAAGCCCTCAGAAGTATGGTTTCTGGGACGAAGATGTACTATTCCAATGCCTAAGTATCCCACATCAAACCCACGCGTAAACGTGGAGAATTTAGATTTCTCATGCGTAAAGACTAAAGCATGTTAACAATGGTTTGAAATGTCGATAAAATAATTTGTCTATAGTATCATGTTAGTTCAAGTTAGATTGAACATCAAATTCTTTAATGAAATGATCGGAAATGGCAAAAGTGGTTTGGGAAATATAAATGTTGCCTTTTTTCAAAGATTTGTCCATTTATTAGAACATCTAGTATCCAGTTTTTTCGTTTTTTTACCTCTATTTTTTTTCAACATTAAAGTCCGTCTCCCTTTGACAGTTCTCCCTCCTTTCTCCCGCCCTTTCTCTCCTTTTTCCCGCCCCCTCTCTCTCTCCCACCCTCTTTCTTCTTTCTCCCGCCCCCTTTCTCACTGTCTCCCAATACCCTTTCCACCCCCTCACAACGGTGTAACGAATGTTGCAATGGGGACTACCAGTCCATACATTGTCCACTTTGTCCAGTAACCAAATATAAACCTAAAATTCTTTCAAAAGTGAAGAAACACCTAGCAGTTCATTGGAAAACAGGCGTTGAAGGACAAAATGGTAAGCATTTGCATGTATATTTTTAGCTCACCTGACCGAAGGCCATGTGAGCTATTGCCATCACTTGGCGTCCGTCGTCGTCGTTAACAATTATACAAAACTCTTCTCCTCTGGAACTACTTGAATAATTAGAACCAATCTAAATCTGTCAACTGATGTTAGAGTTATTGCCTTTTTTTGACATTTTTGGCTTTTTTTTTATGTTATTATTTCAAAAATCTCCTCTGAAACTACTATTCAAAATCAAATGAAACTTGGCATGAATGTTCCTTTGGGTACCCTGCATAGAAATGATGTGGGGATTTTTGATTTGTCAAAAAACATGGCCGCTGCTACTAAAAATAGAACATAGGGGTCAAACAACAGTTTTTCGCAAATATCTCAAAAATCATTAGGTTACAGCAAATTCTGGCAGGTTGAAAGTGTTCAGCATGATGAGAGCTACCTGTGTGCTGATTTTCGTGAAAATCTGTCAACTGATGTTAGAGTTATTGCCCTTTTTTGACATTTTTGGCTTTTTTTATGTTATTATTTCAAAAATCTCCTCTGAAACTACTATTCAAAATCAAATGAAACTTGGTAAGATTGTTCCTTTGGGTACCCTGCATAGAACTGATGTGGGGATTTTTGATTCGTCAAAAAACATGGCCGCTTTTACTAAAAATAGAACATAGGGGTCAAACAACAGTTTTTCGCAAATATCTCAAAAATCATTAGGTTACGGCATATTCTGGCAGGTTAAAAGTGTTCACCATGATGAGAGCTACCTGTGTGCTGATTTTCGTGAAAATCTGTCAACTGATGTTAGAGTTATTGCCCTTTTTTGACATATTTGGCTTTTTTTATGTTATTTCAAAAGTCTTCTCCTCTGCAACTACTATTCAAAATCAAATGAAACTTAGTAAGATTGTTCCTTGGACTGATGTGGGGATTTTTGATTCGTCCGCTGTTACTAAAAATAGAACATAGGGGTAAATTGTTGTTTTTTTAAATAAGTCAAAAACCGTTATAGATATCGAAAATCTGACTGAGGATAAAATTGATCAGCATGACAAGATCTACCTACCCTGAAATTTTGAAGGAAATTCCAAAACCCATTTAGGAGTTATTGCCAAATTTTCAAAATTTTAACATTTTTTGTCATTTATCTCAAAAACTATTTGAGATGGAAGTGAAATGTAAATTTGAAAAATGTTTGCCATGTTGAGATCTACCTACCCTGAAATTTTAAAAGAAATTCCAAATCCCATTTAGGAGTTGTTGCCCTTTTTTTGTCAAATTTTCAAAAAATTTTTATTAAAAAATCTTCTCCTGAAACCGCTGGGCCGATTGGTTTGAAACTTAATAGGAATGATCTATGACATTTCCTCTACAAACGATCCTCAATTTATTTTGATCTGACAAAACATGGCTGTCGTAGCTAAAAATAGAATATAGGGGTGCATGTGTTGTTTTTGGCTTATAACTTAAAAACCGTTACAGATATCAAAAATCTGACACGCGGTAAAATTGATCAGCATGACAAAATCTACCTACCCTGAAATTTTGAAGGACATTCCAAAACCCATTTAGGAGTTACTGCCCTTTTTCGTCAAATTTTCAAAATTTTAACATTTTTCGTCATTTATCTCCAAAACTATTTGAGATAGAAGTGAAATGTAAATTTAAAAAATGTTTGCCATGTTGAGATCTACATACCCTGAATTTTAAAGGAAATCTCAAACTCATTTAGGAGTTATTGCCCTTTTTTGTCAAATTTTCAAAATTTTAATATTTTTGCATTTATCTCCAAAACTATTTGAGATAGAAGTGAAATATAAATTGAAAGATGTTTGCCATGTTGAGATCTACCTATCCTGAAATTTTGAAGGGAATCCCAAATTCTATTTAGGAGTTATTGGTTTGTGTAATTTGAGGTCGGGTTCTGGTACATTTATTTAAGGTTCACCCTTATTTCTGGTCAATTTTGTCAACTTCCTGCCAGGACTACCACCATCAGGGAACATATTTTAACATTAAACCTTATGAAAAATAAATCTTCAACAAATTTTCCGTGAACAATTGAACCAATTGCAACAAACTTGGTCAAATAGTTGATTAATTGTCCAATGAAAACCAGACTCCAGGTGAGCGATACAGGCTCTGCTGAGCCTCTTGTTGTATATTTACATATTACAATTAACACAGAAACCGTTAAACAGGGTGCTGGTTGTACAATTCGCGTACTTCATGTTTGACATCTCCCTAAACTACATCCTTCAGGATGCTTGCGGTATATATCGTGTACTACATCTCCCTACACTATACATCTATCAGGGTGCGCACTACATCTCCCTACAATACATCCACTAGGGAGCATCTATCAGGATGACGGTGGTATATATCGTTTTCTACATCTCTCTACAGTACACCAATCAAGATGCCAGTGGTATATATCGTATTCTACATCTCCCTAGCCTACATCTTTCAGGGTCATGAGGGTGCCTGTGGTATATATTGTGCATTTCATCCTCGGAGGGGGGGGGGTGACGTCCATTTTTTGACTGGGGTGCGTCGGTGAATTTGTAACCCCTAACCGAAATTATCTGTTATGTCAAATTTGTGACCCGAAAATATCCAGGAAAGCTTAAATTACATACCCGAAATTATCTAAAAATGATAAAAGGCAGTTGTAGAAATTAAAACAAATCCTGACCTGAATTCTCCGGAGTGTAAAAAATCCCAACCCGAAATCTCCGCCTATTTTGTAACATCTTCACCCGAATTTCCCGCACGTCCCGTATCTCCTTGCACTGCATCCACCAGGGTTCCAATGGTATATATCATGTTCTACATCCCGTTACACTACATCCATCAGGGTACCTGTGGTATATTTCGCGTAATACATCTCCATAGACAACATTCACCATGGTGCCCGAGGTATATTGTATATCGTGTACTACATCTCCCTACACTACATTCACCAGGGGGCCGGTGGTATATATCGTGTTTTACATCTACATCTACAAACGGTACATCCATCAGGGTCCCGGTAGTATATATCGCGTAATATATCTCCTTATAACATCAACTAGGGTACCTGTGGTATATTTCGCGTACTACATCTCCATAGACTACATCCACCAGGGTGCCTGTAGTATATATCGTGTACTACATCTCCATAGACAACATCCACCAGGGTGCCGGTGGTATATATGATGGTTTACATCCCGTTACACTACATTCATCAGGGTACCTGTGGTATATTTCGCGTACTACATCTCCATAGACAACATGCACCAGGGCGCCGGAGGTATATATCATGTCCCTATACTACATCCTTCAGGGTGACGGTGGTATATATTGCATACTACATCTCCCAATACTGCATCCACTAGGGTTCCGGTTGTATATATTATAATCTGCATCTCCCTACGCTACATCCATGAGGGTGCCGGCGGTATACATCCTGTTCTACATCTTAGACTACATCCTTCAGGATGCCGGTTGTATATCTGTTGTACTACTTATCCCTACACTACACCCAATAAGGTGCCGGTGGAATATCTTGCGTACTACATCTCCCTACACTACATTCACCAGGGGGCCGGTGGTATATATCGTGTTTTACATCTACAAACGGTACATCCATCAGGGTCCCGGTAGTATATGTCGCGTAATATATCATTAAAACATCAACTACGGTACCTGTGGTATATTTCGCGTACTACATCTCCATAGACTACATCCACCAGGGTGCCGGTGGTCTATATCGTGTACTACATCTCCATAGACAACATCCACCAGGGTGCCGGTGGTATATATCGTGTACTTCTCCATAGACAACATCCACCAGGGTGCCGGTGGTATATATGATGGTCTACATCTCCCTATACTACATCCATCAGGGTGCCGGTGGTATATCTCGCATACTACATCTCCCTACTCTGCATCCACCAGGGTTCTAGTTGTATATATCATGGTCTACATCTCCCTATATTAGATCCATTAGGGAGCCGGTGATATATATTATGTTCGACATCTCCCTAAACTACATCTATCAGGGTGCCGGTGTAATATCTCGAATACTACATCTCCCTACACTGCATCCACCATGGTCGTGTTTGAAATCTCCATAGACTACATCCTTCAGTGTGTCTGTGGTAGATACATATCGTGTACTACATCTCCCTACACTACATCTACCAGGGTGCCGGGGTTATATCTCGCATTCTACATCTCCCTACACTGCATCCACTAGGGTTCCGGTTGGATATATCATGTTCTACATCCCGTTACACTACATCCATCAGGGTACCTGTGGTATATTTCGCGTACTACATCTCTATAGACAACATCCACCATGGTGCCGGAGGTATATATCATGTCCCTATACTACATCCTTCAGGGTGACGGTGGTATATATTGCATACTGCATCTCCCAATACTGCATCCACCAGGGTTCCGGTTGTATATATCATAATCTGCATTTCCCTACGCTACATAAATGAGGGTGCCGGCGGTATACATCGGTTCTACATCTTCTTAGACTACATCCTTCAGGATGCCGGTGGTATATCTGTTGTACTACTTATCCCTACACTACACCCAATAAGGTGCCGGTGGAATATCTTGCGTACTACATCTCCCTACACTACATTCACCAGGGGGCCGGTGGTATATATCGTGTTTTACATCTACAAACGGTACATCCATCAGGGTCCCGGTAGTATATGTCGCGTAATATATCATTAAAACATCAACTACGGTACCTGTGGTATATTTCGCGTACTACATCTCCATAGACTACATCCACCAGGGTGCCGGTGGTCTATATCGTGTACTACATCTCCATAGACAACATCCACCAGGGTGCCGGTGGTATATATCGTGTACTTCTCCATAGACAACATCCACCAGGGTGCCGGTGGTATATATGATGGTCTACATCTCCCTATACTACATCCATCAGGGTGCCGGTGGTATATCTCGCATACTACATCTCCCTACTCTGCATCCACCAGGGTTCTAGTTGTATATATCATGGTCTACATCTCCCTATATTAGATCCATTAGGGAGCCGGTGATATATATTATGTTCGACATCTCCCTAAACTACATCTATCAGGGTGCCGGTGTAATATCTCGAATACTACATCTCCCTACACTGCATCCACCATGGTCGTGTTTGAAATCTCCATAGACTACATCCTTCAGTGTGTCTGTGGTAGATACATATCGTGTACTACATCTCCCTACACTACATCTACCAGGGTGCCGGGGTTATATCTCGCATTCTACATCTCCCTACACTGCATCCACTAGGGTTCCGGTTGGATATATCATGTTCTACATCCCGTTACACTACATCCATCAGGGTACCTGTGGTATATTTCGCGTACTACATCTCTATAGACAACATCCACCATGGTGCCGGAGGTATATATCATGTCCCTATACTACATCCTTCAGGGTGACGGTGGTATATATTGCATACTGCATCTCCCAATACTGCATCCACCAGGGTTCCGGTTGTATATATCATAATCTGCATTTCCCTACGCTACATAAATGAGGGTGCCGGCGGTATACATCGGTTCTACATCTTCTTAGACTACATCCTTCAGGATGCCGGTGGTATATCTGTTGTACTACTTATCCCTACACTACACCCAACAAGGTGCCGGTGGAATATCTTGCGTACTACATCTTCCTACACTACATCCACCAGGGTGCCGGTGGTATATATCATGGTCTACATCTCCCTACATCATATCCATTAGTGTGCCGGCGGTATATATCATGTTTGACATCTCCGTATGCTACATCCATGAGGATGCCGGCGGTATATATCGTGTTCGACATCTTCCTAGACTACATCCATCAGGATGCCTGTGGTACATATACATTGTATATCGTGTACTACATCTCCCTACACTCCATTCACAGGTGGCCGGTGGTATATATCGTGTTTTACATCTACAAACGGTACATCCATCAGGGTCCCGGTAGTATATATCGCGTAATATATCTCCTTAAAACTTATTTTTTAAAGTTTTTTTTTCATTTCATTAAACTCCATAAACAGCTTCCTCTAACACATTATACTTATTTTCTAAATATCCTCTTTCCTTGTTTTTATCCATAAACGCTGAGACAATTTTTGTTTACCCGGTAGGCTGGATTGCATACTGTACAGAGGATTTTAAAGGGAAATTGTATACCCATTCTGTCCAGTGCTTTCCAAAAGTATTCTTCCTGGACACATAGGAACAATGATTACACACATATTGGAAATTGGATTGGAACCTCACATTATAGCAGCATTTGATGATATATTGTTTTTGCTTCTGTGACCAAATTTGAAGGGTACCAGTTTTATGTAATATCTGATACAAATTTAATTAATGCACCTCATTACTTAATTCTCTAAATGTCATCCATCTGACACTCGTAGATTGAAAAGAATCAAACCTTATTTTATTGTTCATGTTGTTTTTTCTTGTAATATGAAGTAAGAAAATAAAATAAGAAATGAAATGTCGTCAAGTAGGAAATAGAAAATAAAATAATAAAAGTTAATTGGCATTCCTACAATTACCAAAAATTTATTGTTAAAATGTACCAAATTTCAGGAAAAAAAATCAGTCGAAGAAAGATGTGAACAGAGACCAAGACTGATGAAGGTGAAGAAGGTATGTTATATAAGTTTATTTTATTCTCCCAGTGTCACAGTACAGGACATCAAAATACTCTGCATTATTCTACAGTTACTTTATTGATTGAGGTTTACATTATTGCCTTTTTAAGTTAACTAAATTGTTTGTTGGAGTTAGTCTTTTACATTTTAATATTATGTACCTTGTGGATGAACCCACTTAGGGACCGACCGGGGGGGGGGGGGGGGGGGGTAAGATTTTTTTTTTCAGTTTTTCAGTGTATCAATCTTTTTTTTTTCTTCAAAATTTAACACTTTACGCTGTGGGGAAAATCTGGAATCAGAATAATTTTTTTGTCTTCTGCTTGACCACCATATTTTTTTTCCATCAAATTGGGGATCAGAATATTTTTTTTTTAGGAAAAAACCAATGTATGCCTAGACGTTTTTCATTAGTATATATTTAACAGTTAGGTCACTAATATTTCAGATATCACATCGTTAACTTGTATTTGTTTTGCAGGTACCAGTAAAGGAAAACATAAGTGAATTCGAACCAATGAATACCAATTCAGGCAATTGGATCCGCAAAGGTTAGCATTAATATTGTATTCATACCAAGTTAACTTTAGATCTAAAATATATGATAAAAATCAAAATCCCATTAAAAGTGTTAGAAAATTGTGGTAATATGCACTTATGGAAAGTTTACAAATAAAAGAGCCAAAAATTCAAAGGAAATTCAAGCGTATACGAAGATTAAGATACATTGTCCCACATATCACAGTGCAACATGATATCGATTTACAATGTTGTGATCAGTTCTTAGTGTCTTTAACTTTTTTTTCAATTTGCCTTTCAATTTAAAAAGTATACTAAATTTTCCAGATAATAAATTAAATGTAAATGTTTAAGTTGATTGGTAACCGTTATATAGACATGCATATTTATTTGTATTACAGACATTGATATGCAAAACAGTCACTAGTGGCATGTGTGGTTTTTGTGATAGTTAAACAGTGACAATTGAAAGAGGAATGTCATCAGCGATGGGGCATAATTTAGCATCTTTGGTATTTATGTCAAACCTTTCTCTGTATGATTATACCATATACAATTATTATCCATCTGTTGTCTTTACACAACAAAAGTATGCGGAGGACAACAATCATTTTTTAAGTTTACTTTGCACCAATGATAATTCATTTAAAATGAAAGTTTTATCCAACGTGTCAGGAACAGTTGATGATTTTTCCTGTTTTGACAAAAAATATTGAAACATTTATTTTTTCCTATGTTGTCTGATAATGTGAATATTTACTAATATTTAAAACAACAAATCAGTTATTGCATTGAGTACTGTCTTTTATTGTTTGTTTAGTTGTGGTTTAAAGCCGTTTTCAACACATTTGGCTATTTCGCGGCGGCCAGTTTTTATTGGTGGAGGAAGCCGGAGTCCCCGGAGAGAACCACCGACCTTCGGTAGGAAAATTGGCAATCCTTGTCAATTAAGATCAGAGTCGAACACACCCCGCCACAGGTGAGATTCGAACTCACAACCCCAGCGTTGCAACACAGGCTAGTGATCATTAGTAGTCATGACAAACTACCTAGACAACTCGGCCACCGAGGCCCCAGTACTGTCTTTTAATGGACTTTTAAAAATGAGGTGAGGCACACGGAGTACTCATGAACCCCTTAAGAATTTTTGATAACTTAGATACATTAAATTCATTTTTCAGTTTGATGGTAACATTAGAAGAAAGTTCATTGGAATAGCTTATGTTATTAGTATTAGTAGGATTCAATGTATTTGTTGCACTTATATTGTCTATTTTTTTATGGGAAAATAGTGAATAAAATCCAAAATAACTTTCGTTGGAACATACACTTTTCTGTAAAAAAAAAGTTAATATATATATATAGGATACATAACAGTCTGTTAAAAACAACTGAACTATTTAACACTGAAACATCTGATGGAGTAGATTATGTTTTCAGTACCATCCATCATTTATCTTTTTTTTTCTGTGTCCTAATATTCATTTGATGTAACTCTAAAATCGTATTTTGTTTCAAAAATTGAATTATTCACATGTACAAGTTAAATTAAATTACATATATAGAAAAACATATTGTTTAATTTATCTTTTAAAACTGCAGATATTATGCCCCGCACTGGAGACAAGTTAGGTGGGCCAATAATATTTCATTGGCTCACCATTTAGAAATGAGGAAAAGTGAAACAGGAGAATGTGAAAGGAAAAATATCTTTGGAGATGATGTAAGCAATACTTATTTTATTTTTTAACCACATGGATAAATATAGATTCTCCTTCAGGTACGAGTGAGTTATGGAATTTCTCCACCCGAGGTAGTTAAATTTTCGATTTTCAACACGCGAGCATTTGCGAGCGTTTTAAAATCTAAAATTTAACTATTGAGGGTGGAGAAATTCCATAACTCACAAGTAAATTGAAGGAGAATCTGTTTCTCCAATGATTTTCGACAAAGACATCAAGAAAATGTCGTTGCTATGTAGTTTGATTATATAGACCTCATTTCGGGACTTCTCTAGTTTATCGTTCCAATACCTGTAGAAAAAAACGGCGGTAATTCCCACGTAGAAATTAAATCACCGGGAAGTGGTTAAACATATCATGTATTTTTATTCCACCGATTAAACGCATCAAGAATAGGAGAAATCATATTTATCCTGCAATCGATCAATTTCCGGTCTAATAAAAGGGGTAGAATAAACTTTAGTCGTGTTAGGTCAATGACCTAATAAAGTCTACTGCTACTTGTTTAAATGATGAGCGCGAGGAGCGTAGCGAATGTAACAGATGACGTCGTGGCGTTTCCCGCGTTTTCACTGCAGTTGAATTTCAACTTCAAACGTAATTTTAAGGCATTTCACGCATCTAAAGGGGGTCGCAGGATAAAGACAATACAAAATCATTGTCGGAAAATATAAAATTTATTTGGGCTCGCTGCGAAACATGGGGAAAAGGCTCACTAAAGTTGGCCTTTTCTCATGTTTCTAAAGCTCGCCCAAATAAATTTTATATTTTCCGACAATGACTATGTATTGTATATTTAAATTCCTTATTATTTATTTAAAAAATACATGAATCCCTTTAACTCAGACCAAAATATACAGCTTATGTGTTTTTATACCTATATGAATATTAAGGAAAAGACAATGCAATCATTTAAAGGATGGATGGATGAACTGTTGTTTAACGTCAAGTGTCAGTCAGGTATGGCACGCCGTTTTTATATTTATTCAAATTCCAAGATATCTTATTTATTTAACAAGATATCCTATTAAGTTATAAGATATCTTTAATTTTTATAAGATATCTCTATAAGTTAATAAGATATCTTACTTCTTTATAAAGATATCTTTAAAACACATAATTATTAGATATCTTATAAACGAATGGAGATATCTTATATATTTAATAAGATATCTTTATAACCAGTTAAATAAGATATCTCTATAAGTTTATAAGATATCTATATTAGTTTATAAGATATCTTATTAAGTAAATAAGATATCTCTATTATTAACTATATAAAAGATATCTTATAAATTAATAGAGATATCTTTATAACCAGTTAAATAAGATATCTATTAGTTAATAAAATATCTTATAAATTGAGATATCTTATATTTTAAATAAGATATCTTATATATTTAATAAGATATCTTAAGTATTAAGATATTTTTAATTTTTATAAGATATCTTATTTAATTTGAAAGTAAATGAGATATCTCTATGAGTTAATAAGATATCTTATAAAGTATATAAGATATCTTACTTTTTTATAAAGATATCTTTTAAACACACTTTATTAGATATCTTATAAAGTTTATAAGATATCTTATAAACTAATAGAGATATCTTATTAACTTATAGAGATATCTTATATATTTAATAAGATATCTCTATTAGTTTATAAGATATCTTATTAAGTAAATAAGATATTTCTATTATTAACTATATAAAAGATAACTTATATATATAAAAGATAACTTATATAGTTAATAAGATATCTTTATAAACATTTTTATCTCATTTTATTATTAAGATATCTCAATTAGTTTGGAAGATATCTTATTTAACTAAATAAGATATCTCGATATTGAATAAATATAAGAACAGCATGCCATAGTCAGGTGTATATTAGGACGATTCATGTAAAGATAATGGTTAACATTACAAAAATTGTCAAGACAAAGTTTACAGACATATTGGATCAAATTACATAGTTTAATTCCTGTACTATAGAACTAAACCATTTACAAAAAATTAGTGACATTTTGAGAGTATGAAATAAATATCTGTTTATGAATTATTAAGAAAACATAAACTATTAATTTTGGTCACTTTCTGTTTGAGAAGTTATTGAAAGACTTATTTATTTCAGGCATTGAAGGAGCTACATGCATTAATCCTTACAGAATTTTGTGAATGGAAAAGAAAGACAAAAATGTAAGAAAAACTTTTGGAAATAAGAGTGTTTCTATAAAATAACTCTGTTTTCCTAATTAAAGTTCAGTTATGAATTAAATTAGTTAAAGTTGCTGTAATAAAATTCAATTTATCCATTTATTTTTATTTTTTTTTAACCAGGTAATTTTGAACTATTACCTTTATAATAGTCACAAATCATATATTTTTTGTTTTCTAAATACAAAATGAATTTATTGCAGGTCATGCATATATGAGGATTAGTAACACCCAACCCCCAATCCATTAATTATTGAGATGGCACCTTCCGAACCATTTTTCATTGACGATTACTAGATATATCTACATATGAATTGTTTTGTTGGATCTCAAGGGGCCTAAAATTATTGGGGAGAAGAGGGGGGGGGCAACCAAAAATGATATGCTGAAGAATACAGAGGACCAAATGACAAATGATTTTTAAAATGTACAAAAAACCTTTCTGTCCATATTTTTTTGTACAGAAGATTTATATTTAGTTTGTTTAAATGTATCGTTATCATACCAATACAATATGTTTATTTAATGTACAGAAGGATTGGATACCAACATGGCCATTTTTTAACAGTTAAGACAACAAACAACTCAAAATTAAAAGAAAGATTAGAAAATGAGTAAGTATAAATTAAATGTATTGTAGTGTTAACAGGGGTACCCATTTTCTTTATTTGTAGAGTACATCTACACATGCTGTTATCTATGGTAATAACCCAGGATATAACTAATATAAGACTAGATAAATATAATTGTTCGCTCAATATTAAACTAAATAAAAGTACTTAAACAATTAATCCAAGCTTCATGCACTGTGTGATAAAAGAAATCTCAATAATATAAAATTATGATGACGCAAAAATGGAAACTCATTAGTGTAACAATATTCAATAGTGTTTTCACGTTTTAGAAATGCAGGGATATATTTAGAATATAACTATATCTATAAACAGAATGTAAATGCAGGATTCGAATATATATTACAGATGTCTTGTTTGTAGAGGCACAATTGTTGGTGGTTGCCCTACTGAAAAAGATAACTGTCTCAGAGGCAGATGAATTATTATATCCGCTGAAGTAATACTATACTAGTATTAACAAAAAAAGAAATGCTACACGATATTTTTGGCTACCACTTTTAAATTCTAAAAACTGTTGCAGATTAGTATTTCTTTTTCTTTATATGTTGAATAAACACATTTAAAAATTCTTATGGATACCTAAAATACAGATTAACAATGTTTAAGGAAAATGCCATATTTAATGTTCCTATAATATGCAGTTTAAAGTCGTTTTGAAGTAAGATTTTGTTGGAGTAATAACAGTTGATAGAGCTTGTGAAGAGTATAATTCTTAGGGTAGATTATGACTAGAAGAATTCTAAACAAAAACAAATTACCGTACTGTCATGGCATTTTTATGTTTGGGAGTTGCAGGTTACTACAGGGCATGTTACAGAGATGTCCCTGTAAGTGGAAGCTTTGTTTCGGAAGAAAAAAGCTTCTTTACAGACTATCAGTTCTTATTTGGAACATTTAATTTGGTGTCCACTTAGATTCATCATTTTGTTCTGTTCGAGAATATTGAACATGAAATCTGGAATAGGTACCTTTTTCACGCTTTGTAATATATAATAAAGGTGTGCAATTGAGATGAAAATATGCGATAAGGATAGGAATTACTGATGGGATTATGTGATAAGGTCAATATGTTGCATCTAAATAAAATATCATTCAGTCTGACAGTTTATGTGTATAATCAATCATTGCAGTATAAATCAAACATTGTTTTTCTTGAAAATAAAGAATTTCTGTTCATTATAATCGTTTTGATCCAAATATATGAAAACGTATACTTTTCGGCATAAATATATGATTAGGTATACTTTTCTGCTAAAAATATGGGATAAGGTATACATTTTTGAGATTTTTAATATATGATAAGGGTTGGGGTTCTGGTGTGCCAGCTGCTCACCCCTACCAAAAAAAATATTGAGTGACCCCCCCCCCCCCCCCCCCCCCCCCCCGGAGATTACTACACCTTTGCCTTTCACCTATCACACTGTAAAACATTCCAAATATAATAATTACGTAATCCTTTTTTATATAAAAAACAAAATTACAAATAAAAATTTCACTAATATGTGTTTCTGTAATATCAACACAAACAAATTACATCTGGGATATAGAAAAGCTGGTGGCGAATGTAGCAAGGGCCGAATTGATATGTTTTTCTACTTCCGGCATGAGCGTGCATGTGGGGTCGCCTGAATGTAAGGATTCTGATGTCTGACGTAGGCAATAACAAATTAGACAGCTAAAAACCAAACAAGAGGCTCACCAGAACCTGTATCGCTCACCTGGAGTCTGGTTTTCATTGGGCAATTAATCAACTATTTGACCAAGTTTGTTGCAATTGGTTCAATTGTTCAGGGAAAATTTGTTGAAGATTTATTTTTCATAAGGTTTAATGTTAAAATATGTTCCCTGATGGTGGTAGTCCTGGCAGGAAGTTGACAAAATTGACCAGGAATAAGGGTGAACCTTAAATAAATGTAACAGAACCCGACCTCAAATTACACAAACCAATAACTCCTAAATAGAATTTGGGATTCCCTTCAAAATTTCAGGGTAGGTAGATCTCAACATGGCAAACATTTTTCAATTTACATTTCACTTCTATCTCAAATAGTTTTGGAGATAAATGCAAAAATGTTAAAATTTTAAAAATTTGACAAAAAAGGGCAATAACTCCTAAATGGGTTTTGTGATTTCCTTTAAAATTTCAGGGTATGTAGATCTCAACATGGCAAACATTTTTCAAATTTACATTTCACTTCTATCTCAAATAGTTTTGGAGATAAATGACGAAAAATGTTAAATTATGAAAATTTGACGAAAAAAGGACAATAACTCCTAAATGGTTTTGGAATTTCCTTCAAAATTTCAGGGTAGGTAGATCTTGTCATGCTGATCAAATTTACCCCATGTCAGATTTTCGATATCTGTAACGGTTTTTAAGTTATTAGCAAAAAACAGCAATTTACCCCTATGTTCTATTTTTAGTAACAGCGGCCATGTTTTTCGACGAATCAAAAATCCCCACATCAGTTCTATGCAGGGTACCCTAAGCAACAATCTTACCAAGTTTCATATGATTTTGAATAGTAGTTTCAGAGAAGAAGATTTTTGAAATAATAACATTAAAAAAAAGCCAAAAATGTGAAAAAAGGGCAATAACTCCTAAATGGGTTTTGGAATTTCCTTCAAAATTTCAGGGTAGGTAGATCTTGTCATGCTGATCAATTTTATCCCTGTCAGATTTTCGATATCTGTAACGGTTTTTGAGTTATTAGCAAAAAACAGCAATTTACCCCTATGTTCTATTTATAGTAACGACAGCCATGTTTTTCGACATTTCAAAAATTTTAAACGATAGAAATTTTCCAGATGCCCTAAAGAACAATTCTGCAAACTTAGGTTGAAGTCGGTCCAGTAGTTTAGGACGAGTTAACGTTTGAAAAAGTTTACAGACGACGACGACGACGACGACGGACGCCAAGTGATGGCAATAGCTCACATGGCCTATGGCCAGGTGAGCTAAAAATGATATAAAGTACGACAAGAACCAAAACATAAACGAACTCTCCTGGAAGAAGTTAAAAATATTCATTTAACCGATGAGACATGTGAGATGTAGACGATGAGATCATGGAGATCTAGGTAATATAATGTACATGTGTTCACATTAAAATTGAGGTGTAGATAAACACATGTCTGATGATGCAGCAATATCCTAATTTAAAATCTCCAGAGTTAAGGAGAAATAGTATTGTCGATAAAAACCTCTAAAGTAACTGTACGTAGTCCACGTACAGACATATACAGGATGTATTGTAGAGCCGTACACTTTTCTATCTTCCTAGTATAGTGGCCAACTTCAAATTTATGAATTGAAGGAAATGCCACGGGAGAGGGTTACAAAATGTAAAGATGCACGTACAGCCAAGACATAGATCATATGTACAAAATAAAAATTAAAATTAAAAACAAGCTATTAATCAATTTCAGGATAAACAAAAACATGATATTATTTCAAAAATTACAGTTACAGAACAAAAATTTACTGTTGGTGATCAGTAGATAATAATAAAACTATGTACAGCTTTGGAAAAATATTACATTTTAGAAATTTGGGTTTTGAACGAGTCCAGGGTGTCAGCTTTGACGATACTATCAGGTAAGGAGTTCCATTGTCTGATGGTGCGATGGAAAAATGATTGTTTTCTGTATTCTGTTTTACATGTTGGAATTTGGTAGCTTTTTATTGTTGGAATGCCTGGTGTGTCTGGTTTGTGGTATTGATCTGCCTGAGTGTCATGAGTGTTATATGGCTATACATCTTTGTTGACAATTTTGTAAAACATGGCGAGTCTAGAGTCTTTCCTTCTGTCAGAAAGACTACGCCATTCATGATGTGTCAACATGTCTCCAACACTTGATGTTTTTCTATATTTGTTGGAGACAAAGCGTGCTGCCCTTCTTTGGACTCGTTCAATATTGTCTATGTCTTGCTGTAGGTACGGGTCCCACACTGAACAGGCATATTCCAAAGTTGGTCGAACGAGAGATTTATATGCCTGTTCCTTAATTGACTTGGAGCTGATGTTAAGATTTCGTTTAAGAAAGCCTAGAGTGGAATTTGCTTTCTTGTAGATGTTATAAATGTGTGGTTCCCATTTCAAGTTGTTACTACATGTAATAGATAATTTGTTTATTTCGAAATAAATTTTTATGGGAGATGTTTATAAAAAATATTTGTACATGTGTATGTGTAAAATGATACCATATCATTAATGTGTTGTTTTACATTTTAAAAGACGATAATGAGATGTGGAATAAGTGTTCGTGACACAACCTACATAATCAATCGTCAATTAAAAAAATCCACAATGGAAGCTAGACAGCCAGCAGTCCTCAACGTGACCAAAGGTCGTTGCTCGGTGTCTTGCATTGGCCCAAGTCTAAAAATACTATTACATTTTATATGTGCCTGTCCTAAGCCAGGAATTTTTGCCAAAGCTTTTGTTTGTCCTTGTCATCTTGTGTTCACTGTTCTATGTCAAGAATTGGGTCTTTCATTGATGATTTAGGGATTGGTATTGAATCTTTTGTATTGTATCTTAAGTCTTGGGCCAATGCAAGACAGCGAGCAGTGACCTCTGGTCATGTTGAAGACTGCTGGCTGTTTTCCATTGTGATTTTTTAAATTCCTGTTTGTTTATGTTGGTTGTGTCGCGTACACTTATTCCACATCTCAATATTGTCTACACCTTAGAACGTCAAAATTTACCCTTTTTACAACCTTTGCTCATTGAATTAAAACCATTAAATTGTCTAACACCATTTGTCCAATTACAACCAAACTTTGTACAGTTGTTTATTGGCATAAATGCTTCATAACAGTTAAGTCCTACTAATAGGTCAATAATATGGAAATTTTTTAATGACCCCTTATAGAAGTTATGTTTTCTTAAAGGTAAAAATAACTGTTAATGGCCTATAACTGTCAATCCGTGGAAAGTAGTTAAAAGCTTTTGATTGCTAAAATGTTCAGCTAATTGAACTGTACACTTTTATGCATTAAGGACAGTTATCAGATGACCCCTTTTAAATGTCAAAAATGGTATTTAAGTCAGGTGAGCTATTCAGGCTCATGGGAGCCTCTTGTATCTTGTAATTATGTTTTTTTTGTAAGAAATGGATGATGATACACCATGGATCCCACCTTGCCTACATGAAGCTTCTGTAGATGAGGAAAAAACCTTCATAACAGGATGGGTTGACTCAAAAGAAGATCTGGATATAGTTCTCTAAGCTCATAAGAGGGCATTCCTTTCCACTTTTGTGACTTGGTAATATTTTATGAGATTATAAAATTTTTATACAGATGAGGCTTAAACATTGTTAAAAACAGGAAAACGCAAGGGTTTCCCGAGTGTTTTTCTGTTTCGAGCCAAATTCAGAATTTTGGTTGTAGTTTTTTGCAAAAAAAAATAAATAAAATCTATAAATTATCCCACCGCGACCCTCTTTCCTTATTTATAAGATCAATATCCAACCTCCGCCTATAAATAACGTCATTGACTGGCTAATCCACATAATGCCATAAAAAGGGGCATTCCCAAAAAGCGATATGTAGTTACTGTGGCATGATATAAGTCGGTACAATTTGACTGCTCAAATAGAACAATTGCATTATAAATGTATATATTATCTTACGTAATACATCATACAACAGAAAATTGAATATTGGAATTAATTAAAAAAAAACATTAATTTGTACTATTTGTACTAAGTTATATGATGTCAATTTCAGGGGTGTGGAAATATCTGAATTTTCAGCTTGTCCCCGGACAAGTAAAATGAAAAAATTCACTTGTCCGGAAAAAATCTTACTTGTCCGGACTTTTTCTTAAATAAAATTAAAAAATAGTGTGTTTTGTTCAATTACATTTGTACCTGCTTAAACAAGGTAAACCTGGTTACTTAACCATGAAAGAGAAAACTAAATCATTTGAAAAAAATAATAATTCTCAAGTTTGCAAATTTTTACTAGAAACAAAAACGTTTTCTTACTACAAACTGTGTATAAAGTTCTAATTCCAGTTCACTCCTTGTGACTTCTGATATTAAACAAAATGGTTCATACAGTTACTGAAATGTTTATATTTATACATTTCCATTGAATTAGCAGTTAAATGTCACTAGTTTCTTTGTCACCTGGACAACTGAAATGTTTACATTAAGCTACACTGGTCCGTACCAGACTCGGACATTGCTTTCAGTTTTGCCTTAGCAGCTTCTTCTCCACCAAGTGACTTCACTAAATCCTGCAGAAGTGGCCCAACAGAGTCCCTTTCTGCATTTGATATGGTCCCTGATGTACCTGCTATAGCAGCAGCTACATCAGCAGATGCCTTAACAGGTTGCTTGTGCACAATGTGCCTATTGCCTGTTTTAAACCAATGCACAACAGATGGGTGTGGATCAAATTCCCCAACACTGACACCATTTGCAACTATCCGCATTTGATTTTGTAAGTTTTCTTGAGTTAGCTTACTTCTTATAGGACTTTTAACAATGTTCATGTGAGAGAAAGTTCTCTCACAGGCAGCTGAAGATGGAGAAATTGTGAACATGATCTCAAGGAGAACTTTAATATTCTTGATAGAATCATCTTGGGACCTCTTTAAAATGTCAGTGTACACAGGAAGAGGGTGATTGCTCTTCTGGAAAGAGACTTGAACTTTCAAAGTTTGCCATTCACTGGGTGCTTGCCTGATTTCATCTTCAGATAGCACATCACTGAACATTTGACATAATGCTCTTATATCAGAATTGCCATAAGTACTAAGATCGGTCAACCTGCTAGGCCACGATCTAAAATCAAATGCCTTAAAATAAGACAATGGGGGCTGATCACAATCGGAGAATCTCTTAACAATGTAAAGTCCTATTTTTTCCAACAGAAGAGAAACATCTTTGTCATCCTTAAATTCAATGAGATTTCCTTTTAACTTTATCCTTCCGTCAAACATTTTAGATTTGTCATCATACTTTTCATAAAAGTTTGAAAGGTGTTCTCCTGGTTCTTGCGACATCGCATGGATTTTAGAAAACAATGTGTCTACAGCTTCTTTAACCTCAAAAATCATCAGATCTTTCACCTGAAACAATTTTGAGGTTGCAGAAACTGCATCTAAGACATCAAGCATTAGGTGTATATATTTCACAAATTTAAGTTGTGTTAGGTCACCAAGTATGGCTTTAGCCTGCCCAATTTCATCAGCTCTTGTAGATCTGTTAATGATCTCCTCCATATGCGAGACTGTTACATGTATATCCTGACAGACAGCCTGAAGAGCTCTACTCTTTGAGCTTACCCACCGAACAGCTTTAATTTCTGTGTGCATTAACAATTGCTCATCAAAGATTTTGGCAAGATTTTTAAGTTCATTTCGTCTTTTTGGACTGAAGGAATAAAATTTACAAATACGTTTTAGTTCATCTTCAAATTTTTTCAAGTATCCAAATTCTTTTACAGCATCCAAAATTCCTAATTCTAATTTATGGGCAACGCAATGAGTAACAATGACTTTATTCTCAACTTGATCATTAATTTTTTTGGCTACCCCATTTTTGGCTCCCATGTTAACAGCTGCCCCATCCATATTTACACAGACAACTTTTGGCCGACTCTCATCCCCATCATGATCATTGTTAAAAGTTATACCACATTTTGACACACCTGATTTAATTGCTTCAAAAACACCATTGGCAGTTGCATTTTCTAAATTTTCAATGCTAGCAAGAACTGTTACTGGTTCATTAGTATCAGGATGAACATATCTCAACAGTATAGCTTCCTGTTCTGTTACAGACGAGTCTGTGCTACCATCAGACAAAATAGAAACAAATCTGACCTGTTTCATGTGTTCAATAACATCATTCAAAAGAACATCGGATATTGTTTTAATAAAGTCAACACAAGCATCCCTGCCAAGATGATCACTTCCTAATTGCATACCATTTTTAATTTGAACATCACACAGGAAACTGTAATCAGAGAATGGGCGATTATGTTTAGCTACAGCATATGCTGTGTTGAAAAGCTTTTCGTACCGCTCAGCCTCAGATTTTTGAACTTTACCACAGACCCTATTCAATTCCCCTTTAACAGGGTTTGTTTTTTTACTCTCCTTCAAAAAACATGCCTGGTGTTTAGCAGACGACTGATGGGATGTTAAAGTATCCCTCCTTTCAACCGATTTTCCAACAAATAAAGCAGACTTCTGGTCAGCTAATTGTGGATATTGTCTACAAATATTGCAAAAGGCAATATTATCTTCAACTCTGAGCCAGGGAAAATCTTTAAGCCAGTGACTTTGAAACTCCCGTTTCCTTTTTTTCTCGTAGTCTGCGTCTTTCTCCGCTTGTGATTTTCGTTTTCCTTTGTGGCCCTCTTCCCCCTTTCCCGTTTCTTTAGACCCACCTTCCCCCTTTCCGGGTGTCTTGATCAAGAATTTGTCCATTTTATTAAGCAGAACTCTAGGATTCACGTGAATTGTGCGATCGATGATTGTAACGTAACCAAGGAAATTCCGTAATGATAAAACCTAGGCGTCGGTCCCGCATATGACAAAAAATTATGCTCGTTCATTACAGTGTGAGGGTCGGATTGTAATACCTATTTTAACTTTTTGAAAGACTGGTTCCCGAGTCGTAATATTACTCATACATAGCGTCTAAGGAATCATGGGGACCAGATTAAATAAAATATCGACGAATAACGATCTAAAAACCGTTTTATTTTCTTTATTTTATACATTCCGGAACTCTTTATTATCATTTTTTTACTTGTCCACGGGCAAGCAGAATAGAAAAATGCACTTGTCCGGCTAATCTACGGTACGAGTCGGGCGAGTCGGGCATGGTAATTCCACACCCCTGAATTTATTGATATTGAGAAAAAGAAGGTGCATTAGAATCACTTTCAAATGTGGTTTACATGTTTACTCTGACAGAATAAAGTAAAAGTGGAAGATTATTAATAAATTTACAGGGCTATTGCGATCTTACCTGCCACCATCAACCTAAATTAGACTGATTGTAAATATGTATGTTTTTCAAATATTTTTTCGTAAGACATTGAATGAAGTTTGATATATATCAGAAGTTTTCTGAAGGAAAATATTGATGATATATATCTCATTAGAATTGTTTGTGCCCATTTTTACATGCAAATTTTAACAAACATCTTTGATACAGTGTACCATGTTAATACTTTTTTCGTCTGATAAACTATTCAGTTTAAATTTGCTTTCATATTCTAAAGTTATATCTTAATTTAAATTTAGGTCAGATGACATTAAGAAGAAAGAGAAGTCGGGGCGAAGAGTACTCTGACAGTATCAAGACATACGCAGTAATGCTCCTTTCATTGTCGAAAGGAGTGTGGTATCTGCTTGCCAGTATGGCCACAAGCGAAAGCAGGGAAAAGAGGCAATTATAAACATCCTTTTATATATGCTTTTTTATCATTAGATTTTTTTAATGAAAATTATTAGCAGATTTATATATACAAATATTCTATATTTGTATCTTTGTTTTTTTCTATCTGTTTGTCAATTGCACTGCTTTAAAGCCATGAAGATAAGGTTATATATTAATACAGTAATACATTCAAGCAAAACTGACAAGAACAAAAATTTAGGTTTCGATGAAACAGTTAACACTACCAGTCTGCAGTCAGCTGGTATCACATGATCAGGAACATCAGGGAAACATTAGTGTCATTAGGACATTTGGTTATCTGGCCTATAAAAATAATAATAGATACCTTATTAGCTCCAAATTCAAATGTCTGGGCCAATGGCTAAAAAAAACATTTTCATTGATGTCAACCCCATCAATAAAATGAATAAAGATTTAAAACTGTTTAATTTCTATACAGTAATTAATAGGAAAAGATCAGTCATTTTAAGTGCTGATGCTGTTCATTTTTTTGCCACAAATTTTCATATTTTTTTATTGCATTTTTAGTTTTTTGTAGTAAATTTTCTGTCTACTGACATTTGTTGCTCGTTGATTTAAAAAAAAATCTTTTACCTTTTTGACATATTGGATTCTCAGTTTTTCTTGGAAATTAAAAACTGTTCAGAAATGTATAAACTTCCTCCTTTTTGTTGTAGACAAAAGAGAAAGATAGTGATCATAACTACAAAAAGACAAGGTTTAACATCCAGACGACTAAAAAAGTTGGTTGCACTGCAAAACTGACAGTTAGATATATTACAAGGTGAGACATTTTGTATAAACCAGATTCCATCAAACAGAACTGGAATCTGATGTCATATGTATATATCTGTCAGTATATCACACTCATACACCAGATTCCATCACACACAACAGGAATCTGATGTCATATGTATATATCTGTCAGTATATCACACTCATACACCAGATTCCATCACACAAAACTGGAATCTAATGTCACATGTATATATCTGTCAGTATATCACACTCATACACCAGATTCCATCACACAAAACTGGAATCTAATGTCATATGTATATATCTGTCAGTATATCACTCATACACCAGATTCCATCACACAAGACAGGAATTTAATGTCATATGTATATATCTGTCAGTATATCACACTCATACACCAAATTCCATCACACAGAACAGGAATCTGATGTCATATGTATATATCTGTCAGTATATCACACTCATACACCAGATTTTATCACACAGAACAGGAATCTGATGTCATATGTATATATCTGTCAGTATATCACACTCATACACCAGATTCCATCACACAGAACAGGAATCTGATGTCCAATTATTTTTATTATCAGTTGATCATGTCAGTACATATTTATTTTTGTTATCTTTTTTCAGATATCCAGAATATGCTGTAGATGAAAAAGCGGGACGCCATAGGAGACAAACACAATTAGACAGTTTGACAGATAATTTGAATAAAGGAAACGTACAACCTGAAACAAAAATATATATGAAATTGCCATTAAAAGGTGCTCACACCAATCACAATGTGACAGTTGAAAGTGGATTTTCAAATTCTATGCATCCAGACCTAAAAAGTGTGGTTAAACAGCATGTTGAAATGGGTTTGACTTCAGTTCCCTATATCAGACGTGTTCTTAAGCAGCATGTTCAGAAAAACTTCTGCTCTCCTGATATGGTAAACCCAGTTGACACTGATAGATCATATTATCCTACCAGCAGACATATACAATTATATTCATCAGTGTCTAGCTTCTGGATCATTCTCTGGACTGGATCAAGAAAATTTGGAGCATAAAATCGAAGATTGGAGAGCCAACACATCTGATAAATTCTTTTTTAGGCCATGCCTTGGAGATAAACCTACAAGTGGAACCAGTCAGATCCTAAAGACACACAGGGTTTTCCTTCCTGATTCTGATGATGAAGAGGGTGATATAACAGCAAATGGTGATTCATCGGAAGAAACCAGTGGTATCAACAAGAACACATTTTTATTTGTTCACCAAACTGAGCAACAACAAAAAATTATGGAAAAATATGGAAAGTATATTTTAATTGATTCAACATACAAAACTAGTAAATATGCTTTGCCATTATTTTTAGTAGTTGTCAGGACAAATGTTAGCTATCTTCCTGTAGCAGAATTCATTATTGAAAATGAAAGTATAGATAACATCTCAGAGGCCCTAATAATACTTAAAAAATGGAACGAGGAATGGGAACTAGAAGCCTTCATGATGGACTACTCTGACATTGAGTACCAGGCTGTACACAGAGAATTTCCATCAGCCAAGAAGTATCTTTGCATATTTCATATCGAGCAGGCTTGGCTTCGTTGGACAAAGAAAAGTAAGCTGATCTACCTTAATTTCACAGCAACATGAGCAAATAAAGTGTATTATTTCAAAATGAGTGCAAAATTATAGAACACAAATTAATTTGTTAACCAATAAATTTATTTTAAAGTAATAATGCACGACAATATAACTACATGTATAAATTGATGCAGATATTTGAAAAGAAATATCTCTCCATTATTCTGTGGTACATAGGATAAACAACTACATGTACCCATGTTTAATTAATGTGTATTAGACCAAATGATCAATAAATGCACATCAACTTATAGAAATTTATCACCCGTTCTTCATGTCGTCTCTCATACATTTGCTGTGTGCAAGATTCACGGTAGACCTGTAGCCTGAGGCTATGTAAAATTCAGTAGGTGTATGAAGAAATTTAAAATTTTACAATGGTGTCCATAGGAAAATTTCTTGAGATTGAAGTTCGGGCTACAATACTGAAAATTTTTGTTTCACACACTGCATTTGTTTATAGAAAAAATGCTGACACTATATGCTTGGCGTTTTAATGTATGCTTAGAAATCTGAGTATTACATGTGTGCATGCATATAAAAATAATATGTACTAACACTGTGTATCAACCATGTGACTGATACGCTGTTTATTGTCTAGCTCAACTTTTACTGTAGGTGGATACCAGTGTATTGGGATCCTAATAACAGATGTTTTAAGCAAAATGTTGAAACCTAATTTTGCTTTCAGGAAAAAATAATTTAACAGATGAAGAGACAGCTCAGTTTCTTTCTTTAATGAGGACAATTCTTGGAGCACCAAATCCAGAAGAATACGAAAATGCTGTATCCGTATTAAGACAATCAGAAGTTTTTGCTAAAGAACAAGTGAGGAAATATCTAGATAGCTATTGGCTCAGTATTCCTGAGGTAATTATATGTTTCGATTTGGGAAATCGTTATGGTCTGCTTTTATATTTGTCTCAATTTATGGGTCTGTCAACCCAAGACACTTAAAAGATCTTTGGTTAACTAACAGTTTTTGTCTGGCCTGCGAAGGTTTTATGAGGCCATCCATATCTCAAGAACTATAAGTCCTAGGTCGATAAAATTTGGCATGCATATGCCCCAGTGGTAGCTTAGCTCAGCTGCATCCCCATCTTTTGACCTTGACCTTGATTTTCTGGTTAGTGACTTTGACAATTTTCAATACATATAATAGCAATGTTAAGGTTTTATGAACACCTCCATATCTCAAGAACTGTAAGTCCTAGCTTGATAAATGCACTTGAAAGTGAAAAAAATTCTTGAATTTTCGGCCCTTGATCTGCTTGGGGATTGTACCAGCATTTTTACTCAAATAACTTGTTGTGATACATATGTAAAACTTATTCTGCACCTATATTTCATTTATATGTATTGGTTCATAATGTATGACACGTTTCCCAATCTATTCTTTTTGCAGAGATGGTGCAGAGCATTTATTGAATCTGGATTTAATTCTATGATGAGAACCAACAATGGGGTAGAATCCCTAAATAGTTCGCTGAAGAATTTTTATACCAAACTTACCGGGACAGGGACTATTACCAATCTGGTTGAAATCATCATCAAAGATTTTGTGCCAGAGCAAATTATGTCTTTTCGTAGACTTAACTACGTTTATAGCAGTCAATACAGGCAATACAACACACATACCAGAATTTCTGCATAACCTACCACGAAATGTAGTCAAACATTGTTTAATTTGGTATGCAGCAGCAGCAACTACTGTAATGATGATGTGGAAGAAATTTCCAATGGTGTGCTATTTGTAAAGAGCGAAAATGAATCTGAAAGTTATTATCAGGTAGACTTTGGTTCAAATGATAGATTACCATCCTGCTCTTGTGATGATTTTAAAAAATCATTTTTGCCTTGTAAGCACTATTTTGCTGTACTGCGTTACACCCAGTATTGCTGGAATGACCTCAGTCCAATATATATTCAGAGCCCTTATCTACAACTAGATTCAGACTTTTTATCATCTGGGGCATTAGAAGTGTCAATTGAATGTTTTGATCAAGGGGAAGAGTTGGAATTAATAGAGGTTCAACATGATATTGATCTTCCAATTCAACATAACTCATCATTACTTTGTAAGGCCAGAAACAAGTTAAGGGAAAATATAAAGATAATGGATGACCTTAGCTTTCTCTCTCAGAGCCCTGAAGTCAGTAACATTTTAGTCGAGCTAATAGCTAAACTTAAAACATCTGTTGAAACAAGTGACAGTCTGCCTCTACACAAAGAAAAATCAGCGACAAAGCCATCTAATGTAAAGACAGCTCATCGTTTACCCCTAAAGAAAAAGGAAAGCAGCCCAGAAGAAAAATGCAACATCCATCATACTTTCTGTCAAAGGTAAGTTGATTGTTACTTAAAATGTAAATAAGTTTATAATTTGATAGTAACAAGGCTCTGGAAAAACAGCCAAGTAATTTCAGTCATTTTAATAAAAAGTTTAAGAAAAGTAAAAAATAACAAATGAACTATATAAGAATTATGACCATAATTTAAGAAAACAAGTTGTTAATGACTGATTGTGACAATCAGTCATTTGGAACATTATTATACCCCACGCAACGAAGTTGCGGAGGGTATAATGTTTTTGAATGGTCCGTCAGTCCGTCCGTCTGTGATCAAAGTTTGTGAACGCAACTCCTCTGAAACTACTGAACAGAATTTAATGAAACTTGGTATGCAAGAAGTACACCATATGTAGGTAGTTGTGCATATTACCAGGAATTTTTGATCTGCAAATTTTTGTGGGAGTTATGGCCCTTTGGACTTAGAAATTTGCAGAAAATCCTGATTTTAGTTTGTGAACGCAACTCCTCTTAAACTACTGAACAGAATTTAACGAAACTTGGTATGCAAGAAGTATAACATATGTAACTGTGTATGTTATCACAAATTTTTAATTCGCAAAAGTTTACGAGCTCAAGGTTAATTTGTATAGTCCAGTAGCCTAGCTCAGAATCTAGTAGCTGCGGGCGACTGGGCTTCTGCTAATTTTTACCCCTGCCATTGCCATTTTTGAGCCCCCCCATTTTTGTAGTTGTACCTGACTACCATAACCATTTCTGGATGGTGTTACTATATTTCTTAGTTTATTTTTATATTTTAAAAACATCTTTATCAATAATAATCATCTGATTCGTTTTCGTTTATTTTATGTTAAAATGTTGTTAGCATGCATTTCCGGATATATACATCGTTTCCCTTTCCATCGCGGATCGCGGACTGTATTTAAGGAACGTTGTTGTTTACTTCGATATTTTTGGTTTTAGGCGGTTTTCAGAAATACGCGTCAGACATCAGAATCCATGGGTCATTCTTCGGTGGTGATGACTGTTGTGGGTAACTATAAAAAAAGAGTGATTACGAAGTTTTGTCCGAGTTATTTTTTACTAGTACTTTCTAATTGCATTTTAGGGTCATTATAGTAATAAAAAAATATAACATAACTGTATTTTTGTTACTTTATTTATCTTTATAAGGAAAAATTGATGCAAGTTGGTACTAAATAATGGCTTATAAATGGGACACAACTTGAGTGGTTATGAGTATGATTGCTTAATGCATTTCAAGTGCATTTAATTCGCACTAGTATTATATAAATGTATTAAAGCAATGTATACCTTAATTTTCATGATAAATAAATGGTTGGCATTGGTCCCTCTTCTGATTTTTTGAACGTTTTTGAAGACCGTTTCGCTTGTTACATTGGTGTCCAAAATTAACACCAGAATATAAGGGCTGTATTTGCCCAGCATGCACCTAAATATGTTATGACATTATATCTTAAAGAAATTCTATTCTTTGGGAGTATTATTATCTGAAAGATTAGTCACTTTTCTGAAGATCGGCAGCAATACGGTTATTTAAAATGTTTTGATGATTTCGTGTCCACTTTGTAACGATCGTTCTTTTAATCAAAAAAGGGATTCAGTCAGCACAATAATCATAATTGATGTGTTTTCAACTAAAGTTCATCCCAAACTCACGTGATGTAACCAGATACATCAGCCATGTTGTAGGTAGAAAGGAAGATTCACATTTGTTTGTTCGTGTCCACTGAAGAAACGATCGATGCACTTTTTATACGTCTAATTAGAAAATATGCAGATCCATCAATAACATTTCATCTTCTGTTTGACAGAATTATAATTAGTTTTCATAATTTCAACACATTACACACAAACAGTTCGTCTGCAAAAAAATACTTTCACTTTGCGTACTACCGAGACACGAGGAGATAATCGCTCGTTACAGATGGACACCAGGAAGTAGTTTCCAAACAAAATTTGTAACGATCGTTATTACACTATTTGTTTACAATAATTAAAGCAACAAATTATTATATGCGTGTTTGATTTTTCAAAATAAAAACATTTCTGATATTTTATGAGTACCAGGGTTTGTTTAAAAATTTTACAAGCAGTGTTATCCGAATGCTAGTTACGCTCGTTGCAAAGAGACACTACATCGTTTATTCGATCGTTACATATGGACACCAGGAAGTAGTTTCTAAACAAAATTTGTAACGATCGTTATTACACTATTTGTTTACAATAATTAAAGCAACAAATTATTATATGCGTGTTGATTTTTCAAAATAAAAACATTTCTGATATTTTATGAGAACCAGGGTTTGTTTAAAAATTTTACAAGCAGTGTTATCCGAATGCTAGTTACGCTCGTTGCAAAGAGACACTACATCGTTTATTCGATCGTTACATATGGACATCAGGAAGTAGTTTCTAAACAAAATTTGTAACGATCATTATTATACTATTTGTTTTCAATAATTAAAAACAACAACTTATTATATTTGTGTTTGATTTTTCAAAATAAAAACATTTCTAATATTTTATGAGTACCAGGGTTTGTTTAAAAAATTTACAAGCATTGTTATCCGAATGCTAGTTGCGCTCGTTGCAAAGAGACACTACATCGTTTATTCGATCGTTACTCAACCTACAGATCGCCGAGATTACTTTAACAAAGTTTTGCAATTTCTACAGTCAACAGAAACTTTCAATGACATGCAGGCGAAATGCATTGAGATCAATGAGCCAGGAATTCCAAAATCATAAGTTATCAATTAACAAAATCATTAATATAGTAAATAATCATCTCATAGCAGACAAGCAAGCATTAGGATTCTTGCCACATGATCGACTCCGAGAGGAATATAGGTCATGGTTGCCAGTGCGAGTTATTGGAGATGGAAACTGTCTACCCAGATCAGCAAGTATTGCCTGTTTTGGTGAGGAAACAGCCCACGAAGAGCTAAGGGCACGTATTGTTATTGAAATGTGCCTACACAAAGACGATTATACGTCCAATGAATTTCTTAACAGAGGCATGGAATTTCCCAAGAAAGAGGCTGAAAATCTTGTAAAAACTTACACAATGTTTTCAGAGAAGTGTATTGTTGGAGACAAGATAACACATGCGGTTACCGATAGAATATTTGAAGCAGAAGCCATGGACGTTGTAAATGGTGGAGTGTTTATGGGAATATGGCAATTATTCGCCTTGTCATCTTGTGCAAATGCTACTATATATTCCATCTATCCAGAACGTGGAGATTTACTACCAAGATTGACACTTAACAGGAAAATATTGCCACGAGAAGTTGATACTCAAACTACACTGGATGATTTGTTAATCATGTGGAGCACAACAAGAAATGATATGCTGAACACAAATTGGGTGCCAAACCATTTTGTTCCACTGATTCCACCAATTCCGGTGGTCGCCCAAGAAATAGAATTTATACATGATGAGGAGGACAATTTTGCTCTTGATGACACTGAAATGATGACGTTATTGCAGACAGTTACAGAGTAAGTAACAAATATCAAATTGAAGATAATTGTCAATGAATTACATCCCATCGATTGCTGGTGATACATACACTGTTGTGGGAGATGAAAAGATCTGAAAATAACAATAATACTGCTTATCACAATTTCCTCACCTTGATACATGCACTAGACTCTATACTTGTTTCAGATCATATGAACAAGAGATTCTTCAGCATTAAGATACTACAATTTCAGTGAAGTAAAAAAAATCTTGAAATTAAAGTTGTTTAAATTTCATTTTTTATTGTATAAAGAAAATACAATGTAGATGTGTTCCCATTCTTAACAAGGAAGATGATAATACAAATATGTAAGAGAGTACATAATAATCATGCAAAAGAATTTGATTGATTTCTGAGAAAAAAGTGACCAGTGGTAAGAAAGAAATGTATTGCGATAGTCTTTTTGGTAAGATAAATGTCATCTGCTGACCAGGAAACCAATATTGATGTAGAGGTCTGTTCATCATATGTCAAGCTAGAACCTTCAGTCGATGAGAATACAATATCTCCAGAAGGGTGCAATGTAGAGGAAGCAGAAAACAATGACACCTATTATGTAGAGATAAGTCAATCAGATGACGTACAAGACCCTGTCATGTCAAGAAGGAAAAATACAACATATACCGTAAACGAGATAAGCATCAAAGACGCAAATACGGTAGAGGTCTGTTCATCAAATGATTTGCATAATCCTAAAACATCTGTTCGAAAAACTACAACATTTGCTGAAAAGGAAACCATAGTAGAAGAAAACACCGATGAAACTACCGAGATAAGGCCATCAGATGACTTAAGTGACCCTCTTATGTCTGTAGGAACACATACAAAATGTAAAAGCCAGACTAGTCTTCAGGAAGGAAATATTGTAGGGATATGTGCTTCAGATGATTTGAATGATCCAACATCTGTTGGGGAAAATACATCTGCTGAAAAGGAAACCAGAGTTCGTGAAACCATTGATAAAACTACTGAGATAAGGTCATCAGATGACTTGAATGACCCTTTTATATCTATTGGGGAAACCTCAAAACCTGTCAAAAGCCAGACTAGCACCACGGGATCAAATATTGTAGAGGTCTGTCCATCAGATGAATTGCATGATCCTAATACATCTGCTGAAAAGGAAACCAGAGTTAAGGTAGCCACTAATGCAATTACCGAAATAATGCCAGCAGATGACTTATCTGACCTTTCTATGTCTGCAGAAAAAAATACAAAATCTAAATCTATTGAAAACCAGACTAGTCCTAAGGAAGACAATATTGTAGGAATCTATTCATCAGATGATTTGAATGATCCTAAGACATCTGTTGGGAAAAATACAACAACTGCTGAAAAGGAAACCAGAGTTCGTGAAATCATTGATAAAACTACTGAGATAAGGTCATCAGATGACTTGAATGACCCTTTTATGTCTATTGGGGAAACCTCAAACCCTGTCAAAAGCGATACTGGCTCCACGGGATCAAATAACGTAGAGGTCTGTCCATCAGATGAATTGCATGATCCTGGAACATCTACTGGAGAAAAGGAAGCCAGAGTTGAGGAAGCCACTGAACAAGAACATCACAACTGGTAAGAATATAATCTGATTCTAAATAATTTTCATGTTGTTCCATACAGTAGTGCAATATATGAACCTTTTCATGAAAACTAATTTTCCCTAATTTAGCATGATTTATAGGATTTATGATATCATCAGATAAAACACCTAAAATGTTAAATTTTCATTCATGTTCATTTTTTTTTTCGATGTCATATATACATCATCATTATATTTTATCGTTTCATCACAGCCATCAGATCACAGGCACCTTCATTTTAATAGCTCATGGTGCAAATTCTTACCCAGCTGTTGTAAGTTAGAAGGATGCAAAAATGAAAGTGCAAGTGTAGTTTTAACAAAAGTAGAGAGCAGCTAATTCCGCATGATTTGACATTCACATTGTTATATTCTCTTGTATAGCATGCATTTGTCCTGTAATGAGAAACCATAATCATAATCTACCGAGCATGATTGCATGCCTGCTGAAAAAAAGCATTTATTGGAAATTGTATTAATCTCCAACTAAAAAAGCCAACATTTTCCTAGTCATGCGCTAAATGTGTATAATTGTTATTTATGATTTCAAAAAAAAAAGAGTTGAATACAAACCAACTGACTTTTGAAGGTACTTCTTGATATATCTTTCAAACATTTCAAATATGATAATTTTATTGATATTTTTGCAATGGTTAGTCCCTCTCGAAGAAAAAAAAATCAAGTACAAGACAGTTGTGTGGAATCACATGCGAGCATAAACATATTCTATAGATAAATTTTGTTTATTTGTAGGTTACAGACTGGCCTTGGGTTCGTTATTTTCATAAGTAAGTAAGTAAGTAAGTAAGTAAATTCTTTATTTATCGAGGGTTACTCAATTAGACTTAATCTAATTTTCATTGAGGCCCTCCAAACATCCATTAACAAAATCATACACATTCATACAATACACATTCACATAATAATAATCAACAAATTATAAACAGTATATAATAAACGTATATAATTAAGATATAGTACATTTTCCTTAAACTCCATTAAGGAAATATTTAAAACAATGTTCCTTAAATATGTTAATATTTCGAGAATTTTTTATGCAATATGGCAAATCATTCCAAATTTTAACTGCTGAATACTGAAAGGATTTTTTATAAAAATTTGTATTTGGTCTTTGTAAGAACAAATCACCATTTACTGAAGATCGCAGATTATAATTGTGAACTTCACTAACAGTTTGTAAAAATAGATACTCTGGAACAAGACCATTTACTACTTTATACATTAGCACAGATTTTTGATATTTAACTCTTTCTACAAAAGGTAACCAGTTCAGAGAAGAGAACATAAAATTTGAAGGAACTGTATTATCACATTCTAATATAATTCTTGCAGCTCTTTTTTGAAGCTTAGTAATTCTGTCTGAATCTTTTTTAAGTACATCACCCCAAACAGAACTGCAGTAGTCCATATATGGTAATATATATGAGTTATAGAACAGCTGTCTAACATAAATTGGTAAAAAATGTTTTAATTTATTTAAAAGTGCAATTTTGGATGATATAATTTTACATACTCTGTTTACCTGATCTTCCCATTCTAAGTTTTCATCAATATCAATGCCAAGAAGTTTATGACATTTGACGTTTTCAATTTCGGTTTCATCAATTTTGATGGAAAGCTCAGGTAATTTAATAAGTTTTCTTTTGGAGCCAATGGTCATACATTTAGTTTTGTTAGCATTTATTACCATGCTGTTATTATCACACCAAGACGCGATAGTATTCACATCATTTTGCAGCTCGGTATTTATACTTTGAAAATTTTTGTCATGATGATGCAGAGTCGAATCATCAGCATATAAATCAATACCAGATTTTTTTATATGAAAAGACAAATCATTTATGTATATTATAAAAAGAAGGGGTCCTATAATAGACCCTTGAGGAACACCATATTTAACAGTATGTTTATCAGATTTTATATTTCCATGGTGAACTTCCTGTTTCCTATCAGATAAATAAGATTGAATCCAATTTTTTGTCATGTCTCCAACCTGATAATATTGCAATTTTTGCAAAAGAATAGAATGATTTACCAGGTCAAAGGCTTTACTAAAATCAATAAAAACTGCACCTACAACTTCACCGTGATCTAAATATTTTAGCCACTCATCAACTAATTTTGTAAGAGCGGTTTGACTCGAATGGCATTGTCTAAAACCTGATTGTGAAGTATGTAACAAATTATTCTCATTTAAATATTCATACAATTGAGAGCAAACATGTCTCTCAAATAGTTTTGATATAGTACAGAGAACTGATATTGGTCTATAATTTGACGGGATATCTTCCGGTCCTCCCTTGTGTATAGGAGTTACCCTTGCATGCTTTAACTTTTCTGGAAACTGACCACTGGTCAAACTTTTGTTAATTAAAAATGTTAAAGATGGTGCTATAATTTCTGCACCAAGTTTTAATATTCTGGGCCCAATTTTATCAAGACCTGAAGATTTACTAGGATTTAACTTTTTTAATTGTGAATAAACATCCGCTACCGTAATAAGATTTAGTTGAAAATCGGAATTTTTCGGTAGTTTTTTAGAAATAAAATTTTGAAGCAATGTAAAATTCATATCTGATGTTTTATGCCCGATAAGTTTATCGGCGATCGTAGAAAAATGATCGTTTAAGGAGTTAACAATATCCTGTGGATCGAAAAAAGTATTGTTTTCATAATCTAGCTTACATGGAAAAGTATTATCTAATTTGGGGTTAACTTCCCTAATATGTGTCCATAACTCTTTAGAATTTTTACTATTTGATATAGCGTTTTGGTAGTACTTCTCTTTTGCTATTTTTACTAAAGAAGTTACCTTGTTACGCCATATCCTATAATTTTCCCAATCTTTATGGGAATGAAACATATCTCTCTTATGAATCGCATCATTTATTTCTTCATTAAACCAATCGGCTTGCTTGTATGATTTGACTCTTTTGATTTTAATAGGTGCATGTTTATCAAGAACTTGTAAAAATAATGTATACCATAAATCCAGTGCAATATTTACATCATCTTGCATTTCAATTTCATGAAATGGCAATGTGAGCAAATCGGCCTGAAATTCAACATCATTAAACTTTTTAAAACACCTGTATTCAATTACAGTGTGCTTATCTTTTTTAAATTTGTTGTTGACTTTACGGTTAAGACATATGGGATAATGATCACTTATAGCATACTTTGACACATGACCATGTACAATTTCAGGGTTTGTTGTATAAATATGATCTATAAGTGTTTCTGAGTGTTCACAAATTCGTGTTGGAGTTGTAATTAGTTGCGTTAAATTAAACAATTCCATAAGAGTTAGCCATTTTTTGTTCTGGCTTTTTAGTAAATCAATGTTAAAATCCCCCAAAAGTAGTCCCAAAAAGACATGTGAATGGTATGTCAAAAATGAGGAGTCTCATATCGTTGAACATGAAGATGTTATAAGGACATTGGAAGCACCAGAAGTCCTAACCAAAGGATGGCGCCGAGTTTATTACAAATTCAATGGTAAATTTCACAATCAATTAGTAAATCAAAAATGTTTCAGAGAAAAAGATGCATGTAAACTTCAAAAAGGCAAATCGATGTAATATCAAGTAAACTAATTGGGAAATTTGATGATAGGAAGATATTCAGGAAGAAACACGTGCTCAAGTAATACGAAATATTATTATAAATAACTTCATTTTATTCTAAATTTTGTTTGATTGAATTATGATAAGTAGATATAATTCATTTAAAATCAAGAATATTATCTTATATCTTTACAGATCTGAACTAAATCAGGATGACGGAATGGATGGAGTAGTCAGGACGCACTTGAAATTAAATCATATGGAACTACCAAAGGAACAACAACTTTCAAACTTTTTCTCTACTTAAACGTCTTAAAATGTTTCTGCTCCATCTATGATTTTTTCTGGAAAATACTTTCAGTGATTTGTCTGGAAATAGCATTAACTAATATGATTGTTATCTGTTGATAAATGAAGTCTTTACATGTTCCGTCTTTTTAGTAGAGTGAAGTGTATTTGTTACTTTTTGAATTATTTCCAGCAATAACATAAAGGAAACTTGGTAACGATTGTTACATGGTGTCCAGACAATATGAACGAACACCATGTTATATGAGCAGTACATTATCCTTATTTTATTCTGTCTTAAAAAAAACAATATCTGATCAATTTCCAGACTAATGAAAGCTTTGATTTATGATTAGATATATGTTAAAGTGCAAATGTTTAAAGGACACGTCATGTAACCTTCGTTACTGGTGTCTTCTGTAACAAGCGTTACACTTTTTCAGAATAAAGCTTTAATCTTATTTGATTTTTTGATTTCTAGCTTCTTATTACTTGACTTAATGGTGAGTGGGAAAATGCTATTAAAATAATTCAAAGAATGGGTAATATATACTATATAGATGTAATACGGAAAACATTTGATAAGAGGAAAATGTAATCCCGCATGTCATATTTCCAAAATCATAAATAATACTAGACATTGAACCCGCGCGAGCGCGGGAAAATAAGTATTTTTTTGTTTTTTTTGTTTTTGTTTTTGTTTTTTTTTTTGTGGTGGCCATATTGACTATAAAAAGTTGTTGCGGCCATGTCATTGATGGAACAGGAACTCAATATGGATGTTGTTGCAGGCTTCCCATAAACTTTCCTGTAAGGTAGGTGGTTTCAACTGATAGTTTGATGTCTATATATGATGTAGTATTCCAGAAATGAATGTGAATGCAAACTTTAACCAAGTCAATGAAGCGTGAAATGTAGGTCAACGTGACCCAATTGTCACATGGCTGTTCGTTACTACCGAAGATGGAAACACTGATGAAGTAGACTATATGCCACGTAGAATTACCAAAATGGACCTTAAGGTTCCATCAAAGTCAAAATCTATGACGAAAACACAACCACATAGATTGTCAATATTTTTATTGTTACAATTAATTCTGAACTGGAACTTGATGAAAAGCTTTCATTAAATACACATTTCATAATGCATTACCTTTTTCCTTCAGAATAAATATGAAAATGAAATTGTAGATGTAAACATTTCCTTAGTGACGGATGAATTTTTCAAAAGATGCCGTGAGTTCCGTAGAGCATATTTTTGGAAAATAATTGTTCCAATTGTTCCATTGTCATTATGAGCAGGGCAAGCGAGGCTTAATTTCAGAAATATATCCAATAATCAGACGATAAAAGCATTTTTAGTGTGTGGCTGCGTGCGATGTCCACGTTTATATTTATCAAAAATGTCCGAGATAAATTTCGTCATTAATGATAAAGATGACCATTTGTTAAACATATTTTTATCTAGGGCTTACAGGGAATTGTATGGTAGAGATATATTTAGACAGGTCACATTACAAATGATGTAAAAATAGATAATGGTTGGTGTTATCACTTTGTGCAAGGTAAACATCCGAGCAATCCAAAAAACACTAAGTTAGGAATTCCTTTGAACTTCATAATCTTCAAAGTTCATAACCTTTACAGTTAGGAGAAATTGCGTTATTGTTGAAAAACAATCCTGAATACATGAAGCGGAAACATCCCACTTGAAGGGGAATGTTTTTAATTTGTTTTATTCTTCTTCCGTAATTTCAAACAGAAATACATTTAAAATAAGTGCATACTTGTTTATTTAAATCAAATTGTTAAAATGATGCATTCGAGAACCTTCTAAGATATGTGTTGGGAGAATTCATATCGGAAAGTGCATACAAATTCCATTTGCACATAAACAAAACTGTAGTTTAAATTTATAAATGCAGATTGTCAAATCCGATAATAACCATTATAATCTGAACCATACATTGTTTATTTTGAACCACGCGTTTTGCCGCCTATTCGGCTAATTCGTAAATTTAGTATTATAGATGTTATTGTAAAGGTAATAATGTAATTTTTACATCAGAGGACCGTCAGGGCCTCGGGTGTATTGCCATCGCCTAAATTTTCCGCTTATTTGCATATATGCATATATTTAAATTAGTTTTGGAATGATAACCGACCTATAAAAATTATAGACCCGCGGACATTATATAGTGCAAAATAAAATTCCTTATCGCTTCTTTTAAATTCATGTTTTCAATGAATAGTCAGATTTTTTTTTTAAATCTAAATTAGTAATATGAAAATGTTTTGTCGTTAGAAATATTAGTATATTAATCAAACAATCTTTAATATCAATGACGTACCGAAAAATTGTTGTTGCGGATGAATATATATATATATATATATATATATATATATATATATATATATATTTGAAATCTCTATTGATAGTTATACGTAAAAACGCTAAGACAGCTTGAAGCTTTCGGCCGCGCTACTGGCCTTCATCAGCATGTTTATTGGACATGACGTTACAATGTAATATATTGTACATTGTAACGTCATGTCCAATAAACATGCTGATGAAGGCCAGTAGCGGGGCCGAAAGCTTCAAGCTGTCTTAGCGTTTTTACGTATATATATATATATATATTTTTTTGAACTAAAACTGTATGCTATGAACTACTGTTTGGATATATATATGTAGACAAGATTGTCAATGCATGAATAATGCTGTTCTCATTCCCAATGCATCTATACTAGTCATTACAATGTTAATGCCCTTTTTGCTAAGCCTATGGGGGCAGTCAATGTTACCGTTGTCTGTCTGTATGTAAATCTCTGTTCATCATGAAAGTGAATTCTGTTTTATATTAATATGGCTCAACTGAATGTTATTAAATATATAAACAATGTTTATTATCACCAAAAAAAAAAAAAACATAAATTTAAAATTTGGATTGTGTCCCTCTTATCATTATAGTTATATTTCCATTTATATGTGGAAATATTTTTACTATCTTAATAATATTCGAACTCTTATTTGCCGCAGACAAATGTTAAACAAAACACTATTTATTTTAAAGTGCTCATTCCCACAAAAAAATAATCAAACGCAAAATTGAATGGTGATTCTTTCACTATTCTAGAGACGTGTCCCATAGTAACTAATATGCAAGCAAGTACCACTGATACATTCACAAATTATTTACTGTTATATATAGTTTAGCCCCCGTGTGGGTCCCGGGGACACAATAGAATAGGCCCACAGCTCCTCGGCTTGGCGTAAGAGGCCCCTAAAGAGGCGACATGTTTGCCGTGTGTCGCAAACCCGTGTCGGTAGTAGGGAGTGTTCCTGGATGGCCGGAAAAACGGTTCCGATCACCATCTAGGGCACAATCTTTACCTAGACGGGAGGCCGGATGGACCCGATTCGGTCAATCGGCTGGTCACATCAATCTCCTTACAATAATTTATTTATGTTTTTACTTTTTCTAAAATGAGTTATCTAAATTCTAAATTGCTGATATATGGGATTGGTGTTGGCTTATGGGTCGCAAAATTCAGCAGGTTTAATTATTTACTTTTCAATTTGACATTGCATTTTGTTATTGTTGTTGTTTTTTATTTATTATTTCTGAATATTTAATTCCAAAGAATAGTATTAACCATTTCTTTATTCAAAATATTATTCACGATATTTTCCCCCTTCAATTATTTGTGTTACATACTTTGTTTGGACCTTTATTTTGACAAAATTTAATTATTTGTTCACCCGGTTCCAAAAATGGCTCGATGGTCCCGGTCCAGCCATTTAATGGTCATGTCTTGCCCTCTGTGTTTTCTCGTGCTTGTCTGAAGAGACCCAAAGGAACCCTTAATGAAACTGAGGTACAATGGGATGGGATGGGTGGTATGCATGTACCGATGTAGGTTGATGTTTGGGTTCTGGGGTCTTGGATGATAACACTGACGGAGGCACAGAGAAGGCGGTGGCTGATGGGGCAAGGCTTCCTCGGCTTAATGAGGCCACATGTTTGCCGTGTGTGGATACCCGTAAGGATAGAGGACGGGATCCTGGTGGTTGAAACACACCACTTTGGCCCTTACTTTATCTAAAACGGGCGGTCGGATGGGCCCGGTCCTGATCAATCGGCTGGTCACGCCAAGCCCTTGAACTTGACCTGTTTCCAAAATGTACAACACTAGTACCACTAATATAGGTTCGGTTCAAGAAGGCGGTGGCTCATGGGTCAATCGAGTAGATGAAACTTTAGGCGGTTGAATCGCCAGGTAACCCCTGGCACGAGGCATGCGCCTGTTGAAAAGTACTCTATTCGAGTATCCTGTCTTTGTAGCCCTAGTGTCTGTCACATATGCGGCAGGCATACATCGTTTTGGTGCTGCTCCGAGGTGGGCGGGGAGCAAGGGCAGCGAAACATATACATTAACCATGGTACTTCAAAACGAAAACCCAAAACCAACCAGTACAATAAATAAAAGAAAATTACAACAAGATTCAAGTGATGACGAAGACATTCCAAATAAAATTTTAAACACAAATTCAGATATTTTCCCTAAATTCATTGTCTTGAGCAGTACGAACAAAGAAATGCCTTTAACTAAATTGTCCCCCTTCATTATACAGAAAAAAATCCAATCAGTCGCCGGTACCGTAAAAAAAGTAACAAAAATGAAAAGTGGATGTCTGCTCGTTGAATGCACGAGACAGCAGCAGTCCAAAAATCTTTTGTCTATGACGACAATTATGGACCTTGATGTCTCTGCGACTCCACACAGAACTCTCAACTATTGTCAAGGTATTATCAGAGATCGAGACCGTGATCTAATTGAAATGTCAGAGGAAGAAATTTGCGACGAACTGAAATCTCAACACGTATCAAAAGTTAAGCGCTTCACTAAAAGATCTGAAAACACAATGATTAAACTGAATACATATCTTTTACAATTTGAACTTCCGAAAACCCCAGATCATATATACATAGGACCTTACAGAATACGAGTTGACCCTTTCGTTCCTAACCCGACCCGTTGTTTCAAATGCCAAAAGTTTGGACACGGGAAGAGTTCTTGTAGGGGAACAGAAAGGTGTGTCAAGTGTTCTGTTGAGGGACATTCCAGTTTTGAATGTGAAGGGGAAACAAAATGTACAAACTGTGGTGGTAATCACATGGCCAATTCCAGAACTTGTGACGTTTACAAAAAGGAGCTTGAAATCCAAAAAATCAAAGTTGATAAAAATCTGAGTTATCAAGAAGCTCGCAAAATGTTCTCCATCTCTGATAATACAACTCCAAATACTTCCTACGCTGACAAAGTTAAAGGTCCTACAACATCCAGAACACAAAGTGTTCAAACAGTATTTACATGGCCGCACGGCAATGAACTTCCAATCCTTATGTCTACCTTAACTTCATCCAAATCAAGTTCTAAAACTACATTGCAATCCACCAGCTCTTCGCAAACAGAAGCTTCATCTCTTACATTCAACCATTCTGAGATGGCTGACATACACCTCAACTCGCACGTTGAGAAAAAGATGCGCGAAGAGCTCGGGAGAAAACTCGAAACAACCTCTAACAAATCTGCGAATGCTGCTTCAAATGCAAAAACTCAATCCTCAACACAACAGCCTTCAACTTCCTCTAATAAACAGTCGTCGTCTCAGAAGTCTGCCAATAAACAGTCTTCACCTAAAAAGTCAAACAAACAGTCTTCGTCATCACAACAACAAAGTAAACGTTCGTCTTCAGCTGAAAAATTCAAGCAGAACACTGGCCGCTTAAAAAAAGCTGGAAAACACTTAGTAAAGTTTCAGACGCTGTCATCAGAATATTGTGATGATGACAGCCAAATGGAAGTAACCCCAGATGATTATTCTGAATCAGTCTGGGGTGACCCCATTTCAGATGTCTCTGTGCGGAGGAATAGGAGCTCTTCCCCACAGGCGGGGCATAGTTCCAAATTTTCTCCTATTCGTCCGCCCAGAAAATGAGTAACATAATTCAATGGAATTGTCGGGGTTTAAAAACTAACCTTATTGAGCTATCGTTGCTAGTACAGGCATTCCTTCCTGTTGCCTTTTGTCTTCAGGAAACTCACTTAAAAGAAAACGATTCTATAAATGTTAAAAACTATAGTCTATACAGTACTTATGTTGGAAAGGACGAAAGAGCCGCAGGCGGCTCTTCGATCCTTGTTAGAAATAACATCATACACAGTCAAGTTAATCTAACAACAAATCTGCAAGCCGTCGCTGTCCGAGCTTCTCTTGGAAAAACTGTTACCATATGTTCAATATATATTCCTCCAAATTCTGCCTTCGATTCTCAAGAACTCAGATCTTTAATCAGTCAGTTGCCAACTCCTTTTCTCCTGCTCGGAGATTTTAATGCTCACAACCCCATTTGGGGTAGCCATTTGCAAAATGATAAAGGCAAGAAAATTGAAGATTTACTAAATCAGGAAGGATTGTGTGTATTCAACGAATGCTCTGATACTTACCTTCATCCGGGGAATGGTTGTTACTCGGCTATTGATTTAACAATCTGTGACCCTTCGTTATTGCTGGACTACTCATGGCGCGTCCATGATGATTTATGTGGAAGTGACCACTTTCCAATTATACTTGAAGATATGTTTCCTACTTCATCCGAGAGAGTTGCTCGCTGGAAATTTGACAAAGCCAACTGGCCTTTGTTCGAGCAACTCTGTCGAGATGAACTTAAAACAGGTGATTTCGATAATGTTAGTGATCCAGTCCTTAAATTCAACGAAAGGTTGGTATCGATAGCCGAGAGAACCATTCCTAAAACCTCGACAAGTCCAAAACAACCCAGCAAACCGTGGTTTGATGATGATTGTGAGGAAGTGAAGAAAAACAGGAAGAAGGCCGAACGACGATTCAATCTACATCCAACCCAGGATAATTTAAGTAATTTCCGAATATTCCGTGCGAAAGCACGCCGAACATTTAAACAAAAGAGACGAAAGTGTTGGCAAAATTTTGTCTCAAAAATAAATTCTCATACTCCTATGAACAAAGTTTGGAATTTTATACAAAAAATTAATGGAAAAAACAAGAAAACCAATCTTCACCATCTGAAAGATGGTCAGACTCTTTTAACGTCAGAAAATGATATCTCCCAAAAACTTGGAGAAACCTTTTCAAAAAATTCTTCTTCTACAAATTACTCTCAGGAATTTCAACGTATTAAAAACCGAACCGAAAAAACCAAACTTAACTTTAGATCGAACAATTCAGAAGACTACAACCGCCCTTTCTCTATGGATGAACTAAACAATTCTTTGGCAAAAGCTCATGATACAGCTTGTGGCCCTGATGACATACATTATAAACTTCTTAAACATCTTCCTAATACATCATTACAGACACTTTTGGTGATACTTAATAACATTTGGGAAACTGGTGACTTGCCCTCTTTATGGAAGCTGGCCACAGTTGTCCCTATTCCAAAACCTGGGAAGGATCATTTTGAATCGTCGAATTATCGGCCAATTGCCCTCACAAGTTGCGTATGCAAGACTATGGAGCGGATGATCAACGACCGCCTTGTTTGGTTCCTTGAGACGAATGGTCTCCTGTCCAATATACAGTGTGGGTTCCGGCAGGGCAGAAGCACGTTAGATCATCTTGTTCGCTTTGAGTCTTTCATACGCAACGGGTTTGCTAAAGGTGAACACGTGGTGTCGGTCTTTTTCGACCTAGAAAAAGCATACGACACCACTTGGAAATATGGAATTTTAAAAGACTTGAATGATATGGGGTTGAAAGGTAGATTGCCCTCATTTATTGATAACTTCTTGTCAGACAGACAGTTTAGAGTCAAGGTTAATACAACAATGTCTGACCCTTTTGAACAAGAGATGGGTGTCCCTCAGGGGAGTATCCTCTCTGTTACTCTATTCAGTATTAAAATAAATAGTTTGGCTAAAACATTACAAACGAATGTTGAGGGCTCGCTTTATGTTGATGATTTTCTTATATGCTATAGAGGTAAAAATATGAACAACATAGAAAGACAACTACAATTATCTTTGAATAAAATTGAAAAATGGGCTATGGAAAATGGTTTTAAATTTTCCAACTCTAAAACAGTATGTATGCATTTTTGCAATAAACGAAAACTGTATTTGGACCCCGAACTAAAAATTTATAATTCTCCGATTAAAGTCGTCAAAGAAACAAAATTTCTAGGTATTCTGTTTGACAATAAACTTACCTTTCTACCCCATATCAAAATGCTTAAAGCTAAATGCTTGAAAGCATTGGATATTTTAAAAGTTGTTTCCAGCACTGACTGGGGAGCTGATAAAAACATATTGTTAAATTTATATCGATCACTTGTACGATCAAAACTTGATTATGGATCAATTATATATGGATCTGCTCGCAAATCCTACATACAAATTTTAGATACTGTTCACCACCAAGGCCTACGTTTGGCCTTGGGGGCGTTCAGAACGTCTCCTGTGGAGAGTTTATATGTAGAGGCGAACGAACCGTCTCTTTATAATCGTCGGATAAAACTTGGTTTACAATACTTAACCAAGCTAAAAGCATATCCTTCAAATCCTGCCTACGACTGTGTTTTCAAACCTCTCTATGAGGACATATTTGAACAACATGAAAATAAAATTCCTCCATTTGGTATTCGGATGAAACCACATATTTCTGGTTCTAACTTAAACCTTGATGAAATAGCCCCTATCAATATACCTCAATCGCCACCTTGGCTTGTACCCAAACCTAAATTTATTTTTGACCTCAAAAAACATAAAAAGTGTGAAACAAACCCAATTATAATTCAGCAACATTTTGCTGAAATAAAATCAAAATTTGCATTTCATGACTCAATTTATACTGATGGATCCAAGGACGGGGACAAAGTGGCTGCCGCAGCAGTCCATGGGCAGCAGGCACCAACTCTCCGTCTTCCATCTTCCAGTTCAATATTTACAGCAGAAGCTAGAGCTATCATTCTTGCTTTGAAATTTGTCAAAACGTCTGATAAACTGAAATTCCTTATATGCTCAGATTCTCTTTCATGTTTATTGGCTATAGAAGGTCAGAAATATAAAAACCCTTTAATTGCCCATATTATTGAATTCTATAAAAGACTTGTACAAATGGGCAAAGAAATAGTTTTTATCTGGATACCAAGTCATATTGGTATCCGAGGAAACACAGTCGTAGATAGTATAGCGAAGGATGCTTTAGATGACCCAATTACTAATATGTCAGTGCCTTATACGGATTTTAAACTTGTGATTTATAAATATGTTTTACGTCTGTGGCAGTCCCAGTGGGATCTGCTGACAGAAAATAAATTACATGCTATTGAGCCAACTGTTGGCAAAAATGTTTTTTCGTTCGGCAGAAGCCGAAGAGAACAAGTGATTTTAACTAGATGTCGCATTGGCCACACCAGGACGACTCATTCTTTTATTTTAGAGAATGAGCCACCTCCTGAGTGTATTCCGTGCCAATGTCGACACACTGTGAAACACCTTTTAATAGACTGTGTGGATAAATCCGACATAATTTGTCGGTACTACACAGTCAATAATATGAAAGATTTATTTACAGTGGTCGCTGGCGACCGTCTTTTACAATATTTGAAAGACGTAGGACTGTACTCCAGAATATAGACTATTTTACTATGTTCTTGAGTATAGTCATTGGTCATCATCTTAAACTTTGTTATTGTTAATTGACGTGTTTTTATATAAGATGATATCTTTTACTGAATATTTTATGTATATTGACTTTGATGAATAGCGTATCTGTGATATTATTAGTGTATCTGTGATATTATTTCTAAATGGAAGTTCGACTGTGATATCAGTTTTACTGTTTATTCTGCCCTCAATATTTTATTTGTAAATATTCTATTGATTTTAGGTATTGTTTGACATTTTAATCAGTTCGAGTCTAATTAGTTCTCGCCGTGATATTGGCTGCAATATCGCCAGCACGGCGTTAAACAACAACCAATCAATCAATCAATATATAGTTTAGAGTTATGTACAACTAAATGTATACATGTATATGCTATGCAATGTGATGAACTTTTTGAAGTTTGATAAATGATTAATTTTTATGAATAATGTATATATGTTAGTCCAATGTATATATTTATAGTTTTTTGCATTTTTTACTATTAATAATAGGTATAGATAGTCTATTGAACTGTATTAAATGGAAATAGCATGAATTCAATGGATAATACAATAATAAATCCAAATGTTTATATATACCAGTTATGACATTTTTTAAAGTTATCTAATGGTCAATCCAAAGTTTGATTGTAACACATGTGATCCTTTTAATCCATTTTAGAATATTAAGAAACTATACAAATGTTAGCTCAGCATACAGATAAATGATTTGAAAACATAACAGATATGCTAAATAAATAATAAAATGCTCAATTCTGTTCATATAATATAGTCCTACATTTGAAAGTCATTATAACTGTATGCTTAGCATATATATAACTGGATTAAATCAAATATATGGGATCATGTAAAATGTTTCTCGTTAAATGTAATATAACAAAATGTATTTTGGTATATGTGAATATTTTAAGGAATATCAAATAGAAATTTACTACATGTTATAGGAAAACAGAGGTTCACGAAGGGTTAGAATGGCCCTAAATTGGTCAAGCGATTACAAATTTCAAATAGAAATACTTGTGATAATTCTATTAAGACTAAAATATACTATTTTGGCACCTACTATTAAATATCTTGAAGCTATGACCCCATAATTATACATTATTTGTATTTTTGGTCAATTTTGTCTGAAATTTATATGTTTTGGCATAATTAACCATGGCTGCCATACAATTCCGAAAAGTTTTTATTTTGATGAATTCTTTATCAAATTTTGAGCTTTTGGTTACAGAACATTTTGGATTGTAGATGGTGGCCAAATTTTCCTAAAGCTTTCATGTCTGAAAATTGCACCAAATCATTATATTTGGACAAAATGGGCCTAATTTGGAGAATGTAATGTACGATTATGAAAGAACTGATTTATTGAGCGTTAATACATTTGAAATCGACCAATTTACGAACCAAATTGTGAACTATTTGGAGTTTAATTGTAAGATTTATATTTTAGACCGTTTTGGGCTATAAATGAACTGTGTCCTTTGAATAAGCGATATCACAATAACCATAATACTAAGTACCTGTTAGAAAATAGCACTTTTACAGTACATTGTTAAAAATGAATACATTCCAACAATGACCAATATTAATGATGTAATATGAGATTATATATATACTGTTTTATATTGTTACATATATAAATGAAAATTGAAACCAAACTGTTGTCATTATTAAAAAAAAGAAACGAAAAGGGAGGTATGATTGGTAATCAGACACAGAAACAAAATGATGGAAAAGAAATAAAGCTAACCATACAACATCTTTACAATCAGAAAAAAACTATACTAAAATCTGTTAGAAATAGCCATGAAATGACAAATATTAAATAATATAAATCAGAAAACTAATGGCCACATCAATGTACAAACAGAAAATCAAAAGATATACACCAAAGAATTACAAGCCCTGTTTTACAGGCCTCTAAGGACCGACGCATTCATATTGTAGTTGTGATCTATATGTATGGTGCAAAATCATCTCATTGCTACTACCCATCCAGAGCACTTGAGATCCCCCCAACTATTGGTGGGGTTAGGTTGCTCAGGCTTTAGTTTTCTATGTTGTTTCTAGTGTACTCTTATTTGTCTTTTTCAGTTTTAGACAAAATATTATCGATATATGAGTTTACTGTTCATGTGGTATCTTTCACCCAAATATTACAATTTATCTGTTTTAATATGATTGTTTTGACCTCTTTCTCATAATTCAGTGACTAGTCAAAAAAAAATTTGCTATGTTGATTCTCTGTCATAAGTAATAAGCTAAAGATTTTTGCAAGTGTGCAACTATACGGTCTTAATGCCAATCTAGCAGTTCTCATTTGACTACGTCAACATTTCATTGATAATTCACAAAGATAAGTTTCTTACTATAAGACAGTATCTCAGATATGATAGCAAATTATATTATGTGTACTATATTGTAAGGTGAACATCTGTCTGGCAGGTACTATATAAACACCTGTCATTTATCAATAATCCAACATAACTTGAGGTCCTCTGATGTTCAGTACTTCAGTACTTTGATTTAAATGTGTAGTCAGAGTTATGAATAAGGTGTATTTTTTCTGAGTGAAAGCTTGGGCATGCTTCTCAAATTTAGAAAAAAACATTGTGTGTTGGACACAATGTAACAAGCGTTACTTTATAGAGTTGTCATGATAAAAGGCATAATATTGATAGAAACGGACCTTGAACTATCTTTTAGTAATTTTAACACGAAAGGCGAATGTTTAAACCATCATTTAACGTTTTTGATATTGCAATTCTCGTAAGTTTAAATTATATTTCGTTTGTCCAATAAATTGTCACCACCACTGTGGAAACACCCCCTTACATTCAGGCGATCCCGCGTGCATGTTCGGTATGTACGTTACCGGCACACTGATTACTGCACCTGATAGACCCCACTCATTGAATTGGTTAGGTTTTGTTACTAATACTAGTGCTTCTTATTGCTAATTCGGTATTACTGTCGTACTCCATGATATAACCTGGAAATTCCAGACAATTTTCTCACTTCCTCAAACTTTTTGAGTGGATTTTTTCTAGAAATTTTATGAGATCATTGTCTTAAATGGCACATTATTATTGTGGTATGTGTGCCGTAGGTAAATTGTTTTTGACGTTTGGTGTCAATCATAAAAGTACTGTAAACGACATCGGGGTTTACATTAAAATGAAGTAGGTTCGGCCTGTGCTTTCGCTCCAGGACAACTCAAGTTGTAACCCGTAAAATGGAAGACAAAGAACAATTTTAAATAGTAAAAGGTAAACTTTAACCGTAGAATGTATCGTCTTTAGAAAAATAAAAAAATATAAATTTTACTCTGCAAGAATTCTTTGGTTTTAAATATAGTGTTTTAAAAGTAATCGAATCTTTCGTGCGTCTTCCCTCTTTTGTCATAGTGTGGATTTTACGTCACTAGACTAGGCCTATTCGTAATTAAAATTAAGATACGTTAGCACCCATGTGAATCCCATGTTTTAGTTCGGGGTACGTGTTGCTCGTCGTCGTTTTAGTTTGTATATTGTCTCTGTCTTTACTTCGATACAGATTTTTCTTCACTTTTCCTTGTATAGATTATCATATTTTCTGAGTACATGTATAACGGGCTTCCCTTGATTAATATAGAACAGTAACAGGATTACAACCACCCTGATAAAGGAGCATTCCTTTAGCTCAGTTGGTAGAGCGGTGGACTACTGAATCAAAGGGTCCGGGTTGTTGCGGTAGGTAATTTTGGGAGACGAATCATGCTCTATTGTTACACATGTATCCTGTAATCAATTTAAGATATCTTGACATCGTTCAGTAAGAGTACATTTGTTTCACTATTCAATTGCAAAGTATTAGGCAACAACCATTTTCTTACCTGGGGGGGGCCTGGGATTTTACTTTTGTTTATAAATTTTTTTTTGCAGCTTTCAAAAAACGAAATATTTTTTTCACATTAGAAACAAAGTAAAAAATTTTTTCCAGCTTTATATGAAACTAATTAATTTTTTTTAACAAATAACGTGCAAAATTTTTCATTATTTTATTTCTTGTATAACATAAAGTGCATGGCTTTGTCTGTATGCTGGCATTGGATGTTGGGCTAGCTGTTTTTGTAGTCCACTTCCTGAACAGTTATATTCCCTCAAGCCATCGTACATGTACCACATTCCTTGAATTTTTATGCTGCAATTAAAATGACCTCCATTGCCGTATGTGACTGCAAGGAGTGAGTAACTGAAAAAGAAAAGAAAGATTATTGTTAATTGTTTAAACGTTTACAAATTAAATACCATACATGGAAAGCAAACATATATATTACATAAAAACAAATTGCATAGCTTCAAAAAGTATCCAGATGTATACAAGTAAATACCAAAACAAGCTGTTGCTGAAACAATTTCAGTCAGTATATAAAGATATTAAATATTTTATAAAGAGATGATAATTTACTCATATATACAGAACTACCCTCCACACAAGGAACTGGTAAAATTACAGAATAAAACTAAAAATTGACTCTACATATAACATTACGTATTATTTCCCAATAAATTAAGTGGAGATTAATAGTTTTTAAAAATATCGTCTTGTGTGATATTTTCTGTTTTTTTAAAAGTTTTTTCTACATTAGCATCTAAATATCTTAGTTTTCTAGTATTTTAGGATTACTTACTTTTCACCAGCCACTGTTATATCCGGAGGCATTTTTGTCCAAGGTGAATTGGAAATATCGAAAGGAATCATAACTGGTGGGCCATTTACGAATACCCTCTCTGTTGGATTTCGAATTCCAAGACATCTGAAAGCAAACAGATCATGTATCAAAATATATAAAAAAAAAAGAATATATATATTTTCTATTATTAAAATAATTCAGTATTTCTGTAGGAAAGAATAATTACAATACATATTGAAGATATTGAGATATCTAATGACAACTGAAAGAAAATTCATGTTTGATCATAGGAAAAAAATATATGATGACTTGGTGAATACTATGAATGAAATCACTGACACAAGAAATCACATACCAGAAATGAAACCAGCTATTTTTGCAAATTAAGGACACATTTAAATAGTTATATAGCAATTATAATTTTGATACTATGAAAGTAAAACATGGAATAAGTTATTTACTCAGAACTCTATTAAATTTGATCTAGCATTACAATAATCAAGATCATCTTATATATCTACTAGCATTGTAAATGTCATACTATATGGAACCTGTTCATTGTTGAAGGCTGTATGGCAACCTCCAGATGGTTGTGATTTTTGGATGCTGTTGTGTTGGGTTGCTGTCTCATTGATGTCTACACTATATCCCCTGATATTGTGTAGCAATGTAGTATTCCCAGTTGAATGCAAATAAAAGTTAGCGTCCAATATTCGTTGCTATTTTCATACAGTACAATATCGCTTGAAAATTACGTTATCATTAGGAAAATGTTGTGTTCTCAATTTTAAGTTTTGCCATACAATACAATGGTTCTTACTTTGTCAGTTTGTCTTTACAGTATCCATCGCAACGGACATCTTTTCTCTCTGCATTAGCAAACCATTTACTTATACCATCTTGAAATGATCTAGCAGCAATACTGAAAAAGATAAAACAAAAGGTATACTGAAAAATTGGCATACAAATAAAAACAACATTCTTTTGTATATAATTCCTAGACTTAATGTCATAAAACTATGAATACAGTTTTCTTGGTATATTCTGGACACTCTTCCACAATTCAACCTTTGCTGCAATAATTTATCATTAAAACAATAGGACGCTCATTCATGAAGGCTGTACGACGACCTCCTGATGTTTGTTTTTGGATCCATTGTGTTAGGGTTGTTGTCTCATTGATACCTACCCCTAATATCTTCTATTATTCATAAAAAATATATAACCAAAACATGTGTATTATGAACTTGATAAAAAGTGGTATTAGGCGTATACTGCTTTGTATTCATTCCGGTATGGTGCAGATAAAAACAATAGAACGTAATGAAAACACAGGTTACAGGAATGTAAATTAGACAAACCTGAAGCAAACCATCTGAGATGTCAGTATTTTAACTGGGTGATCACAATTGTCCTCATTGTTACAGCTCATCTTATATGTAGTTCTGCAGTCCAATTTACTGAATGAGTAATCATCTTCTGCTCCCCATAAATTCCATATGTCTTGCTGTCTTGTTTGCGGAAATTGTTCTACCCATTTGAATTTCCCCTCTGCAAAGTTACGCTTAGAAAACAAAACATGAATATCATGAAGCAGACTTAAGACTGGATCTCTATTTCCTTTCATGTACTGTTTCACATCCTCCCTGTACGTTTGCAACACATGAAATGCAAATAACATGTTGTCTGCGGTGCATGTATTTGTCATCTCCGTGTTTGACCTCAAAATAATTCCATTCCATGGAAGTGCCTCAATAATCTTTTTCTTTGTCATTTTCAATTTTAAACAACCTGTGACAACTGAAAAAAGCTCTTCTGTGGACATTGAGAGCTTTTGGATTTTTTTAGAGTTCTTTTTCAATTTTTGTATGTATAGTTTCTCGGCTTCTCTGCGGACATTATTTGCAAGATCCTGGCCAGTATAGTTATCAATGAATTCGTCTAACTTAGCAGAAATTTTACCCCATGTATCATTTTTGTCTGTTACATTGACTGAATCCTTATTTCGCTGAATATCAACATCTGGATCGCCTACTGAATCTACGTAATGATGTAACTGTTCAATAGGACAGAACTGATCTGTGGTATCATTAATGAGATCATTGTACTGATCTGGCAAACTACTTGGTAATGTTCTAAAGTAGTGCCACGATCCATCTGTTTCTCTTGAACTGTAGTTCGGTACAGGAGGCTGAATCCTTTGAAGCTGTCCTGGAAAACGAAATGGCCTATCCACTTTAATTCCTTCAATGCCATTATTATACCTGATGTAATGCTTGTCAAATTCTTCAAGTAGATACCTGAAGTAAAACTGTCCAGCACATTCATTTAATTTTTTGTCTGATGTTGCTGAGCAACACTTTTTCATGTACTTTTCATCAAAGAAAAATGTTTGAAGGATTTGGTTTTTATCAGCAACTCTGGAGTGTATTGTGGTAAACATACAAGCTGTTCCATTATACCTATCTGAAATTTTTTCTGCACATTTAAATCCTACTTCTTGGTCCTCCTTCTCTTGTGCCTTTTTAAAATCATCAGGTGTCATTTGCAGAAGTTGGTCTTCTGTGTATAAGTCCATGATACTTCGTCGGTTAATGTCTATAAATCTACCATCTCCTACAGCATCATTCAGGGCACTCATCACTTGCTCTACTTTATGTGTTTTTGAATCCCGTGGCGCATAGTGAAACCTTGCTTGCATATCCAAGTCATTTAAAATAAATGACTCTGTTAATCTTAATCGAACCATTTTTTCGCTTGTCCCAACTCCTGGTCCCGCATCCGTTGTTTGAATATCAATTGGCTTGTGTTGTGGTGTTAATGGGGATATTGCTTCCATTAAACTTGTACAAAGAGAACCAATATGATTATACAATACCTCACAGTCCTTTATATCACTGTTTTTTGACGAAATCTTCAATTCACAAGTTTCAAGTTGTAGTACCAGTGTTTGACACATGTTAATAATATCTCCCAGGTTGTACTCAGTCAGTAGTTCACAAACATACAGTATTCGTTTAATCAGAACAGAAAGTCGAAGTTTCTCCCGTTCTGTATGTTCACCACCTTCCAAACACCGAGTGAAGTCTTCCTTGATATTCATCATAAGAAACTGTGTTAAAGAATCTTTGAGAAAAACAAGATTTGAATGCACTTTACGGGGAAATTCAGAAGTTCCAGTTAATGATATTGGTACCTCATGGAGTTCAGCAAAATCTATCCGGTCTCGATAAGTATCATTTGCCCAGTTGGTAGCAGAACTACTGTATGAAATTTTTGGTTTGCATGTTACCGAGATAGTTACATCTGTTGTGGCAAATACATCTCTGCCGTTCCTTTCACATTCTTCCATGTCGAGTATCATCAGATTAACTCCTGGAGCAACATATCCTGCTTTCTCTGGAAAGTCGTACATTGGTAATTTGGGTTGATCATTCTTAATCAAAAGAGGTTTGTATTTGGGTCGCGAGAATCCTTCAGATGTACCACATCTAAGATACGCTTTATCATCAAAACATCGTCTGATGACATAGGGTTTGTATTTGCTCTTGTTGATGCTAGCAAAAAATTCACGCGTGTAGTTTTTTACATGAGCCCTGTTGTAGTGGATATTGATATGTGCTTCGGCATATTTTTTCTGCGGTTTTCTGTGTGAAAAAAGACCCTGTCCACGGTGCTGCTTACTATGAACTGATCTCTTATTCTTTGGTTTACCCCAGGAACGTACAGTTTCATAAGACTTAATCAAATTCTTTCCATTCTGTTTCAACCATTTGTTAGCAATATTTCGCATCTGTCTTCGATTTTTTTTCCTTTCCAGTAGTGGTGCACCAGTTCTATCTTTATGTGCTACAAGCTGTTCTTGTAATGCATCAAAGACTGCTTTTTCTGCACCTCTATCAATACTATAAGTTCCTTTTTCTTTCTTTGTATATCTGAATAATTTATTTTTCCACTTTTTCATTTCAGTTTTAACAATACGTCGGATGCTGCTTTTCTTATTCTGTTTCATTCTGTTAAGTTTTTCTTTTCTGTTGGCTATATTTTCTTCTAAGTCCTCTTTTTTTTCTAGATGTATACTTTCTTTTTTCAGTTGAAGAAAGTTTTCATCCTTCTGTATCATGTTCTCAATTTGCTTTATTGTATTTTCCCATCTGTTATTGACTGCATTCTCTACTTTATCTTGTTCATCTTGCATTTCATTCAGAAGTTCTAAAACTTTACTTTTGATAGATGTAGCAACATTTTCTCTTATGTCTAGGAACAAACGTAAAGAGGTTGATGAGTGTTCAAGTGAAAGCATAGCCACGATAATTGCTCTTTGGTGTCAGGTCTTGAGATTTAAGTATGTATGTTGGCGATGGGAATCTATGCATTTGTGGAAAGTTTTACCCAAATGTTTGTAAAAAAAATTATTAAACTACAAGTTACTGAACAGGCAAAATATTAATTTAATATTCATTGCATACATGTTAAATCATCCAATGCCACCATTTTTGTCCAATTTTTGTATATATATAACTCCACTGTGTATCACCGTACAACGGATATCGTTTGGCGTGTACCATGAATTGTAGCCGGTGTACTGATAATTGGAACAATTCACGTGAAGGAAAATAAATTTTCAGGTATGTCAAAGCTGTATGCTCTCAGACTGTGAAGTGTATTAATGTATATTACGTAGGATCTAGCTAATAGACTGAACTAAAATCTTACCAAACATCACAGTTCATCACTCGTTCCTCGCTTCAAACAACCAAATATCGGTACACAGGCTACAATTCACGGTACACCCAAGCGATATCCGTTGTACGATGATACACAGTGAACTCTCAGACTTGACAGGATATTGTATGATTTACATGTAGATTTATTAAATTACCAGATTTAAAATTGTAGACCCAAAAACAGTGGTAAACTGGTTATTACAGTATTAAGAATACTGTAAATTTGCAAATTATTGTGATGTTTTTATTACTGCAGAGAAATGTGATTGGATTGGAACCGCAATGTAATTTGAAATGGCATTTCATATTGGAAACTTTATCCCAGTTCCTGAAATGGAATAAGTTTATCTCCCATTTTGGACAGTCATTTGAGATTGCATGCATGAGGTTTTTGTTATTTCCCGAAGAAAAATTGTGTCGGCGCCAAATTTTAATTTTCGCTATTTTCAGAAGTCCCTGGGATTTATCTCTCATCGGTGTTGTTGCCAATGTTGGTAGATTTCGAGAGATTCTAAGATGGGTGACATGAAGTTAATTATCATGTCGTTAGTTAATTTTCTTGCATTTGTACTAGAGTGCATCAGGGCGATGAATGCATCATGCTTGTCGCAAATGTGGCAAGCATACATCGTGTTGATGCTGCTCCGAGGTGGGCGGGGAGCTAGGGTAACGAATCATATATATTTCACCATGGAATTTCAAAATAAAAAACAAAACCAATCTACAAACAAACGTAAATTAGATAATAGTGATGATGAGGAACATGCAGCTAAGTTGCCAAATACTTTTTCGGACAATTTTCCAAAATTTTTAGTAATTACATCAGTCAACACTCAAAAACCTGTCACCAAAATTTCTCCTTTTGTTATACAAAAAACACTACAAGGCTGTGCCGGCCAACTTAAAAAAGTCACAAAAATGAGAAACGGAAATCTGCTAGTTGAATGTCTCAGATCACAACAGGCCAAAAATTTACTCTCTCTTACAACAATTTCTGATGTCCACATCTCTGTTACACCTCATAGATCACTGAATTCATGCCAAGGTGTGATTAGAGACAGAGACCGTGATTTAGCTGATTTGACAGAAGAAGATATATGTGAAGAATTGAAATCTCAAAATGTTTCCAAAGTTAAAAGGTTTACAAAACGACATGAAGGTAATATTATTAAACTTAACACTTATCTCATCACTTTTGACCTTACCCGTGTGCCTGAACATATCTTCATAGGTCCCTACAGAATCAAAGTTGACACTTTCATACCTAACCCTACCCGTTGCTTCAAATGCCAGAAATTTGGGCACGGTAAGAGTTCATGTAGAGGTACTGAAAAGTGTGTCAAATGTTCTGTAGAGGGCCACTCCAATTTTGATTGTGACGGCCACGTTAAATGTGTAAATTGCGGACAAGATCATATGGCCAATTCCAGAAACTGCCAATTTTACAAAACAGAGCTTGATATTCAGAAAACTAAAGTAGAAAAGGGTATAAGCTATCAGGAAGCAAAAAAAATGGTCTCTGCCTCTAACAACTCTACTCCTACAACATCATACGCTGACAAAGTTAAATCATCTACAACCAATAGATCCTTTGCAACTCAAACTGATTTCACTTGGCCTGACGGAACAGAATTTCCGGTTTTCACCGTCAAACCCAACAAAGCAAGTGGAAAATCTTCTCATCCTAAACAGTCTTCATCCAATTCTTCACAAACGTCTGACACTTCTCTTTCTTCAAATGTCAATAATCAGCAAAAACCAACTCCAAAACAAAGGTCTTCTACATCCTCAAACAAAAAGTCACCTCAGAAACCGTCACCAACACAGAGAGCTGCACGTTCCTCATCACAAGATAAGTCAAAAAACAAAAACTGTTCAAATCGCCTCTCGAAGGCTGAAAAAACTAAAAAATTCAACAAGTTTCGAGACCTCTGCTCAGAGTTTGACGATGATATCGATGAAGACTCTGAGCAGATGGATACCACTGATATACAGTCAATCTGGGGGGATCCAATAGTACCATCTGTGGATTCCGCACGCCCAGTTACTGATTCCAGAGCTTCAAATGGACGACACAGAAGTTCTTCCCATGAACACCCAAAGAAGAACTATTCTCCCATCCGTCCTCCAACAAAATAAACAACATAATACAATGGAATCGGGGTTTAAAAATTAACTTAATAGAGCTATCGTTACTTGTACAAGCTTTCCTTCCTGTTGCCTTTTGTCTTCAGGAAACACATTTAAAAGAAAACGATAATGTAAACATTAAAAATTACTCGATTTACAGCACTCACGTTAAAAAGGATGAAAGAGCCGCTGGCGGCTCATCAATCCTGGTTAAAAATGGTATTATACATAGTCAAGTAAAACTTAATACCGAATTACAAGCAGTTGCTGTCAAACTCTCTCTTCAAAAAACTATAACATTGTGTTCTGTCTATCTTCCCCCTAATATGTCCTTGGAAATAAATCAACTTAAATCTTTAACAGATCAGTTGCAAGCCCCTTTTCTCCTTATGGGCGATTTTAACGCCCACAATCCAATATGGGGCAGTAACTCCCAAAATGATAAAGGGAAAAAAGTTGAAGACTTCTTAAACAAGGAAGGCTTGTGCATTTTTAACGATGGCTCAGATACATATCTCCATCCGGGAAATGGTTCTTACTCGGCTATCGATCTAACTATTTGTGACCCTTCGTTATTACTGGATTACTCGTGGCGGGTCCACGATGATTTGTGTGGAAGTGATCACTTTCCAATTATTTTGGAAAATCTTTTTCCCTCTTCCTCTGAGAGAGTTGCTCGCTGGAAATTTGACAAGGCCAATTGGCCTTTGTTCGAGCAACTCTGTCGAGATGAACTTAAGAAAGAGACTTTTAATAATGTTATTAATCCAGTCCTTAAATTTAATGAAACGTTAGTATCGATAGCTGAGAGGTCCATTCCTAAAACCTCGACAAATCCAAAACAACCAAGCAAACCCTGGTTCGATGACGACTGTGAGGAAGCTAAGAAACACAGGAAAAAGGCCGAACGACGGTTCAACATGAATCCAACCTCTGACAATCTCAGTAATGTTCGTATATTCCGTGCTAAAGCACGTCGTACATTTAAACAAAAGAGACGCAAGTCTTGGCAAAACTTCGTCTCTAAAATAAACTCTCATACACCTATGAATAAAGTCTGGAATTTTATCCAAAAACTTAATGGTAAAAACAGAAAGACCAATCTTCACCATTTAAAAGATGGCCAAACTCTTTTGACTTCAGAAAATGACATCTCGAATAAACTCGGTGAAACATTCTCAAAACATTCTTCTTCTCTGAATTATTCCCAGGAATTCCAAAGGATTAAAAACCGAACTGAGAAAAACAAACTCAATTTTAAATCAAACAATTTAGAAAATTACAACCGCCCTTTTTGTTTGGATGAGCTGAAAATTTCTCTGTCGAAAGCCCATGACACAGCATGTGGCCCAGATGATATTCACTATAAACTTTTGAAACACCTTCCTGACACTTCTCTTAAAACGCTTTTAGATCTTCTTAATAATGTATCGGAAACTGGCGACTTGCCTTCCATTTGGAAACTTGCCACAGTTATCCCTATTCCAAAACCTGGGAAGGATCATTTTGAACCGTCGAATTATCGGCCAATTGCCCTCACAAGTTGCGTTTGCAAGACAATGGAACGGATGATCAACGACCGCCTTGTCTGGTTCCTAGAGGCGAATGGCCTCCTGTCCAATATACAGTGTGGGTTCCGACAAGGCAGAAGCACGTTGGATCATCTTGTTCGCTTCGAATCCTTTATACGCAACGGGTTTGCTAAAGGTGAACACGTGGTGTCCGTCTTTTTCGATCTGGAAAAAGCCTACGACACCACATGGAAATATGGTATTTTAAAAGACTTAAATGATATGGGGTTGAAAGGTAGGTTACCTACCTTCATTGAAAATTTTCTTTCAGACAAACAGTTCAAGGTAAAGGTTAACACGACTATGTCTGACCCTTTTGAACAAGAGATGGGTGTTCCTCAGGGAAGTATCCTCTCGGTCACTTTATTTAGTATAAAAATAAACAGTTTAGCTAAAACATTAAAACAAAATGTTTCTTATTTGTTCAGATTCACTTTCGTGTTTAATGGCTATAGAAGGTCAGAAATATAAAAACCCTTTAATTGCCCATATTATTGAATTTTATAGAAGACTTGTCCAAATGGGCAAAGAAATAATTTTTCTCTGGGTACCAAGTCATATTGGTATTAAGGGAAACACAGTCGTAGATAGAATAGCGAAGGATGCTTTAGATGACCCCATAACTAGTATGTCCGTGCCTTTTTCTGATTTTAAACCTTTAATATACAAATATGTTTTACGTCTGTGGCAGTCCCGGTGGGATCTGCTTACAGACAATAAATTACATTCTATAGAGCCAACTGTTGGCAAGAATGTTTGTTTCTTTGGCAAAAGCCGAAGAGACCAAGTTGTTTTAACTAGATGTCGCATTGGCCACACCAGGACGACTCATTCTTTTATTTTAGAGAAGGAGCCGCCTCCTGAATGTATACCTTGCCAATGTCGACATAGTATTCAGCATCTTTTAATTGACTGTGTAGATAAATCCGACATCATTAGTCGGTACTATACAGTCAATAATATGAAAGATCTATTTACAATTGTCGCTGGCGACCAGATTTTAAAATATTTGAAGGACGTTGGACTATATTCGAGAATATAGTCTAAGACTGTGTTCTCGAGTATGGTCCTTACCGAATTCTCTTATATGATTATGTCATTTTATGAATATGTGATAGCTTATCTGTGATATTGTTTATTTTGTTTTGAAAATATTACCTGTGATAGTGTCATTGTGATACTTGTTTTACTGTTTATTCCTGTCTTTTATTTGTAAATAGTCAATTTATTTTATACACTATTCGTTTTAATACAATCGTATTCTAATCAGTTTTCGCCGTGGTATGGCTGCAATACTGTCCTTACGGCGTTAAACAACAATCAATCAATCAATATGCATTTGTACAAGGAGCCATTTCGTTGATTATAAGGAAAGAGTTCCATATAAGCACTCCATGGTTGATGGTTGAGAAAAACAAACTCAATTTTAAATCAAACAATTTAGAAAATTACAACCGCCCTTTTTGTTTGGATGAGCTGAAAATTTCTCTGTCGAAAGCCCATGACACAGCATGTGGCCCAGATGATATTCACTATAAACTTTTGAAACACCTTCCTGACACTTCTCTTAAAACGCTTTTAGATCTTCTTAATAATGTATCGGAAACTGGCGACTTGCCTTCCATTTGGAAACTTGCCACAGTTATCCCTATTCCAAAACCTGGGAAGGATCATTTTGAACCGTCGAATTATCGGCCAATTGCCCTCACAAGTTGCGTTTGCAAGACAATGGAACGGATGATCAACGACCGCCTTGTCTGGTTCCTAGAGGCGAATGGCCTCCTGTCCAATATACAGTGTGGGTTCCGACAAGGCAGAAGCACGTTGGATCATCTTGTTCGCTTCGAATCCTTTATACGCAACGGGTTTGCTAAAGGTGAACACGTGGTGTCCGTCTTTTTCGATCTGGAAAAAGCCTACGACACCACATGGAAATATGGTATTTTAAAAGACTTAAATGATATGGGGTTGAAAGGTAGGTTACCTACCTTCATTGAAAATTTTCTTTCAGACAAACAGTTCAAGGTAAAGGTTAACACGACTATGTCTGACCCTTTTGAACAAGAGATGGGTGTTCCTCAGGGAAGTATCCTCTCGGTCACTTTATTTAGTATAAAAATAAACAGTTTAGCTAAAACATTAAAACAAAATGTTGAAGGCTCCCTCTATGTAGATGACTTTTTGATATGTTATAGGGCTAAAAATATGAATAATATTGAAAGACAACTACAGCTGTCTTTAAATAAAATTGAAAAATGGGCTATGGAAAATGGTTTTAAATTTTCCAACTCCAAAACAGTATGTATGCATTTTTGCAATAAACGAAAACTGCATTTGGACCCCGAACTAAAAATTTATAATTCTCCAATTAAAGTCGTCAAAGAAACAAAATTTCTAGGTATTCTGTTTGACAATAAACTTACCTTTCTACCCCATATCAAAATGCTTAAAGCTAAATGCTTGAAAGCATTGGATATTTTAAAAGTTGTTTCCAGCACTGACTGGGGTGCTGATAAAAACATATTGTTAAATTTATATCGATCGCTAGTACGATCAAAACTTGATTATGGTTCCATTATATATGGATCTGCTCGCAAATCCTACATACAAATTTTAGATACTGTTCACCACCAAGGCCTACGTTTGGCCTTGGGGGCGTTCAGAACTTCTCCTGTGGAGAGTTTATATGTAGAGGCGAACGAGCCGTCTCTTTATAACCGTAGGATAAAACTTGGTTTACAATACGTAACCAAGCTGAAAGCATATCCTTCAAATCCTGCCTACGACTGTGTTTTCAAACCTCTCTATGAGGACATATTTGAACAACATGAAAATAAAATTCCTCCGTTTGGTATCCGGATGAAACCGCATATTTCTGGTTGTAACATCAACCTTGATGAAATTGCCCCCATTAATATACCTCAATCACCACCTTGGCTTGTACCCAAACCTATGTTTATTTTTGACCTAAGAAAATATAAAAAGTCCGAAACAAACCCTATTCTTATTCAGCAACACTTTGCAGAAATAAAATCAAAGTTTGAATTTCATGATTCTATTTATACTGATGGTTCGAAGGACGGAGACAAAGTGGCTGCCGCTGCTGTCTATGGACAGCAAGCAGCAACTCTCCGTCTTCCATCCTCCAGTTCCATTTTTACTGCTGAAGCTAGAGCCATAATTCTTGCTTTAAAGTTTGCTAGAACATCTGAAAAACTTAAATTTCTTATTTGTTCAGATTCACTTTCGTGTTTAATGGCTATAGAAGGTCAGAAATATAAAAACCCTTTAATTGCCCATATTATTGAATTTTATAGAAGACTTGTCCAAATGGGCAAAGAAATAATTTTTCTCTGGGTACCAAGTCATATTGGTATTAAGGGAAACACAGTCGTAGATAGAATAGCGAAGGATGCTTTAGATGACCCCATAACTAGTATGTCCGTGCCTTTTTCTGATTTTAAACCTTTAATATACAAATATGTTTTACGTCTGTGGCAGTCCCGGTGGGATCTGCTTACAGACAATAAATTACATTCTATAGAGCCAACTGTTGGCAAGAATGTTTGTTTCTTTGGCAAAAGCCGAAGAGACCAAGTTGTTTTAACTAGATGTCGCATTGGCCACACCAGGACGACTCATTCTTTTATTTTAGAGAAGGAGCCGCCTCCTGAATGTATACCTTGCCAATGTCGACATAGTATTCAGCATCTTTTAATTGACTGTGTAGATAAATCCGACATCATTAGTCGGTACTATACAGTCAATAATATGAAAGATCTATTTACAATTGTCGCTGGCGACCAGATTTTAAAATATTTGAAGGACGTTGGACTATATTCGAGAATATAGTCTAAGACTGTGTTCTCGAGTATGGTCCTTACCGAATTCTCTTATATGATTATGTCATTTTATGAATATGTGATAGCTTATCTGTGATATTGTTTATTTTGTTTTGAAAATATTACCTGTGATAGTGTCATTGTGATACTTGTTTTACTGTTTATTCCTGTCTTTTATTTGTAAATAGTCAATTTATTTTATACACTATTCGTTTTAATACAATCGTATTCTAATCAGTTTTCGCCGTGGTATGGCTGCAATACTGTCCTTACGGCGTTAAACAACAATCAATCAATCAATATGCATTTGTACAAGGAGCCATTTCGTTGATTATAAGGAAAGAGTTCCATATAAGCACTCCATGGTTGATGGAATAAGCATACCGGGTGGGGTGCCAAAAGGAACTCTTGCCAATTATAATATGTAATAATTGATTGCTACCATCGGCAAACCAAACCATAGGATTTTCATTAACTCAGGAGACTGCTACCCCAAAATGGCAGTCTCTTACAGCAGAAGTCGGTGCCAACACAGATAAAAGTTTTATTAACCATTTCACCAGGATTTGTGTACATGGAATTTTGGATAAAATGAAGAATATGATCCCAAATATATTCTGGTACTACCAGAATTGTACAATTCTGGTAGAAATTTTTTTTCCAGAATTGTTGTCAAAGTTCTAGTATTACCAGAAACATTGTACCATTCTGGTAGTACCAGAATTGGGATTATATTCTTCACTTTATCCTGGAATTTTTACTATGCTTGTGGGGACACTCCCTCCCCCCCCCCCCTTTTCTCTTTCAGCAATACAACGCATTTTTGTCATCGATTGCTATCAAGAAGTTAATAAATCGTTCTGAGCCGTCTAGATAAATTCTGTAGCTTACGGTAATTCATACAGGAATATGTATAAATGGCACATTTATGCCAGTGGCAGTGCAAGATAGGATTTCAGCGCGTAAAAAAGGCGGAGGGTGTATGGTGTTGGGTTTTAATACTGGTAACATATATTATCTGCAGGGTTTTAAACTCCCAATTTTCTTACCAGTAAGAAACAACAATAATCGAAGCGCTTGGTTGCACTTGACTCTGTTAAATTTTAAATCGAAGCTCTTTGTTCTGTAAATTTTCAAAGGCGCGAAATACTTCGAATTTCCGGTAACTGGTTTCCGGCGAAGTCAATACTACAGACCTTCTGCTCCCTGCAGTCAAAGTGAAAAATATCGGATCCGATGTCGGACTCATCCTTTGTTTCCGTTCACAGAAAGAGTATTCTCTTATAAACAAGTGCCAGATTGTTACCGTGACTCCATCATAACCAAATTAATCAATATAAGTTCAGCGCCCAAAAAATGTTTTTCTGATGTCATAATAACGTTTGCTTAAAAATATCAAAAAGAATATTAAATTAATGTTTTAAAAATATCTTTTAAACGTTAACTTTAAAATGTTTTACTTTCACATTAATTAAATCTTAAATACTGATATTGCAAAAACGTTTCCCAAGAAATGTTTTTAATAATGTTATTTAGATATTTGAAAAATGTTTAAAATAAATGTTCTTAAAGTGTAAAACATTGCAAGTGTGTAACTATTTTTAAAAACATCAATAAAACATCTACCGAACATTGGTTTAAAATATTCAATAATGTTAATAATAAATATTTTTGCAAAACATTATAAAAATGTTTCAAAACTGTTAAGTAACAATGTTAGACATGAAACATTTCAATAACATGTAAATAAACATTATCACAATGTTTATATGATGTTTTATAACAATATTTTATACAAGATATTAATATGATATTTCAAAAATATCAGAAAAATGTTTTGTGTTTGCTGGGTATGTCAGTCGATCTCGTGCTTCGTACCTAATGGCGTAGAGCGTCAGAAAAAGGCTGGGCTCTTCTATCTTCCTCCCAGCTGCCCCACCAAGAGTCGGGATGCACTCCTCACACGGATAAATCTGAAACTTACCCGGAACCTCCGAAACACATCCGGTAATTTCACAACACCACCCCCCCCCCCCAATTTCAAAAAGGATGGGTGTTACAGGGAATGTTAACTATGTAGATATCTTAAAACTTATCGGTACCTATCAAGCCCTTAATTAACCTTAAAAACAGGTAGAAAGCCTGTCTCTAGTCCTACTCATAACCTCAGCCAGCCAAATTCTGAATTTACCAAAACATTTATAGAACATGCTAGACTAGAAAACTTCGACATGATGACAAAGGAAGATAGAGAGGAAATTCCACCTCCTGAGATCTCGAGGCCGGTTGAAATTGAAAGAGTTTGGCTTGCAGGCTTACAAAGAACATGCCCCCGGCAGAACACCCGTGCACCACAAAAAGGGCACTCAAATTCTAGAAAATCCCGCCAGGAAAACCTGTCAATTCCAGAAAATCTCGGCATGAAAAATGCAAAAGACCAGCCACATCCGAAAGAGGAACTAGTGAATAGCGAGATCCGAAAGAGGAACTAGTAAATCTGTCCTTAAACATGGCCGTCTGTGCATCAAAACAGGAAAGTACAGCTCAGTGACAAAAATTTATAAGAAGGTTACCGCCACCTATAACCCATGTGATGCTTTGCTAGGCCACCCATGAAAACTCCCTCAAAAATCAAAGTGGCATATTAAACATCTAAGTGTGTATCAACACTTATACATAACCTTACGAGGACTATTACTAAAATATCAACAATATTAAGGCTCCTCATTTAAAACTTGTATGCTTATTATACCGAAAAGGAAAAAGATAGCATATTTATCAAAAAATCTATAACTTACCCAAATAGTGATCATTACAACTTGTGTAAATAGGTATCCCTCCAGCCCTCGGAGTGGGAAAAATTCCATATTGTTCTTTAACATTAACCGTTCCAGAGAAAAACCACTAAAATCATTATCAATTCATTTCAAAATATTTATACTAGACAATGAACCCGGGATTTGACTCACGGGGAAAATAATTTAGCTTCGCCTGCCATAGCCTCAATCAAAAATTTAACCTTCAAATGGATTTCTAAATCCTTGTCTCGAATTTCACCCTACTGTCTGCTAAAAATTTACAAGACATTTTAAAATAAAACTTGACAAGACATAAAAATCTACTATTACTAAAAATTACTAATGGTGAAATCAAGCCATATTGCATAGCAACACTCCGCTAACTGCTGTTGCAAATCCAAGAACGTATTTACAAGAAAGTTCAAAAACTTATCTTAACTATGACAGGCGGACCGAAAATTATCTTAAGTCCGGAGGTAAATCTCCGGAAATCATGACAAATATCACCTACCGAGAAAAATCATTTCCCGTAACTACTGTAGTTCCCGGTCTGACACCAGGAGTACTGTCCGGTCTGGCAGGCTTAACAAGAAATCGTCCTCCAGGACCTCTGCTTCCTCCCAGTAAACAAACACAAAACCGGGCACCTTGTAGTTAAACAAGATTTGAGCATGAGCCCGAAGATCCATCAAATCCTCTGCGGACACAACTACCTTCCTGCGGCTTCCCGCATCCGTAAGCATGAAGGATTTCTTGGCCCTTGCCGCTAGCAGTGGTGCTTCAGCTCCCTGGATCTCTGCCTGTTCAGTGATCGTCACCTCGGTCACTCCACCTCTAACGTGGACCCTCCTCTTGCTGGAGTCGGATGAATCCCGGCCTGTACTGGCCGGTTCCTCTGCAACTTCTGACAGATCCAGGACTAGCCCATAGGAAGGTTCCGGAATCGCCTCGACTACTGCCGGGACCAAGTCTACAGAATACCTCCAAGTCCGCAGCAGGTTTCTCTGTGCAGTGAAACTTATAGCTCGTGATCGTCTATTAAAATGGCTAGTACCTCACGCTGTGTTCTATAAATGTCTTTTAATGTTAACTACACTAAACAAAACTGTACATAAAATCCAAATGAAACAATAAACAACAACAGCAAACAATAAACAGATAATAACAGCTATGTCTCCAGCCAGTATTGCGAGGCACGGTCACCTTAACTTCCCGCTGGGTTCTCTTTTTATACTGTTTTTGTCACGTTCCCAAACACGGGACGTGTTTATTGATTGCTCGGCAATTAAAAATAAATGTAAACAAATCAAACATAAAATAGGTGCCATAAAAATGAAAAATCATTTAAATATTCCTCGCTGACCGGAAAACAGATGGTCATCATTATCTGTTTAATTAACTAACTCTTTTAACTGGTAATAAAGTCCACTATATATTTATGATAACATGTCCGAATCCTCAACACTTTATCCAAGTAACATTTTTAAATGTATATACAATAACATACCATACGTGAGATATAGATAGTAAAACGGATAGATATTCATTATTTTATACTCTAGTCTAAACAAGCCTTCATTCCGATTATTTATTGTGTTTTATATAATTATTGTTCTTTGTGACATATAGTAAATTTGAACTTGTATTTTCTCTTATTTATTTTTCTAACTCTTTTTGCTTATGACCATTGTATTACAGCAGGATTCAAATACTGCAGTAGGGTCACGGCGACCCTCTAGTACAGGAAACAGACGGGACTGTTTATAGGTGTAATGGTAAACCTATCTGGTGATGTCCACCGGAACTCTTGACATGTCTGTCGCAAGGCTCGTACAGCCCCCACCGACACCTTACACTCGGCAGGGAACCTCACCTTGTTAACAAAGGTTATCAATTGACCAACCGTAGCATCGGGTCTACCTACGACCCACCTGGCCAATTGATGCACAGCATTCCTCCTCTGTTCCTGGTACTCAGGATCACGCATAACCGCGTCCGAAACCCGGTTATCAAACAGATTGATCAGGTGAGACCAGACCACGTGATCCCGAAGCTTCCGGTCCCTTTTAGTATACCTCAATCGCCACCAAGGACGGGGACAAAGTGGCTGCCGCAGCAGTCCATGGGCAGCAGGCAGCAACTCTCCGTCTTCCATCCTCCAGTTCAATATTTACTGCAGAAGCTAGAGCCATCATTCTTGCTTTGAAATTTGTCAGAACGTCTGATAAACTGAAATTCCTTATATGCTCAGATTCTCTTTCATGTTTATTGGCTATAGAAGATCAGAAATATAAAAACCCTTTAATCGCCGATATTATTGAATTCTATAAAAAAAAAACTTGTACAAATGGGCAAAGAAATAGTTTTTATCTGGATACCAAGTCATATTTGTATCTGAGGAAACGCAGTCGTAGATAGTATAGCGAAGGCTGCTTTAGATGACCCAATTACTAATATGTCAGTGCCCTTTACGGATTTTAAACTTTTGATTTATAAATATGTTGTACGTCTGTGGCAGTCCCAGTGGAATCTGCTGACAGAGAATAAATTACATGCTATTGAGCCAACTGTTGGCAAACATGTTTTTCCTTCGGCAGAAGCCGAAGAGAACAAGTGGTTTTAACAAGATGTTGCATTGGCCACACCAGGACGACTCATTCTTTTATTTTAAAGAATGAACAACCCCCTGAGTGTATTCCGTGCCAGTGTCGACACACTGAAACACCTTTTAATAGACTGTGTGGATAAATCCGACATAATTTGTCGGTACTACACAGTCAACAATATGAAAGATTTATTTACACTGGTCGCTGGCGACCGTCTTTTACAATATTTGAAAGATGTAGGACTACTCCAGAATATAGACTATTTTACTATGTTTTTGAGTATAGTCATTGGTCATTATCTTAAACTGTGTTATTGTTAATTGACGTGTTTTTATATAAAATGATATCGTTTACTGAATATTTTATGTATATTGATATTGTTTGATGAATAGTGTATCTGTGATATTATCTCTAAACGAAAGTTCGACTGTGATATCAGTTTTACTGTTTATTCTACCCTTAATATTTTATTTGTAAATATTCTATTGATTTTAGGTATTGTTTTACATTTTAATCAGTTCCAAGTCTAATTAGTTCTCGCCGTGATATTGGCTGCAATATCGCCAGCACGGCGTTAAACAACAATCAATATAGGCTGGATGAAAGTAAAGTCAAGAAATACCAAAGGGATATTCGAAGGAGAGAAAAATCGTAACAACTGACAAACTCCGGAGAACAACGAAGACAAGACCAAAACAATACATACACTACAATTAAAAACTCAAAACATATGAACAACATGGACCCCACCAAAAAACCGGGGGTAGACTCAGGTGCTCCGGAAGAGTAAGCAGCCTCTGCTTCCTGCAGGACACCTTTTATACATATATAAAACAGGATGATGAGATCCACGGTCCCAGCTCAAATAAAGCAAAAATAGTGTTTATTTACCTCGACCGGCATGCAGTTTAGATCTGTACGGAAAAATAATCACAAAGTTAATTATAAATGCATATATTTATTGATGAATTTTTCCTATTAAATTTTCAATTAATCATACAAATGAGAGTACTCTTGCGCAATCAATATGATGTTTCTGGCCAGGAGCCAGCTCCATCGCAAACAAACATGTGTGTGTGTTTTATAAAATGTGCTTAAACGATATAGTTCATAAAACTCTAAAATCATTTTATGTGCAATATATTAGGACCTCGTGATGTCCTTTAATGAATAGCAGACAGCTACGGCGTGAGCGCAAAATGCGCCCGTTCCGATTTGTTATTGATGCATGTAATTCTATTAAGACAATTATAGTTACAAAAACTACGGCTATGCAAAGTACCACAAAGCTCAAAAACAGTTTGAAGTAAACATATTCACGTGGTCTTCAGTTAGTGGGTGCCATGACGAAAATGTCCTCAGTTTGACGATTTAGCAACAGAAACTATTATTACCCACAACTTTTTACAAGTATATTTGTGCAAAACCCTGTTTTATTTTGGACAAAATGTACTATAACTCTAGAATGAAATGTGGAAAAACTGCATCGAGCGAGGAGTAGCTGATTCTCAGTACGAACTTTGCCGATAAATTGCCGTATTAGACAATCATTCACTGTATAACGAAATTTTCCTGATTAAAACTTCATTCTGCTTTACAAGCATATTTTTTTTATATTTGAAAAGGGGATAATTTACAATAATTCACATTGACCAAATATGGAAATTTATGTCAACATCATCCAATCAAACGACTAGAAATTACCCTTCATCAGGATAAGATAATTACTACAACTTGTAACGTTGCATTAAACGTGAGATCAGGTAACGACTTCTTCACCTATATAATGATTGGTCAAATACTCGGACTAAAAGTTCAGTATATTAAGATTTGGAAAATTATGTGACCTGTTTTAAATCAAGGAAACTATTGATATAATACACTAAAGATCTATATAAGCAATTTACATATTCGAATAAATTGCTTCATTAAAAAAAAATCTCTATCGAAAAGAGGCCATCGTTCTTCTCGGGACAGATATTTAAGTAATCAGTTACACAATTACCTTGGATTACTGTTCCCATCGTAACAATTTTCGCCATTCTCGAGCAAACGTCTTCCTTCAATTTCCCGTTACACTGGTGGCATTGTTTCTCCTGCGGAGATAATTTCAACTCGGCCGTAAAATGGACATGTTTCACTCGTTGAGCTAAATCTGAAGGTATTCTCTTGGTTTATAGATATTGTAAGTTTTTTTCTACGCTGGTTTTCCTAAAGTTGTCTTGCTCGTTGCTTTCACAGAGACTGCCACTTTCAGTGTCGTCGACCATGATTTCGGATTTGTCCCTCATGTCATCATCTGAATCTGTACATGTCGAAAAATTGTATGGTAGTTCTTGAAAAATGAACCACTTGGCGCCTTATGAACACAGTATCTCTTTGAAGGAGAACACTTACAATAGTAAGTTATTTTCTTGGTCGAAAATAAATATGCTCCGTCCTATTTTTCACCAATTCGTACCGGTATGCACAGATAAATATACATACATCTCGAAGGACGAAGTGGGTGAATTTGTACAAGAGGAGAAGGACATTCTGTGCTCCTAAACTTTAAGAACTCTATATACCGTTGTTCAGTAATAATATTTTGAACTTTCATTTTCAACAACGATTCTTCCTTCAATTTTACAGTATTTCCAGGAACTGCATACGGCGTGGATAGCAAATAAGGACATTAATATGTTATGTTTCCACCCCTTTAGCTGTGTTTTTCAGTTCTATGCAGGCTGTATTATCACAGAAACTGTCGTTATTGTCCCCGCTTGTATTCTTTACAATGTGTACCGGATAAGATGGCCCTTTTAGTTTTTTGCGGTAGATGATGGCGATTTTCACCGATATCCTTATTTTTGTATGTAGTTTTTCGTGAGCTTTCAGCCATCTAATGGTAACTCCTTTCCCACAAATAACACATGAAACTTTGTGCGAACCATTGCAATTTTGAAAATGATCTGGTCTTTTCCTCTGGTGTTTCCATGTGTACAGATGTTTCTTCGAAACAGTCAATATTTGCATTTGTTTTCGACTCTGATGAAACAGATGAATCTGGTATAGGGCATGCTTTCCGTAATACAGGTGTTGACCGGCCTTTGCACACAGTGACATGATGTTGCAGGTTTACTTTCCTTGTAATAATTTTTCTACAAGTAGGACACTGGAAATGACTTTTACAAATGCCATGCTGTTGCAGGTGACAAACAACTGCACTTAATTCTGCACTTAAAAAAGCTGAAATAAAGTCAAGAAAGGATCAAATATGGCAAGGTATTCCAAATTTCCGATCTTTAAGAGGCATAATCTCACTTCGGCTTAATTTTCTGTGATTAGGTTTTTCTGCTCTGACCTTTTTTAAAGGATGCCATATGTTGCTGATGGTTTTTTAATTCTGGTTTAAGCATAGACTAATAGGTTCTTACACGAGTTCAAAGTGTAGTCGATGGAAATGTAGAACATATATACCACTGGCACCCCGGTGGATGTAGTCGACAGAGATGTAGTACGCGAGGCATCCAGGTGGATGTTGTAAGGGGACGACCATTTGATATTCTGGGGGGGGGGGGCAGGAGGATTTATTTTGGATGGGTTATTTATTTTTGTGGAAAATAAAGACAGATTATTTATATTCTGCACCGTTGAAGCATGATTTTTCATTTTCAGTAAAACAAGGGACTGATTATTTTCACAATTATATTTATAATATTTGAAAATACACAATTTTTAAATTCATGTTTTTATTCTTAAATAAATAACATACTCAAGGTTGTATCTGTTCGGAATTTTGGCTGTTCCACCTTGCAGTCTCAGTCCCTGTCCAGCACTGTGGTATTCTTAAAGACCATCATAAAGATACTATTTGTTATTGTGTTTGATGCAAGAACAAAAATGGCCACCATTGCCATAAATCTGTGCACCCAGTTCATAACTGCAAAATCAAGAAACTGAATTGGAAATGGAAATATGCAATGTTTAAAATGCATGCTTGTACATCCATGTTGTATTGTGCATTGCTCTGTAAAGGAGAAAGGAAAATCAGGGGCGTTTCCAGGATATTTGAAAGGGGAGGCGTATAATAAAAATTTGGCCGAGCGGAGCGAGGCGAAAAATTTTTTGGACCTTTTTTTGCTAAGAAACATAAAATAATTGTGAAATGCACTAATGTAACGGTTCCTGACTTGGAGCATGTATATTTTATAGTTAAAGTGCCAGGGTTTGATATTTTTTATGCCGAATTCTCTCCATTAATTGTCTATGGTATATTAAAATGATTGGATGGATCTTAACAGCAGTAGACCAATAACGAGAAATTCCAAAATCTAGGGTATAAGGCGTTGCTTAACATTTCAATAGTCTTTTAATGAAATCAGATTATGTGTTGAATTAATGAATATGATAAATTGCCATATTCAATACAATATAAGCAGATTACGGTAGTTTTTTTTTTTTTTTTTTTTTTGAAAAGGGGGGGGGTCATTTACGCCCTCACCCGGACCCGCCCATGAAAATGGAATGCAGATATATATTTAAGAAGTTTTAAGTTAAATATACCAGTATGTTGTATATATATATATATATATACCAGTATAATAAGTTTATACTTACATTTTATAAATTCAGTGAGATGAAATACATTATGTACCATTTAATCGAAATTAATCATCATCCTCTGGAAGTGAATCTTCTGAATTCAAAACTGCATATATTGCATTCGTACAAAAAACAATATAGGTTAAAATGGGAAAAGGTATTAAAGTGAGGTAAATGTTCATGAGACAATATACCTCAAGTGAAATGAAACCCATTTTCAGACATTTCAAAAACATTAATATTTAGATATGGTGTAGTTTATATATTATTCAAAGATTTGGGAAGTTTTTCCCGAAAAAAATGAAAAAAGACGAATTTTGGTAGAATCTGGTGCCATCTCATGCTTTAAAACATGCATTTATAAAATGGTTTAAAAGATCTGCCGAGTTATTTATTTTCAAACTACCACAAAACAAACCATTCATTTTTGTTATTATCAAGGCTGAGTTTTTTATTTTCAAAATCCTCCTGGTCCCCACCAGAATATCAAATGGTCGTCCCCTAAGGAGATGTAGTATACGACATATAGCACCGGCGGCCTGCTGGGTGTATTGTAGGGAGATGTATTTCACTAAATATGCCACCGACACCCTGCAGGATGTAGTCTAGTGTTGGAAGATGTAATACCCGAGATATATTACCGGCACCCTGGTGGATGTAGAACACGATAGATACCACCGGCACCATGATGGATGTAGTCTAGGAGATACAGGAGACGCGCAATTGTTTTCCTGTTACGGAAGTTATAAAATAATAGGCTGCCATTAAGTCTTTAAGTTTCGTTGAGACATGGGATATGGCTCAAAACGATCGCTATACACTGACGAATATCCGGTCAAAATTTCGGGGTTTGATGTCAGATTACTTTTTCCGCAATTTTACAAATCACGAGCCATGGTAAAAAATTCTCCTTCCGCAAAGTAAAATGTACCTCTTTCATGCTCTCCATGTAGAATAAAAACAATTTTTGTTTTATTTATTTAATCCTTTCAAACTTTGTATGACAAATGCCTCAGGTAAAGACAGCTTTAAAACAATACTAGTTATTCATTTACCATAGTTGGTTTCGTTACAGTAGGTATATATATCATGGCGCAATAAACAAATTTTGTGGACTTTTTTTGCATCCCTCAGTTCAAAGTTCATTGCAGTTCTTGAGCCAAATATACAACAGGCACCCTGATGATGTAGTGTAGGGATATGTTTATCGATATATACCACCGGCATCCTGATGGATGTAGTTTAGTGAGATGTAGAACACGATATATACCACCGGCACCCTGGTGGATGTAGTGAAGCAAGATGCAATACAAGACATATACCACTAGCACCATAACGAGTGTAGTTTAGTGAGATGTAGAACACGATATATACCACTGGCACCCTGGTGGATGTTGGATAGGGAGATGGAGAACACGATATATACCACCAGCATCCTGATGGGTGTTCGTGTAGGGAGATGTAGAAAACGATATATACCACCGTCATCCCGATAGATGCACGTTATATCCCACAGGCTCTCTGGTGGATGTAGTGTAGGGGACAAGAGTTCAATTTGGCACACCCATAAGTACATCTGCTTATTCCGTCTAAGATATACAATGCTGGAAGTACCATATGGAACTTTTTCCATATATACCACCGACATGCTTGTAGATGTAGTGTAGTGTAGGGGAAGAATTAGCGAATTATACAACAAGCAACCTTGTGGATGTAGTGTAGGGAGATGTAGAACATGATATACAATGTATACCACCGGCACCCTGGTGGATGTAGTGTAGCGAGATGTAGTACGCGGTATATAACAACGGAACCCTGATGGATGCAATTTAGTCAGTTCGAGAACACGATATATACCACTGGCACCCTGGTTGATGTAGGATAGGGAGATGGAATACACAATATATATACCACCGGCATTCTGAAGGACGTAGTATAGGGAGATGTAGCACCCGATATATGCCACCGGCACCCTGGTGGATCTAGTGTAGGGAGATGTAGTACGAGAGATATGTCACCGGTAGCCTGATGGATGTTGTGTAGGGAGAAGTAGTATGCGAAAATACCACCGGTACCCTGGTGGATGTACTGTAGGGAGATGTAGTACTAGATATATACTACCTGCATCATGGGAATTTAGTGAAGGGATGTCGTATTCGATATATACCACCGGCACCCTGATTGATGTAGTGTAGAGAGATGTAGAACAATATATACTACCGGTACCCTGATGGATGTATTGTTGGGAGATATAGAACATAGTATATACCATCGGCACCCTGGTGGATGTAGTGTATACGTAGGAAGAAATGTAGTACGCAAGATATACCACATGTACCCTGGTTGATGTAGTCTAGGGAGATGTCCTCCGTGTGGGTCCCGAGGGCACAAATAGAATAGGCCCAGAGCTCCTCGACTTGGCGTAAGAGGCGACATGGTTGCCGTGTGACAAATCCGTGTCTGTAATAGGGAGTGTTCCTGGGTGGCCGGATAAACTGGTCCGATTGAAGATTTTTTAACCCAGGAAGGTCTGTATTTTTAACGATGGATCTGACACCTATCTCCATTCGGGGAATGGCTGTTACTCAGCTATCGATCTAACGGTTATCTGCTGATTTCATATTGAATTTAATTTTTATAACTAGCTCAAACATCTACAAATGATCTACATGATCTAGGTCAAATTAGAACCACCAACCACACCACCCTCGTGAATGTCCGTTATGCTCAGTACCGGTACTCTCGTTGATGCAGTTTATAAATGCTGCTGTACTGATTACTCCTAACTATTAAAGTCAATTAAGTCAATGTAAGATAGATGTTAACAGATTGGCATATTTCAGAGTATGCATCAGTAGGAAGCTGTCATGGGCATACTTGGTCCTGAGCGCACTGACTCTTCAAACGTTGAAACAAATATGGGCAATTATGTCAACAGGTAGAAGGTCATCACTTACGAGCCACATAATGCTCATGTGGACGGATCATGTTTCAACCGTTCTGTTTCAAATTATTTATTTGTCATCTCACACAATACAATAAGGGCGCCGTAGTGGTTAGCGCATCGGACGAAGCCAGAGGTCCCTGGTTCGATTCCCCTTCGGGATGAAAATTTCACGGATCAAATTTGCGACTCCCTATCGACACCATTTGCGAGGATGGTCTCGATGAAGATGCTAGTCCGTCGGATGGGGACGAAAAATGGCTGTCCCGTGTTAGGGAGAGCAAACACCCTTAGCACGCTAAAGACTTCACTGTAGATTCCAAAAAGAGTACCCCCGTGTGGGTCCCGGGGACACAATAGAATAGGCCCACAGCTCCTCGGCTTGGCGTAAGAGGCGACATGTTTGCCGTGTGTCGCAAACCCGTGTCGGTAATAGGGAGTGTTCCTGGATGGCCGAAAAAACGGTTCCGATCACCATCTGGGGCACAATCTTTACCTAGACGGGAGGCCGGATGGACCCGATTCGGTCAATCGGCTGGTCACATCAATCCCTTTTTAATAGTTTATATCTAATTTTTTTTTCCTTAAAATTTTGTTAACATAATTGCTGAATTCCTGATTTAATGGATTGGTGTTGGCTTATGGGTCAAACCTCAACAGGCTCAAATATTTAACTTTAGATAACCTATTTATTATTTTTTGTTACTTTATTTTATTCTTTTCCTCAAAATTTATAAGCAAGTTCAGTATTCTGTCTAGTTTTAATATCATCTACTTTATTAATTTTGGATTATCATAACCAGCTCAAGTTTTGGCAGAATGGTCCCGGTTCAGCCAACAACTGGTCATGTCTAGCCCTCTGCGGTTTTTCTCGTGGTTGTCTGAAAAGGCCCAGATGAACCCTTTATGAAACCGAGATACACTGGGTTGGGAAGGTAGTCTGCTGTTGTATCGTTTGAGGTTGATGTTTGGGTTCTGGGGTTTTGGATGATAACCACTGACGGAGGCGCAGAGAAGGCGGTGGCTTATGGGACAAAGCTTCCTCGGCTTAATGAGGCCACATTTTTGCCGTGTGTGGATACCCGTAAGGATAGAGGACGGGATCCTGGTGGTTGAAACACACCACTTTGGCCCTTACTTTATCTTAAACGGGCGGTCGGATGGGCCCGGTCCTGATCAATCGGCTGGTCACGCCAAGCCCTTGAACTTGACCTGTTCCAAAATGTACAACAATAGTACCATTTCTATAGGTTTGGTTCAAGAAGGCGGTGGCTTATGGGTCAATCGTGTGGATGTTACTTTGGGCGGTTGTCTCGTCAGGCAACCCCTGGCACGAGGCTTGCGCCCGTTGAAAGGTACTCCATGCGAGTATCTTATTCTGGTAACCCTGATGCTTGTCACAAATGTGGCAAGCATACATCGTTTTGATGCTGCTCCGAGGTGGGCGGGGAGCTAGGATAACGAAATTTATATATATCACCATGGATTTTCAACAAAACAAACCAAACAACCAATCAACAAATCAATGTAAACGGAAACTCGACACCAGCGATGATGAACCTTCAGCAAAATTACCGAACACTTTTTCAGACAACTTTCCAAAATTTTTAGTTATATCAGCAGTAAGTAGTGAAAAACCAGTCACCAAAATTTCTCCTTTTATCATCCAAAAAACTCTACAAGGTTATGCCGGCCAACTTAAAAAAGTCACAAAAATGAGAAACGGAAATTTGTTAGTTGAATGTTTTCGATCCCAACAGTCTAAAAACCTACTCTCTCTCACAACAACTTCTGATATCAACATCTCCGTTACACCTCATAGATCACTGAACTCTTGTCAAGGTGTCATTAGAGACAGAGACCGCGATTTAGCTGAATTGACAGAGGACGAAATATGTGATGAACTGAAATCCCAGAATGTATCAAAAGTTAAAAGGTTTACAAAACGGTCTGAAGATAAAATTATTAAACTGAATACTCATCTCATCACTTTTGACTGTACCCGTGTGCCTGAACATATCTTCATAGGTCCCTACAGAATAAAAGTTGACACCTACATACCTAACCCTACTCGTTGCTTCAAATGCCAGAAATTTGGGCACGGTAGGAGTTCATGCAGAGGTATTGAAAAGTGTGTCAAATGTTCTGTAGAGGGCCACTCCAATTTTGATTGTGACGGCCACGTTAAATGTGTAAATTGCGGACTAGATCATATGGCCAATTTTACAAAACAGAGCTTGAAATTCAAAAAACGAAAGTAGAAAAGGGTTTAAGCTACCAAGAAGCTAAAAGACTGGTCTCTGCCTCTAATAACTCTACTCAAGCCACCTCATATGCTGACAAAGTTAAATCATCGAAAACCAACAGATCTTTTGCTACTCAAACTGATTACACATGGCCTGTTGGATCAGAACTCCCAGTTCTTCTTTCTCAATCCAATTCCTCGAAAGGGAAAACTTCACAATCTACACAGTCTAATTCATCACAAACATCTAGTTCTCTATCTACAAGTAATCAACCAAAACCATCAGCTAAACACAGAACTTCTACATCTTCAGATAAGAAATCTCAAAATCCATCGTCTTCACAGAAAAACACAAGATCCTCGTCTTCTGATAAGTTAAAAAACAAGCAACTTTCTAATCGCCAAACAAAGGCTGATAAAAATTTTAAGTTTAACAGGTTTAGAGATTTGTGCTCAGAGTTTGACGACGAAGTCGATCAAGACTCTGACCAAATGGATACAACTCCTACTGAAAATATGGAATCAATCTGTGGTGATCCTTTAGTTCCATCGAAGGATTCTCCTCCATCAGCGATTGACTCCCGAGGTTCGGGTGGCAGGCGCTGTAGCTCGAACGAACGATCAAAAAAGGGTTACTCCCCCATCCGTCCACCTAAATAATGAACAATATTATTCAATGGAATTGTCGAGGTTTAAAAATCAATTTAATTGAACTATCCTTACTTATCCAAACCTTCATTCCTGTTGCCTTTTGCCTACAAGAAACTCATTTAAAAGAAAACGATCAAGTAAATATTAAAGATTATTCTCTGTACAGTACCCATGTTAAAAAGGATGAAAGAGCTGCTGGCGGCTCTTCTATCCTTGTTAAGAATGATGTAAAAAAAAATGATGTAATTCACAGTCAAATAAATCTAAACACTGACTTACAGGCAGTTGCAGTTCGATTTTCTCTGAGTAAAACTATAACTTTATGTTCTGTTTATATTCCTCCTAATTTTTCCTTAAATGTTTCTCAACTAAAATCTTTGATAGATCAATTACCTGCCCCATTTCTTCTTATGGGCGATTTTAACGCACATAATCCTATATGGGACAGTAACTCTTTAAATGATAAAGGAAAGAGGATTGAAGATTTTGTAAATCAGGAAGGGCTGTGCATTTTTAATGATGGATCAGACACCTACCTCCATCCAGGGAATGGTGCTTATTCCGCTATTGATCTAACACTATGTTACCCTTCGTTATTATTGGATTACTCATGGCGAGTCCATGATGATTTGTGTGGAAGTGACCACTTTCCAATTATTTTGGAGAATCTCTTTCCAACTTTCTCGGAGAGAGTTGCTCGCTGGAAATTTGACAAAGCCAATTGGCCTTTGTTCGAACAACTCTGCCGAGATGAACTGAGAGAAGATACTTTCGACAGTATTAGTAATCCAATTCTCAAATTTAGCGAAATGTTGGTATCGATAGCGGAAAGAACCATTCCTAAAACCTAGACAAATCCAAAACAACCCAGCAAACCATGGTTTGATGATGACTGTGAGGAAGCGAAGAAAAACAGGAAAAAGTCCGAACGACGGTTCAATTTGCATCCAACCCAAGGTAATTTAAGTAATCTCCGTATATTCCGTGCGAAAGCACGTCGAACATTTAAACAAAAGAGACGAAAATCTTGGCAAAACTTCGTCTCTAAAATAAATTCCCATACACCAATGAACAAAGTTTGGAATTTTATTCAAAAAAATAAAGGAAAAAACAGGAAAACTAATCTTCACCATCTCAAAGATGGACAAACTCTTTTGACATCTCAAAACGACATCGCTCAAAAACTTGGTGAAACCTTTTCTAAAAATTCCTCTTCTCAAAATTATTCTCAGGAATTTCAACATATTAAAAACCGAACAGAAAAAACTAAAATCAACTTTCGATCAAAAAATTCTGAAGACTACAACCGCCCTTTCTCTTTGGATGAAATCAAAAACTCGCTGGCAAAAGCACATGACACAGCATGTGGTCCTGATGATATTCACTATAAACTTTTGAAACATCTTCCTGATACTTCTTTAAAAACTCTTTTGGATCTGCTCAATAATGTCTGGGAATCTGGTGACTTGCCTTCCATCTGGAAGCTAGCCACAGTTATCCCTATTCCAAAACCTGGGAAGGACCATTTTGAACCGTCGAATTATCGGCCAATTGCCCTCACAAGTTGCGTCTGTAAGACAATGGAACGGATGATCAACGACCGCCTTGTCTGGTTCCTTGAGACGAAAGGTCTCCTGTCCAGTATACAGTGCGGATTCCGGCAAGGCAGAAGCACGTTGGATCATCTTGATCGCTTCGAATCATTTATACGCAACGGGTTTGCTAAAGATGAACACGTGGTGTCCGTCTTTTTCGATCTGGAAAAGGCGTATGACACCACTTGGAAATATGGTATTTTAAAGGATTTAAACGATATGGGGTTGAAAGGTAGGTTACCTACATTTATCGACAACTTTTTATCTGACAGGGAGTTCAAAGTCAGGGTCAATACAACATTGTCTGATCCGTTTGAATAAGGAATGCACATTTGTTGTCTGTCATGCTGAGAAATTAAAAGTCAATGACATAAAATATGTGCAAGTTTGCAGAGATGACAAATTTATTTCAGAAATGATTATCAAACTTACTAGGTTTTTAAGCCAGCATTACATGAAAAAAATGTTTTACAGACCATATTATGAAAAAAGGAGTTCTTAATTAAGAAAAAAAAATTACATCTCGTTGTTTGGTTACTGTCATAATAGTTGTCTCATTGGCATTTTAACCACATCTCCATATTTTTAAGACCATATCATGTATTTTAGAAGAAAATAATTCAACCCAAAAACAAAACTTAGTCACAAGATCAATACAAGTTCTAAAATTACATAACATAAAATAACTAAATGTTATGTCAGATGCAAGTTTTGTTTCAGTTATATTCTTATTTAATTGCTGAAACATCTTCTTCATCTACGACATATCACATATGTCCTCCATTATGATCTATAAAAAAAATATTAATATTTATCAAATAATGTGCAATAAATAACTTTCAAAAGCAAAAATGCGGACATGATATTGTAATGGTAATAAAATAATGTAAACAATGCTGCGCTGTGGGTTGATGGTACGACAAACTGAACAAAGGCATCCTGAAAAATAAACTGATTCAATCTGCTGAATAGCCAATTGCTGCGGTTCATCTTCCTCAAAGCCCCACGATGTGTTAACAACACCGAATCGAATGATCACAGCAATATTAATTAAATCAACCAGCTATATTATACCAAATCACTTGGTTTATTTAAAATTTATCATATTTTCTGACTGCCACTATAAAAGGAGGATGGTTAGGTAGGGTCTGATAATCTAGCCTTCTGTAGCGGCCATCAGCCTACTCTTTTTCGAAAACTACAGAAAGAATCTTTAGCGGACAGGAAGTTGGACATTCTCTAAACACATTACCACCATGGTTCGCGGTCAGAAATTCTGTATTTTGACCTGTAAACCCTCCAAACGAGAGGTGGACGCGCTAGGCAGCTCTATGGGTTGAGGTTGTGCCTGGAAGTAGCATTTGTTAATAGTTAAATTCATTTACTAATATAACTTGCAGGAAATTTCAAACGTAATATTAAATAATTACAGATATAAGTTTGCCCCCGCCGTATTACTCTTGACCTCATATACAATACTAAGAACAACAACACGCAAACAAAATTTATAATTTGGGCAGTGGGTCATTTACCTCTCTAGAGGTATGCCCCTTTTATAACTTGGAAAATTGCAATTTTTCTTTTCATTTCCGCAATCTAACTTAAGTTTGCCTCATCCATCTTTTATGAAACTCGTACACAATGCTCGGAACTACTACACACAGAGAGAGTTTGAATTTGGCAGTGAGTCATTTACTGTTCTAGAGTTATGGACTTTTATAACTTGGAAAATTGCAAAGAATAGAACGATAGAACACTTTAAAAACTAGCAGTGACATCAAATGCTCTCAAAAGTTATTTCATGTATTATAAGCCAGCAGCTTGAGCTGGAGCATTCGTGTCCTCAGATACACTCTTCTGTTATTAAAAAAAGATCCTAAATGTTTAAAAAATTAATAGGAAAAGTTGATGTTAATGTAGGTGTTATAGATAAAATCAACAAATGCTTGCTTAAGTAGTCTATTTTAGTAAAATACAATGTCTATTATTTTTCGACCAATTTGTATTGAAATGGATAGATATAGAAATACATCGACGGAACAAAGAATATGTTCTAAATTCCATCAAGATCTATGTAATATATATGCTCCGTATATTCGAAAACGAATACACTTTTTTGATACACAGTCGACTAAATGAACATCGAAATAAACTCTTTAAAAAATGTATTTCTCATTCTCTATCCCGTAAAAAAGTTTTCCCACGATTCTGTTTTTCTCTTTTTGAAAACTGTTGAAATATTAAGGGCAACATCCATTCTAGCAAACAAGTCTTGCACATTAAATCCTTTATCTGCCATCACACTGTCACTTGGATCACACAATTGAACTATTCTACATCGTTCAACTATTTGACGGTCACTGGTACAACCACCATATGCATTGGAGACATAGTTTACTAAACCACCAGGTGTCGAACCTACAAGTATTTTGTTTTTATAAGAAGAAAAAGTTGCTTGTTGAGCTCTAGGTGCTTTTGATTTTTTCACGGGACATTCTGTGCCATCGATAATAATCCTAGTTGTAGGAAACTTTGATTTGAAGTCAGATGGAGAAAAATACCTGACTAAACTACTAGAGGGCCATGTGTTAACCTCTCGCCACTGTTTGGACGTAAATACAATCCACGTATACACAATATTCTTAACACGAGATTCAGATATTGAAAAAAATCTAGACAGTTCAAAGTTTGTCGCAGATGTGGCAGGCGTGCGTCGTTTTGATGTATTCTGGTATCCATCATGGATGCTAGAGTGCATCAAGGCGATGTATGGATCATGCTTGTCGCAAATCTGGCAGGCATACATCGTGTTGATGCTGCTCCGAGGTGGGCGGGGAGCTAGGGTAACGAAATATATATATATTCACCATGGACTTCCAAAATAAACAAAACCAACCGACATGTCAAAGAAAATTAGACAATAGCAGTGATGAGGATGACGTTCCAAATAAAATTTTAAATACAACTTCTGACACTTTTCCAAGATTTATTGTACTGACAAGTTTAAATTCAGAAAAACCTTTAACCAAAATTTCCCCATTTGTTCTTCAAAAAAAATCCAGTCTGTTGCAGGAACTGTTAAAAAGGTTAACAAATTGAAAAACGGATGTCTGTTAGTGGAGTGCACATGACAACAACAGTCTAAAAATCTGTTGTCCTTGACGTCAATAATGGACGTTGAAATCTCTGCAACTCCAATTACAGCCAAGGAATAATCCGATACAGAGATAATGATCTAATTGACATGTCTGAAGAAGAAATTTGTGCTGAACTAAAAGAGCAACATATTACCAAAGTCAAACGGTTTACCGAAAAATCTGGAAATAAAATACATAAATTGAATACCCATCTATTTACATTCGAACTTCCAAATGTTCCTGATCACATTTACATAGGACCATATAGAATCAAAGTTGACCTATACGTCCCCAATCCTATCCGGTGCTTCAAGTGCCAGAAGTTTGGACACGGAAAAAATAGTTGCCGTGGGACGGAAAAATGCGTCAAATGTGCTGAACAGGGGCATTCCAGCTTTGAATGTGAACGCACTCCGAAATGCTGTAATTGTGGTCAGGAACATATGTCATCATCTAGAGACCGTGATTGTTATAAAAGGGAACTTCAAATTCAAAAAATTAAAGTAGAAAAACGTATTACATATCAGGAAGCTCGAAAAAATTGTCTCTGCCTCGGATTCACCTTCTACAACTTCATACGCTGACAAAGTTAAATTATCTAAAACTAATAGATCTTTTGCAACTAAAACGAATTTCACTTGGCCTGACGGAACAGAATTTCCGGTTCTCGTCGCCAAACCAAAGCAATCAAATGGACAAACATCTCATCCTAAACAGTCTTCATCCAGTTCTTCACAAACATCTGACACTTCTCTCTCCTCAAGTGTCAGTAATCAACAAAAGCCAACTCCTAAAAAACGGTCTTCTATATCTTCAAGCAAAAAATCACCTCAAAAACAGCCACAATCACAGAAAGTTGCACGTTCCTCATCACAAGATCAATCTAAAAACTTAAAAGATGAATTTTTCAAATCGCCTCTCGACGGCTGAAAAAGGTCAAAAGGTCAATTAGTTTCGACACCTCTGCTCAGAGTTCGACGATGATATCGATGAACAGTCTGAGCAGATGGATACATCGTCACAGAATCTGGAATCCATCTGGCCGGACCCATTAGTACCAGCTAAGGGTTTTGGTCCTCCAGTCACAGAATCGGGCGCTTCGCAAGAAAGACGCCACAGAAGTTGTTCAACAGTTCGATTTAGAAAAAATATTCCCCAATTCGACCACCTAAAAAATGAACAACATTATACAAGGAATTGTCGAGGTTTAAAAATTAATTTAATTGAATTATCTCTTCTAGCTCAAACTTTCCTGCCAGTTGGCGTTTGTCTTCAGGAGATTCACCCCCGTGTGGGTCCCGGGGACACAAATAGAATAGCTCCTCGGCTTGGCGTAAGAGGCCCCTAAAGAGGCGACATGTTTGCCGTGTGTCGCAAACCCGTGTCGGTAATAGGGAGTGTTCCTGGATGGCCGGAAAAACGGTTCCGATCACCATCTGGGGCACAATCTTTACCTAGACGGGAGGCCGGATGGACCCGATCCGGTCAATCGGCTGGTCACATCAATCCCTTTTGTAACACAATATATGTTATTTTTTTTTCACTCAAATTGTTAATCGAACTTTAAAATTGCTGATTGGCGGGATTGTTGCTGGCTTATGGGTCACTAACCTCAACAGGCTCAAGATTATTTACTGTTTAAGTTCGGCATTTTATTCTTTATCTTTGTTTTGTTATATTTTTTGTTGGAATTACGTCTAAATTATAATATTTCGGCTTTGGATAACTCCCTTAATTCTCATTTTGTTTTTGATGATAATAAATATTGTGTCCTTATTTTCTACACCCAGTTCCAGGAATGGCTGGATGACCCCGGCCCAGCCAAAACTGGTCATGACTTGCCCTCTGCTGTTTTCTCGTGGTTGTTTGAAAAGATCCTAAGGAACCCTCAATGACGCCTAGATGCAATGGGATTGGATGGGCGGAATGCATGCATCACATAGGTTGATGTTTGGGTTCCTTGGTCTTGGAGATTAACCACTGACGGAAACGGGGAGAAGGCGGTGGCTGATGGGGCAAGGCTTCCTCGGCTCAATGAGGCCACATGTTTGCCGTGTGTGGATACCCGTAAGGATAGAGGACGGGATCCTGGTGGTTGAAACACGCCACTTTGGCCCTTACTTTATCTGAAACGGGCGGTCGGATGGGCCCGGTCCTGATCAATCGGCTGGTCACGCCAAGCCCTTGAACTTGACCTGTCTCCAAAATGTACAACATTAGTACCATTTATATAGGTCGGGTTCAAGAAGGCGGTGGCTCATGGGTCAATCGTGTGGATGTTACCTTGGGCGGTTGTCTTGCCGGGCAACCCCTGGCACAAGGCTTGCGCCCATTAAAAGGTACTCCATGCGAGTATCTTATTCTTGTAACCCTGGTGCTTGTTACATGTGTTGCAAGTATACATCGTTTTGGTGCTGCTCCGAGGTGGGCGGGGAACAAGAGTAACGAAACATCACAAATCACTATGGCTACTTCAAATGAAAACAACAACCAAAAAACACTAATTTCAATTAATAAAAGAAAATTGCAGGATTCGAGTGATGATGAGGACATTCCCAACAAAATTTTAAATACTAATTCGGACATTTTTCCTAGATTTATAGTTTTGAACAGTTTGAACACAGAAAAACCTTTAAATAAATTATCCCCATTCATTTTACAAAAGAAAATTCAATCAGTAGCAGGCACAGTAAAGAAGGTTACCAAAATGAAAAATGGAGGTCTCCTTGTGGAGTGCACCAGACAGCAACAGTCCAAAAATCTTTTGTCTATGACGGCAATCATGGACGTTGCTGTTTCTGCAACTCCTCATAGGACTCTTAACTATTGTCAAGGTATTATCCGAGACAGAGATCATGATTTACTTGACATGTCAGAGGACGAAATTTGTGAAGAACTTAATTCTCAACACATCACAAAAGTGAAACGTTTCACCAAAAAATCTGAAAACAAAATTATAAAGCTCAATACATATCTCTTAACATTTGAACTTTCAAAAATCCCCGATCACATCTACATAGGACCTTACAGAATACGAGTTGACCCTTTCGTCCCCAACCCTACCCGTTGTTTCAGATGTCAAAAGTTTGGACACGGGAAGAGTTCTTGTAGGGGGACTGAAAGGTGTGTCAAGTGTTCTGGTGAGGGCCACTCAAGTTTTGAATGTGAAGGGGAAACCAAATGTACTAACTGCGGCGGTAGCCACATGGCAAATTCCAGAAATTGTGAATTGTACAAACGAGAACTTGACATTCAAAAAATCAAAGTGGATAAAAATGTGAGCTACCAAGAAGCTAGAAAATTGGTCTCTGCCTCGGATAATTTAAATTCAAATACTTCTTACGCTGAAAAGGTTAAAGGTCCTCCAACTACCAGATCAATCAGTATACAAACAGTATTTACATGGCCACAGGGTGCTGAAATGCCAAAACTTATTTCTGAATTTACTCCACCCCAGTCCTCTAGTTCTTCGCAAACAACAACTTCATCTCTACCATTCAACCACTTTGAGATGGCCGACATCTACCTGGACTCAAATGTTGACAAACAGATGCGCGAAGATCTAGGAAGAAAACTTCAAACATCAAACAAATCTGCAAATAATGCTTCAAATAGAAAATCTCAGTCCTCAACACAAAAGTCCTCAACTTCAACCAATAAACAATCTTCGCCTCAGAAGTCCTCAAATAAACAGTCTTCACCGCAGAAATCCAATAAGCAGTCCTCATCATCACAACAACAAAATAAACGTTCATCTTCAATAGAAAAGTTAAAACAGAACACTGGTCGCATAAAGAAAGCGGAAAAACACTTAGTTAAATTTCAGACGCTGTCATCCGAATATGGCGATGATGACAGCCAAATGGAAGTAACCCCAGATGATTATTCTGAATCAGTCTGGGGTGACCCCATTTCAAATGGCTCTGTTCGGAGGAATGGGAGCTGTTCCCCGCAAGCGCGGCGTAGTAACAAATTATCTCCTATTCGTCCGCCCAGAAAATGAAGAAAATATTACAATGGAATTGCCGGGGTTTAAAAACTAACTTCATCGAACTATCGTTACTTATACAAACATTCCTTCCTGTTGCTATTTGTCTTCAAGAAACTCACTTGAAAGAAAATGATTCTATTAATGTTAAAAACTATACTTTATACAGTACTTACGTCGGAAAGGATGAAAGAGCTGCAGGCGGTTCTTCTATCCTTGTTAAAAATAACATTATTCACAGTCAGGTTAACCTTACAACAAATCTGCAAGCTGTTGCTGTCAGAGTTTCTCTTGAAAAATCAATTACTATATGTTCAGTATATATTCCCCCAAATTCAACCTTGGATTCTCAGCAACTCAGATCTTTGATCAGTCAGTTGCCAGCTCCTTTCCTACTGGTGGGAGATTTTAACGCTCACAACCCTATTTGGGGTAGTAATATGCAAAATAATAAAGGAAAGAAAATCGAAGATGTCCTAAACCAGGAAGGATTGTGCGTATTTAACGATGGTTCTGATACTTATCTTCATCCGGGAAATGGTTCTTATTCGGCTATCGATTTAACAATATGTGATCCTTCTTTATTGTTAGATTACTCGTGGCGAGTTCATGATGACTTGTGCGGAAGTGATCATTTTCCAATCATTTTGGAAAATTTGTTTCCTACTGCATCTGAGAGAGTTGCTCGCTGGAAATTTGACAAAGCCAATTAGCCTTTGTTCGAGCAACTCTGTCGAGATGAACTTAAAATAGATGATTTTGATAATTTTATTCATCCAGTTCTCAAATTTAATGAAACGTTAATATCGATAGCTGAGAGAACCATTCCTAAAACCTCGACAAATCCAAAACAACCCAGCAAACCATGGTTTGACGATGATTGTGAGGAGGCGAAAACAAGTAGGAAGAAGGCCGAACGACGATTCAATAAACATCCAACACAAGATAATTTAAGTAGCTTCCGTATATTCCGTGCAAAAGCGCGTCGAACATTTAAACAAAAAAGACGAAAGTCTTGGCAAAACTTCGTCTCAAAAATCAATTCTCATACACCAATGAACAAAGTTTGGAACTTTATACAAAAGCTTAATGGTAAAAACAGGAAAGCCAATCTTCACCATCTAAAAGATGGCCAAACCCTTTTAACATCAGAAAATGAAATCTCTCAAAAACTGGGTGAAACCTTTTCTAAAAATTCTTCTTCTCAAAATTACTCTCAGGAATTTCAACGTATTAAAACCCGAACCGAAAAAACCAAACTTAACTTTCGATCAAACAATTCAGAAGATTACAACCGTCCTTTCTCTCTTGATGAACTCGAAAATTCTCTGGCGAAGGCCCATGACACAGCATGTGGCCCAGATGATATTCATTATAAACTTCTGAAACACCTTCCTTATACATGTTTAGAAACTCTTTTGGATCTCCTCAATAAAATATGGGTTACTGGCGACTTGCCTTCCCTCTGGAAGCAAGCTACAGTTATCCCTGTTCCAAAACCTGGGAAAGATCATTTTGAATCGTCGAATTATCGGCCAATTGCCCTCACAAGTTGCGTATGCAAGACGATGGAACGGATGATCAACGACCGCCTTGTTTGGTTCCTCGAGACCAATGGTCTCCTGTCCAATATACAGTGTGGATTCCGGCAGGGCAGAAGCACGTTAGATCATCTTGTTCGCTTCGAGTCTTTCATACGCAACGGGTTTGCTAAGGGTGAACACGTGGTGTCGGTCTTTTTCGACCTTGAAAAAGCATACGACACCACTTGGAAATATGGTATTTTAAAAGACCTAAATGATATGGGGTTGAAAGGTAGGTTACCTACCTTCATTGAAAATTTTCTTTCAGACAGACAATTCAAGGTCAAGGTTAACACCACCATGTCTGACCTTTTTGAGCAAGAAATGGGTGTTCCTCAGGGAAGTATCCTCTCCGTCACTCTGTTTAGTATAAAAATAAACAGTTTAGCTAAAACGTTAAAACAAAATGTTGAGGGCTCCCTCTATGTAGATGACTTTTTGATATGTTATAGGGCAAAAAATATGAACAATATAGAAAGACAACTACAGCTATCTTTAAATAAAATTGAAAAGTGGGCCACAGAAAATGGTTTTAAATTTTCCAACTCAAAAACCGTCTGTATGCATTTTTGTAACAAACGAAAACTGCATTTAGACCCTGAACTAAAGCTTTACAATGCACCCATTAAAGTTGTGAAAGAAACTAAATTCCTTGGAATTCTGTTTGATAATAAACTCACCTTTCTACCCCATATCAAAATGCTGAAAGCTAAATGCTTGAAAGCATTGGACATTTTAAAAGTTGTTTCCAGCACTGACTGGGGCGCTGATAAAAGCATTTTGTTAAATTTATACAGATCTTTAGTGAGATCGAAACTTGACTATGGTTCTATTATTTATGAATCTGCTCGCAAATCCTATATAAAAATTCTAGATACTGTTCACCACCAAGGCCTACGTTTGGCCTTGGGGGCGTTCAGAACATCTCCTGTAGAAAGTTTATATATAGAGGCGAACGAGCCGTCTCTTTACCACCGTAGAATAAAACTTGGTCTACAATATTTAACAAAGCTGAAAGCCTATCCTTCAAATCCTGCCTACGACTGTGTTTTCAACCCTCTCTATGAGGATATATTTGAACAGCATGAAAACAAAATTCCTCCTTTTGGTATCCGGATGAAACCACACATATCTGGTTCCAACATCAACCTTGGTGAAATAGCCCCTATTAATATACCTCAATCGCCACCTTGGCTTGTACCCAAACCCACATTTATTTTTGACATCAGAAAACATAAAAAGTCGGAAACTAACCCAATTATACTTCAGCAACTCTTTGCTGAAATAAAATCAAAGTTTGCATATCATGACTCAATTTATACTGATGGATCCAAGGATGGGAACAAAGTGGCTGCTGCAGCAGTCCATGGGCAGCAGGCAGCAACTCTCCGTCTTCCATCTTCCAGTTCAATATTTACTGCAGAAGCTAGAGCCATCATTCTTGCATTAAAATTTGTCAGAACGTCTGATAAACTAAAATTCCTTATTTGCTCAGATTCTCTTTCTTGTCTATTAGCTATAGAAGGTCAGAAATATAAAAACCCTTTAATCGCCCACATTATTGAATTTTATAAAAGACTTGTCCAAATGGGCAAAGAAATAATTTTTGTGTGGATACCAAGTCATATTGGTATCCGAGGAAACACAGTCGTAGATAGTATAGCGAAAGATGCTTTAGATGAACCAGTTACTAATATGTCTGTGCCTTATACTGATTTTAAACCTCTGATTTATCAGTATGTTTTACGTCTGTGGCAGTCCCAGTGGGATCTGCTTACAGACAACAAATTGCATGCTATTGAGCCAACCGTTGGCACAAATATTTGTTTCTTCGGCTGAAGCCGAAGAGAACAAGTTGTTTTAACTAGATGTCGCATTGGCCACACCAGGACGACTCATTCCTTTATTTTAGAAAATGAGCCGCCTCCTGAGTGTATCCCTTGCCAATGCCGACACACTGTTAAACACCTTTTAATAGACTGTGTAGATAAATCCGACATCATTCGTCGGTACTACACAGTCGACAATATGAAAGACTTGTTTACAAAGGTCGCTGGCGACCGTCTTTTAAAATATTTGAGGGATGTTGGGCTATATTCTAGGATATAATCCACATTACAAATTTAATATGTTCGTTGTATCTTAAATTTATTTGTTTAATCTTATTGTTTGTTGATATTATTTTTGACTGTGATAATGTATATTTCTTTGTTTCAAAAGCTTAAACTGTGATATTTTTATATAATCAGATTTTTGAGGAATTTTATTGTTTAGCTCTGTTTTTATTATTTTCTGTTTTATTTGTTAATATGAATTTTGTTTTATCATGTTTGGTGTTACTTTATTTGGTTTAAAAGAAAATTAGCTTTCGCCACGATATGACCATTTGCGTCGACGTGGCGTTAAACAACATTCAATCAATCAATCAATCAATCAGGAGATTCATTTAAAAGAAATGATAATCTATATATTAAAAATTATTCTCTCTACAGCACACGAGTAAAACAGGACGAAAGAGCTGCTGGCGGCTCATGCATCCTTGTTAAACATGACATCATTCACAGTCAAATATCTCTACAAACTGATTTACAAGCTGTTGCTATCCGAATAACACTTAATAAAACTGTTACATTATGTTCCGTATATATCCCACCAAACTGTCACATAGAAATAAATCAACTTAAATCTTTGATAGATCAGTTACCTGCCCCGTTTCTTATGGGTGACTTTAACGCCCATAATCCTCTGTGGGGCAGTAACTCTCAAAATGACAAAGGCAAAAAGGTTGAAGATTTCTTAAATCAGGAAAGTTTGTGCATTTTTAACGATGGATCGGACACCTACCTCCATCCAGGGAATGGTTCTTACTCAGCTATTGATCTGACAATTTGTGATCCTTCAATCTTATTGGATTATTCATGGCGAGTCCATGATGGTTTATGTGGAAGTGACCACTTTCCCTTAATTTTGGAAAATCTGTCTCCCTCGACCTCTGAAAGAGTCGCTCGCTGGAAATTTGACAAAGCCAATTGGCCTTTGTTCGAGCAACTCTGTCGAGATGAACTTAGAACAGACATTTTCGATAACGATAGCGATCAAATCCTTAAATTTACTGAAACGTTAGTATCGATAGCTGAGAGAACCATTCCTAAAACCTCGAAAAATCCTAAACAACCAAGCAAACCCTGGTTCGATGACGACTGTGAGGAAGCTAAGAAACACAGGAAAAAGGCCGAACGACGGTTCAACATGAATCCAACCTCTGACAATCTCAGTAATGTTCGTATATTTCGTGCGAAAGCACGCCGAACATTTAAACATAAGCCGTGCAAGTCTTGGCAAAACTTCGTGTCTAAAATAAACTCGCATACACCGATGGATAAAGTTTGGAATTTTATACAAAAAATGAACGGGAAAAAAAGAGGCCAATCTTCACCACCTTAAAGATGGCCAAACCCTCTTGACCTCAGAAAATGACATTTCTAATAAACTCGGAGAAACCTTCTCAAAACATTCTTCTCGAAATTATTCCAAAACCTTTAAAGAAATTAAAAACCGCAGTAAAAAAACCAAACTGAACTTTAAATCAAATAATTTAGAAGACTACAACCTTCCTTTCTCTCTCGAAGAGCTTAAATCCTCACTGGCCAAGGCCCATGACACAGCTTCTGGCCCTGACGATATCCATTATCAACTCCATAAACGTCTTCCTGATGCGACTCTTCAAGTACTATTGGATCTTTTTAATAATGTATGGGAGACTGGCGACTTGCCTTCCATTTGGAAGCTAGCCACAGTTATCCCTGTCCCAAAACCTGGGAAGGATCATTTTGAACCGTCGAATTATCGGCCCATTGCCCTCAGCAGTTGCATTTGTAAAACCATTGAACGAATGATCAATGACCGCCTTGTTTGGTTCCTAGAGACAAACGGTCTCCTGTCAAATATACAGTGTGGATTCCGACAAGGCAGAAGCACATTAGATCATCTCGCTAGATTTGAATCTTTTATTCGAAATGGGTTTGCTAAAGGTGAAGATGTGGTGTCGGTCTTTTTCGATCTGGAAAAAGCCTACGACACCACATGGAAATATGGCATTTTAAAAGACTTAAATGATATGGGGTTGAAAGGTAGGTTACCTACCTTCATTGAAAATTTTATTTCAGACAGACAGTTCAAGGTAAAGGTTAACACGACTATGTCTGACCCTTTTGAACAAGAGATGGGTGTTCCTCAGGAAAGTATCCTCTCCGTCATAAAAATAAACAGTTTAGCTAAAACATTAAAACAAAATGTTGAAGGCTCCCTGTATGTAGATGACTTTTTGATATGTTATAGGGCTAAAAATATGAACAATATTGAAAGACAACTACAGCTGTCTTTAAATAAAATTGAAAAATGGGCTACGGAAAATGGTTTTAAATTTTCCAACACCAAAACAGTATGTATGCATTTTTGCAATAAACGAAAACTGCATTTGGACCCCGAACTAAAAATTAATAATTCTCCGATTAAAGTCAAAGAAACAAAATTTCTATGTATTCTGTTTGACAATAAACGTACCTATCTACCACATATCAAAATGCTTAAAGCTAGATGCTTGAAAGCATTGGATATTTTAAAAGTTGTTTATAGCACTGACTGGGGTGCTGATAAAAACATTTTGTTAGATTTATACCGATCACTTATACGTTCAAAACTTGATTATGGTTCTATTATATACGGATCTGCTCGCAAATCCTATATAAAGATTTTAGATACTGTTCACCACCAAGGCCTACGTTTGGCCTTGGGGGCGTTCAGATCGTCTCCTGTGGAGAGTTTATATGTAGAGGCGAACGAGCCGTCTCTTTATAATCGTCTTATAAAACTTGGTTTACAATACTTAAAAAAGCATATCTTTCAAATCCTGCCTGCGACTGTGTTTTCAATCCTCTCTATGAGGATATATTTGAACAACATGAAAATAAAATTCCTCCGTTTGGTATCCGGATGAAACCACGTATTTCTGGTTCTAATATCAACCTTGATGAAATTGCCCTCATTTATATACCTCAATCACCACCTTGGCTTGTACCCAAACCTATGTTGATTTTTGACCTTAGAAAACATAAAAAGTCCGAAACAAACCCTATTCTTATTCAGCAACACTTTGCTGAAATAAAATCTTGAATTTCATGACATTATTTATACTGATGGGTCGAAGGACGGGGACAAAGTGGCCGCCGCTGCTGTCTATGGACAGCAAGCATCAACTCTCCGTCTTCCATCCTCCAGTTCCATTTTTACTGCTGAAGCCAGAGCCATAATTTTTGCTTTAAAGTTTGCTAGAACATCTGAAAAACTTAAATTTCTTATTTGTTCAGATTCACTTTCATGTTTATTGGCTATCGAAGGTCAGAAATATAAAAACCCTTTAATTGCCCATATTATTGAATTTTATAAAAGACTTGTCCAAATGGGTAAAGAAATCATTTTTCTCTGGGTACCAAGTCATATTGGTATTAAGGGAAACACAGTCGTAGATAGAATAGCGAAGGATGTGTTAGATGACCCCATAACTTATATGTCAGTGCATTACTCTGATTTTAAACCTTTAATATACAAACATGTTTTACGTCTGTGGCAGTCCCAGTGGGATCTGCTTACAGACAATAAATTACAATCGATAGACCCAACTGTTGGCAAGAATGTTTATTTTTACGGCAAAAGCCGAAAAGACCAAGTTGTGTTGACCAGATGTCGCATTGGCCACACCAGGACGACTCATTCTTTTATTTTAGAGAGTGAGCCGGCTCCTGAGTGTATTCCATTCCAATGTCGTCACTCTGTTAAACACCTTTTAATTGACTGTGTAGATAAATCCGACATAATTTGTCGGTACTACACAGTCAACAATATGAAAGATTTATTTACAGTGGTCTCTGGCGACCGTCTTTTACAATATTTGAAAGACGTAGGACAATACTCCAGAATATAGATTATTGTACTATGTTCTTGAGTATAGTTATTTGTCATTGTCTTAAACTTTGTTATTATTAATTGACGTGATTTTATGTTTACTGAATATTTATATGTTGACATTGTTAATTAAATAGCGTATCTGTGATATTATTTCTGAATGATGTTCGACTGTGATTTTAGTTTTACTGTTTATTCAAATTTCAATATTATTTGTAAATAGTTTATTGATTTTAGATGTTTGAAATTTTAATCAGTTTGAGTTTAATTTGTTCTCACCGTGATATTGGCTGCAATATCGCCAGCACGGCGTTAAAAAACAATCAATCAATCAATAGTTCTTTTGCTTTCACGGTAAACTGCCCTGATTTTTAACCGGATTTTCATAGGAAAATATCGGTTATTAAATTGGTGATGTACGGCGGGCGGGCGGCCGGGCGGGCGGACGGGCGGCTGCCAAACAGTGTCCGTGCAATAACTTATGAACTGTTCAACCAAAGCTTTTCAAATTTTAATATGTTGTTACTGATGACAAAATGGAGGTCAAGTTCGATATTGACGATTTTCACTTTCACCGTTCAGGAGTTATGGTTCTTGAAAGATTGAAAAATGGCTTTCCCAGTGGTGTCCGTGTGATAACTTATGAACTGTTCAACCAAAGCTTTTCAAATTTTAATATGTTGTTACTGATGACAAAATGGAGGTCAAGTTCGATATTGACGATTTTCACTTTCACCGTTCAAGAGTTATGGTTCTTGAAAGATTGAAAAATGGCTTCTCCAGTGGTGTCCGTGTGATAACTTATGAACTATTCAACCAAAGCTTTTCAAATTTTAATATGTTGTTACTGATGACAAAATGGAGGTCAAGTTCGATATTGACGATTTTCACTTTCACCGTTCAGGAGTTTTGGTTCTTGAAAGATTGAAAAGTGGCTTTCCCAGTGGTGTCCGTGTGATAACTTATGAACTGTTCAACCAAAGCTTTTCAAATTTTAATATGTTGTTACTGATGACAAAATGGAGGTCAAGTTCGATATTGATGATTTTCACTTTCACCGTTCAAGAGTTATGGTTCTTGAAAGATTGAAAAATGGCTTTCCCAGTGGTGTCCGTGTGATAACTTATGAACTGTTCAACCAAAGCTTTTCAAATTTTAATATGTTGTTACTGATGACAAAATGGAGGTCAAGTTCAATATTGATGATTTCCACTTTCACTGTTCCGATATTGACGATTTTCACTTTCACCGTGTCTGTACTTATATACTCTCAAAAATTCCAATATTTGTCACTTACTATAAATAGGAGGTCAAGATTGATTTTTGCCTTTCCATTTCTGAACCCTACAAAACCCTACAAAAATTCATTATATTTCTTTCCTTCATCCTGTTTGGGAATCCAGATTTGCAAACATCATTTCCATGCAGGAAAATCCGGTTTGCTGTCATTCGACAGCCTCTTGTTCTTTTTGCTGACGCTTCAGTCTCTTGCTTGGTCCAGGAAAATAGGCTTGGGATAGCAGTAGGCAAAAGTCTCTGTACGGAGGGTTTGTGTCCTGAAAAAGGTTATTAAACATTAATTTATACAAAATTGAACAAACTTCCATTGGCAATGTATACTTTGTATATAACGTACTATCTGTCAAAATATTAAATAGATTTATTCATTTACAATGTGGATAAAAATATGTTTGCCTGATTCAATGTATGGTATGTAAAGGACAAATACTAAAAGAGTTACTAGTATGCAACACATGTACCTAAATAACTATAACATAAATGAGAGCATGTTATTGTTTTGGTCCTGTTAACATGAGATTTTTTCAAGAAAACCTGTGCATTCCTGTCATTGTCCTAATTACAAAAACAATGTACAGTAATGCTAAAATAATTCTCAGTATGATATATCTCTTATGAGAAATCATTACAAATCTGTGTACGACAAGGTATATACATAAACATGTAGCTTTCTCTAAAAAATCTTACTAAACAGATCACATTGTATCGTACAAACTAACCCCCTTGTGGGTCGCGGGGACACAATAGAATCCGCCACAGCTCCTCGGCTTGGCGTAAGAATCCCCTAAAGAGGCGACATGTTTGCCGTGTGTCGCAAACCCAGTCGGTAATAGGAAGTGTTCCTGGATGGCCGGAAAAGCGGTTCCGATCACCATCTGGGGCACAAACTTTACCTAGACGGGAGGCCGGATGGACCCGATTCGGTCAATCGGCTGGTCACATCAATCCCTTTTGAAACACTATATTAATTTGTTTTCTCATACACATTGAGTAGTCTAAATTCGAAATTGCCGATTGGCGGGATTGGTGTTGGCTTATGGGTCACAATACTCAACAGGCTCAAATTTTTTGAATTTAGGACTTTGATTTTTTTCCTTTTGTTTTGTTATTTTATTTCCTAATAATAAATTTTGTAATCTTTTGATTTATTTGTTAGTTTTCATGTTTTGATGTTTGGGTTCGGGGATCTTGGAAGGTAACCGTTGACGGAATTGCGGAGAAGGCGGTGGCTAATGGGGCAAGGCTTCCTCGGCTTAATGAGGCCACATGTTTGCCGTGTGGATACCCGTAAGGATAGAGGACGGGATCCTGGTGGCTGAAACACGCCACTTTGGCCCTCACTTTATCTTAAACGGGCGGTCGGATGGGACGGTCCTGATCAATCGGCTGGGCACGCCAAGCCCTTGAACTTGACCTATTTCCAAAATGTACAACAATAGTACCACTTATTAGGTTGGGTTCAAGAAGGCGGTGGCTCATGGGTCAATCGTGTGGATGTTACCTTGGGCGGTTGTCTTGCTGGGCAACCCCTGGCACAAGGCTTGCGCCCATTAAAAGGTACTCCATGCGAGTATCTCATTCTAGTATCCCTAGTGCTTGTGGCAGACGTGCGTCGTTTTGATGTATTCTGGTATCCATCATGGATGCTAGAGTGCATCAGGGCGATGCATGCTTGTCGCGAATGTGGCAAGCATACATCGTGTTGATGCTGCTCTAAGGTGGGCGGGGAGCTAGGGTAACGAACCATATATATATCACCATGGAATTCCAAAATAAAAAACAAAACAACCAATCCACAAACAAACTAAAATTAGACACCAGTGATGATGAGGAACATGCAGCTAAGTTGCCAAATACTTTTTCGGACAATTTTCCTAAATTTTTAGTTATTACATCAGTCAACACTGAAAAACCTGTCACCAAAATTTCTCCTTTTGTTATCCAAAAAACACTACAAGGCTGTGTCGGCCAGCTTAAAAAAGTAACAAAAATGAGAAACGGAAATCTGCTAGTTGAATGTCTCAGATCACAACAGGCCAAAAATTTACTCTCTCTTACAACAATTTCTGATGTCCACATCTCTGTTACACCCCATAGATCACTGAATACATGCTAAGGTGTGATTAGAGACACAGACCGTGATTTAGCTGAATTGACAGAAGATATATGTGAAGAACTGAAATCCCAAAATGTTTCCAAAGTTAAAAGGTTTACAAAACGACATGAAGGTAATATTATTAAACTTAACACTTATCTCATCACTTTTGACCTTACCCGTGTACCTGAACATATCTTCATAGGTCCCTACAGAATCAAAGTTGACACTTTCATACCTAACCCTACCCGTTGCTTCAGATGCCAGAAATTTGGGCACGGTAAGAGTTCATGCAGAGGTATTGAAAAGTGTGTCAAATGTTCTGTAGATGGCCACTCCAATTTTGATTGTGACGGTCACGTTAAATGTGTAAATTGCGGACTAGATCATATGGCCAATTCCAGAAACTGCCAATTTTACAAAACAGAGCTTGAAATTCAGAAAACTAAGGTAGAAAAAGGTATAAGCTATCAGGAAGCCAAAAAAATGATCTCTGCCTCTAACAACTCTACTCCTACAACATCATACGCTGACAAAGTTAAATCACCTAAAACCAATAGATCCTTTGCAACTCAAACTGATTTCACTTGGCCTGACGGAACAGAATTTCCGGTTCTCACCGTCAAACCCAACCAAGCAAGTGGAAAATCATCTCATCCTAAACAGTCTTCATCTAATTCTTCACAAACGTCTGACACTTCTTTTTCTTCAAATATAAGTAATCAGCAAAAACCAACTCCGAAAGAAAGGTCTTCTACGTCAAACAAAAAATCTCCTCAGAAACCGTCACCATCACAGAGAGCTGCACGTTCCTCATCACAAGATAAATAAAAAAACAAAAATAGTTCTCGAAGGCTGAAAAAAGTCAAAAATTCAACAAGTTTCGAGACCTCTGAGCAGATGGATACAAATGAATGTCTGGAGTCGATCTGGCCGGACCCAATAGTTCCACCTGTGGGTTCTGGTCAAGACAATCTGAACAGAAGTTGTTCGTCAGATCGATCTAGAAAAAAATATTCCCCAATTCGACCACCTAAAAAATGAAAAACATCATACAATGGAATTGTCGAGGTTTAAAAATTAATTTAATTAAATTATCTCTTCTTGCTCAGACTTTCCTCCCAGTTGCCTTTTGTCTTCAAGACACTCATTTAAAAGAAAACGATAATATAAATATTACAAATTATTCTCTCTACAGTACAAACGTGAAACAGGATGAAAGAGCTGCTGGCGGCTCATCCATCCTTGTTAAAAATGACATCATTCACAGTCAAATATCCCTAACAACTGATTTACAAGCAGTTGCTATCCGAATAACACTTAACAGAACTCTCACATTATGTTCTGTCTATATCCCGCCAAACAGTCCTTTAGAAATAAATCAACTAAATTCCTTAATAGATCAATTACCTGTCCCATTTCTCATTATCCTATATAGGGCAGTCACTCTCAAAATGATAAAGGCAAAAAGATTGAAGATTTTTTAAACCAGGAAGGTCTGTGTATTTTCAACGATGGATCTGACACCTATTTCCATCCGGGGAATGGTTGTTACTCAGCTATCGATCTAACTATATCTGACCCTTCGCTATTACTGGATTACTCCTGACGAGTCCATGACGATTTATGTGGAAGTGACCACTTTCCAATAATTTTGGAAAACCTCTTTCCCTCATCTTCGGAGAGAGTTGCTCGCTGGAAATTTGACAAAGCCAATTGGCCTTTGTTCGAGCAACTCTGCCGAAATGAACTTAAAACATATATTTTCATTGACATTATTGATCCAGTTCTTAAATTTACTGAAAAGTTATTATCGATAACTGAGAGAACCATTCCTAAAACCTCGGCAAATCCAAAACAATCCAGCAAGTCCTGGTTTGATGATGATTGTGAGGAAGCGACGAAAGGTAGAAAAAAGGCCGAACGACGGTTCAACTCGCATCCAATCCAAGATAATTTAAGTAATTTCCGTATATTCCGTGCGAAAGCACGTAGAACATTTTAACAAAAGAGACGCAAGTCTTGGCAAAACTTCGTCTCTAAAATTAACTCCCATACACCAATGAATAAAGTTTGGAATTTCATACAAAAAATTAACGGTAAAAACAGAAAAAACAATCTTCACCATCTTAAAGATGACCAGATTCTTCTAACTTCTGAAAAGGACATATTAAATAAACTTGGAGAGACGTTTTCTCAGCATTCGTCCTCTCTAAATTACTCTCCAGAATTTCAACGAATCAAAATTCGCACCGAAAAAACTAAACTAAACTTTAAATCTAAAAACACAGAAGACTACAACCGTCATTTCTCCTTGGATGAACTCAACAATTCTCTGGCAAAGGCCCATGACACAGCAGGTGGCCCTGATGATATTCATTATAAACTTCTGAACCATCTTCCTGATACATCATTATAAACACTTTTCAATTTACTAAATAACATTTGGGAAACTGGTGACTTGCGCTCTCTGTGGAACCTTGCCACAGTTGTCCCTATTCCAAAACCCGGGAAGGATCATTTTGAACCGTCGAATTATCGGCCAATTGCCCTCACAAGTTGCGTTTGCAAGACAATGGAACGGATAATCAACGACCGCCTTGTCTGGTTTCTAGAGGCCAATGGTCTCCTGTCTAATATACAGTGTGGATTCCGACAAGGCAGAAGCACGTTAGATCATCTTGTTCGATATGAATCCATTATACGCAACGGGTTTGCTAAGGGTGAACACGTTGTGTCGGTCTTTTTCGACCTTGAAAAAGCATACGACACCACGTAGAAATATGGTATTTTAAAAGATCTAAACGATATGGGGTTGAAGGGTAGGTTACCTACCTTGATGGATAATTTTTTGTCTAACAGACAGTTCAAGGTAAAAGTTAATACTACTATGTCTGGCCCTTTTGAACAAGAGATGGGTATTCCGCAGGGAAGCATTCTTTCTGTTACTTTATTTAGCATTAAAATAAATAGTTTAGCTAAAACGTTACAAAAGAATATTGAAAGTTCTCTATGTTGATGATTTTCTTGTATGTTATAGAGCTAAAAATATGAACAATATAGAAACACAATTACAATTGTCTTTAAATAAAATTGAAAAATGGGCTATAGAAAATGGTTTTAGGTTTTCCAGCTCCAACATATCCTCAAACAAAAAATCACCTTAGAAACCGTCACAGAGAGCTGCACGTTCCTCATCACAAGATAAATCAAAAAACAAAAACTGTTCAAATCGCCTCTCGAAGGCTGAAAAAAGTCAAAAATTCAACAAGTTTCGAGACCTCTGCTGAGAGTTTGACGATGATATCGATGAAGACTCTGAGCAGATGGATACCACTGAAATAGAGGCAATCTGGGGGGATCCAATAGTAACATCTGTGGATTCCACACGCCCAGTTACTGACTCCAGAGCTTCGGATGGACGACACAGAAGTTCCTCCCGTGAACACCCGAAGAAGAACTATTCTCCCATCCGTCCTGCAACAAAATAAACAACATAATACAATGGAATTTTCGGGGTTAAAAAATTAACTTAATAGAGCTATCGTTACTTGTACAAGCTTTCCTTCCTGTTGCCTTTTGTCTTCAGGAAACAGATTTAAAGGAAAACGATAATGTAAACATTAAAAATTACTCGATTTACAGCACTCACGTTAAAAAGGATGAAAGAGCCGCTGGCGGTTCATCAATCCTGGTTAAAAATGGTATTATACATAGTCAAATAAAACTTAATACCGAATTACAAGCAGTTGCTGTCAAACTCTCCCTTCAAAAAACTATAACATTGTGTTCTGTCTATCTTCCCCCTAATACGTCCTTGGAAATAAATCAACTTAAATCTTTAACAGATCAGTTGCAAGCCCCTTTTCTCCTGATGGGCGATTTTAACGCCCACAATCCAATTTGAGGCAGTAACTCCCAAAATGATAAGGGGAAAAAAGTTGAAGACTTCTTAAACCATTAAGGCTTGTGCATTTTTAACGATGGCTCAGATACATATCTCCATCCGGGAAATGGTTCTTACTCGGCTATCGATCTAACTATTTGCGACCCTTCGTTATCACTGGATTACTCGTGGCGGGTCCACGATGATTTGTGTGGAAGTGATCACTTTCCAATTATTTTGGAAAATCTTTTTCCCTCTTCCTTTGAGAGAGTTGCTCGCTGGAAATTTGACAAGGCCAATTGGCCTTTGTTCGAGCAACTCTGTCGAGATGAACTGAAGAAAGAGACTTTTAATAATGTTATTAACCCAGTACTTAAATTTAATGAAACGTTAGTATCGATAGCTGAGAGGTCCATTCCTAAAACCTCGACAAATCCAAAACAACCAAGCAAACCCTGGTTCGATGACGACTGTGAGGAAGCTAAGAAACACAGAAAAAAGGCCGAACGACGGTTCAACATGAATCCAACCTCTGACAATCTCAGTAATGTTCGTATATTCCGTGCTAAAGCACGTCGTACATTTAAACAAAAGAAACGCAAGTCTTGGCAAAACTTCGTCTCTAAAATAAACCCCCCGTGTGGGTCCCGGGGACACAATAGAATAGGCCCACAGCTCCTCGGCTTGGCGTAAGAGGCCCCTAAAGAGGCGACATGTTTGCCGTGTGTCGCAAACCCGTGTCGCTAATAGGGAGTGTTCCTGGATGGCCGGGAAAACGGTTCCGATCACCATCTAGGGCACAATCTTTACTTAGACGGGAGGCCGGATGGGCCCGATTCGGTCAATCGGCTGGTCGCACCAATCCTTACACATTATATATATATGTATTTTTTTTCTCCACGCTAAAATTGAAATTCCAAATTACCGTATGACGGGATTGGTGTTGGCTTATGGGTCAAAAACCTAAACATGCTCAAAATTGCTACTTTTCATTTTGGTATTTTATTCTTTTCATTGTTTGTATTTAGTTTTTTTATTAAAATGTCACATTAAATATATTATTTGTCCGCTGTCTAGTTTAGTTTAGTTTGAACTACATTTCAACATTTTGGTTTGATTTGATATTTTTGATTGTGCACACCCTGTTCAAGAATGGCTGGATGGTCCCGATCAAGCCAAAACTGGTCATGTCTTGCCCTCTGTGTTTTCTCGTGGTTGTCTGAAAAGATCCATAAGAGCCCTCAATGATGCCTAGATACAATGGGATGGGTTGGGTGGTCTGTTTGTATCGTTGTAGGTTGATGTTTGGGCTCCGGGGTCTTGGAAGATAACCACTGACGGAAACACGGAGAAGGCGGTGGCTCATGGGGCAAGGCTTCCTCGGCTTAATGAGGCCACATGTTTGCCGTGTGTGGATACCCGTAAGGATAGAGGACGGAATCCTGGTGGCTGAAACACGCCTTTTGGCCCTTACTTTATCTGAAACGGGTGGTCGGATGGGCCCGGTCTCGATCAATCGGCTGGTCACGCCAAGCCCTTGAATCTAACCTGTTTCCAGAATGTACAACAGTAGTACCATTTTCATAGGTTGGGTTCAAGAAGGCGGTGGCTTATGGGTCAATCGTGTAGATGTTACTTTGGGCGGTTGTCTTGCCGGGCAACCCCTGGCACAAGGCTTGCGCCCAGTAAGAGGTACTCTATGCGAGTATCTTATCCTAGTATCCCTGGTGCTTGTCGCAGATGTGGCAGGCGTGCGTCGTTTTGATGTATTCTGGTATCCATCATGGATGCTAGAGTGCATCAAGGCGATGGATGCATCATGCTTGTCGCAAATGTGGCTGGCATACATCGTGTTGATGCTGCTCCGAGGTGGGCGGGGAGCTAGGGTAACGAAATATATATATATTCACCATGGATTTCCAAAATAAACAAAACCAACAAACATGTAAAAGGAAATTAGACAATAGCAGTGATGAGGATGACGTTCCAAATAAAATTTTAAATACCACTTCTGACACTTTTCCAAGATTTATTGTACTGACAAGTTTAAATTCAGAAAAACCTTTAACCAAAATTTCCCCATTTGTTCTTCAAAAAAAAATCCAGTCTGTTGCAGGAACTGTTAAAAAGGTTAACAAATTGAAAAACGGATGTCTGTTAGTGGAGTGCACACGACAACAACAGTCTAAAAATCTGTTGTCCATGACGTCAATAATGGACGTTGGAATCTCTGCAACTCCACACAGATCACTCAATTACAGCCAAGGAATAATCCGAGACAGAGATAATGATCTCAATGACATGTCTGAAGAAGAAATTTGTGCTGAACTAAAAGAGCAACATATTACTAAAGTCAAACGGTTTACCAAAAAATCTGGAAATAAAATACTTAAATTGAATACCTATCTATTTACATTCGAACTTCCAAATGTTCCTGATCACATTTACATAGGACCATATAGAATCAAAGTTGACCTATACGTCCCCAATCCTATCCGGTGCTTCAAGTGCCAGAAGTTTGGACACGGAAAAAATAGTTGCCGTGGGACGGAAAAATGCGTCAAATGTGCTGAACAGGGGCATTCCAGCTTTGAATGTGAACGCACTCCGAAATGCTGTAATTGTGGTCAGGAACATATGTCATCATCTAGAGACTGTGATTGTTATAAAAGAGAACTTCAAATTCAAAAAGTTAAAGTAGAAAAACGTATTACATATCAGGAAGCTCGAAAAATTGTCTCTGCCTCGGATTCACCTTCTACAACTTCATACGCTGACAAAGTTAAATTATCTAAACCTAATAGATCTTTTGCAACTCAAACGAATTTCACTTGGCCTGACGGAACAGAATTTCCGGTTCTCGTCGCCAAACCAAACCAATCAAATGGACAAACATCTCATCCTAAACAGTCTTCATCCAGTTCTTCACAAACATCTGACACTTCTCTCTCCTCAAGTGTCAGTAATCAACAAAAGCCAACTCCTAAAAAACGGTCTTCTATATCTTCTAGCAAAAAATCACCTCAAAAACAGCCACAATCACAGAAAGTTGCACGTCCCTCATCACAAGATCAATCTAAAAAGATGAATTTTTCAAATCGCCTCTCGAAGGCTGAAAAAGGTCAAAAGGTCAACAAGTTTCGAGACCTCTGCTCAGAGTTCGACGATGATTTCGATGAAGACTCTGAGCAGATGGATACATCGTCACATGAGAATCTGGATTCCATCTGGCCGGACCCATTAGTACCAGCTGAGGGTTTTGGTCCTCCAGTCACTGAATCGGGCGCTTCGCAAGAAAGACGCCACAGAAGTTGTTCAACAGATCGATCCAGAAAAAAATATTCCCCAATTCGACCACCTAAAAAATGAACAACATTATCCAATGGAATTGTCGAGGTTTAAAAATTAATTTAATTGAATTATCTCTTCTTGCTCAGACTTTCCTCCCAGTTGCCTTTTGTCTTCAAGAGACTCATTTAAAAGAAAACGATAATATAAATATTAAAAATTATTCTCTCTACAGCACACGAGTAAAACAGGATGAAAGAGCTGCTGGCGGCTCATCCATCCTTGTTAAACATGACATCATTCACAGTCAAATATCTCTACAAACTGATTTACAAGCTGTTGCTATCCGAATAACACTTAATAAAACTGTTACATTATGTTCTGTATATATCCCACCAAACTGTCACTTAGAAATAAATCAACTTAAATCTTTGATAGATCAGTTACCTGCCCCGTTTCTTCTTATGGGTGACTTTAACGCCCATAATCCTCTGTGGGGCAGTAACTCTCAAAATGACAAAGGCAAAAAGATTGAAGATTTCTTAAATCAGGAAAGTTTGTGCATTTTTAACGATGGATCGGATACCTACCTCCATCCAGGGAATGGTTCTTACTCAGCTATTGATCTGACAATTTGTGATCCTTCACTCTTATTGGATTATTCATGGCGAGTCCATGATGATTTATGTGGAAGTGACCACTTTCCCTTAATTATGGAAAATCTGTTTCCCTCGACCTCTGAAAGAGTCGCTCGCTGGAAATTTGACAAAGCCAATTGGACTTTGTTCGAGCAACTCTGTCGAGATGAACTTAGAACAGACATTTTCGATAACGATAGCGATCAGATCCTTAAATTTACCGAAACGTTAGTATCGATAGCTGAGAGAGCCATTCCTAAAACCTCGACAAATCCTAAACAACCAAGCAAACCCTGGTTCGATGACGACTGTGAGGAAGCTAAGAAACACAGGAAAAAGGCCGAACGACGGTTCAACATGAATCCAACATCTGACAATCTCAGTAATGTTCGTATATTTCGTGCGAAAGCACGCCGAACATTTAAACATAAGCGGCGCAAGTCTTGGCAAAACTTCGTGTCTAAAATAAACTCGCATACACCGATGAATAAAGTTTGGAATTTTATACAAAAAATTAATGGGAAAAAAAGAAAAGCCAATCTGCACCACCTTAAAGATGGCCAAACCCTCTTGACCTCGGAAAATGACATTTCTAATAAACTCGGTGAAACCTTCTCAAAACATTCTTCTTCTCGAAATTATACCAAAACATTTCAAGAAATTAAAAACCGCACTGAAAAAACCAAACTGAACTTTAAATCAAACAATTTAGAAGACTACAACCTTCCTTTCTCTCTCGAAGAGCTTAAATCCTCTCTGGCCAAGGCCCATGACACAGCTTCTGGCCCTGACGATATCCATTATCAACTCCTTAAACGTATGCCTGATGCGACTCTTCAAGTACTATTGGATCTTTTTAATAATGTATGGGAGACTGGCGACTTGCCTTCCATTTGGAAGCTAGCCACCGTTATCCCTGTCCCAAAACCTGGGAAGGATCATTTTGAACCGTCGAATTATCGGCCCATTGCCCTCACCAGTTGCATTTGTAAAACAATGGAACGAATGATCAATGACCGCCTTGTTTGGTTCCTAGAGACAAACGGTCTCCTGTCAAATATACAGTGTGGATTCCGACAAGGCAGAAGCACATTAGATCATCTCGTTAGATTTGAATCTTTTATTCGAAATGGGTTTGCTAAAGGGGAACATGTGGTGTCGGTCTTTTTCGATCTGGAAAAAGCCTACGACACCACATGGAAATATGGCATTTTAAAAGACTTAAATGATATGGGGTTGAAAGGTCGGTTACCTACCTTCATTGAAAACTTTCTTTCAGACAGACAGTTCAAGGTAAAGGTTAACACTACTATGTCTGACCCTTTTGAACAAGAGATGGGTGTTCCTCAGGGAAGTATCCTCTCCGTCACTCTATTTAGTGTAAAAATAAACAGTTTAGCTAAAACATTAAAACAAAGTGTTGAAGGCTCCCTGTATGTAGATGACTTTTTGATATGTTATAGGGCTAAAAATATGAACAATATTGAAAGACAACTACAGTTGTCATTAAACAAAATTGAAAAATGGGCTATGGAAAATGGTTTTAAATTTTCCAGCTCCAAAACTGTTTGCATGCATTTTTGCAATAAACGCAAAATGCATTTAGACCCTGAGCTAAAACTCAACAACTCGCCTATTAAAGTTGTTAAGGAAACAAAATTTCTTGGACTTTTGTTCGATAGTAAACTCACCTTTCTACCCCATATCAAAATGCTTAAAGCTAAATGTTTGAAAGCATTGGATATTTTAAAAGTTGTTTCCAGCACTGACTGGGGTGCTGATAAAAATATTTTATTAAATTTATATCGATCCTTAGTTAGATCAAAACTTGATTATGGTTCAATTGTATATGGATCTGCTCGCAAATCCTATATAAAAATTTTAGATACTGTTCACCACCAAGGCCTACGTTTGGCCTTGGGGGCGTTCAGGACATCCCCAATAGAAAGTTTATATGTAGAGGCGAACGAGCCGTCTCTTTATAACCGTAGGATAAAACTTGGTTTACAATACTTAACCAAGCTAAAAGCATATCCTTCAAATCCTGCCTACAACTGTGTTTTCAATCCTCTCTATGAGGATATATTTGAACAACATGAAAATAAAATTCCTCCATTTGGTATTCGGATGAAACCACATATTTTTGGTTGTAACATCGACCTTGATGAAATAGCTCCTATTGATGTACCGCAATCGCCACCTTGGCTTGTACCCAAACCCAAATTCATTTTTGACATCAGGAAACATAAAAAGTCTGAAACTAACCCTATTGAAATTCAGCAACAGTTTGCTGAAATTAAATCAAATTTTCAAGGGTTCGATACCATTTATACTGATGGATCAAAAGACGGAGATAAAGTAGCTGCTGCTGCTGTTTATGGACAACGGGCAGCGACTCTTCGTCTTCCGTCTTCCTATTCTATATTTACAGCTGAGGCAAGAGCTATTGTTCTTGCCTTAAAATTCATTAGATCTTCTGATAAAGAAAACTTTCTAATTTGTTCTGATTCTCTTTCATGTTTATTGGCCATAGAAGGTCAGAAATATAGAAATCCTTTGATTTCACATATTATAGAATTTTATAAAAGACTTTCTGTTTTGGGTAAAAAAATAGTTTTTCTCTGGATACCAAGTCATGTTGGAATAAAGGGAAACACAGTGGTAGATAGAATAGCGAAGGATGCTTTAGATGACCCAGTTACTAATATGTCAGTGCCTTATACTGATTTTAAACCTTTGATTTATAAATATGTTGTACGTCTGTGGCAATCCCAGTGGGATCTGCTTACAGACAATAAATTGCATGATATTGAGCCAACTGTTGGCACAAGTATTTGCTTCTCCGGCAGAAGCCGGAGAGAACAAGTGGTTTTAACTAGATGTCGCATTGGCCACACCAGGACGACTCATTCTTTTATTTTAGAGAATGAGCCGCCTCCTGAGTGTATTCCGTGTCAATGTCGACATAGTATTAAACATCTTTTAATTGACTGTGTAGATAAATCCGACATTATTAGTCGGTACTACACAGTCAACAATATGAAAGATTTATTTACAAAGGTTGCTTGCAACCGTATATTACAATATTTGAAGGACGTGGGACTATACTCTAGAATATAGTCTGTCTGACTCTATTCCTGGTTATAGTCCTGGTCCAGAATTTTAAATTGTTATACATATATTAGTTTTAATTGATGTTATTTTATTGATTATATTTTTTTGTAGCGTTTCTGTGATATTTTTCAAGTCTGTGATATTGTCTCATATTTGTTTTATTGTTTATACTGTTGTTAATATTTTATTTATAAATAGTCAATTGGTTTTAATTGTGTTCAATTTTAACCAGCTCCGTTTAGATAAGTTCTCGCCGTAATATTGGCTGAAATATCGCCAGCTCGGCGTAAAACAATATTTAATCAATCAATCAATCTAAAATAAACACTCATACACCTATGAATAAAGTCTGGAATTTTATCCAAAAAATTAATGGTAAAAACAGAAGGACCAATCTTCACCATTTAAACTATTTTGACTTCAGAAAATGACATCTCGAATAAACTCGGTGAAACATTCTCAAAACATTCTTCTTCTCTGAATTATTCCCAGGAATTCCAAAGGATTAAAAACCGAACTGAGAAAAATAAACTCAATTTTTAATCAAACAATTTAGAAGATTACAACGGCCCTTTTTGTTTAGATGAGCTTAAAATTTCTCTGTCGAAAGCCCAAGACACAGCATGTGGCCCAGATGATATTCACTATAAACTTTTGAAACATCTTCCTGACACTTCCCTTAAAACACTTTTGGATCTTCTTAACAATGTATGGGAAACTGGCGACTTGCCTTCCATTTGGAAACTTGCCACAGTTATTCCTATTCCAAAACCTGGGAAGGATCATTTTGAACCGTCGAATTATCGGCCAATTGCCCTCACAAGTTGCGTTTGTAAGACAATGGAACGGATAATCAACGACCGCCTTGTCTGGTTCCTAGAGGCGAATGGCCTCCTGTCCAATATACAGTGTGGGTTCCGACAAGGCAGAAGCACGTTGGATCATCTTGTTCGCTTCGAATCCTTTATACGTAACGGGTTTGCTAAAGGTGAACATGTGGTGTCCGTCTTTTTCGATCTGGAAAAAGCCTACGACACCACATGGAAATATGGCATTTTAAAAGACTTAAATGATATGGGGTTGAAAGGTAGGTTACCTACCTTCATTGAAAATTTTCTTTCAGACAGACAGTTCAAGGTAAAGGTTAACACGACCATGTCTGACCCTTTTGAACAAGAGATGGGTGTTCCTCAGGGAAGTATCCTCTCCGTCACTTTATTTAGTATAAAAATAAACAGTTTAGCTAAAACATTAAAACAAAATGTTGAAGGCTCCCTCTATGTAGATGAATTTTTGATATGTTATAGGGCTAAAAATATGAACAATATTGAAAGACAACTACAGCTGACTTTAAATAAATTTGAAAAATGGGCTATGGAAAATGGTTTTAAATTTTCCAACTCCAAAACAGTATGTGTGCATTTTTGCAATAAACGAAAACTGCATTTGGATCCCGAACTAAAAATTAATAATTCTCCGATTAAAGTCGTCAAAGAAACAAAATTTCTAGGTATTCTGTTTGACAATAAACTTACCTTTCTACCCCATATCAAAATGCTTGAAAGCATTGGATATTTTAAAAGTTGTTTCCAGCACTGATAAAAACATATTGTTAAATTTATATCGATCACTTGTACAATCAAAACTTGATTATGGATCAATTATATATGGATCTGCTCGCAAATCCTACATACAAATTTTAGATACTGTTCACCACCAAGGCCTACGTTTGGCCTTGGGGGCGTTCAGAACGTCTCCTGTGGAGAGTTTATATGTAGAGGCGAACGAACCGTCTCTTTATAATCGTCAGATAAAACTTGGTTTACAATACTTAACCAAGCTAAAGGCATATCCTTCAAATCCTGCCTACGACTGTGTTTTCAAACCTCTCTATGAGGACATTTTTGAACAACATGAAAATAAAATTCCTCCGTTTGGTATCCGGATGAAACCGCATATTTCTGGTTCTGACATCAACCTTGATGAAATTGCCCCCATTAATATACCTCAATCACCACCGTGGCTTGTACCCAAACCTATGTTTATTTTTGACCTAAGAAATCATAAAAAGTCCGAAACAAACCCTATTCTTATTCAGCAACAGTTTGGTGAAATAAAATAAAATTTTGCATTTCATGACTCTATTTACACTGATGGATCTAAGGACGGAGACAAAGTAGCTGCTGCAGCAGTCCACGGACAGCAGGCAGCAACTCTCCCCTTCCATCTTCCAGTTCAATATTTACTGCTGAAGCTAGAGCCATCATTCTGGCTTTAAAATTTGTCAGAACGTCTGAAAAACTTAAATTTCTTATTTGCTCAGATTCTCTTTCATGTTTATTGGCCATAGAAGGTCAGAAATATAAAAACCCGTTATAAAAAAATATAAAAACAATAATCAATCAATCAAATGCCTTTGCTCGATCTTGAATAAGATATTTAAGGAAACTGTCAGTTTCTTTGCCAGTATGTTCTCTTTATGTTTTTATTTTTTGGGAAAGGTTTTCTGGCAATTCTCCCACTGGCATATGTAGTCTTTTTCTGGTGGAGTTGCAATACTTTGTTCCCACAGAATAAGAGAAATGCTGTATTACTTTTTGGACATACTTCATATTTCCAATGTTCCAAATTTGAATTAAACATTGGACAGGAATATTTCAAGGGGATAAAAGGGCTATATATATAATCATTAAATTCACCCCCCGTGTGGGTCCCGGGGACACATGTAGAATAGGCCCACAGCTCCTCGGCTTGCCGTAAGAGGCCCCTAAAGAGGCGACATGTTTGCCGTGTGTCGCAAACCCGTGTCGGTAATAGGGAGTGTTCCTGGTTGGCCGGATAAACGGTTCCGATCACCATCTAGGGCACAATCTTTACCTAGACGGGACACCGGATGGACCCGATTCGGTGAATCGGCTGGTCACATCAATCCTTTAAAATATTTATTTATTTTTTCCTTTTTGATTCCAAATGTTTTCTTTAAATTCTAAATTCCTGATTGGCGGATTGGTGTTGGCTTATGGGTCACAAAACTCAACATGCTCCAAATGGTTGAATTTGGCAGTTTTATTATTTTTCATTGTTTATATTTAGTTTATTTTCTCAAAGTTATTCACTATAAAGTTTATTATATTAGGTTTTCATTATTAGTCCGATTCATTTTCATTTTTGGTTTGATTTTTCTACAACAAGCTCAAGAGTGGCTGGATGGTCCCGGTCCAGTCAAAACTGGTCACGTCTTGCCCTCTGTTGTTTTCTCGTGGTTGTTTGAAAAGACCTAAAGGAGCCCTCAATGATACCTAAGGTGGTATGCATATATCCCATAGGTTGATGTTTGGGTTCTGGGGTCTTGGAAGATGACCACTGATGGAAACACGGAGAAGGCGGTGGCTCATGGGGCAAGGCTTCCTCGGCTTAATGAGGCCACATGTTTGCCGTGTGTGGATACCCGTAAGGATAGAGGACGGGATCCTGGTGGCTGAAACACGCCACTTTGGCCCTTACTTTATCTGAAACGGGCGGTCGGATGGGCCCGGTCCTGATCAATCGGCTGGTCACGCCAAGCCCTTGAACTTGACCTGATTCCAAAATGTACAGCAATAGTACCATTTACATAGGTTGGGTTCAAGAAGGCGGTGGCTCATGGGTCAATCGTGTAGATGTTACTTTGGGCGGTTGTCTTGCCGGGCAACCCCTGGCACAAGGCTTGCGCCCATTAAGAGGTACTCTATGCGAGTATCTTGTGAGTGTATCCCTGGTGCTTGTCGCATATGCGGCAGGCATACATCATATTGATGCTGCTCCGAGGTGGGCGGGGAGCAAGGGCAACGAACAAACAGAAATCACCATGGAGTTTACAAATCCAATAAAAAACAACCCCCAAAAAACCCTGTCAAGTTCAAAAAGGAAAAAAGAAGAAAGTGATGATGAAGAACATACATCAAAGTCTCAAAATATTGATCCCGGAAAGTGTTTTAAATATTTGGTTCTAACAAGTCAAAATTCAGAAAGGCCCCTATCCAAAATTTCACCAAAGTCTATACAAGGTTGCGCAGGCACCGTTAAAAACGTTTCAAAATTAAAATCTGGAAGTATACTTGTAGAATGTTTTAGGCCACAACAATCTAAAAATTTGCTTTCTTTGACTGATATTGGCACTGTACCCATCTCTGTAACTCCTCACAGGACACTGAACACTTGCCAGGGAGTTATTCGAGATAGAGACCAAGATCTTGCTGAACTTACCGAAGAAGAAATTTGTGAAGAATTGCAATCTCAAAAAGTTTCTAAGGTCAAAAGATTCACGAAAAAAGTCGACAGCAAAATTATTAAACTCAACACCTACCTTCTCAGTTTTGATCTCCCGAAAGTTCCTGACCACATTTACATTGGCCCCTACAGAATTAAAGTTGACATATATGTACCGAACCCTATCCGCTGTTTCAAATGCCAGAAATTTGGACACGGTAGGAGTTCTTGTAAGGGTACAGAAAAATGCGTCAAATGTTCTGTAGTGGGTCACTCCACTTTTGAATGTGAAGGACAAACTAAATGTGCAAATTGCAGTGGAAATCACATGGCAAACTCTAGAGCATGTGATTTCTATAAAAAAGAACATGAAATTCAAAAGCTTAAAGCAGAAAAAAACATAACTTACCAAGAAGCTCGAAAATTGGTCTCTATCGCGAATAACTCGTCTCACAATTCTACTTATGCTGATAAGGTTAAAGGACCTCCAACTACAAGATCACTCTCTGTTCAAACAGTTTTTACATGGCCACATGGCACTGAACATCCAGTACTTGTCTCTGAATCTACTACTTCCATGCCAAAATCCACTACAACTTTACAGTCTTCCAGTTCTTCGCAGACGTCAGCGTCATCTCTTCCTTTTAACCACTTTGAGATGGCTGATATTTACATCAACTCTAATGTTGACAAACAGATGCACGAAGATCTAGGACGAAAACTTCAAACATCAAATAAATCTGCAAATAATGCTTCAAATACAAAATCTCAATCCTCAACACAAAAGTCCTCAACTTCAACCAATAAACAGTCTCCGCCTCAGAAGTCCTCAAATAAACAGTCTTCACCCAAGAAGTCATCAAATAAACAGTCTTCACCTGAGAAATCCAATAAGCAGTCTTCATCATCACAACAGCAAAATAAACGTTCATCTTCAATAGAAAAGTTAAAACAGAACACTGGTCGCATAAAGAAAGCGGAAAAGCACTTGATTAAATTTCAGACGCTGTCATCCGAATATGGCGATGATGACAGCCAAATGGATGTAACCCCAGATGATTATTCTGAACCAGTCTGGGGTGACCCCATTTCAAATGGCTCTGTTCGGAGGAATGGGAGCTGTTCCCCGCAAGCGCGGCGTAGTAACAAATTCTCTCCTATTCGTCCGCCCAGAAAATGAAGAATATATTACAATGGAATTGCCGGGGTTTAAAAACTAACTTTATCGAACTATCGTTACTTATCCAAACATTCCTTCCTGTTGCTATTTGTCTCCAAGAAACTCACTTGAAAGAAAATGATTCTATTAATGTTAAAAACTATACTTTATACAGTACTTACGTCGGAAAGGATGAAAGAGCTGCAGGCGGCTCTTCTATCCTTGTTAAAAATGACATTATTCACAGTCAGGTTAACCTTACAACAAATCTGCAAGCTGTTGCTGTCAGAGTTTCTCTTGAAAAATCAATTACTATATGTTCAGTATATATTCCTCCAAATTCAACCTTGGATTCTCAGCAACTAAGATCTTTGATCAGTCAGTTGCCAGCTCCTTTCCTACTGGTGGGAGATTTTAACGCTCACAACCCTATTTGGGGTAGTAATATGCAAAATAATAAAGGAAAGAAAATCGAAGATTTCCTAAACCAGGAAGGATTGTGCGTATTTAACGATGGTTCTGATACTTATCTTCATCCGGGAAATGGTTCTTATTCGGCTATCGATTTAACAATATGTGATCCTTCTTTATTGTTAGATTACTCATGGCGAGTTCATGATGACTTGTGCGGAAGTGATCATTTCCCAATCGTTTTGGAAAATTTATTTCCTACTGCATCTGAGAGAGTTGCTCGCTGGAAATTTGACAAAGCCAATTGGCCTTTGTTCGAGCAACTCTGTCGAGATGAACTTAAAATAGATGATTTTGATAATTTTATTCATCCAGTTCTCAAATTTAATGAAACGTTAGTATCGATAGCTGAGAGAACCATTCCTAAAACCTCGACAAATCCAAAACAACCCAGCAAACCATGGTTTGACGATGATTGTGAGGAGGCGAAAACAAGTAGGAAGAAGGCCGAACGACGATTCAATAAACATCCAACACAAGATAATTTAAGTAGCTTCCGTATATTCCGTGCAAAAGCGCGTCGAACATTTAAACAAAAAAGACGAAAGTCTTGGCAAAACTTCGTCTCAAAAATGAATTCTCATACACCAATGAACAAAGTTTGGAACTTTATACAAAAGCTTAATGGTAAAAACAGGAAAGCCAATCTTCACCATCTAAAAGATGGCCAAACCCTTTTAACATCAGAAAATGAAATCTCTCAAAAACTGGGTGAAACCTTTTCTAAAAATTCTTCTTCTCAAAATTACTCTCAGGAATTTCAACGTATTAAAACCCGAACCGAAAAAACCAAACTTAACTTTCGATCAAACAATTCAGAAGACTACAACCGTCCTTTCTCTCTTGATGAGCTCGAAAATTCTCTGGCGAAGGCCCATGACACAGCATGTGGGCCAGATGATATTCATTATAAACTTCTGAAACACCTGCCTTATACATGTTTAGAAACTCTTTTGGATCTCCTCAATAAAATATGGGTTACTGGCGACTTGCCTTCCCTCTGGAAGCAAGCTACAGTTATCCCTGTTCCAAAACCTGGGAAAGATCATTTTGAATCGTCGAATTATCGGCCAATTGCCCTCACAAGTTGCGTATGCAAGACGATGGAACGGATGATCAACGACCGCCTTGTTTGGTTCCTCGAGACCAATGGTCTCCTGTCCAATATACAGTGTGGATTCCGGCAGGGAAGAAGCACGTTAGATCATCTTGTTCGCTTCGAGTCTTTCATACGCAACGGGTTTGCTAAGGGTGAACACTTGGTGTCGGTCTTTTTCGACCTTGAAAAAGCATACGACACCACTTGGAAATATGGTATTTTAAAAGACCTAAATGATATGGGGTTGAAAGGTAGGTTACCTACCTTCATCGAAAATTTTCTTTCAGACAGACAATTCAAGGTAAAGGTTAACACCACCATGTCTGACCTTTTTGAGCAAGAAATGGGTGTTCCTCAGGGAAGTATCCTCTCCGTCACTCTATTTAGTATAAAAATAAACAGTTTAGCTAAAACGTTAAAACAAAATGTTGAGGGCTCCCTCTATGTAGATGACTTTTTGATATGTTATAGGGCAAAAAATATGAACAATATAGAAAGACAACTACAGCTATCTTTAAATAAAATTGAAAAGTGGGCCACAGAAAATGGTTTTAAATTTTCCAACTCAAAAACCGTCTGTATGCATTTTTGTAACAAACGAAAACTGCATTTAGACCCTGAACTAAATCTCTACAATGCACCCATTAAAGTTGTGAAAGAAACTAAATTCCTTGGAATTCTGTTTGATAATAAACTCACCTTTCTACCCCATATCAAAATGCTGAAAGCTAAATGCTTGAAAGCATTGGACATTTTAAAAGTTGTTTCCAGCACTGATTGGGGCGCTGATAAAAGCATTTTGTTAAATTTATATAGATCTTTAGTGAGATCGAAACTTGACTATGGTTCTATTATTTATGGATCTGCTCGCAAATCCTATATAAAAATTCTAGATACTGTTCACCACCAAGGCCTACGTTTGGCCTTGGGGGCGTTCAGAACTTCTCCTGTGGAGAGTTTATATGTAGAGGCGAACGAGCCGTCTCTTTATAACCGTAGGATAAAACTTGGTTTGCAATACTTAACCAAGCTAAAAGCATATCCTTCAAATCCTGCCTACGACTGTGTTTTCAACCCTCTCTATGAGGATATATTTGAAGAACATGAAAACAAAATTCCTCCTTTTGGTATCCGGATGAAACCACACATTTCTGGTTCTAATATCAACCTTGATGAGATTGCCCCTATTAATATACCTCAATCACCACCTTGGCTTGTGCCCAAACCAATGTTTATTTTTGACCTTAGAAAACATAAAAAGTCCGAAACAAACCCTATTCTTATTCAGCAACATTTTGCTGAAATAAAATCAAAATTTGCATTTCATGACTCTATTTACACTGATGGATCTAAGGACGGAGACAAAGTAGCTGCTGCAGCAGTCCACGGACAGCAGGCAGCAACTCTCCGCCTTCCATCTTCCAGTTCAATATTTACTGCTGAAGCTAGAGCCATCATTCTGGCTTTAAAATTTGTCAGAACGTCTGAAAAACTTAAATTTCTTATTTGCTCAGATTCTCTTTCATGTTTATTGGCCATAGAAGGTCAGAAATATAAAAATCCTTTAATTGCCCATATTATTGAGTTCTATAAAAGACTTGTCCAAATGGGCAAAGAAATAGTTTTTATCTGGATACCAAGTCATATTGGTATCCGAGGAAACACAGTCGTAGATAGTATTGCGAAGGATGCTTTAGATGACCCAATTACTAATATGTCAGTGCCTTATACGGATTTTAAACTTGTGATCTATAAATATGTTTTACGTCTGTGGCAGTCCCAGTGGGATCTGCTGACAGAAAATAAATTACATGCCATTGAGCCAATTGTTGGCAAAAATGGTTTTTCCTTCGGCAGAAGCCGAAGAGAACAAGTGGTTTTAACTAGATGTCGCATTGGCCACACCAGGACGACTCATTCTTTTATTTTAGAGAATGAGCCGCCTCCTGAGTGTATCCCGTGCCAATGTCGACACACTGTGAAACACCTTTTAATAGACTGTGTGGATAAATCCGACATAATTCGTCGGTACTACACAGTCAACAATATGAAAGATTTATTTACAGTGGTCGCTGGCGACCGCCTTTTACAATATTTGAAAGACGTAGGACTGTACTCCAGAATATAGACTATTTTACTATGTTCTTGAGTATAGTCATTGGTCATTATCTTAAACTTTGTTATTGCTAATTGACGTGTTTTTATATAAGATATCTTTTACTGAATATTTTATGTATATTGACATTGTTTGACGAATAGTGTATCTGTGATATTATTAGTGTATCTGTGATATTATTTCTAAATGAAATTTCGACTGTGATATCAGTTTTACTGTTTATTATGCCCTCAATATTTTATTTGTAAATATTCTATTGATTTTAGGTATTGTTTGACATTTTAATCAGTTCGAGTCTAATTAGTTCTCGCCGTGATATTGGCTGCAATATCGCCAGCACGGCGTTAAACAACAATTAATCAATCAATCATTAAATTCACATGATTTTTCTAGTTTCACAAATCTCCAGAGCATCATCAACAACGCTGTTGTCAAAAGTTTCATTGTACAAAGCATTGATAAAATGAATTTAATTTAGTTACAGAAAGATTTTATTACAATTGGAAACTGATAATATCACAGCCTAAAACACGTTGAAAAGTGTGCAAACAAGTTTCAAGGTCATCATTTGAAATAATATTGTACTCAATATTCAGTTTGATTTAAAACTTCAACACTCTCCGTGATAGTGGCTAAAATACCGCCAGCACAGCGATAACCAACAATCAATCAATAAAACATCAACTCTCCGTGATATTGGCTAAAATACCGACAGCACGGCGATAACCAAGTAACAATCAATCAATAAAACATCAACTCTCGCCGTGATATTGGCTGAAATACCGCCAGCAGCACGGCGACAACAAACAATCAATCAATAAAACATCAACATTCTCCGTGATATTGTTGAAATACCGCCAGTACGGCGATAACCAACAATCAATAAAACATCAACACTCGTCGTGATATTGGCTGAAATACCGCCAACACGGCGATGACCAACAAACAATCAATCAATACAACATCAACATTCTCCGTGATATTGGCTGGAATACCGCCAGCACGGCGATAACCAACAAACAATCAATCAATAAACCATCAACACTCGTCATGATAATGCCTGAAATACCGCCAGCACGGCGATAACCAACAATCAATAAAACATCAACTCTCCGTGATACTGGCTGACATACCACCAGCACGGCGATAACCAACAAACAATCAATCAATAAAACATCAACACTCGCCATGATATTGGCTGAAATACCACCAGCACGGCGATAACCAACAATCAATAAAACATCAATATTCTCCGTAATATTGGCCGAAATAGCGCCAGCACGTCGATAACCAACAATCAATCAATAAAACAACATTCTCCGTGATATTGACTGAAATCCCGCCAACACGGCGATAATCAACAAACAAACAATCAATAAAACATCAACACTCTCCGTGATATTGGCTAAAATACCGCCAACACGGCGATAATCAACTAACAAACAATCAATAAAACATCAACACTCGCCGTGATATTGGCTGAAATACCGCCAGCACGGCGATAACCAACAAACAATCAATAAAACATCAATATTCTCCGTGATATCGGCTGAAATACCGCCAACACGGCGATAATCAACAAACAAACAATCAATAAAACATCAACACTCTCCGTGATATTGACTAAAATCCCGCCAGCACGGCGATAACAAACAATCAATAAAACATCAACATTCTCCGTGATATTGGCTGAAATACCGCCAGCACGGCGATAACCAACAAACAATCAATCATAAAACATCAACACTGCGAACTGTGCAAGATACACAGGATGCATTTATAAGACTCCAGTAAACTTTTTGCATTATTTATGCTGGAGTTAAACTTAGAACCATCATTTCTATCCTCAAATATAACTTCTTCATACTTTTCCTCCGTGTGGGTCCCGGGGACACAATAAAATAGGCCCACACTCCTCGGCTTGGGGTAAGAGGCCCCTAAAGAGGTGACATGTTTGCCGTGTCGCAAACCCGTGTCGGTAATAGGGAGTGTTCCTGGATGGCCGGAAAAAACGGTTCCGATCACCACCTGGGGCACAATCTATTCCTAGACGGGAGGCCGGATGGACCCGATTCGGTCAATCGGCTGGTCATATTAATCCCTTTATAATAGTTAATATCTTTATTTTTTTTCCTTAAAATTTGGTAAACAAAATTCCTAAATTCCTGATTTATTGGATTGGTTTTAACTTTAGATAACCTATTTATTATTTTTTGTTGCTTTATTTTATTCTTTTCCTCAAAATTCATAAGCAACTTAATTTTGTTTAGTTTTACTATTGTCAGCTTTACTAATTTTGGACTATTTGAAGAAAATCATGTACATGTATAACCAGCTCAAGGTTTGGCAGGATCGTCCCGGTTCAGCCAACAACAGGTCATGTCCAGCTCTCTGCGGTTTTTCTCGTGGTTGTCTGAAAAAACTCAGATGAACCCTTTATGAAACCGAGATACGCTGGGTTGGGAAGGTGGTCTGCTGCTGTAGCGTTTAAGGTTGATGTTTGGGTTCTGGGGACTTGGGTGATAACACCTGATGGAGGCGCAGAGAAGGCGGTGGCTTATGGGACAAAGCTTCTTCGGCTTAATGAGGCCACATGTTTGCCGTGTGTAGATACCCGTAATGATAGAGGATGGGATCCTGGTGGTTGAAACACACCACTTTGGCCCTTACTTTATCTTAAACGGGCGGTCGGATGGGCCCAGTCCTGATCAATCGGCTGGTCACGCCAAGCCCTTGAACTTGACCTGTTTCCAAAATGTACAACAATAGTACCATTTACATATGTTGGGTTCAAGAAAGCGGTGGTTCATGGGTCAGTTTGTGAAAATACAAGGTTACAAAATAAATGAAAGGGTCAGGAAAAGAGTGATTTATATATGATTAGGTTGTACTTTCTTGGTATCTCAAATATATGAATAGGATGGGATTCCAAAATGCTGGTCACACTTGTACCATAATAAGTCATAAGTCATAAATTTTTGTTAGCCTCTTACACCCCGAAGGGTCAATAGGTACAAAAAAAACAAACAAACAGAACAGCTAATTAACGAAACAATAATGAAATATGTTTCCCCCTGTCCTGTTTAAAAAAAGGAGCCCAGCAATCTCACTTGTTCCTTTGATTCTGGATTTAAAATGTAGTTGAATTTTTCCTCCTTTGTCTTAGTTTCTTCAATATTAAGGGACATAATTAAATCTTTTCGTAAAAATTCATTAGGGCACCGCCGTTGGACATGGCGGCCGCCCTATAGTAATCGGTCTTGTCCGTCCGTCTGTCCGTCAGCATTTCCTTTGTCGTACGATAACTTAAGATTGCCTTCACGGATTTTTATGATTTTTATATACAATATTGGACTTGACCAAAGGAAGGTTCCTTTTGGTTTTAAAGATAATCAGGACAACAATTTTTGGGAAAAACTTAGTTTTATATGAAAAAAATGCATATTTTAAGAATTAACCTTATGTCGTATAACTTAAGATTGCCTTTACAGATTTTCATAAATTTTATACACAGTGTTGAACATGATCAGAGGAAGTTCCCTTTTGATTTTTAGGAAAATTGGAAAAAAAACTTTTTGGGAAAAACCTTAGTTTTATATGAAAAAATGCATATTTTGAGAATTAACACCATGTTGTATGATAACATAAGATTGCCTTCACAGATATCCATAAATTTTATACACAGTGTTGGACATGATCAAAGAAAGGTCCCTTTTGAATTTAAGGAAAATTGGGAAACACTTTTTTGGGGATAACTTAGTTTTTATATGAAAAAAACATATTTTGACAATTACCATTATGTTGTATGATAACTTAAGATTGGCTTCACAGATTTTCATAAATTTTATACACAGTGATGGACATGATCAAAGGAAAGTCCCTTTTGATTTTGAGGAAAATCGGAAAACAGTTTTTGGGCAGAAACTTTGTTTTTATATGGAAAAAGGCAAATTTTGAGAATTTAGCGTCATGCTTTTTGATAGATAAAATGAATGTATGAAATCACAACTATATTTTGAAGTGTTTTTGATTCCCATGACTTCAATCACACAAGCCGGCGGGGTCCTTTCTGACATTGTCAGTATTCTAGTTTAATTGACATTCTTATATGAAATGAGACTCATCCTCAATTTCATTGCAAGTGCTGCATAATCTTAAGTTTCTTGGTATTTTGGTATATCTGCCTCTTTCAATTGATAAAGGATTATCGCTAATTCTAACCTGGCGTAATTTTTTTCTATATTCGGGATTAGGACTGTATAAATAATTTTATTATTTTGGTCTAAATTTTCTATTTTCTCTTCTGTAACATCTCTTGTTTGGTTGTAGGACTTGTTAACCTCTCCGACACCCCTTCCCCCGCTCCAGCAGCATTCAACATTTCTTCAGTTAGACGCGTATTTGTCTCCGACTACTGCCACGAAGAGTATGACTAGAAACAAAATGCCGTGTGTAGACAATATTTATTTGCAGAAACACATTCAAAATGAGTTTGACCTCATAATATTGCAAAAACAAGTTCATATGAATAAATTAATGATTGTTCACCGGTATATATCCATAAATCAACAACGAATTTAATTCATAAAATGACATGTTTAAAGTATCAAATATTCTAGAAGTTTTCCGAATGGATCTTAATCCAATGCCTTTCCCTCCCCCTCCCTATGTTATCCCCTTACAGAGTCACAAAATTGATAGCATACGGAATAAACTGATAAAGGAGATTACTAAAGAGGTTAGTAAGGTTGAAAACTGGCATGGATAAAAATGCATTTTTTTGTTAATTTCTGTCTATGTGCAGGGTGAAGCATTCATGTGTCAAGTCCGTTATTACGTTCCAATCGATTGATCTGGAGTCTTAGACTTCTACAGCTATGACAGTCTGCCTATGAGGGTCTGGATGGGGGGTCTGTTATTCTGTAAACATTTAATTTTCACCCCTTTTTTCTCTAATCTTCAAAAAATTAGTCTATTCTTCAAAAGTGATTTTTTACGCATTATTCTCTAATTTTTCCCCCAGTTTTCTTTAATCTTCCAAAAAAAAGTAAAAAACATTCTTTTAAATGAATGAGAACGGTGATTTCCAAACAACAGCAAGGTTTTCATTTGTTTCTCAACAATGACGTGTTGATGTGTATTGTTCTGCATGATTTAAGTGCTAGTTCCTTGAAGTAACAAGTCCAAGTTCTCGTCAGTTCTTTCCAATGATTTTGACTACATATCAAAAAGAAGATGTGGTGTAATTGTAAAAGCTAAACAATTCTTTTCATCAAATTCGTCTGCTATGACCTCTGACATCTTTAAAGATAGATGATAACATTAGAAATAACCCGAGTAGAAGTATGAACCGAAAAGATCCGAAATCCGAGTAGAAGTATCGGAAACCAGTTCACATTGACTGAATCCTATAGTCTGTTATCACGAAACCAAAAAGGTTTACCAAGTTTGTTTTCACTTTTATATTTTTACAATGATAATTTTGATAATTTTCTTTAAATTTTAAGAAGGGAAAATTCTGTAAACACTTAATTTTTAGCATTTTCTTTTATTAATTATTCAATATTCATTATATTTTTAGACCACGCATTTCTCTAATCTTCATTTTTTTTGCCCGTTATTCTCTAATCTTCATTTTTTAAGGGCATTATTCTTTAATCATTTAACCCCATCCAAACCCTCGCGTATGTCTCTACATGTATGTGTATTGGACTACGCAATAGTTGTATATCTGTATGATCGTGGAAACCCAGTTCTGTAAGTGGCATGTAAATACCACTAGACAGATAGTCCTATCCATGCAGTTTGGACCTGGATTTTTTTCGGCCACTACTGTCTAGACACCTCAGTTTGTAAAATGGATTTTTCAGAATTTGAATAAAACCTTAGTGTTAATTGTCTAGTCACTTGGGTGAAAGATGCAATGAGCTAAGTCGTAACTAAAACAATTGAACTTACCTTATTTTGTTTAATCATGTTTTCAAAAGAAACAAAAAACTTCTGCCTACATGTAAGAAATTTTCAATGTAAAAGGGAGATAACTCTTCCTATGAGATTTTGTAAAATTAAGTTTTACAACCCTGTGATTCATGAAATATGCACAGTGTCTGAGTTGAATAAATTGAACAACTGCTTTAATTTTTCTATTGGAAATTCCCCATTCAGAATCATTTGTGAGGTATACAAACATAACCTTTATAAACAACTTTACAATTTTTATGTTTTCTTGGACGACTCAATAAGGTTAATTAACCAACAAAAGATTGTCTAATAATTCTAACGTTTAGACTTTCCAAATGCTAAAAATCCATTTTATGAACTGAGGTATCCATACAGTAAATATTTATTTTCATTTAAACCAATTTGACAAACTGGGCCTGCATTTTTTTTTACACTTAAATTGATCCTGTCTTTATATTGCCAAATTTCTGGTCCCGCCTTTTTATTTCAACTTTGATCCTGGCCCCAGGTTTCTTTACAAATTCCCATTTTTTTCATTTTTTTTTTTTAAATTATTGTGAAGTCATTTTACAACAGTCTACAAGTAACAAAGTCTACTGGTGACGTCATATTTTATCAATGAATTGCACAGGGTTCTCGCTAAGGCACATACATGCGTCCTGGACGCGTCATCCTTTAAACTCATGTGTCCCTGGGACGTGTGTAAATTTAATCACCTGCGTCCGAAGATTGTAATTTTCATCAAAACGTTTGTGCCACTATTTCTGTTTTCATGGAGATCAAAGGGGATGGGGAAATGCAAAAAGTAAGCTAGAAAATGGCGGCAATTGAAATTCTCGTGATTTTTCACTGGCCACAGTGCTTTTAACGACCGGTCCCAGGACTCATCATTAAAAATTCTTAGTGAGAACCCCAATTGCACATACTAAAATGGAGAATCCTTTATCCTAAAATATTCGAAGGGGTTTGGAAATCAACATGATCAAAGTCAGTGCTAACATATTTATCTTTAAGATATATTATTGATGCAATGTGTAATAAGGTTTGAAAGTTTTTCGACCCAAGAAAATGGAATAGAGAACGGAAATAGGGAATGTGTCAAAGAGACAACAACCTGACCAAAGAGCAGAAAAAGACCCAAGGCTACCAATGGGTCTTCAGTGCTTGCTTCTGCCCTTAAACGGACACAAAACTATTGTGATGCAGACAGTTTGAATGATATTACAGGGTATTCGTATTTAAAGAAAACGAGCTCATACATGTATCTTATTTCATAAAGATGAAGATCTTGGGAATGGTGTGATGAAACTGAATGTTGAGTTTGTATTCAATATAAATGTGACAGAGTAACATGTATTGAGAAGTCAGGACATAGTATAGATCATAATATTTAATAGATGTATTATTATGGGTGAAAATAGAATTCATTGTCAAACCCCTGTTTGATGTTAAATGTTCGTCTCTCTTAATATCTTTAAGGTACATTGTAGTTAGCCAATTATTAAAAAACAAATATCTGAATACAATACTCAGATTGTGAACCCAGTCCTGTTAGCATGATTAAAACAACTAAAATATGCAGTCATACAAAAAAATAGAGAATTTTTTTAATTCACCTTTTAACAACCATAACATGAGCCCTAGATAAATATTTTTGATTGGGGTAACTACCTCCAATTTTTTTATACACCCGTCAAAATTTTGACGGAACGTATTATGGTATACAAATGTCCGGCGTCCGTCTGTCCGTAGTAAACATGTCGCGCCGTAACTTGAGAACGAATCATCCAAATTTCACGAAACTTAACACGTATAGTTGTTTCTTATGATGGTCAAACGATCTGTATACTTTTTGGTGAAAATAAGATTAAAACTTTTTGAGTTACGGGACTTTGTAACTAAAACAGAACTGTGTTTTTTTTCACTTGTCGCGCTGTATCTCAAAAACGATTTATGATTATTGCGTAAAACTTTACACACTGCTTAGTTATATTAATTGAAATATCTGTATACTTTTTGGTGATGATTCAAAATTTTATTTTAGAGTTATTGAGTTTTTTGTAAAAAAAGGGGGGGTTTTCACATGTCGCGCCATATCTCAAAAACGATTTAATATGATTATTGCATAAAACTTCTTAGTTATATTAATCTGAAGATCAGTATACTTTTTCGTGATGATCTTTTTTTTATTTTTGAGTTTTTGCATTTTTATTGAGCCTTTTGGTAAAAAAGGTAGTCTTTTTTGGTCACATTTCGTGCCGTACATTGTATCTCTATTGCTTAAAAGTTTACTCGCTTATGTTTTGCTGGGTTTCCATATACGTCCCACCAGCAGTTCCACTAAATAAAGGAGGATTCCAAAAACATTATGTTTTTTTCACAACACGATGGGCGTATCATGTGCTCGTGGCACAGCTGTTTATTAAGACAGATGGGTTTTTAACCTCCCAACAGCGGGATCAAAGGGGAAAATGAAAAACAAAACTGTAAAATGCATCTTGAGTGTATTAGCAATGATGCTTTGTTTTCAAAAACCCCTGTGTAGCTGTTTTGGACTGGACGTAACTTTGACGGCCAGAAAAAATCTCAACTGTATCTAGCATTTTTTATGCATAAATGACTTAAATTTGACCATATGAAATGTATGTCTTAACTAAAGCTGTTAAAGGATCATGTACTACGCAATTATGCAGGTTTCTAACTGTGCCTTAGTTAAGACATGCATTTCAACTGGGAGATTTCGGCTGTGGTTATATTTAGGTTTAAATGCAAAGTGAAATTTGTTTATTGCAGTACTTAACAATATACCGTATATCCTATAATAAACACCAACTGTCTAAAGGTAGATTTCATTATAAACAGTCTTGATGAAGTTCGTCGGTCCGTGACGGGGATATTTATCTTCCTACTATCATCAAATAGTGATCACTTATCAATCTAAACTTACTTAATAATTGTCTATTATTAAAATTCTTCTCCATCTTTAAATACTCTTCTAATTTAATTTCAGTTTTAAGTTTACTACAAAGATATAATTTTGAATTAGATGTATCTTAATTTTATAATTCTCTGTTTATACTTATCTATGAGTCCCTTTTTAATATTAGTATTGTAAATTCTGAAATTATTGCGATATTTTTATTATTGAGAAAAATGCAACAGGGTTGTAATCGCAATAATTTAAACTTGCATTTTGGAATTTTTTATATAAATGAATCAGAATTTTCTCAGTATCACAAAAATTAAAATCGTATTTTGGTCTAAAATGATAAAATCGCAATAATAAATGCACGCAATAATTTCTGAATTTGCAGTATTACAAATGTAAGTTTATCCTTAATAACAAAGTCTTCTTGATTTAATTTGAATTCTTTGAATATATACATTGTTTGTACATGTGTAAGAGATGAAAGTGAACCAGGAGAGAGATGAATTTCTACCTCTACTGACCTAAAATATATAGCTATTGGAACAGATTATAGATAATGTTAAAGTGGGTATTGAATAGTTCCCTTAAAGATTTGGATTGATATTTTTTGTATGATTCTTAAAGGTGATTGTAAATATATTTTTATACCAAAAATGTTGGGCCTTAATAAGATTCTTAAGGTAAATAATTTAGGTAGGGGACTGCAATTAGAAATAATATGAGGTTCAATTTACTGTAACACATTCATAAACCCAGGTTAGAAATTGGGCCTGCATTTTACCTGATACATGTAGATTGTCCTTGACCTCATACCTTTAACTCCAGGATAAGTACTGTGAATTTTTAATAACTTTATTAAAGGAAAGGTAAACATGAGTCTTGTGTAGGAAATATATTTAGGAGATAAAGTGTTCTTCCTATATATGAATACATGTATAATAGGATTTCTGATTGGTGAGAAAATTAATAGTTCTGTTTTTTTTGTAGTCAGAGATAGTGCATACATTAAAATACTTTGAAAGTGGGATATCTTTCCTGTTTCTTCTGGGGTTAAATTCCTGCTGTATATTGAAAGGTATTTAACAGGTACGGTTGTAAATTTTCTATCCATTACCTGTGTATTCAAGCATCATATTTGTAATAATCTTGTGGCCTTCAAGAGTTATACATAAAAGGCTCTAGATCCGCATTATGCATCTCGGGTGGGGGGGGGGGGGGGGGGGTAAACAGACACACATAGTTGTCATTAAGTTACACCTGATATCTCAGTAACATGTTTGACTGTGAGGTTACAGAATATTTCTTAAGTCATCAAATGTTTTAAATTTTTTGATAAATATACAGTGTACTTATGGAAGGAATTATCTTCATCACTATACATGTAGCTTGTAACAGTATGTTAAGAACCCCATGCTCTGGGTATATCTCCAACACACTGATTAGAAAGCACTATAATTAAGACTGCATGCTGTAATACTACAGATATTGACTTCTTCTGATTCATGCTATGATCAGTGGATGATGTAATAAAATCAATATCTATAATGGCTGTGTAAACATTCACGACAAAGTAGTTTTATAAAGTATACCAATTATGTATATGTTGTATTATTGTGTGATCACAGATAAAGTTACAAGTATGTGTGTCATGTATGTTTTATTTAAAATTAAAAAGAAAACGGGGAAAAAATCATCAGCTGATTGTCATGATTATCGAAGTAAGATTTTTATTTGATTTTTATTTAAAATAAGTTGTAATTTTGAAACTCCTGGGATGATGCCTCTGCTGGTGGACCCTAGGTCCCCGAGGGTATTCGCCAACCCAGTCGTCAGACTTGTCTGACATGATTATTCATTGATTTGTTACAGAAATTACCAGTATTTAGCAAAATTCAAAAATAATAGAAATACTAAGGGTTCATTCCTTGTATTGCACATGGTAGATCTCCTTAGTTGAAATTTGGCTTCCTATTTCGGTATTTTTGGTTGAGTACTTCTTGTTTAATATAAGTTTGGTTTTTGGTCTTCCAAAGGTTTCGGTTTTAATGCTGCTGATGAGAGGTAACTCCTTGAAATGCGTCGTATACAGCATAGTATAAATTTACAATATCTAATATCAGTATCTTTGGATTGTTATTTTGTAATAAATTGCACTCTGGTGTAATATAGTGTTAAGATAAAGATGATTTATTATTTTTTGTTTGAATGAATACAGCTACAGGAAGTAAAACTCTGGTAGTTTTTATGTACCGACTATTCTCACAAAATCGTTTGTTGCAATGTTGGATAATGTGCATAAATGATAGTTCCCAGCTGTATACTGAGAGTACAGTGTAGAATAATATACAGTCATTGGGGAAATGGGAGATTGATAATTCGATTATGATCAAAACTTACTTCTACATGTAGGTGAAAAAAAAGTGGATTTTCTAACTATACCTTTTGAATGGCAATTAGGCAGGTCCTACAACTACATGTAGTACATGGTTCAAATTTTAGAAACAAAATTTGTTATGTGCATTTCAAATAATGTCATATCTACCAGTTTTAATATCATATTTTTTGCAAGATGCATTGATGGTGTATTCCTTACATGTTTCAGGTAACCCAGAGAAAAAACAGACCTTTTCCCATGACAAAGACCTTAGATGTAGGCCATGTGGGAAGTCATTGACACTGACCTCATACCTTTCCTTTTCTCATGCATACATTTGTGTTGCACATGTATGCTCTTTTTGTTAATTTTTTTTGTCTTGGGGTCTGTCATTGCAATGGAGTTAATTGTTCTGTATGTCATTTTTGACCTTTTTAGCTCGCCTGTCCTAAAAGGACATGTGAGCTTTTGTCATCACATCATAAACTTTTTCAAAGTTCTTCTCCTCCGAAACCACTTAACCAATTACAGCCATACTTAGTCTGAATGATCCTTAGGGTACAATATATCTAGAATAAAGTTTGTGTTTTATTTTCTTGTCTGTCGAGAAACATGTTTGTTGGGTTATTGCCCCTGAATTGTTAATTTTTTGGAAAATTTGAAGTTTTAGGTTGCTATATTGAATATTATTATAAAGAATAACTGTAAACAGCAAAATTGTTTAGCAAAGCACATGTAAGATCTACAAATAAGTCAACATGACCAAAATCGTCAGTTGACCCCTTATTGGAGTTTTTGCCCTTTAAAGACAATTTTTCACATTTTTTCGTCCTCTTTTTAAACTTTAAAAAATCTTATCCTCTGGAACTACTGAATCAATTTCACCCAAACTTATGCTGACAGTTCCTCAGGGTATTTAGTATATGTTTTATGTTTGATTTTCTTGTCCATCAATAAACATGGCTGCAGTGGCTAAAAATAGAACATACATATAGGTGAAAATTCACTTTTTGGCTCATATCTTAAAAACTAAATCAGTTAGAGCAAAAATATGACAAGTATTAAAAATGTTTATGAGGTCAAGATCTACCTGCCATGAAATTTTCAGAGGAATCAGTCAACCCATTTTTGGGTTATTGCCACTGAATTGTTAATTTTGCAGTTTTAGGTTATTATCTTGAAGACAGGTATTATAGATAAAGACAAACTGTAAACAGCAAAAATGTTCAGCAAAGTAAGATTGACAAATAAGTCAACATGACCAAAATCGTCAATTGACCCCTTATAGGAGTTTTTGCCCTTGAAAGATTAGTTACATGTAAACAGAAAATAATGGTCCGACATATTGTCACAGATGTTTAGAGCATAATTTGATATGAATTAAATGGTAGCTGTGTAAAATGTAAAATAGAGGGTCAAGGGTCAAGGTCATTGTAAAAGTCCTTAGCAACCATATATATTTGGGTTAAGGACCTTATAATTTACCCGTACAAGTTAAAAAAAAAAGGTCGAGTCAAGGTCATTGAAAAAGTCCATAGGAACCGATGAAAAAGTCCCTAGCAACCATATATTTTTGGGTTCAGGCTCCTACAGTTTACCTATTTAAGTCAAAATGAAAGTCAAGAGTCAATGCCATTGAAAAAGTCCATAACAACCATATCTTTTTGGGTTCAGGATTCTATATTTTAGCTGTAAAGGTCAATATTAAGGAGAACATTGTGATGGTACAAATTAAATAGCAAAAATAATCATTGATGCAAAATATAACAGGTGAGCAATTCAGGTTCTTGGTAGCCTCTTGTCTTTATCCTTATCAGTTATCTGTTGTTTCTGAACATACGGTATGTAGAAAATTTTTAAAGTTAAAATCGTCATCAGGGGTTAAAAAAAACTCTGACCTACATGTATCAAGTAGTTAAATTTACATAATTTCTTGGCTAGTGAATATCCAGATCTGAAAAGCCCAGGGCTAGTGAGTATGTTCGGAACATTTTAACCCCCAAATCATGGCAGATTATAATACTGACCTTTTATTGTTATTTCAGATGTACATTGGAGATGATACAAATCAGATCTTCCTAGAATAAAGAAGTGAGTATAATTACTTAAAAAACAGCTTGTCCAGATTGCTATTAACTTTTCCTGTGCATTTTACAAACAGTCTTGACATTAACAAATATATATTATCAGCCAAGGTGGCATATCCTGACATTTTTTCCACAGGTCACCTGGACTTCTCACTATACTTTTTTATACGTATATGATGAAAATGTTTCATGGGGGTCTGGATGGGCAGTGGAATGGAGTCTCGATTACTGTATTCAGTTAATTTTTGTCTCATTTCCTGTATATGCTTAACAAATGATTATTCGGTAAAGTCGTGTGAGGCTAAATTAAGTTTAAACATGCTTTATGTTAATGTTATAAGATGCAAGAGACCTGCATGTCTTTAGAATAGGATGTTAATGTTATAAGATGCAAGAGACCTGCATGTCTTTAGAAAAGGGTGTTTAGATTAATTTAATGCAATACATGTACATGTATATCCAATTTTTAAATTACTTTATACGTCCCCAAATTGTCAAATTACTTTATACTTCCCCAAATTGGTATGCTTTCAATAACTGTAGGTAGCCTTAATGAAATCTTTTCAAATTAAAATACAGATCAAGTTCGAATTTGACAAGTCTCACTTTTGTTGTTTGTGAGTTATGCCCCTTTTTAATGTGGAAAATAGCCAAAATTGAAGTTACCATCCAATAACATGTGGCACAAGATCATTATAAATTTGTAAATATTGCTAGGACCACTAGGAATTTGATAAACTTACTAACCTTTAAAGAGAAAATATATCAAATTAGTGTGGTATTTAAGAAGAAATGATTAATGGATTATTGTTATTTTCATTCAAAACTATCAGCAGAGTAGTTTTCATCACGGATGATACATCAGACAGACGACAATATGGAGGTATTAAGCATGAGCATGACAGTTTGCCTTCCAATACACTGTTTTATTGTTGTTATGTCTTTTAATCTAATTTTCCAACAGAAAAACACAATTTAATAGTTTGGTAATGTTTAGCAGACAGGGTGTTGTGGTGGACACATAGCACCAAACAATGATGTTGGAAAATCTGATTTGCAGGCAGCATCTTTTTATAATTTTACATCATCCATTTGTTGTTGTTATTTTTTTTATTTGTTTTTATTGACTTTTTACATAGTCAAAATAACATGCGACCGCCTCGGTGGTCTCGCAGTAGCTTGCTCGCCCGGAGTGCCGAAGGTCACGGGTTCGATCCCCGGCTGGGTCAAACCAAAGACATTTTAAATTGGTATTTGCTGCTTCTCCGCCAAGCACGCGGCATCTAGGAGTAAGAGCAAAGAGTGGTCGGCTCGGAGTCAGTATAATGTGTCCGAGTGAGGTGATATATCTTCCTGCGGACAGTTACCTCGTGAACTAGCACATTAAAATCTGACTTAGCGTGTCGGTCTAGTACAATGCAGGGATCATATTCATTATCATATCAACATGTTCTCGTCCTGATATGCACCTGGTTGCCACTGGACGTTAAACAATAATTCATCCATCCAAATAACATGCAATTAAAGTTTCATAATATAATTCAGTAATACCAACAAAACATATAAACAATCACATATCAAATCAGGATATAATACTTGTTTGTATTCCCCATTTTTGGTACATGTGAGTTTTATCCCGTTTACTGAGTTATCTGCTTTGGAGAAGGTGTCTTTTATCGATATCAATGGACATATTGTCATTTTTATGCACAATGTTTTTATGCCCTGTCTGGGATAGCAGCGAGGGATGGAGTGTTTCACTGTATGTAGGTCCTGTCTGGGATAGCAGCGAGGCATGAAGTGTTTCACTGTATGTAGGTCCTGTCTGGGATAGCAGCGAGGGGTGAAGTGTTTCACTGTATGTAGGTCCTGTCTGGGATAGCAGCGAGGCATGAAGTGTTTCACTGTATGTAGGTCCTGTCTGGGATAGCAGCGAGGCATGAAGTGTTTCACTGTATGTAGGTCCTGTCTGGGATAGCAGCGAGGGATGAAGTGTTTCACTGTATGTAGGTCCTGTCTGGGATAGCAGCGAGGCATGAAGTGTTTCACTGTATGTAGGTCCTGTCTGGGATAGCAGCGAGGGATGAAGTGTTTCACTGTATGTAGGTCCTGTCTGGGATAGCAACGAGGCATGAAGTGTTTCACTGTATGTATGCCCTGTCTGGGATAGCAGCGAGGCATGAAGTGTTTCACTGTATGTAGGTCCTGTCTGGGATAGCAGCGAGGCATGAAGTGTTTCACTGTATGTAGGTCCTGTCTGGGATAGCAGCGAGGGATGAAGTGTTTCACTGTATGTAGGTCCTGTCTGGGATAGCAGCGAGGCATGAAGTGTTTCACTGTATGTAGGTCCTGTCTGGGATAGCAGCGAGGGATGAAGTGTTTCACTGTATGTAGGTCCTGTCTGGGATAGCAGCGAGGGATGAAGTGTTTCACTGTATGTAGGTCCTGTCTGGGATAGCAACGAGGCATGAAGTGTTTCACTGTATGTAGGTCCTGTCTGGGATAGCAACGAGGCATGAAGTGTTTCACTGTATGTAGGTCCTGTCTGGGATAGCAACGAGGCATGAAGTGTTTGACTGTATGTAGGTCCTGTCTGGGATAGCAGCGAGGGATGAAGTGTTTCACTGTATGTATGCCCTGTCTGGGATAGCAGCGAGGCATGGAGTGTTTCACTGTATGTATGCCCTGTCTGGGATAGCAGCGAGGCATGAAGTGTTTCACTGTATGTATGCCCTGTCTGGGATAGCAGCGAGGCATGGAGTGTTTCACTGTATGTATGCCCTGTCTGGGATAGCAACGAGGCATGAAGTGTTTCACTGTATGTAGGTCCTGTCTGGGATAGCAGCGAGGCATGAAGTGTTTCACTGTATGTAGGTCCTGTCTGGGATAGCAGCGAGGCATGAAGTGTTTCACTGTATGTAGGTCCTGTCTGGGATAGCAGCGAGGCATGAAGTGTTTCACTCTATGTAGGTCCTGTCTGGGATAGCAGCGAGGCATGAAGTGTTTCACTCTATGTAGGTCCTGCTTTATGTTAAAGTTTAGATTGAAGGTAGTTTAATGGGAAGTAGATATCATATCAACATGAAACTTTGTCACTAAATATCTTAAGATAGGATCTATTCAAAATTGAGGTCAAAGGGGTGGTGTGACCTCAATGTCGAGGTTGACTGATTATGATTCACCTTTAGGTTTAAGTTTAGATTGAAGGTAGTTTAATGGGAATTAGATTTCATATCAACATGGAACTTTATTTCTAAATACCTTGAGATTGGATCTATAAAAATTGAGGTCAGTGGAGTGATGTGACCTATATAGAGAATAGTACATGTACAATGTATGGCAAAATGTGTATCAGATGCCGTATAATCCCAAGCTAACAATATCAGGTTTAAATTGCCTTATGCTACCTAATTAAGTAAAAAATGTCTGTTTCTATTCAATCTGACAGTATACTTATTATGTCTTTTTAACAATTTTTCAGTTGATGAATTTAGATAACAGATATGGATTTGATCTTTCTCTTTCCCCAAGTAGCCTCTGATTAAATCTTGATTTTTCTTATATTGTTATGTAATTGTTAATATGATAATAATATACATTTTTTTAAATGCAAATAACATTTCCAAAGTTTAAAGCAATTTGAGTCGGAAAAAGATTTGTAAGACCCCTGTGTATGTCAATCATGTCTGGCCTCTCAATGCAAGTGATGGGACCTCTTTGTAGCCCGGATAAAAAATTGTCAGAGAATCTACATTATTATAGCTAGTATTGCTCCATCAGTAAATTGTGTATTAGCTATGTCTCCCTTGTATTTTAAATTCTATTCATTCTCTGCTGAAGACAACAGGGAAAATTTGCAATGTAGAGAATTCCAGTTTATGAGGGTTACTATAAAGGTGGTGCAATAATGGGTAGGGGGTGTGATATAGGGTGAGCATGATATGGTAGCAACAGCATGTGACTTATCGAATATGCAGAAGACTGTATTCAGTAAACATTTGATAATGTCGGTACCTTATTGTTAATACCTGATTTATATAAATGTCCCCCCCCCCAATTTCTATGATTTTTTTTATGTTTGTATTGCTTGATTTGTGAAATATTTCATGTGTTTTTGTGTTTTCTATTAGTTTTTTGTGTGTTTTTTATCTAAAAGTTCACTTTAATTGTTTACTGTTGTAAAAAATATAATACCATACTTGATACTGTTTGCCAAAACTACATGTATATGAAGCATTCATTGGAGGTGGGGGTAGTAAAGATTGCTCATTTTGTCCTGTTTCCAACAATACCATACTTTCTAATTCTCCTTTGAAGCTGTCAACATTGAGAAAATGCACAGTTAATTCATAGTAAAGTCAAGAAATACCAAAGGGATGTTCAAACGAGGGGAAAATCGAAATAACTGACAAACTCCGGAGAACAACAAAGACGGGACCAAAACAATTCATGCACTACAATTAAAAACTAAAAACATATGAACATATGCCCATAGGAATGCCAATTGTCTGTTGGAAAACACGTCCACCAAATTGAACAAATATGTTGTCATTCAAAAATTCAATCATCAGGACAATTTCGTCCTATGTATATTTTTTGTAGAATATACTAACAACAACAAATTGTATGTTCACAGTATGTTCAGAAACCTTCCTATTTACATATAAAATCTATATACCAAAACTTTATCCATTTAAACTTTGTGGTTATATTTTGTTTGTTTGTTTGTTTGTTTGTTTAGTTGGGGTTTAACGCCATTTTTGAGCACATTTTGGCCATTTCACGGCGGCCAGTTTTTATTGGTGGAGGAAGCCAGAGTACCCGGAGAGAACCACCGACCTTCAGTAGGAAAATTGGCAATCCTTGTCAATTAAGATCAGAGTCGAACACACCCCGCCACAGGTGAGATTCGAACTCCAGCGTTGACAGGCTAGTGATCATTTGTAGTCATGACGAACTACCTAGACCACCCGGCCACCGAGGCCCCTGGTTATTTTTTAAATAATTTTGTATGATATTTTAAATATTTTTCAGATGCCCTTTAAGATAAGAAGCTCTAAGTTTCGGCATGTATATGGTTGTCCTGCAAAGAAAGAAGATTGTTATGAAAATGTAAAAATAACCAAAAATACTCATGATGGTAACTTCTGTGCAATAAATCCTAAGTACCTAGCTGTGGTAACTGAGACAGGAGGTGGTGGATCATTTCTTTGTATTCCAGTTCAACAGGTAACCAGTCCCTATCTAAAGTCTCGACAGATCATTTCTATGCATAAAGTTGCCATTCATTAAAAATATTTCCACCATTTTGTTTCGCAGTACAAATTAAATGTACATGTATATCAGGGCTTGACATTAAGGCTTATCCAATTGTCCAGTACAAGCAGAAGATTCCATGGGACAAGTGACTTTAGGGGTTGAGAGTGAGTTTAAGGCTTGTCCAATTATCCAGTACGAGCAGAAGATTCCATGGGACAAGTGACTTTAGGGGTTGAGAGTGAGTTTAAGGCTTGTCCAATTATCCAGTACGAGCAGAAGATTCCATGGGACAAGTGACTTTAGGGGTTGAGAGTGAGTTTAAGGCTTGTCCAATTATCCAGTACGAGCAGAAGATTCCATGGGACAAGTGACTTTAGGGGTTGAGACTAAGCTTAAGGCTTGTCCAATTATCCAGTACAAGCAGAAGATTCCATTGGACAAGTGACTTTAGGGGTTGAGACTAAGCTTAAGGCTTGTCCAATTATCCAGTACAAGCAGAAGATTCCATGGACAAGTGACTTTAGGGGTTGAGAGTAAGTTTAAGGCTTGTCCAATTATCCAGTACGAGCAGAAGATTCCATGGGACAAGTGACTTTAGGGGTTGAGGGTAAGTTTAAGGCTTGTCCAATTATCCAGTACGAGCAGCAGATTCCATGGGACAAGTGACTTTAGGGGTTGAGAGTAAGTTTAAGGCTTTTCCAATTATCCAGTACGAGCAGAAGATTCCATGGGACAAGTGACTTTACTTGAGAATTTGACCCTAGGAACAAGTAAAAAAGTTTCCAAAATGGCAATAGATTAAAGAAATTGAAATGTTCACATCATATCTTAGTAAGGATGTTTGCATGAAATGTACACTATTTTCCAGAGAAGTGAGGAGGAAGGGAATACGTATATACCTCAACATAGCTTATTACACCCCAAGCATTTGGATGGGGAGATATGGGAATCACTTGGTCTGTCTATATGTGTGTGCAAAATTTCGTCTGGCTCAGAATTTTTAAATGACTGTTATGATTTAAATTAAAGTTGGTGATATTGTTCACCACCACTAGCAGGTGTCTCATGAAAAACGTTTGATTGTCTACTTGCAAGGTCAAAAACTTAAGTTTTAATTTCACTCATGCCAGACCCAAATAAATATGTCCAGTGAGGCTCAGAACTTTAAAATGCCTTGAATGAATCAAATGATGTTTGATGATAAAGCTGACAACCACTAGAGGGTGTGTCATAAAAAAGTATGATTGACTACCTGCAATGTCAAGGCCAAACCTTAGTTTTCAACTTTACATACCTCAAATCCAAATAAACAAAATCACATAAAGTTGTAATATATTATTAATGCCTTACACTTGGTAATAATGTTGCAAATTATTTTTTTCAGACAGGACGTGTTGAATTAAGTGCTCCTCGAGTGTTTGGCCATTCTAATAGTGTCCTTGATATCAAATGGAGTCCATTTAATGACAACATTATAGCTTCATCATCAGAAGATTCTACAGTAAGATACAACAATAATTTTACAGACAATTTGAACAAAAAGAACAAAACTTTTATACCTGTTGTTATACTAAAATCGGTGAACCAAAAACATAAGAAAGGAATTACAATCCTCTTGCTTTTTGTCAAGAAAATGCCTGGATTCATTTTTCTTTAGAATGACAATTTCAGATATCTGTACCAACCATTCTATACTATGTACAAAAAGTAATGATTTCTGTTGATTGTTATTGATAGAACCTTTAAATCAAGATATGACAGGACATGCAAAGAAATTTCACTTTATTCTGATTTTAACAGACTTCCATGCATTAAAGTGCATAAATAAATGACTGGGCATTTGACACCAAACCTTGATAAATGGTTCTTACATGTTGCTGGGCTTATCAAATTAAATTTTGTCTTGGATCTGGACAATAGAGCAGTATGCCTGTTGTTATCGACAAAAATGAACAAAAAGGGTGAGAGTGAGGCCCAGAATTTAATGATGCTGTTTAATATCTTTTTTAAGAATGAATTATTTCTTAAATGAATAGCAGAATAATGTCAGGTCAGCACTTTACCTTTTGTTGTTCTTGTCACTTCTGAGATAACAAGGTAAATTTTACAAAATCTTGTGAAATATATATATGTAATAGTAATTTTATGACCTCTGGTAAATATTTTGCTTTTTTGATAAAACTTTATCATCAATGAATGAATTATATTGTATTACAGGTAAAAGTATGGCAGATCCCAGATAATTTGAATAAGGATTTATCAGAATGGATGGTGGATCTTCATGGACACCAGCGGCGAGTGGGATACATCGAATGGCATCCTACAGCAGAGAATATTTTGTTGAGTGCAGGATTTGATCATAAGGTTTGTGAATAAACAGACTTGAGCTTATTATTCTCTCTCTATCTATTGTCAATATCCATTACTTAGTCCATTATTATTGTTCTCTACTCTAAAACATGGCAGTGCGATTTAGTTAAATATTTTGGTATGAAAAGTCTGTAGAAATGTCTGATCCCTTTCAGATAACTAATAGGGGCCTCGGTGGCCGAGTGGTCTAGGTAGTTTGTCATGACTACTAATGATCACTAGCCTGTCAACACTGGGGTTGTGAGTTCGAATCTCACCTGTCGCGGGGTGTGTTCGACTCCGATCTAAATTGACAAGGATTGCCAATTTTCCTACCGTGGTTCTCGCCGGGTACTCCGGCTTCCTCCACCAATAAAAACTGTCCGCCGCGAAATAGCCAAATGTGCTGAAAACGGCATAAAACCCCAACTAAACAAAAAAACAAATGGATAACTAATATGGCTACTATGTTGTTTTTGTATGTTTCGCAACATTAGTATCAGACTGGAAATAAAAATCTTGTGATTAATTCAAAACACATGATGGTTACAAAAATGTCCTTTTCATACAATTGTTTACCTGCCCAAATGTTGCGGTTGTGTCATGCTGCACTTAAAAGTAAGCTAGAATCTACATTATATGAAAGGCAAAACACATCTGATCAACTAAGCTATCAAATTTGACTTGCACATGCTAAAATGATATAACTTTTGGACTTAGGGAGTATTGAAATACTTTGACACAACCGATGTATTTAACTCAAGCATATTCGGTTAAACAGTGGAATTAATAGGCAAAAATTCAGGTCTGGTAAGCAACTTGGACATATCACAGGGATGATTCCACACATTTTAAAATGAGTCCCCATAATACCAACTCTTGCACAGTACAAGATTAGACAGTATTAATACAATAACCTATGATACCTTGCTGTTTAAGCAAAACCCTTTATTATACCCCTGCTCCAAAGGAGAGGGTGGTATACTGTTTACCCTTATGGTTCCATGCATTCGACGGTCTGTCCATAACAAAATTTTCGTCACATTTTCTCTGCAATTAGTCATCACAGCCGCTTGATTTGTTGTCACTAGCCTTCTATAGGTACGTCATATCATGGGATACGTTTTTGGACCAAGGCGATATCAACTTACTTTTTGATGACTTCGTTTATTTTTCGACCTTATCGAAAATCGGGAGTATCACTAGTGAGCAATGGCTCATAGTACATCTTGTTCCATTAGGAACAGTAAATTCTTTGATACACAAGATGTGCATATTTTGTCAATTAACGACTCATCAGTTGTGTTCAAGGCCTAAAATGTTGAAAACTAAAACAATAATCCAAAGAGTTGAAAAGCAAATTCAAATATTCCAAAATGGCTAAAAGGGGTAAAGCCATAAGCATCTAAGGACAGAGCTATGCTCCTTAGTTTTCACAAATTTTATATTTTTGTAAAACTAAATTTTAAGTATCAATTATGAAATTTGATCCTTGTAGTGCATAGTATGGAATGTAGAGCAAGCAGAACCAGTCAATATTATACCTGGACATACAGATGTTATATATTCATTATCATGGAATACAGACGGTAGTTTATTCTGTACAACATGTAAAGATAAAAGTATCCGTGTGATAGATCCCAGAACAGCTGCAATAGCCATGGTAAGTCAGATTCATAATAAGTCTTAACATAAAGAGAAATATTCATAGATTATTTATGATTTTTAGCTGACCAGACCAAAGGCCATATGAGCCTTCATCATCACTTGATGTCCATCAACTTTTCACATTTTAATCTTCTCCAAAACCAGTGGGCCGAATGGAATTAAACTTCAAAGGAAACATCTATGTAAGGTCCTTTATAAAGCTTCCTCATTTCATCTAGATCAGACTATACTTTATACTCTAAAGATGGCTAAAATATCAAGAATCAATACATTCTGCTGAATAGAAGCGGTAAAGTTATAATTTTGTATCAATTTTTATTGATATTTCTGCCTTTTTTGCAGAGTTATCTCCCATTTTCAATGCAAACCTCCATAGGAATTTCAAAATCGTGATTTTTAGTCTTCCTCAAGTTAGATTTTGTTGGACTTTTTTCTTTGTATATTTGGGGTATAATGCTAAAGATTAAAACTTAAAAATCTTCTGTTGCAATTACTTTAAGGTTAGGATCAAATCTATGCTAGATTGACTGGACTACATCTGATTCACACCACTAGTTGTTTAGGCCTTATCACTGTAGCTCTTGAGGCCATCAATTGCTGTAAGTACGGTAGTAAAGAGTTTTGAAAGGGGTTTAGTAGTGCATTTGGTAGAGCCTGCAATGTACCTTTATGTGTATGGACACTTCAGAAGTTTGGATATCCAGTAAATGGAAGGAAGGTTAAAATTATCAGCTCTTACAGGAATACCAAAGCATAAATATAGATTCTCCTTCACGTACGAGTGTCTTAAAATCTAAAATTAAAGTACATGTATTGAAGGTAGAGAAATTCCATAACTCACAAGTTAAGTGAAGAAGAATCTGTTTCTCCTATGATTTTCTACAAAAACCTCAAGAAAATGTTGGTGCTATGTATTTTGTTTACATAGACGTCATTTCGAGTCTTCTCTAGTTTATCATTCCAATAACTAGAAAAAAAACAGTGGTAATTCCCACATAGAAATTTAATCACTGGGAAGTGGTTAAAAATATTATATATTTTTATCCCACCGATTAAACACATCAAGAATAGGAGAAATGCTGTTTCTTCATACAATTTGTCAGTTTTATATATGGAATATGCTCTGACCAGCGGATAACTTTAAAAGTTGTGATGATACTTATGCACTGATGAAATTAAATTGTGTTTTAGGAAGGACAGGGCCATAGTGGTAATAGATCATCCAAGTCAGTATTTATAGATTCTAATAGAATCTTTACATGTGGAATGAACAGAATAAGTAGTCGACAGTTGGCTGTGTGGGACATAGTGAGTATATGTTGTCTTTACGTAAATTCATGTAATTCTCCATTACAAAGAGGACAATATTTACCAGTGCCAGACACCCATGAGGAATGTCATGTTTGTTTTTCCCACGAATCCATTTTGTACATTTATTTTGTTGTTATGGCAGCCATTTTAACTTCTGGAATAGTCTTTGTTTAATTTATTCGGTCTGTAATGAGAGAAGAATTATTCTTTTTTCATAAAGATGTAGCGTACCTCGGTATCACATTTTAATTGTCGTACATTTGGGAAGCCTTGTATCTGACAGAAAAATGTAACCCCACGGGGATGGAATTCCCTGATCCTAAATCTCTCTATATGAATGATAGTTTATTATTCCTGATCTGGCTGTGAGATAAGTTCAAAATATGGTTGTCATGTTGAAAGCATGGAATATCATTACGTAGCATGATTTCTGAAGGAGTCGAGTTAATGGAGTTGAACTGTGTGTTTAAAATGTTATGCTGAAGACAACAGTATGTTGTGATATATATGCACATAGTTAAATACACATGGAATATCTTTTACTAACTTGGTTCTATACATACGTATTTCTGGGAGACAAAACCCTGGTATTTAGCTATTCCTTAGTAAAGGTCTGTTGAACCTGTGACATGATAAAAAGACATAACCATAAAAAATTAGAGAAGAATCTGATACACATTAATGTGTTTTATGATATTTTATTTTCAGAAAAACTTATCTCAGCCATTGTTTATGGACCAGATAGACAATTCAAATGGGGTTTTACTACCATATTATGATCGTGACAATAGAGTTATGTACCTTGCTGGTAAAGGCGACAGTAATATTAGATATTACGAGATAGATGAACAGTCACATTGTCATTTCCTTAGTGCCTTCATGTCATCATTACCTCAGAGAGGTTTAGGTATGTAAATTACTGGGGACAAAGGTCTGATGGATTGGTCTTTGGGTGGTGCCCTTTCAAAGTTTATTCATAGTTTGGACCTTAAACCAATATGGTTTCCATTACTGAAAATAGAAGAAATATCAAAACATAATATTAAATCTACTCAACTGAAACTACTGGACCAGTTGAGGATTATGATCTAGGTTTTCAAGGTGCAAATTTTGGTTTATTAGGGCCTCACATTGGATGACGCGGGACCCTATATTGTTCACTACGTCTGTCCCTCTGTCTGTCCTTCAACAATTGTTGGTGCTCTCAATGCTACATTTCTCAATGGATTTCAACTAAATTTATATGGAATCTGTATATGGGCAATACCTTGATCAAGTTCAAAAATGAGTGCTATTTTTGTGGGAGTTATTGCCCTTGACTTAGTTTTTCCCTATCAACTTCTTGTTAGTGCTCCAGATTCTACATTTTTTATCCATTTTAACCAAGTTGTATATTGACAATGCGCTATCAGTCACTTGAAATATTTTTCTGTTCTCTACAACAATATATTTGCAACTGGGCTCTTTGTGATGATCACATCACAGTATTCTAGTTTTGACTGGTTTTAAGCCAAAAAAAATGTTAAAATTTCTCCTCTGAATTTGTTGCAGCATTTGAACCAGGCTTTAGGAATTTATCTTATGACCCAAAGAAAATTTAGTTGACATGAAAATTCATTAACTCCAATATATTATCTGAATCCTAATTGTCAGCTGAAGCACAATGTGACTGCCACTGTTATTTTGTGGTCCTCTTTCAGAATTGTATGTAATAAATATGGCCACTACAGCAGAGCTTAATTTATCATACAGCCGTATGGGACATGTTCACTTACAATCTGCAAATCTCTCATTACTTAATTTTGTTCTATAGATGAAAGAATTTTGAAAGTAAAATAATTAAGTTTCTAAAATAATTATAATGTGAGTATTAAAGGATTCCAAACAGTACAATTTCTATATCAAGGGGTATTTCAATAGATACAGATACATATACAGATCTTTTATTTTCCAATCACGGAGCCCATTACTGGGCATGACAATCAAATATAATCAATGTTGAACAAAATACAAATGAAGATTAAACAAGGATAATGAATGTTATTGTAAACTATTAATATGATTGAAAATTGTAAATAAAAGGAAATAATAACTAAAGAAAACTTACAGATATCAGTACATTACAACACTTGTATATTAACGTACTGTGATGCAGATCAAGCCCGCAAATCAGACCCTGACAGTAGTTCATTTCTCTTATTATGTAATTCTTCATTTAGGTGCTGAAGACCCTTAATGACAATGTAATCTTCTGATGACATAAGCCAATTAAATTTGTCTGTATTATTAGTTTGGTTTTTTTCGAGTAACCATTCATCATAAAACTGTTCCCATAATTCAGAAACTTTTGGGCATGACCAAACAATATGGTCTATAGATTCAGTAAATTCCTCACAGAATAAACATTTATTGTTCAAAAGTTCACATGACCTAATATTCTGTGAATAATGAGAAACCAGAGTGAATTATCTTTTCCTAACCAATGTAGGTAAGGGAGATAATAAATTTATCTCCCTTTTAGCCTCAGGACAAAAGGGAGAGAATTTAATTATCTCCCTTACCTACATTGGTTAGGAAAAGATAACTCACTCTGGTTCCTCATTCTATAGAGAAACCATTGTAAATTTGAGCTATTTGTTGTGTGATAACTAAGATTATGTATTTTTTTCCAAACTAATTCTTTATCTAAAATTTCCGACCATTTATGTTCAGTTTTTAAGTCAGAATTATTCTTGTTTAGTATATTGAATATTGATTTTTGAAACCTTAATAGAACTGAAAAAAGATTTCAAATTATTTGGAAGAATCAGGCTAATTTTTTTTCCAGTTGATCAACTAATAAATTTTTTTCATATAGCTTTTAATAGCAAAAACAATGCCTTGGTAAACTAGAAAATTTGTTTTAATATTACATGTATATTTAGTGTCAAAATCAGAAAGTGAAAGAAATGTACCATCCTCACAAAGTTATAAATCAGAAAGTGAAAGAAATGTACCGTCCTCACAAAGTTATAAATCAGAAAGTGAAAGAAATGTACCATCCTCACAAAGTTATAAATCAGAAAGTGAAAGAAATGTATCATCCTCACAAAGTTATAAATCAGAAAGTGAAAGAAATGTACCGTCCTCACAAAGTTATAAATCAGAAAGTGAAAGAAATGTACCGTCCTCACAAAGTTATAAATCAGAAAGTGAAAGAAATGTACCGTCCTCACAAAGTTATAAATCAGAATGTGAAAGAAATGTACCGTCCTCACAAAGTTATAAATCAGAAAGTGAAAGAAATATACCGTCCTCACAAAGTTATAAATCAGAATGTGAAAGAAATGTACCATCCTCACAAAGTTATAAATGAGAAAGTGAAAGAAATGTACCATCCTCACAAAGTTATAAATCAGAAAGTGAAAGAAATGTACCGTCCTCACAAAGTTATAAATCAGAATGTGAAAGAAATGTACCGTCCTCACAAAGTTATAAATCAGAATGTGAAAGAAATGTACCATCCTCACAAAGTTATCTTCAACTACCATAATGCCTCTCTTAATCCAGTCTGTAAAAAACAAATCATATTTATATTACGTTTGATATTAAATAATTTCCCCCAAAGATCTTTTGCTCATATCTATATCATTTAGGGAAGACAATTGTATGATAACATCTGACCAACTTTCATGTACTTCCTATCAATGATTCTTGTTTGTAACAATGAAGTGAGTAAAATTTATTGGGCAGAATTTTATAGTAATATATATATGTAGGTAAATATATATGTTTTTTCAGGAATGTTTCCAAAGAGAGGTTGTGATACAAGTCGATGTGAAGTGATGAGATTTTACAAGCTACATTCTGGAAAAGATATGATAGAACCATTATCAATGATTGCTCCTAGGAAGGTTTGTATAAAGTTTGTATAATAAATATCACTCTCTAGGAAGGTTTCTATAAAGATGTCATGTTTACCTAGGAAGGTTAACTTTGATTTTGTATTACTGTATAAGGTTTGTATAAGTAGCCATCTTTACATATAATTGTCCCTAGGAAGGTTTGTATAAGTAGCCATCTTTACATATAATTGTCCCTAGAAATGTTTGTATAATTTTTAAAAAACATTTATCACTTCTTTTCAAATTTCAAATTTTCTGCGAATAAAAACATGCATTTTTACTCCTATAACAATTTAAAAAATCTCCAGAAATTATTTTGTCAACTTGAGTTTGCCATTTTTGATCAGGCAAAATGAAAGTAGATGACACAAATTGGAATCTGATGTAAATAAGCAGTTATTAATCAAATTCTTTATGATTATTAGAAATTAGTTAAAGCTATAAAGTTAACACTTTTGAAGATAACAATGGTTATAGGCTCAGTAGCCTCACAGTGCATGAATACAAAATTATCATATATTATTCATGTTTTTTTTAGACGGCTATATTTCACAGTGATATTTATCCTCCTACAGCTAGCATGTTACCCTCTTTGACTGCAGATGAATGGATAGCAGGTCAGAACAGGGAACCTGTTCTTATATCAATGCTGGTAGGTAATTTATATAAGATATAATATCACAGACATATGTACTGGACAGTTAGATAATCAAGTTGCCTCATGTACATGTATGACACTCTTTCCATTTAATCTAAAACATATTAGGACATATTTTGGTCCAAAAATAGGATATGGCATGAATAATCCTTTTTAAAATCTAATTTAATTCAACTGTAATGGTCGTTTTCACCCAATAGAGAATGCAATAAAATATTAACATTAGTTAGGAAATAGAATTAAGGACCAGGCTTCGTACGGAGTTTGAGTACTTGAGAATTGAAGAGAGAAAATCAAGGCCTTGAAAGTACTTAAATTGTGCAAATGGTCCTTGAGAGATAGAATTTTATTCGAAAGAAATATTTCTTTGAATGTGTTTTCTTTCACATGTATCTTTTCTCCCAATTTTGTAATTGTCCTTTTCTGTGATTGCATTAATGAATAAAATCATCAAAACTTTATTAATGAAACTGCACAAATTAGTATGACAATACATGTTACATCTCTTTCAATATTTTTCTTTTCTTTATCTTAAAAATTTCAGTCATTAATAAATTTGTTAAATATCAATATATTTGATTCATATCTTTTACATAGAATTGTTACAAGAGAAAGAAAGTATAATTGTGATTCTGATACAATCTAATAACAAACCTGATAAAGTCACATATCTTATGAGTGTTCATTGTTTTAATTAATATCCCTGTAAGGGCCCTGTGTTAAGGAAAATAAATAATTTAAATGTACACATAATGTATAATGTATGACTCATTTCCCAGGATGGTCATGTAACTAATTGTCCCAAAACAACAGCATCTAAAGCTGTCCAGAATCAGCCAACTGATCTGATTAATCCTACGATAACAACTTATAAGACAGTCAACCGTCCCAGTATGCCTCCAAGAGCCAACACGGTAGACGGATCAGTTCAGCGGAGAAATGAGAGACGACCAGCTTCGCTGCAGAACATCAAACGACTGAGCACAAACGAGGACTACGTAACAATTGATTTAATCAAGTAAGATTAAAGAAAATCCTGAAAATTTGATTATCGTAAAAAGATTTTGTATACCTTGCTGACAAAATATTATGAAATATTATTACTCTTCACATCAGAATCTTTCATTAGAAATGCAGTTAATATATTATTTGCAGAATTTGAACATATTTTATAAAGAACAATTATGCACCCACATGATTATTTATGAGTTTGATTTTGACCGTATTTAGAATTGTCATCTTTGTGCTTATAACAGCATCGCAGTGTACTTGAAACATTTAACTTGTTAGTATATTTTCATTGTTGAATTTAAAAATAGTTAAATTAAAATTTATTGCATCCGTTTAACGTAAGGTAGAAAAATGGCGTTAATTTGGATGAAATGCTTCGAATCAGTGAATAGAACATTGAGAGAAATATTAACAGTAATATTGTATTTTAATAATATTGGATGTCCTAGCATTACTATTTACAAACACAAATTACTAATACAGTGGAACCCCTTAAAACCGGACCACATTTCCGGTTTGTGATTGTGAATTGTACGATCGTCCGAAATATACCTTATAATGGATTTTTTTAAATTTCAAAGTAGAAAGGGGTAAAAATGCCTGATTGATCGTCACTGCTGAATGACCTTGATTGAAATTTTGGAAATTGTTCACAGGTGTACATTAATTATAATTAAGCGTCATAAAAGCACAGACACATTTGTAAAATATCGTACATGTATTGACAATAGTAATTGCTGTGAAAACAGTTTGAAAAGATCAGTCAACTATCGAGAGGAAATGAACTGAATGAGGTCACCATTCTGCCAAACTTTAAAATTTTGGTGTTGCGACTTTTCAATACCTCTTTTTATTAAAAAATAGAAATTTTGGACGTCCGTTTGATCCTTTTATGACCAGACAAATTAAAATTTATCCGGTCATGTCTGATAAATAGAAGGCTTTCTGGATCCTTAGTTTATGTTGAGATTGAATAAACCAGAATTGATAGCAAAGTTCGTATGGAGTAAGAAATTAATTCAGCTGTTGCTAGACAAGGTATCTTGCCCACATTCCCGGGTAAAATTATCAAATAGCACAGTAGCATGAAGTACATGTAGTTAGAGGTGGGAGGGGTTTTCTTGACTTCTATGATGTATTTTTTCTTTTTTATTTTAATATTTTAAAAATAAACATAATGGGATCAACCTCTCTTATGCCATTTTATACTGGACTTTTCTATAATGTAAAAGTTGTTTTTCTCATTTTGTAAATTAGAAATTTCAAAATGTGTCAGTAACAGATTTGTAATTCATAAAATGGAAAATAAAATATTAATATGCTGATACAAGTTGTATGTCAGTTGTAATACATTACAGTTGTATGACTTTTATCTTTGTCATAATGTATATATCTGATATGTTTGTCTGGGAGCTTTAATGGATACTCTCTTTTAAGGTAATCTGCAAAAAAATTTTTGCAGCTGCTTTTCTCTTGTACTCGAAAAAAATCCTTCCAACTGGGCGATTTGGATACCTTGATTTTATACTTTTCTATTTAAATACCGTGTCTTGTGTTGTAGTGAAGATAAAAGTAACAATAATGGTATAACCAATAACCACACAGATAACAGTAAAGTAACAAAGAAGGGATGGTCCCCAGTATCACCAACCAAAGAAGTGGTATCCAATGGTTTCTCAGATAATGAGGTACAAGTTACAAAGTTAACCTTCTTTTTACATGCTTCTGCTTTAGTTGTTTGAGTGCTTAAGTGGGCAAAAACAAGAAAAAAAAGTTTTAAAAGTTGATAGAAATATGGTAAATTCAGAAATTAATGGAAAATAATTTATCAGTATGAACATTAAAGTGTTGAAATTTACTAGCAATATCCTGTTGTACAGGGTTCGTAGAAATTTACTAGCAATATCCTGTTGTACAGGGTTCATAGAACTTTACTAGCAATATCCTGTTGTACAGGGTTCGTAGAAATTTACTAGCAAATATCCTATTGTACAGGGTTCATTGAACTTTACTAGCAATATCCTGTTGTACAGGGTTCGTAGAAATTTTGAAATTTACTAGCAATATCCTGTTATAAAGGGTTCATAGAAATTTACTAGCAATGTCCTGTTTGTACAGGGTTCGTGGAAATTTACTAGCAATATCCTGTTGTACAGGGTTCGTAGAAATTTGTGTTGGCTAAAAAAGGCCTTAAAAAGTTGTGGAATTGAAAAATGTCATGGAAAGGCATTGAAAAGTCATAAAAAAATTTCGTTTTAGTTCTTTTTTCAAAAGTGTCAGAAAATCAGCTATATGTATCAAATGTAACATAAAGGATATCAATCCTAGGTACAAAGCACTGACAACTTGAAATTTGAAAACACAAGGTCATGGAAAATTCGGAAGTAGTTTTAGGAAAATCCTTGAAAAGTCATGAAATTTTGGGATGAAAAGGGTGTTAGAACTCTGCTTATACTGGAATCAAATTAGTGAATCATTCATAAATATCAGTTAATGAAGGATTTGCAGTAAATTAATATGCTAGTGAGTTATCTCCTTTGGCTAGAATACTTGGGGGCGATAATGACCTCCTAGTAGCCCTTAGTCATGTTTATTTATATAACAGAGGTGTTTACTATTACAGAATTTCTGTAATTGTCCTGAATTTTAGATTCAAAATACGAATTATGCATTTACCTCCCAAAATTACGATTTCTGGTTTTGTACCGAAATTTTTTTATTCCTGTCGTGTAAATGTTTTGTAATTGCGCTTGATCTTCCTGTTATGAAAAGCTTTTTAACAACATTGATGATGAGTACCCCCATTGTTTCTAGACTTAACACAATATAAGATGCTTTGATGTTGGGTCTCTGTGATATTTTTCATGCTGAAATTTGAGAGGCCCACATTACTGACAAAAATCATTAACATTACTGAAAACACCAGAAAGCGGTTAACACCCCTGATATAAGTACATACATTAATTTCTGAATTTACAATATGTGAATTGGTCTCTTTCACTTTTAAGGATGGTCACTTGTGACATTTTTTGGTCAGATTATGCGAATTCCTCAGGGTTATTACATTTATAGTATGGGATATTTTTTCACCTGTTTTCTTTTCATTTATTTAATATACATATCTTAAAGATCTAAATGAGAAAATTTTATGAAATTCTGAATATTAGTTTAATTTTTGTATAACTTTAAAGATTCAGAACATTTTCCATTCAAACAAAGGTAAAATCTTGAGAGACCTCTTTCCCCGCCAAATTTTAAACACCTTATATCTCAGAAACGAGTTCGGCAACATTTAGTTTCTTTTTCTTATTTTGTAATTGATTTCAACCTCTATGTAAATATAAAAGTATTTGAAAATCTATATATTAAAACTCTCACCAGTGACCATCCTTAAAGTTGGGCTTATGCTATCTGGACAGTATTTGACCGCAATATGTTCCATACAATGTAATTAATGACCTCGGTCATTAATGGCCAACTTCGGTGATATTCCTGCTTTTACCTCTTGGTTCAATTTATTTTCTACCAAAAGAAATAAATGTTTGGTCATTATCAAATATGGTTCAGATAGATTAAAGCTTTATAATGAAGATTATGTTGGTTTTGAGATTTAGTTGGAATTACAGGATTGCTACCTCTGCTACATTGGGGACTTAGGTATAAGAAAATCATTGAGAACTATTAGAGTCCCCAGTGTTCAAACGAAAGTTTTATCATACCCTCTGTATGTTGAGAGTGTAAGCTTGCTTCACATTTATTTTGTTACACCTAGATATCACTTGCCTGCAGTGGTGTAAGTTTTAAAACTGTAGTGGCTAGCATTAATTCATAGGGGGTTAGTGTTTAGAACTAATCATATTTATACTAATCATATTTATTATTGAACAAATATAATCTGACAACACAGGTGGTATCGTCTAAGATGGAATGGTGTGTGTAATGAGTTCAAAATAATATTTATCATCAGATGATCTCTTCTTTTATTGTTTTGTTTTCCAAATTTTCAGCTTGAGAAAGTAAAGTAAATTTTGTTCACTTTTTAATTATTATAAATAACTTTTGCACATGAACTTTCAGTATATATTACTTCCTGCTTGTGCTTTTTTGGTGTATATAGCCTTTTTATTATGCTTTTTTCTATTCTATCCATTTTATATTGCTTTGTTACTATATATAGACATTTCATGTGAAGAAAGTTTGGTCAACATCTGGTATGTCAACACACAATGATTTAGAGGTTTGTATTCTGTCATATTCTCTGTACAAATTATAGCATGAATTTATTAGAATTTATTTATTAAATCTTATAAAAGCAAACATATTCACAATATTAATCATTGCAATTTATTAATTAGTTGTAGTAGAATTTGACCAGGAAAATTAATTAATGTGAATTTAATTATTATTTTTAATTAATCATAGAGGAAACAACCTTATAAAGAGAAAAAGATCTTTTGTACAAAAAAGGGGGGGGGTAAAAAATTTTTATTAGAGGATGGTATTATTAAAAAAAAAGTAAGCCTCAGTTGTTTACAAAAAACAAGTTCTGTGCCACAGTGATTGCTATTGAAGGATACAAGTTAGCCATAAAATATTATTTCAGAAATAAAAAAGAGATAAATAACATGTCTACACTTTTCAAGTGAAGAATTAATGATAAATTGGAGAGATTTAAAATTGTGTACACACTGTTTAAAGTTTGATAACTTTAATTTGTAAAAATTTAAATTTTCCATTAATGCTGGGTTCAATGTGAGAAATCATTGCCCATGTGTTAGGTCGTGAGATTTGTCCAAAATGTGTGACTCTCATGCATGGGATATCACATGTATTGCCTGTCAAAATTAAATTCTTCCAAAACAAATTTTGCCTTGTATAAATATGAACAAAATGTTATAGCCTTGATTTACTAATATATGTTATCATGTTATATGAGAACAGCTACAAGAAGACATACACATGCATGATTTGTTAAAGATTTAAAAATATATTGTTATACATGTTATATATATATATATATTTTTTAATTTTAAAATGCAATGCACCCCAATTAAAGGTATAAGCATACAATTATATTCATACAATATAATACATAAATCACAATTCTCATTTCACACGCAATCACACACATATTCATAACAATACAGTTTCATTAAAAGACAAAAGACGGACTATTAATGTGGAGTATCCTCTCCCCTCAGTTCTAATGACTGTTTTATAAAGGTACCCACCATTTTAATGTCAGTTGGTGTTGATGCTATTAATTTTATCAGTCTCTGTATAATAAAACTGTTGAAAATTATTACTCTTAGTAAGAACCATTTATTAGGATTACTATATTATTCCAGCATATTTAATGGGTAAGGCTTATTTTGTTGATCCTAAATTTTTAGTTTTCTGTCCTTTTTTAGCTCACCTGGCCTAAAAGGCCATGTGAGCTTTAGCCATCACTTTCTGTCTGTCCTCCTTCCACATTTCACATTTTCATCATCTTCTCTGAAACCACCAGTCCGAATTGAACCAAACTTGACAGGAATGTTAATTGGATGGTTCTATACCAAACTTATGTTTTTCGTGCCGGTTGGATATTCAAGATGGTTGTCACAACCAGTTTAGCATTTGATCCTATGGGGACATTTGTACAAAGACTTGTCAGAAACTACCAAGCCAATTGAAATATTTTTATGTATGAACAAGCATTGGATGAATCTCTACAAAATTATGTTTATTGTGCCAATTGGAAATTCAATCTGGCTGTCACAGCCAAACTTAGTTTAACATATGAATGCTATAGGACAAGCATTGGATGAACTTCTACCATAGTCATGTTTTTTAATGCCAACCTGAAATTTCAAGATGGTCGTCTCAGCCTAATTAGTTTTACATTGGACCATGTGGGGAAATTTGTACAAATGTCTTCTTGTCAGAAAATACTAAGCCAATTAAAATGTTTTTGTTGCATGAAGATTCTTTTCCACAGCTGGACTTAGTCTAAAATTTTTAACATTGTACACTGGAAGAATTCTTTACATATCTTATCTAGAAGTACCGAACACTGTAGAACAATTCCTTACAGATCTTAGATGTGGCAAAAAACATGGCCACCATAGGCAATTCTTGTTTCTCATTGGTTGATTAAAAAAAAATTTTTTTTTCTCAGGAACTGCTTGGCCAAATAGAACTAAACTTGACTGGAAGCATCTATGGGAGGTTCTTTACAAAATTTCTTTATTTCATCCCTATGGGAATACATATATGGTCACCATTGGCAGTTCTTGTTTCTGATTGGAATATATAAAAGAATCCTCTCCCTGAAATCACTTGCCCAAATGGAACGAAATTTGACAGGAAGCATATATGGGAGGTCCTTTATAAAATTTCCTCATTTTGTTCCGAAAGAAGTCACTTGGCCAAATGGAACGAAAGTTGACAGAAAGCATCTAATTGGGAGGTTCTATACAAAGTTTCCTCATTTCGTCCTGATCAGGCAACAAACATGGCCGTCATGGGCAGTTCTTGTCTTTCATCGGTTGATAATATTCTTTGAAACCGCTTGGCCAAAGGGAAAGAGACTTGACAGGAAGCATCTGTTGAAGGTTTTTTACAAAGTTTCCTCATTCATTTTGGGGAATTCTTGTTTCTGATTGTTTGATTTCCAAACTTGACAGAAAGTGTCAATGACATATAACAAAAATCTACAGAACCACAGAATTGCTTGAAACCAAACATGGTCTGAATGTTCTCTTTAAGTGCTCACCAAGTGTTGTTACTCTGGTGATCCCTAATTCAAAATTCAAAAACTTAGGTTAACATAAGACCCTATGTGAAATACATGCAAAAATCTTCTGGAGAACCACAAAATTTTAGAATATGCTGACCTGTAAGAGAAGGACCTCGATGAAGAATTTGGTACCTACAAGGCTTACCACACTTCATAATGATAGGGAGAAGTGACTTCTCTCTTTGAGTTGCATCAATAAAAATGGCTTTCATGCCAGGTGAGCAATACAGACTCCGCTGTCTGAGCCACTAGATTGTTGTTGTTACAAGACATTATTTAATACACCAACAGTATCTGACCAGCACCTATGAGAACCTTAGCTAGTTTTACAGTTACAGTTAAAGGGAGCACATTCTGACCATGCTATCTAAATTATGTACCTTACAACCCATTTTTAGCTCACCTGTCCAAAGGCCATGTGAGATTTTGTCAGCACTTGGCGTCCTTCGTCCGTCCGTTAACTTTCCACTTTTTAATCTTCTCCTCTGAAACCAATATGCCAAATGGAATTAAATTTGGCAGGAAGCATCTAAGTAAAGCCTTTATAAAGATTGCTCATTTCACCCCAATTGGACAACAAACATGGCCGCCATTGGCAATTGTTGTTTCTGCCAGGTGAGCGATACAGGCTCAGCCCCCTGAGCCTCTTGTTTACAGTTCTAGCAAGCGATCATATTAATGGCTTTTACACCAGAGTGTCAGGATAGATAAAGGGGTGGGGGGGGGGGGGGTACCCCCCAACACTGTTCAAGACCTCTTGTTTTTCAATTTGTGTTTTCTGCTCTTTTTATGATATTTTTTGTGTGGGGTTCTGTCTGTTGTCCGGTGCCCTGTCTGTTGACTTGCATTGTTTGATTGATATGTCATTGTTAACCTTACCTATTATCCATCTTGTTGTTTATTAATCAAAAACGTGTTCTATTTTAGTTACAGAAAGCTTATTTTCAACAATCAGAAGAACTAAAAAGTCTAAAGGAACAGATAAAGCTAAAGGACAAAAGAATTCGACAATTAGAGGATGAATTGAAAATTTTACGAACACCATCAGATTGTGGGCCAGGACAGAGTGATTGCTAATTTTTTTGCTATGCAATGTAGATTATAATCTAATATACCAACATAATTTTAACCTTTGCTTTGTAAGGCTGATTAATATAAATTAATAGATGTTTACAGCCTGCACACAAAAATCTTCCTGATGTACTTTTTAATATTTTTATAAATTTTTCATGTCCTTTTCTGGAAACTGAAATGAATTTAATTTTTTGTGAATTGGTAAATCTGTTGTTTCTACATGTTTTTTGTGATATTCAGATAAAAAAAAATCCTCACACACATGTAATTCTTGGTGAGGGTGTATATTACATTTTAAGCTTAACTGGCCTAATATATGTAGCACATTATTTTGGTAGAAAGGGTGAATTAGGAAGATCAATAATAATAATAATTACAGTAAGATTTTTCTGAATGTTTGATACCTTATTGTGATCTCAAGATGAAGAATAGCAATTAAAGGTCTTTTGCTCTGATTGAAATTTTGTCTCATGATTTAATTATCAATTAGTGACTTTTAATTTGGTCAATACATTTTATATTGGCCTGGTAGAATGATGTCGGTCCATAAATAATGTATTCACCTAAATTAAAAGTCCTTAATTGTTATGCCTTGTCTGTTTTCAATCAAGAAATCTTCCTCAGCACTTTCAAACCAAAATATGTAAAATGTGAATTTTGTTAGTTCTCAATCTTCTGTAAGACTTGTAGAAAATAAAACATGAAGTTAAACAGATTTAATCAAAGAAAAATTGAAAAAATACACATTTTGGCTATATTGAGAAATTTTACAAACAAATCTGGATCTTATTTAGTAATATAGAGTCAATACTCTATTATAGAGTCAATATGCTTTTACGAGAGGTTAATACATGAAATATCCTGTTAATCATGTGACCAAACTAACCAATGAGAAAGTAGGAATAACACAGCATATGTAATATTCCTCTATATTCTTTCTTAACACTTTAATTCCTAATATTTTTTTGGTACATAGTAATGCTTGCTTTGTAATTCATTATACAAGTCCTAAAAAAAGTGGAGAGGTTAAGAATGGATTATAGTGGATTTTAGTGGATTGTCTGAACTATATGTATATGATTAAAGACTATCTGTCTCAGTTTAATATGTATCCTGCCATATATATATAGTCAAACATGCTTTAAAGGGCACCTCTATATAGCAAATCACTGTCTATAAAGGGCACTGTAAAATGCCCCTGTTCTGAAAAAAAACTTGTAAAATTAACCTCTGTATAAAGGCCACATTTCTTTGGTCCCATGGATGCCCTTTATACTCCTGTTTGTATGTTCCTAAATGTAGAGTTAAAATCAATTGAAAGTGGTAAGGTAATTGAAATTTTATATAATTCATTAAATCTGAGAATTAATGAAAACTTACAGTTAGAAACTTTTACCAGTTATTTACCACCTGCTATAAGCATACATGTCATACATAAAATTTATGGTGTTTTCATGGCTGACATGAAATGGTACATCAGATATTTATACTTTCTGCATTATGAATTTAACTAGAATGTTATCGTCAAAATTTGTTTTGAATTTACTTTTACATATATTTTAAATTTTTACACACCAATCGTTCCAGCAAAAGTGCAATAAAAAGTTTATAGTATTGTAAATTACTATAATTCTGATGCCATATATTTTCCATATTGGCTGTGATCTTACAGGCTGTATCATCAATTGTCAATTTTGTTATTATAGTCATAAGTATATAATGTTTTGTTTCATGTAATTGTCTCTTTTACTTTCAATCAGCTTATGTATTCCTCTTAATAGAGTGCCTGTTAATAGAGTATATGAATATTATCTTATCTTATTGTGGACTATTGCACTGTTGCAGATAAAAACATTTTTGACTGAAACCATAATCTATATTACTTATATTTTGTACATATGGTACTGCTACTGCTAATTACAGTACAACTTTGATGGTTCCAACTCCAGGTATAAGTCACTGCTATCACATATATGCAATCACCCTTTTTTGTCTCAAACATGCTTTAATTATTGCTAAAATGAAATAGCACCCTTAAGATTTCTCAGAAATCATCACTAATTTGGAAAAATTTAAATCTTGACCATTTTGAAAGGATATATGTCTGTTATAGTGATAATAATTTCATTCCTAGCCTTGAAAACTTTGGTAATCTAAATTTTATCTCCCCTTTTTATATTTTCTGTTTTAATGATAAACTTTTTATGATTCCTACTTTGATAATTATATAACTTTTCAAGGTTAAACAATTTACTCCAGTTATTAGCTGTAGAACGTGAAGTTGTAAATTACAAAACCTTCTGTATATATTTTACTAGTCAGTTATATATATATTAAGTGCTTAGAAATTACATTTTATATGCTAAACAAATGCTGTTTTAAAAAACTTTGTTTTATTTTTTTTTAATCATTATAAGATCTGTCTTTAAAAATAAAATTGAATCTGAGATCGTTTTCCCCTAATTTTTTGTTTTTTTCTTTTGTCTTATTATTGGTTGCAATGTTTTAAGATTAATTTTGCAATTATTATAAGTATATTTTAATAAATATATTAGTTTTTGTGTTAATGTCAAAAATGTATTATCTCATATTTTGATCAATTTGTTTATACAGATATGGGGATTGTCCTTATCAACAGAGGAATTTTATCTATATTATGTATATTTGAAATGTCCCAATTTTATGTTATTTATTTTGTATTTTTAACTGTTTTTATGATATTTTATGTAATTTTGACCTTGTTCATTGTTTTTCATGACAAACTTTATTAGAACATAGATTGTAAAAAAGGATCAGCTTCTAAAATTAACCTAACAGTTATTTTAGCTTATCTGTCCTAGAATGCTTTGTGAACTTTCATTATCAGTTGACATCCACCCATATATAAACTTTCAGATTTCATTTTTCTGACATACTTGTGCCATATAAACTAATATTATGTCTGGATTATCTGTGAAAGGAATTATATAAAGTTTGCACATTTATTCCAGTCAAACAACTAACCAGGCAACCATGACAGCTGATTGGCCAATTTAAGAAAAAATCATCTCATTTTAAACTACTTGGACAAATTAACAAAAACATCATATGACTCTGCTGTATAAAGTTTGCATTTTTTTTCCAGTTCAGATAGTTTGCATGGCATACATTGGTTATTTTGGTTTCTCATTGTCTAATGTCAAAACATCTTCTCTTTTGAAATAGTTTTACCAAATGAATGGAAACTTGATATGAAACATTATTGGGGTAGTTTTGGTCTTTTTTGCCTATTTTGGCCACCTAGACCAGTTCTTGATTTTAAATGGTCAAAATTGAAAACATCTACTGGTACTATGAAACCGCTGTACATTGAAGTAGAACTTATCAGGGGGCATCTTTAGGGGGAATGTTTATACGGTTCATTTAAGACAGTGATAGGTTCACTGAAGCTTCCATGCTGAAAATGTACTTTTTTTTTGTATATCTCATAGAAAACTGCAGAAGAATCTGTATGTTTAGTTGCAACATAAGGTTAGTGATGGGAAGGTTGTCATATTTTATTCTGTTTCAGTTATGTCCCTTGATTTTGATTATCCTATTATGTGTTATATGTAATGCAGTATCAAGGTTGTGTTTTAAGATTGGCACTACTATTAAGGTTTGAGAACTATAAACAAAAAGGCACTACTATTAAGGTTTGAGAACTATAAACAAAAAGGCACTACTATTAAGGTTTGAGAACTATAAACAAAAAAGCTTTTTTTCATTACTGTGAATTTAGGATGAAGAACTGAGCATTTAGAATGCTTATCCTGTGCCTAAACTTTTGTCTCATATATCATGTTGTATATTTAGGGACTTGTGTCAAGGAATAACTGTCCTATTCCTTCTTTATATCAAAATATAATATTCATTTTTGATCATCAACAAAAACAACCAGCTATAGTTTGTGTTAAAATTTTTTCCATTATCACCATTATCATTGCATCCTACTGAGGTCACATAAGGCTTAGATATATTGTGTAATCTCATTTTTTCTCTCAATATCTTCAACATTCTGTGCTGAATTTTGTTTGTTTATTTGTTTGTTTGGTTGGGGTTTTACTCCGTTTTCAGCACATTTTGCTATTTCGCGACGGCCAGTTTTTATTGATGGAGGAAGCCGGAGTACCCAGAGAGAACCACCGACCTTCGGCAGGAAAATTGGCAATCCTTGTCAATTAAGATCTGAGTCGAACACACCCCGCCGCAGATGAGATTCGAACACGCAACCTCTGTGAACTACCTAGTCCACTCGTCCACCGAGGCCCTGTGCTGAATTTTAGAATCTCAGTAGTTCTAATATCTAGATGACCATTGCTGTTATTTGGTATGGTGGACACAGAGCTGACAATATGTACTGAATAATAGATACATGTATAGTAGAACTGTCACAAGAGTGAAATCTTCAGTGTGCTATTAAACCTGGGACCAAATATACAAATCATTCCAGATATGTTTCTATCCTGGTCAAGTTGTTTTCCTTTTTTGATCGATGTGAGTCATTGCCCATTTACAGAGTTATCTGCTCAATAAAGAAGATATCTTCTATAGGTTTTTTTTCTAACAATATTCTTTACACACATTTTAAATATGTTTTTGGATGTATTTTCCAACATCTGTTTTTGTATGATAAAGGCATTACCTATCTGAATATTTTTAGGAAAAAAATAGGAGAAAATTTTGCCCAACACTGTCTCATGCATATGGGAGACAACTCCAATATCCACAAATAGAGAATTGAGAACAAATTCGTTATGCTTTTTTTACTCCCAGAAGAATTTGTTCAGAAAAAGCACCCAGTTTATTATTATAATATGTTCAAAGTGACAATGCCACAGTGTGTGATTTATATTCTGTATTTATATATTACTGTTATCTTTGTTGATGTAAAGATATGGCACCATGGAGATAAACACATTGTTTGTTTGTATACTATATAATGTTCAGTATGTAATTCAGTGCTTTACAAAGGTTGTTGTAAACATAACATATACAAAATACAAATAAACATGCAGTCTGAAATCTTCTATTTCTTCTTTATGGCCAAAAACGTGACAAAAATTATCTGTATATTAACATCTATATTAACTCAAAAAGTTTCCCCTAACGAAACTTCATAATCTTTCTTTTATTCAGTGGGAAGGTTGTCATATTTTATTTTGTGTCTTGCTTGAGTTGTGTCCCTTGATTTTGATATTTTATTATTGGTTTCAAGTAATGCAGTATCATGGCTGTGATTTATTTTGAGATTTGTACTACCGATAAAGGTAAACAAAGCCTGTATCGGAAGAAACAGTAGATTACGTAGGAAATCCCTTTTACGTGTACAAATATCACATACTCAACCCATATCAGGAAATTGGACGATTGTTGCTGTTACCAAACCACACCAATGTGTTGCTGTATATAGCACCAAATAGATATGTATTTCAGTCTGCTTTCCTACTTTTTCAAGTTCAACATTTTCGGTCTTTAAAATAACTGATGAGTTGTTATTGGACGTAATCAGAAAAAATTGGTATCAATGAATTTGTGTTGAGCAGATTGGTACTATATATTGGAAAACGAACACTAAAGCGACTAAACAGTGGGAAAAGATCTAAATCCAAAGGCCAGACTCATGAGGATGGAACGTAACAAAGAAATGCCAATGGAATACATGTATTACTGACAAAAATAATTTAAAACAATAATAAACATAGTTTGGGTGTATATAGGTATGTATTGTACCCGCAGTTTCTCAAACATGCCTTATCAGACGTTAATGAAACATTGCATACTGTTAGATCCTAGTACGTAGATGTGCGCATGCGAAATATGTCCTGGTCCAATACTTTTTTTCATAATTTTATACCCTTTTGGACTTAGAAATTCTGTCTATTCCCCAATTTTTTTTGTACCCGCAGTTTCTCAAACATGCCTTATCGGAGGTTAATTAAACTTTGCATACTGTTAGATCCTAGTACGTAGATGTGCGCATGCGACGTATGTCTTGGTCCAATACCTTTTTCATAATTTTATACCCTTTTGGACTTAAAAATTCTGTCTATCGCCCAATTTTTTTTGTACCCGCAGTTTCTCAAACATGCCTTATCAGAGGTTAAAAAAACTTTGCATACTGTTAGATCCTAGTATGTAGATATGCGCATGCGAAGTATGTCCTGGTCCAATACTTTTTCCAATAATTTTATACCCTTTTGTTCCCTCAGTTATACCCAGTTGGACTTAGAAATTGTGAGACCATTCACTATGATAAGGATGCTCTAGTCCATTAAATTAACAGAAGCGGGGGGTATAATTAGTGAGGTCCCCTCACAGTTCTAGTTGTATCTCATCTTGCATACTAGTATCTTTTTCCCGGAGATGTTTTTACTATCTCCATGCTCCATCCACGAATGCAGCGTCATATGGATTTACCTTTGCTCGTAAGTCCGTCGAGTTTGGTTTTTGCGCTATGTCCATTTCTGATATTTCATACATGTCATAACAACAATCATCTCATGTAGTTCAACATATTGAGTAGCCATTGGTGCCATTGAATTTTAGCATTTAAGTCAAAATCTCAGAAACATAGTTGGGTACTGCGGATTCATTATTCATGGGATTTCATTGTTTGTGGATTTCGCGAGTTGTGGGAAAACACAGATTTAAATCCTCAAAGAAATACAATTAATTATCTACTTTAAGGATGCTCGTTGGTCATGATTTGGTCTTTTTGTCAGATTTTCGGAATCCTCGGGTTTTATCCATTTCTTAAACATGAAATGTTTTGCCCATGAACACCCACTTTTCCTTTTATAATTCAATCATATATACCTTAAAATGGAATTTGACAAAATTTTATGAAATCCTTTTTATTTTTTCATACATTTTTGAGAAACTGAAGTTGTCAATGCAAAGACAATGAAAAATCCGGAGAAAACCCATTTCTTGCAAATTTTTAAGGCCTTATAGCTCTAAAACGAGAACATGAACATATATATTTTTCTTGCTTATTTGTTTACTATTCATATGTTCTCTCAAACTAAAACACCTATTTCAAATCCTATTTATTTCCTATTAGACCAGCGATCATCCTTAATATGAGAAAATGATGGCATCAAAGAATTATGTAACCTCATTATCAACTTTTTTCCCTGTCAACGAAAATTTGATAACAATGGAAATAGATGAATATCCTTTCATCTAGTAGACAAGGAAGATATAATATATCACTCTCATATATTTGCCAGGATTAAATTGATTCCCATCATTTAAACAGATGGATTTTCTGTGCTCATGGTACGAGGCATCCCGTGTCTCACAGACATTCTCTAGTGAGCTATTGTCATCACTTGGCGCCCGTCGTCTGTCGTCCGTCGTTCACAATTCACATTTTAATCTTCTCCTCAGAAACCACAGCGCCAATTGGGACCAAACTTTGATGGAATGGTCCTTGGGGGTCCCTTCCAAAACTGTGTCCGGTGTTCCCGACCTTCGACCAAGATGGCAGCCAAGCTAAAAATAGAAAAAGGGGGGTCAAAATTTTAAAAATCTTCTCTGAAGCTACTATGCCAATCTCAGCCAAACTTTGCTGAAATGATCCTTGGATAGTCCCCTTCCAAAATTGTGTACGATGGTCCCGACATCTGACCAAGATGGCCGCTACAGCAGAGCTTAATTTAACATAGGACCCTATTCGAAATTCACATCAAAATATCCTTGTCTGAAACTTCTTGCCAATTAGAACCAAACTGTGGTGGAATGGTCATTAGGTGGTCCTCTTTCAGCCGAACTAAGATTAACGTAGGACCCTATCGGAAATTCATTTAAAAATATTCTTGTCTGAAACTACTGAGCTAATTGCAACCAAACTTAGCAGCTATAGTCCTTAGAGGGTCCTCTTTCAGAATTATGTCCGATGAATCGGACGATCAACCAAGATGGCCGTCACAGCCGAACATAGTTTACCATTGGACCCTGTGGTAAAATTCATTAATAAATCTTCTTGTTTGAAACCACTTTGGACTAAAACATGACAGAAATGGTTCATAGGTGGTCCTCTTTCAGAATTGTGTCCGTTGATCCAAAATGTCAACAAAGATGGCGGCCACAGCTTAACTAAGTTTAACATATGACCCTACGGGAACATTCATCAAATAATCTTTTTGTCTGAAACAACTGAGCCAATTAGAACAAGACTTGGCGGCAATGGTCCTTAGAAGGTCCTCTTTCAAAATTGTGTCGGATGACCTGGATTGTCAACCGAGATGGCCACCCTGGCCGAACATAGTTTAACATTTGACCCTATGGAAAATTTATTTAAAAATCTTCTTGTCTGAAACTACCGAGAGGTTGGAACCAAACTTAGCAACAGTGGTCCTTAGGTGGTCCTCTTTCAGAATTGTGTCCGTTGACCCAAACTATCAACCAAGATGCTACCACAGCCGAAATTTTAATCCTGTGGTAACTGGTCGCTATATGTTATAGGCAATGTACTATCAGGTGAGCGATAAAGGCTCATGAGAGCCATTGATTTTAATTTTGATATTAGAACCTTCCGTCTTCAGACTATTGGATTTTTATTTCGGCATAAGTGAGAAGTTGTTTTTCTATGTTTTTCCCGTGTATTAAAAATTGTACCACAAAATATGTACATTACAGGTAACTGATCAGCATTATGAAAAAAAGTAAAAAATTGGAAAACTTGGTTAAAATCCTGAGTCATTGAATAAAACGATTAAACCTTAAGTATTTGCCTACTTTTTATTGTAAACTATTGTATTTTAATGTTAGGAAGCAAATATTTTTTTCAGATTTAGGCATATTAAAATGATTAATTTTTCTACCCGCAAATTGCCAAGTATTTTGTATCACTTTTTATGAATATTGCCAGGAAAGACACTCAGATCCAAAAGACATTCTACTGTCACATAAATGGAGATACAGCAGAAAGTCGCTTTGATTCTTTGTGTCCTTCACGTGCTTAAAGACGTTAATATGATAAATTTGTGTTAAAACTTTATCCCAATCGATATTCAGATAGGCAGAAAAAAATTTAGTAACTTATTTGTTAGTTATTATTAGCAAATCTAAAGAGAATTAACTCCAGTCTATGCAGTATTGAAAGGCATTAGGTATGGCAAGCCGTTTTACTATTTATTCTAACTTCAAGATATCTCATATAATATAAAAGATATCTCATATAATATATAAGATATCTTATATAATCCAGTTTTTATAAGATATCTTATAAACTTTAGAAGATATTTTATATACTTTATAAGATATCTTATAAATATTTTTTATATAAGATATCTTATATACTTTATAAGATATCTCATATAGTTTATAAGATATCTTATAAAGAAAATTATATGAGATATCTTATAAATTATATGAGATATCTTATAAACTATATAAGATATCTTATAAAAACTGGATTATATAAGATATCTTCATTTCATCAGTGGATACATCTTCGGTAGTAACGAACAGCCATATGACAATTGTGTCACGTTGACCTACATTTCACGCTTCATTGACTTTGGTTAAAATTTGCATTAACATCCATTTCTGGAATACTACAGCATATATAGACATGAAACTATCAGTTGATACCACCTACTTGACAGGAAAGTTTATGGGAAGCCTGCCACAACATCCATATGGAGTTCCTGTTCCATGAATGACATGGCCGGTTCAATGTCTAATATTACATTATTTCCCGGGTTTAGCATTACAAAGCTTTTAAAATAATTATCACTGTCATTTATAACTGGGTGTAAATACGATACAGGAAGTACCCGTAAGAGATAACGTACACTCACGAGACATACACAGGTATGTATTGTTTATGTTAAACTTTACTTTCTTCTTAAAGAGAAATGTATAATGTGTCCATAATGAATAAATAAAAGATCAACTAGTCCTTTTCGAACATTTTGGCTTATTGTTTCTGAAACTTCACATAATGGTAACAATGATTGCTGAAAACATGAAGGATACAAGTATAGTAATAATGGAATGGTTCCACGATTTGAAGTTCCCTAAATCTGAACCTTATTGGAACCGGAGTAACACTTAGCAAAATAGTACATTTAAAATATGTGCATGACAATAACAAACATTCATCATGCGTATCGTGCATGTAAAGTATATAATACTGACATAATATATATCTAGTTAGGTGACGCACGTACCCTAGGAACAATATTATGATAAATTGTGTTGGGTACATCAAGTAAATACTTGTTACATTTATATGGTTCATGGGTGGAGATTGAACGATTTCTAAGATTTTCCACAAAGTAATAATTTATTGTTTCGTCATGTCTATAATTAAGTAACATCTCTATAACACAAACAATTTAAAAAAGATCCAGGTAATTTCATTTTTAACCGGATTTTCCACCTACAATATTGGTATAAGTTATATAGAATTAGTAGATCGGATGATCAAATTAAACTGTCTCAATTCACATAAATGTTAAGCTGTTAGTGGAGATTGTGTGGCATATACTATATAACACTTGTTAAAAATATTGTCTTTTCCAGATCTAACTTATTGAACAATGAATATCCACGAGAGTGCAGGGTCATACAGTTTTTCTGAAACAATGACATCAACTGTGTCATCAGCTCCAACCCCATCAAACAGTCCTCAGTTGTCAGCGTCAGGATTATCCAAGATTGATAGGAAATTTTATAGTAATAATATTGAACTAAAGAAACCACCAAAACTGGTTGTATTAACCAAATGGCTTGCAACATTTGTACTCGGTGGTTTATTTCTTATTCTTCTTGTTTCCGGTAAACTCTCGTTGGTTGGAATAGCAGCCAAACTGACCGAGTCGGGAAATTGTTTCACTGAGCAGGCAGAATCAGCGGCAACAGAGTGCTGTACCAGTTTTGTTCTAATTCTTTTGATATTATTAATCCCAAACATTATCAACTTTACACGATTTACCGTGGGTAGTTTTCTGAGAAAGGACAGAAAATGGCCGACGAAAGGGAAAATACTAATGGTGAGTTAAGAATTATAATATTGTTCTACGAGGAAACAACCATTTGATTTTCATGTGGCAAGGAACTGGTCATAGATTCAAAAAATCTTTTCCCAGCATACATGGGCCTTTATCTCACCATGTTTTTTTTTCCAAATTTACAATTACAGACTGTTCAAAGTAGATGTTTTATAACGTTCGAATTGGCGGTGTGAACTTTCATAAAAATGAATTAAATGCAAAAAAAACTTGTGCCAAATAAACAATATAGGAGACCTTGTCAATATATGGACTTTTTCGAAAGTAGGAAGATTTTATCAACGTTAAAGTAAATAATATGTATACATCACTCCAATTTCTTATACTGTGTCACAAAACAGGAAACATTATAAAATAACAATCCAAAGATATTAATATTAGATATAGTAAATTTATACTATCCTGTATACGACGCATTTCAAGGAGTTACCTCTCATAAAAATTAATAATTAAATAAAAAATGATAAAATGTCGTGCGTTTTAACTGCACTTTCCAGAAAGCCTTATCTTGAAGATCTACTTATATTTGACATAATTTATACATTGCCGTTGATTTCTGTCTATTTCCGTATGAGTCATAATCAAAGAATTTTTTGTTATCTCACTTTTTGAATATAAAAAAATAATTGAAAGTTTCAAGTGTTGCAATCATTGGACATACAAGAATGGACCTTTTAAATATCCCTCGAAGTTCTATATTTACACGAGTTTTACAAGTAGAAAATCCCAACATTCATTTTATAATACCATTCATTGTAAAATTTTTTGTTCGTCTTTCTTTGGGTTAGACATTCTTTTAAGATTGAACAATTGAATTTCAAACATTGCAATTCCAAAATTTTTAATTATCCTGGAAGACTCTTAAAAGTTCATAGCAAATGTTAAAGTAACCAACGGTGAAATAGCAATTGCTTGGAACAATTGAATGTCAACATTGCAATTCCATATTTGGTAAAATCATAAAAGACGAACAGACTATTAATGTTTGAGGGAAAATAGCAGCCATATGTTCTGGACATGTTCAATTAAAGAACAGTTGTTTGGAAAAATTGGAAAACATTAAAATCCCATCTTTGGTATATTCCTTGAATAGCTCTATGATCTTCAATTTATAAATGAAGTACTTAGCAACCATTTTTCATTTCAGTCACCATTGGAATAGCAATTGCTTGTAAGAATTCGTTGTTTCAGTAACATCAAGAGACAGTGTTAGGAACAATTAAATACTCTAACTTTTGGGGAATGTATTTTGATAATACATTCAAAAATGTATTTTAAATTGATAATACATCCAAATTATTTGCAATTTTGCCTTTAAATATTTCATATCCATTACATTTTTATTTTTTAGTGTGTAGTGGTAAGCACTGTAGAATCTCTTGGCCTGTGTGTTTTTGCTCTGAAGATCTTACGGGTACAGAAGAGTGCTGGTGTTATGTTGTTGATGGACAGTGTATATATAGGACATGGTATCGTCACTCTGATCGAGACATACAGAAACAGAGTGGAGAATAATACCAACAATACAAGGATGATTGTATTTGTGATTTCCGTCATATCAACCTTATTAGGATTTATATTGTCAGTTTACGTTTTGTTCACGAATCTGAAACAGTCATCCGACATCTGGCATGTTTTTGTAGCGATACCTTGTCTTTCTATATCAATGTTACCATGGCTACATAGAAAAATTATATTGTCCAAGGAGACTGAGGTCACTGAAGCGTTTGAAACATCAGAAAGTAAGACACCATCAGGAATGAGCAGTCTGACTAACAGTCAAGTCAGTGATGATTACGGTGATTCAAGTGAAAAGTTTACACATAAACTGATGATCATTGCATCCTTTACAAAAATAGCAGCCATTTTGATTTGTTGTTTCATCCTACAGGATGTAATTAATGGTTCGACTGGGCAGTCAATCAAAGGTTGGAGCGAAGGATGGAATCTGAGTCTGGATCGGTCTACAAACGCTGGTCGTCAAACATATTTTTTCTTAATAAATGTTATAACCACTTTACTAGGGTATATAGTGGGGTTGTATGTCCTCAGAACACAAATGAATATCGGAGGGTTTGCCGTACCTCTCATTCTGACAACACCTGCCTCATTTTTTATGTTGTACCAGAAAAATATTTGTGAAGGGTTGTATTTCGGAAAGAATTATGGTGATCATATTTGCTACGATTCATCAACGAAAGATTTGGAATATCTTATTCCCGCCTTATTTGCACTGGTGCTCGGTCAGTTTCTATGTGCTGGATTATATGTTGTGAAGAGTTCCACTATCGTTCTTCAGAAAGAGGTCAAGGTGAGTTATTTATCTTTCTTATTAATGTTTTATATTATAGGCAGCAGTAGCATATTTCTTTATACACTCTAATGGTTGTCCATATTGTGTATGAGAATCAACGTACGTTCAGAACTATATATTAGAGTTGACACATTCGGGTCACTATCCATTAATCGTGCGGTGTCCTTTTCTGGGTGGCTTACTCTTATCTACAACTTATCTTAAACCAATGAATGAATTTCCACAAATTTTCCGGGAATTCTTACTAGTCAATGACATTGTCCCACTCTTACTCTTTTGGTAGACCCTAGGTCCCCGAGGGTATTCGCCAACCCAGTCGTCAGACATGATTATTCATTTATTTGTTACAGATATTACCAGTATTTAGCAATAAATTCAAAAATAATAGAAATACTAAGGGTTCATTCCTTGTATTGCACATGGTAGATCTCCTTAGCTGAAATTTAGCTTCCTGTTTCGGTCTGTTTGGTTATGAGTACTTCTTGTTTAAAATAAGTTTGGTATTTGGTCTTCCAAATGTTTCGGTTTTAATCCTGCTGATGAGAGATACCTCCTTGAAATGCGTCGTATACAGCATAGTATAAATTTACTATATCTAATATTAGTATCTTTTGATTGTTATTTTCATATTTTGGTTACTGTGGACAAAATTGTATAATGATAGTATATGATAACAATATCCTTACTATGCCGTGTTTATGGATAACAGTGTGTTATTGTATCTTTCCCAACACCAGTTATTCCGCATGCCTGTGTATATATCTTTTCCTATTTCAGTTATTCTGGATGCCTCTGTATAACAGTGTATTATTGTATATTTCCCTATTTTAGTTATTCTGGATGCCTCTGTATAACAGTGTAATATTGGACCAATGGATGTTATTGGATAGACGCAGTCTTCTAACGGACGATAAACATGTGTATCCAGAGGAACATATAAAACGGACAAAAGTTTATATCTGTACAACTATGTACAGAGAGGTCAGTTTACATATCAAACGTACAAAACTTTATATATGTACAATAAATGTACAAAGAGGTCAGTTAGAAAATCATACTGACAGAAGTTTATAAATTTATACAACGACGTAGAGAGGTTAGTTAACATATCAAACGGAGAAATCTTATATATTTACAACAATGTATTGAGAGCTCAGTTAAAAAATATTCCGAAGTTTCTCAGTGATACATTGTATATTGTAATCAGGATATTCTATAAGTAGTCCATAATTGTACGTCTAGAATAATTCTTGTAGACGGTAATATCAGAATATTCTGTAAAGTAGTCCATAATTGTATATCTAGAATAATTCCTGTAGAAGGTGATATCAGAATATATGTAAAGTAGTCTATAATAGTACATCTAGAATAATTCCTGTAGATGGTAATATCAGAATATTCTTTAAAATAACCAACATGTGTATATCTATAGTGATACTTGTATAAAGTGATATAGTTCCAGACTATTTGCAGACGTTTTACATTTCAGACAAGGGATGAAATGAAACAACTCCTTGAATCCATAGCTTTAATTAATGCGGCCAAGCAGATTGGAACACGCCATTTTGAATCTCACATCATATTTGATGGCGGTATAACTGGGAATGTGATAGGCGACAGAGCCCTCCAGCTGCTCAGTCTCGTTCCAGAAGTTTTGAGTTAGTTAAATCTTAACGGTTCATGTTAAATCTGAAACAATCCGTTTCATGGTTATCTACCGATAATTCAATTCATGCTAATTAAATCCACTGAACAGCAAATTTAATGGAATTGCCATATATTAATGTTGTTGTTAACGATTGTAAGTTAACAAAATATATACATGATTTTTAAACAGATAAAGAAACATTTAAGCATTAAAGTATAAATCAATATTTATTTTTATTAACAAAAAACAGAATTGATACTAATATTACTTTCAGAAACTGAATTTTTTTTATCATTCACAGAAACTGGTGATGTTGACACTTGTACAAAGGCTGACTTTCCATATGGACTCCGCCTTAGTTGGGCATTACCGTTGTCCAAAGGGGAGGGTTGTGGACAACCCATGACATTTGTTATACACTTAAAAGATGGCAGAAAGGTAGGTATTAAAGAAGCAAAGTTTAATACAGAGGTATAAGAAATGCCCCGTCACACATTGGTGTAGACTTTAGACAGGAGGAAATGTACCGTCACACTTTGGTGTAGACCTAACAGAAGGAAATATCGCGCCAAATATTGGTTTAAACCTTAGACAGAAGGAAATGTTCTGTCATACATTGGTAGACTTAAGGCATGAGAAAAGGTTCCATCACATATTTTACAAACTTCATCACAAATTGATTGACCATTACAGTGTTCCAATATCTAAGATGATGTTGGACCTGTTCACACTGTCGTAACCTTTCATGTGCCTCCACCGATTTGTGACTTCCCCCAGATTGACTTTGTTGAACTTCACGCTGGGTGCCGTATGCGGAACAGGAACTGCTTACCCTTCCGGAGCACCTGGGTTTTTATATGGGTTCGTGTTGTTCATTGTTTTTTTTTTAGTTTTCTGTGTTTATTTGTTGTGCTTGTGGTTGTTCTTTTGTCTTCCCGGGTTAGTCTGTCCAATGGATTACAGAGTGAATATACCGTCGCCCATTGATAAAGACTTAAGATAGGAGAAAAGGTTTCATCACATATTTGTAAAGATTGGTGTAGACTTAACAGGCGGAAATGTATCGTCACAAATTTGTAAAGACTTAAGACATGAGGAAATGTTACGTCACACACTGATGTAGACTTTAGACAACAAAATGTTCCATGGCGAAATGATATATACTTGAGACATAACGAACTGTTTCGTTAAACATTGGTACAGACTTTGTACATGAAGAAATGTTCCATCACACTGGAATATACTTCAGACACAATTTTCCCTTGTACACTGACATATCCTTTATACATGAGGAAATGTACAGTTCACACATGGGCAGAAACTTTAGTCATGATGAAATGGTCTGTTAAACACTTGTACACATTCGACATGAGGAAATATTACATCACACACTGGGATAGACTTCTCTGTCGTAATTATTTTTGTGTTTTCTGATTTTTATGTTGATATTTTTGTTCGGGGTTATGTCTATGGGGTGGCGTTGATCGATTGATACGCATTGTTGACCTTTCCTGAAATCCATTTTGTTGTTTCCATCTGGATTAGACATGACGAAAAGTTTTGTTAAACACTCGTACAGACTTTGGACATGAAGAAAGGGTCAATCACAAAGGATGATACAATGCTCCTTCGTACGCTGATGTATTCTTTAACCATAAGGAAATGTTCCCTCACAACTGGTGTAGACTTTAGATAGGAAGAAATGTTCCGATAACTAATGGTGTAGACTCGATGAGATATACAGACTATGTATAGAAATGTTCTATACTTTGCAACATCAATACTGATTACATAGAGTCAATTTATCTGATGAGAAACATCTTTCAGCTATATCTTCTCTTATAGCATAGAGGAATTAAACAATTAAATAATTGCTTGGTATTATTCAAATTACTGTTTGGTAATTAATGAAACACTGAGGGATACAGACTTTTTTTCTTCTGGTGACGCGGAACATATATGTATTTTTTACAATATTTAATTGATATATGCGTATGGTATGCCATTGATTTAATGCAAGTTAATTTTCATATATAGTTTGATTAAGTATTATGACTTTAAGGCAAGTAAATCTTGTCCATTTTAGGTGAAAAACAAGAAAAGATGGAGTCAAGTTATGTACATGTCGTATATCTTGGATTTCTTAGTAAGGGAAGATAGTAAAGGTAACTAGTAAGAGAAGATAGTAAAGGTAACTAGTAAGGGAAGATAGTAAAGTTAATTTTTATTTATTATACATGTACTTAGCTTAATATTGATTTTCGTTGCTTTTGTGGGAGCACTCAGTATAAACCCACGAAAACCAAATAGGTTTATATATATAAAATAGATTTTATGGCATTTTTAACACAATTGGCTAGATCGTAGCAGAAATTTTTAATGATTGATGGCACCAGAGAGAATTACCATCTTGAGGCATTTTATCTGGAATAATACACTGGGCCTGGAATAAATTCTCTAGTCATTAATTTCTGTCTACTGCTCATTATTGCAGTTGACGATGAGACAGCGTTTATCTTGACGACTGATGCAGATGTGAAATTTACTCCACAATCTGTGGAAGCATTACTTGACTTAATGACACGTGATACTTCTGTTGGTGCAGTTTGCGCACGCACACATCCACTAGGAGAAGGACCACTCTTCTGGTATCAACAGTTTGAATATGCGATTGGGCATTGGTTTCAAAAAGTAAGTAATATCACAAAAGCAATCCTTTTATTTGTTTAAATCAGTAGAAAAATTAACGTGAATTCCAATTGAATTTAACTTATACGCTCAATTTACATGGACTAAAAGTCAACTTTTGAATTTCAGTCGAATCTCATATGCTCGAAATTTGTCTGTGTAGGTCAGGATCTAAAATTTTCCATGATTAAAAATAAATAAAAAATAACCACATCTGTAATCTTTCATTCAAGTATTGTTTCTCTCTGAATGTCTCCACTGTGTGTTCCTGGATGTTTCAGTGTGATGTATTATCTGTGGTGTGTATTTAAGGCTGCAGAACATGTACTGGGGTCTGTACTGTGTGCCCCAGGATGTTTCAGTGTGTACAGAGTGAAAGCCCTTAGAGATATCATTCCAACGTACTCCTCCAATGTAGAGAAAGGATTAGAATTTCTCACTAAAGATATGGGAGAAGATCGCTGGTTATGTACGCTCATGGTAAGTGTACTATATAAAACCCTTCAAATGATCAGGACATATATGGTGGAATCTTTGAGACCGATAGAGTCGATTTAATCCAACCACAGATATTTTTGTTCGGGGTTATGTCTATGGGGTGTGTACAAGTTATACTGTCCTTACTCATAATATATTTTTGTATGTTGTGCCCCTAATGGTTGTCTTCATCGGGAGGAATGTTGGGAGTGTGGTAAATTATTTATCGTGACATTATTGACCTTTCCTGTTATCATTTTTTGTAAATAATAAAGCTTGTTGTCATGAAGTATTCTTTACAGACAAATCCTGCTATTCACTTCTGATTTAAGGTCTTTCTTTAAAAATAATGCGAAAGCATTTCATCATATTATTATGTAAATGATTTTTTTTAAATGTGTGGTTATCGGGCTAATGCTCTGTTATTTCATCTCGACTTTCTTCATGTTAAGAAATCTCTTTCTGTGGCTTCTTTTTTTTGATACACAAAAGTGGTCGAATGTTCATTCAGATAGAAATATATATTTATTGATTATGCCGAAAATTGGAAAGATGATTTTCGGTATTTTTGGTTGAGTACTTCTTGTTTAATATAAGTTTGGTTTTTGGTCTTCCAAATGTTTCGGTTTTAATGCTGCTGATGAGAGGTAACTCCTTGAAATGCGTCGTATACAGCATAGTATAAATTTACTATATCTAATATAAGTATCTTTGGATTGTTATTTGGAAGAGCAATTATATTGCTTATTAGCTCATCTGGCCAAATGCCATGTGAGCTTTTGTCATCACTTTGCGTCCGTCGTCCGTCCGTTAACTTTTCACATCTCTGAAACCACTGGGCCAAATGGAATTAAATTTGGCACGAAGCATGTGTATAAGGTCTTTTATAAAGTTTGCTTATTTCGTTCCGATAAACATGGCCACCATGGGCAATTATTGTTTCTGATTGGCTGACTTTTCAAAAATCTGCTTGTGTGAAACTGCTTGGCCAAATAGAACAAAACTTCTAGACAGGAAACATATATGGAAGGTCCTTTATAAAGTTTCCTCATTTTGTCCCCATCGGACCACAAATATGGCCGTGATGGGCAGTTCTTGGTTCTGATTGGCTGATATTAAAAAAAAATCTTATCGGAATCCGCTTGGCCAAATGGAACAAAACTTGACATGTAAGGTCCTTTATAAAGTCTCCTGATCTCGTCCCGATCGGACTACAAATATAGCCGCCATGGGCAGTTCTTGTTTCTGATTGGCTGATATAAAACAGTCTTCTCCTCTGAAGTCGCTGGTCCAAATGGAACGAAACTTGGAGGGAAGCATCTATGGGAGATTCTTTACAAAGTTTCCTCATTTCGTCCCGATCGGACACCAAACATGGCAATCATGGGAAATTCCTGTTTCTCATTGGTTGATTAAAAAAAAATATCTGGAACTGCTTGGCCAAAACTGTCAGCCAAATTTGACAGTAAGCGTCTGTGGAACGTTTTTTATGAAATTGTTTTTTTTATCCTGATTGGACAACAAGCATGGCTGCCATGAGCAATTCTTGTTTATGATTGGCTGACATAAAGAAAAGTTCTCGTTCGCGTTTGGCCAAATGGAACGAAACTTGACAGGAAGCATCTGTGGGAGGTCTTTTTACAAAGTGTTCTCATTTTTTCCAGATCAGGTGACAAACATGGCTGCCATGGGCAATTCTTGTTTCTGATTGGTTGACTTAAAAGAAATTTTTCTGCAACTGCAAGGCGAAATAGAGCCAAACTTGACAGAAATCGTCTATGGCTTATAAAAAAAATCTACAGAACAGCAGAATTGCTTGAACCAAACATGCCTTAACGTTCCTCATAAGGTGTCAATCGCTCATTCAAGATGGCCACTAGCTGGGGGTATAGGTCAACATAAGACCCTATGGGAAAACATGCAAAAATCTTCTGGAGAACCACTGAATATGCTGACGTGTAAGTAGAAGTATCTTGATGCAGAAAAATTTGGTCCCTACAAGGCTTACCACACTTCATAATGATAGTGAGAAGTGACTTCTCTCTTTGAGTTACATACAAAAACTGCTTTCATTTCAGGTGAGCGATACAGGCTCAGCCCTCTGAGCCTCTGGTTTGTGAAAAAATGAAATGATTAATGTGCAAGAAAAAAAATTTATCTCATAAATTTCTGTCAGGTACAAAGTGGATGGCGGATCGACTATTGCGCTGCGTCCAGTAATTACACTAATGTTCCAACAGACTTCGATGAATTCTACACACAACGTCGGAGGTGGATCGGTTCTACAATTGCTAATCTGTACCTGCTACTAAAGGAATCAAATATTATGCGACAGTTAAATCAAGGGATTTCATTTTGGTTTTTGATCTATCAGTCTGCCTTACTGGTGTCTACAATTCTTGGACCAAGTACAGTTATATTGATTATATCAGGTAATTGTTCCTACTCTTAAAAGGAAGTGTTCAGGTAAATAAAAATATTTTCCAAAATAATGATATCCATATCCAAAACTTTTCCCTACTGATATTACTTGCGTTGCCAAGACCAAGCACAGGTCTTTGAACGACAATGGGAAACTATCGTTTTGTACCCATCTGTTCATATTGGAGTTCAGAGAGCTGTGGTTGCAGTTGGACAATTGCCCCTAGTTTGAATCATGTCTGAAATGAAAATGATAACGATAAAAGAGGCTAGTTGGCGAAAAACCTGTCGATAATGGTTCGTTTAAAATGCTGCTAAAGGGATCTACTTTCAACCTTTATGGTAGAAATTATGAGTTGGTAAAATCAATTTCCCAATCCAGTTTAAATCTACCTATTTTCAACACATCGACAAAAGACTAAAGAATCTATAAGACGGAGAGGGACGGGAGAGATCAACAATTTGAAAATCAAACATAACATACACATACTACAAAGTTGTAACTAAAATAATAATAAAAACACACAAGAAAACATACATTTTGTAATATGAAAAAGACAAAAGAAATTCTAAATCAAGTTACGTGAACTACCAAAAAAGACAGTGACATCAATTGTTCCAGTAGGGTAATTAGCATGTCACGTTGCAATGGGATAGCATCTGGTGAAGTGTCAATTCAAGTAAGATGTAAAAATTTAACTGAAGATATCTAGTCTAATTTATCAGGACAAAACGTAGTGACGTGGCCAATCAATTTGTGATGACGGCCGTAAATGTGTTGGTGTAAGGATGTCAACGACCGAACATAACACTGAGAAACTTGTACATATCAAAGAAATGAATAATCAGAGAACGGAATTTAACACTTCATAGTCTGTAGACTATGATATGTTTCTGTTAAGAGAGGGGATATTATCAGTCGGAAAGTTAAAATCATAAAGTTGTGTCATATGTTCCGGTGTTTTCTGTGATTTCATTTCACTGGGATAGAGCAGGTATTCGTTAATGTTTCGGTAATTGTGAACACCACGTATCACGACTCTTTATATTGAAACATGATAAAAAAAAACAGCATGTACATCATATAAGTTCGGAGTTCAGTGATAAATCACGATACCTAAACCTAAATGGCTGAGCATCCTTTCTCGCCAGGTTTCCAATCTCACCACTTGGCATTTTAAACAAGGTTTTTGGAAATTCTAATGAAAGCTCCGGTTCCTTTAGATGTACTTGCATGTACCTTAATGACGACGTGTTAATTACAAGTGGCCTAAACATATACCTTGGGGCAAAGAACTTGTATATATTTTAATGATTACCTTTAAAATACAGGTGGCCTAGCATATGCCTGGGGACTAGGAATTATAACGACTATTGCCATCCAGTTTACCATTGTTATTCTGTTTGGAATTGTATGCTTGAAGACATCTAAAAAAACTCAGCTAAAGGTATGAATCATTTAAATTGAATCATTCTAATTCATCAAATATCCTTAATATTATTTGTGCCACTACCGTCTGGGAAACTATAAATGACCTTTGCAACAGTATAGCCACCTTTACCAAAAATAAACCCCAACGAATAAAAAAAATACTTAAAAATCTCTTGATCTTAGCTATTTAGTAGTGTTTCAAACAAGGGACCACATAATTTATGGTTCATGAATTATAAAATTCCCAGCTTAGATTAAGTGAAAATCACAGGATAATAGAAAGTCTTATATTCTTAAGACTCTCAAAGATAAATATCTTCTTTTTTATCTAAAACGCCTAGAGAAAATTTTCATTTTTTGTATCTTATTAAAATACACATTTTCATTAACATCAATCCATTACAAAAGTAATCCTTTTAACTGTTTAAAGATCTGGACAAATATTACATATACTTGTACTTTCATTTAAGTCAGTATACCAAGTGAAGCGTTAGATATTAGAAAAATTTACTTCTTCTAACTTAAACAGCAATAAAATATTATCTGAATGTGAATAATTTGGCACACTCGTCTTTGACTTCCGAAAAAACTATTGCCAGATTTATAATTTGTTTTTATAATGTGGAAGTTGAGCCTGGAAGTTACAATTCAGAATATGTTATTTTTTTAGATTGGTGATAAATTTTACAGTTTTACGACAGAATCCAATAGAATCAAAACATCCTTTTACTGAATCCAGTGCAATAAACTGTAACCGAAATTTTCAAAGGAATAAACACTAATATTACATAATGAACCCTTCAATATTTGGACAGACACAAAGTTTATGTTCCTTCATTAAACGGTCTCTAGAATAGAAGACATTGGTACCATTCATTATGTCGTGGAAATATTGTTCCTTAGTTGATTTTGTCTGTATGTCACAAGAGGAATATAACAATAAAATACATGTATTACTTATCTTTCAGACTGCAAAGATTTTTACCTTTGCCTATGCTCTCATAATGATGGCAGTAGTAGTGGGAACGGCTGAACAGTTAGTTGAAAATTTAGCAGGAATTAATCAAGACACTGTGATAGTTGGTAATATTACAGTGGAACCTACGCTTGGTCCAGACGGTAAATATTTTTACTTGTCTTGGTGATACTCAAAATCATTGCTAGGCAGTTCTGTGGGTTGAGCTTCCGTGATCCATCACAGGTGCCTGGTATTTCTTTGCAAGGTGATTCTTAACATTAAACAAAAATAAACATTTTTCTAAAGAACAGATTCAAAATTGTGTGGATGCTAAATTTATTGATTTAGATCTACTGATCTGGCTGATAAAATTCTTAATCTAGAAAAAGTGCTAGATTGCCCAAATGTTACATCTATTGTTCTAGAACTGTTGCGAGATTTTGTAAAATCAATGACCCATAATCGCACAATGGGTTAGTGTATTCAGTATTTCAGCAGATGATAGCATTGGAGAATGTATACATTTTAAATTCTGTGTAGAAATAATGACGTTTTTAAATTTTGTGAAAAAAAAGATTGAATGAAGTTTGTAAATTTTGTATAAGAAGAATGTCGTTTGTAAATGAAAATTGTCGACGTTTATGTATTCAGGAGAAATCGGTTATATAATATAAAATAAGTCTTACCGTTTTTGTAAGGCTGGTATATATGATCGGCAGATTACCTTTGTCTTTGCTGATTTCATACATGAATGAATATTTTCTTGATAATTTAGTTATTTACATTTTATTATGTTTTATTTTCAGCCATTAGTGACGAATTTCCAATATCTGTAACAACTCTATACTTTGGATGTCTGGTTGGGCTGTTTTTGACAACAGGATTATTACATTTGACAGAATTCATATGTCTGTTCCAAGGATTCTGGTTTCTGTTATGTCTTCCCTCTGGATATATCATTTTGATTGTATATAGTATCTGTAACATCACTGACAGGTCATGGGGTAATTGCATGTATATACGTATATGTAACATCACTGACAAGTTAGAAATATAAATATATAGCGTACGTAACATCACTGACCGGTCATAAGGTAAATACATACAGTATCTGTAACATCACTGACATGTCATAGGTAAATATGAATAGTATCTGTAACATCAGAAAGGTCATGGTTGAAATAAAATATACACAGTATCTGTAACATCACAGAAATGTTACATTGGAAAGATATTTACAGTATCTGTAACATCACAGGTAGGTCATTGGGTAAATATATACAGTATCTGTAACATCACAGGTAGTCATTGGGTAATATATACAGTATCTGCAACACCACTGACAGGTGATGGTATAATATATATATTAATTGTAACTTCACTGACAGGTCATTGGGTAAATATATAAAGTACATGTAACATCACTGACAGGACATGTGGTAAGGGCCTGTGCAATATTTATCACAGGGATATGACCGGTATAAAAAATTTAATGAGGAGAAAAATTTAGATACCATAAAACATAATTGTCCCATACCTGTATTTGTTTAAAAAATGTGAGTGTTCCATCATAGTGAGAAAATCCAAACACTGATGGTGTTGGTTTCGGGTAAGGAAATTTTATTGACTTTGTTATTGATTTGATGTTAAAAACTTTTGTTGATATTGTTTATTTTGGTCATAAAAATGTATTGTCTAAATATTTCTTCATGTTCAAGCCCTGCCGACAAATGTGGTATGTGGTATGGGCATACAGTGTTTATCTTGTCTGTCCGTATGTCTGTACCTCCGGTCTTTGATTGAGTAACAAGTAAGACACATTTTCTAGTTTTTTCCATAGAAAAAATGTTGTTCCCATGGACATTTCGTTTGAAAAAAGTATGCGTATCATGGCTTACAGGTATTGTTCCCATGTCCATTTGTACCGGTCCCATCCCTGCGATAAATATTACCCAGTCCCTAAATATATACAGTACCATTACAGACGGGTCGTATGTACGGTTTTTGTAAAAAGTTTTCATATTTTGTCAAAGTCTGAGTACTTACCTGTACCCATAAGAATCTCCGGTCTCTCATTAATTGAACATTTTTAAATATCTGACATTTAGATAGAATAAAGAATAACAAAGCAACAACAAAGATCAGGAAAAGCCAATAATAAAAATATCTGGAGCCATAGGCAAATTCGTGAGAAAAGATACACGGAACACAAATACTACAAATATGCTGAGAAAATTAATAAATATCGTTTTTTAAACTCACATTTTTTATATTTCTTGGGGTTGATATTTTATGCACTTTATTGTCTGACTACGGCATAATTGGAAATGACAATTACATTGCTATTTTGCGAGTCAGTAAGTCATACAGAAATTCATACTTTAAAAAGCCACCATTAGTATTTTGAGGCGAGGGAGTAAAGGAAGTACTTAGCATCAATGCATGTAGTATCTGAACTCAACCAAATGAACATAATGTAATTTATAATGGCATTGATAGTCATGACTTCTAGTGATATTGTAGGAACACGAGAGGAAAAACAAGAAAGTTCAATAAAGAAGTCTACCACCTGGTATGAATACCTTGGAAATGTCCTCCGGCAGATATTTTTGTAAGTAAGCTGGAGACAATGTACAAAATATTGTAATTCATAATCAAAATATTAATTTATTTATTATTTACACAAATATAATATGCAACAATGCTAATAGGGCATATAAAGTAATTAAACAAATGGCACTCTTTTTGTATGTATATATGCTATAAAACAGAGACTGTATTTAGTTAAAGAATTAAAATTTGTTCTTGGAAAACTGTTATTCCTGTTGTTTCACAGTGGCCAGCTAAAATCGGTCCATTAATTAACATCTCCTACCAAAATTGCATTTTATTTCCTGACTATTTGTTAATTTCATATTTTGTTATGGATAATTAAGAAAATGGTCATTCTTCAAATGACGTATACTTTTGAAAAACTATTTAACCAAAAAAAAAAGACTCAGAAATTTGGACAGAGTAACCTTTTCGTATTTCTTTCTTAATATAAAGATTTTTTTTATAGTTGTTGTGCTAAGAATGAAAATAAACCACAGAAAGAGGAAAAACTGACAAAAAGTGTCGAGGTAGAGGACTCATATGTATCAAGAAAGCGATTGGGTTCTTCAGCGAGTGATCTTGAAGCTAGTCTGACAAGGTCTTGGCAGCCATCCAGTTCTACAATCTATGAGCATCCACAAAGTAGAGAAGATCGTTCGAGTCATGGTAAATTATACATTTATTTCGGTCTCGTTTTATCGGTGTTGTACTCTCATCGTAATTGGCTTTATCATTACTATCATTTTTATAATAAGCCATGATATTTGTTGCAATAACTTTGCGTTCGACGTCCATCGGCGTCATCGTAGATTGTACTGTTTCTGTTACTAAAAATATAAAAAGTCCTAAAACTAAATGGCCAGATGGAATCACAATGTGGCAGCAAGGGTCCTTCACTGTCCTTATGTGGTCGTTTTTCCAATATAATGACCCGGACCGTCAACCAAGATTGCCGGCAGAACCGAAGTTTGTCTATCATAGGACCTTAAGGGAATATTCATTTAAACATATTCTTGTCTGAAACCACTTGTCCGATTGGAGCCAGACTTGGCCGCAATGGTTCTTATAAGCTACTCTGTGATTGCTGTGGCCGATGACCTGGATTGTACTTAGATTTCCTGTATCAGAATTGTTTCTGATAACATGATATGCCATGCATGTGATTTATACGATGATTTTCTCGGCAGGGCAGGATTGCTTTCACATAAACTAAGATTTCATCAATCCATAAATTTTACGGTCATCATTTGTTTGGCCGATACGAAGTTTTTATGTCATGTATGAGAGTAGAAATCATCAGTTAGATTTCACGTCCTTCTGGAATTGACACCTCAAAGGTTTTGACAATTCATTGGTTTTTACACACTAGCATTGTGACGGGTGACGTTAACGCAGCAGGAAATACTTACCCTTCCAAAGCACCTGATGTCACTCGCGGTTTTTAGTGGGAGTTAACAGTACTAATCCTCAACACCTGATGTACAAGTTCTTTAGTTTCTGTGCTTTCTTTTTCTTATTTTTGTTTAGTTTATTATATGTTTTTATTCCTTTGGTTTTACATGTATCATTGTGACGTTTGTTTGTTGTGTTCCATTCTCAGAGTTTTGTCTTTTATTTGGATTTCGCGATGCACCTATAATGGATCACAGGAGCGTAACCCATAGAGCTACCTAGTGTGTACCCAGGTGGTGGATAAGGGAGACCCTGTCGTAGTCAGTGTCATAATGTGGATAGCATGACCGCGGACCATAGTGGGTCACGTGTTTGGAGAAGGCCACGTTCTCTCCACGCTAAAGACACATTCTGTAGTTTTCAAAAAAGTAGGCTACGGGTCGCTAGCGAAGGCTACATTATCAAACCCTACCCAATCATCCACTCTTATACAGTGACAGTCAAAATTGGATTCCATTTTGTGTCCGTTCAACTTGTATTTGAATTGTGTTTGATAAATGCTGAACTGCGTCTCGTCCCGAAGAAGCATGAAATGCCACCGGACTTTAAGCAATAAAAAATCAATCAATCCTCGGGTTTCGAATTTACAGAATTTTCCCACTGTTTTGTCGCTTCGGTATTCTTTTCCCGTATGTGCTTACTCTGAAACTAATGAGCAAAAGGGAGCTGAATGTGGCAGCAATGATATTTATCCTATGACCAAGACTGTCAACTAAGATAGCAACCAATGCCCAATATACGGTCATATTCATAAAGTCTTCCTCTGTGGAACCTGATCCATTTTAAACAAATCTTGGCAGCAATGGTATTTGAACAAATGTCCATTGAATCCAATCACTAACTAATTGCAAGTAATCTTTCAGTAAGTGCTTTTTATAGCCATTGATTGTCAAATTGAATCCTGGGAACTTCTAGTTAAAGAGGACGAAGGACCCGGCCACCAACCATCGGCAGAAAAAATGACCATTCTTTTCATTTACGATTGAAGGTCGTTTTCAAATCTGCACCCCAACGTTTACAGTCCAATGAACATTGTTGGTTACAACGAACTTCGAACCAGCCGGCCCCTCCCCAACACACATATGCAAAATAGAGAAAATTGTGAAATGTTTCTTTTGGATGAGCGAGAGATGGCTGTTTTAGATTTGAGCATCATTATCAGTTCGTTCAAAAAAATATTTTGAAACAGTATCAGGACTTTGTAAATTAATACTACATGATACATTTTCTAATCAAATATTTTATATCATTGGTCTAATTATAATAAAGATTGTAGAATATAAGGTTCAGGTTGGTTCAGAATATTTTTTGACATTCTTACAATATTCCTATAATCTTTAAAAAGTTTTATAAAGTCCCCTTACAAAATTTGATATATACATTTCTAGCTACCGATGATTACATATATGGTGATGAAGATGAAATAATTAAGGTAGAGGACTGGCTCGGTCAAATTGATGCAACAGTAAAGGTAATATAGCGGTTTAAGCAGAATTATCTGTTTAATGTCGATTATGGCAAATGGGAACATTTAAAAATAAATTATATACAGTTTTATAGGGAAGAAAATCTCAGCAATAAAAGTCCAAAACATAAAAACAACGGATGGCTTGCAAAAAATGTATGACAAACGTCCAGACCAGATGAAAATGTTGCTGAAACACAAACCCTGTCACTTCAAACTAAATGTGTAAAAAAGGATTATCTGCAATGATAATCCATAGTTTGTCTTACATTGACATTCAGGACGTGTTTATACTTACGTATCTTGATTTTCTGTATCAAAATATCTTTTAATAAAATCAAAATAACGAGATCACATTAAGACATGTCAAGATCGTTTATATCAGTTCTGTACATTATATCATTCAATCTTAATTTTTGCTGTAAGATAAATTGCTTTGTTTGGTCGTGTTTTGGAACGAAAAATTAAACCCTTTAAAATTAAGACAACCATGGTAAAAGATTTAAGATCAAATGTGTGTTACTAGTGCTGATATTTATGATCTTTCATTTTCAATTGTTTACCAGTAAATAGCTTTATTACCATTTATCCAGGATGAGTATGGCCCATTGTTTAAGAAACATGGATATGACGACACTAGTTTTATAAAGAGTTTAAATAACAGAGACTTAAAAAATATGGGAATCAAGAAGCGAACACAAAGGAATTTGCTGGAAAATAGAATTAAAGACCTTCCAGAATTTCTACTTGAAGCTGCAGTACCAGTAAGTATTTGTACAGTATTTTTTGTTATTGTCTGTTACATGAAGATGTTCGGAGAGATGTTGAAAATATAATGGACACATTGAACTGTTTCAGAATGATGTTGACATACATTATTTGCACTTTAACCAAATCTTTTTTATGATTTATTGTTGCATTCCTATATGTGTGTAAAGACACAAGTAGCCGGGGGTATGTAGTTATCTTCCTGTAAGATGTGACCAAATTTCAAGATGGAGAACAGCAATGAAAGAACATTTCGTATTATGTGATGACTTCACTTTTCACTTCCCGTTCATCAGTAGCGGCAGCGCCGTATGATGTTTACATTTCCAGCTTGATTCGCTATTCCGAAGCTTGTAGCAATACAATGACTACCTGGAAATGGCCCGGATGTTGTTTTAAAAGCTACAAACACTTCCTCACTTCAGAAATTCAATATGTCGTAATTTGGCTGTTTCCAAGGACTATATCTCCCTCGTGGATTGCTCTGTCCTTTTAATCATTTTGCCATATTTACATTTGCTCTTCTTGTTGATTGTTGTTTTGGTTTTCAACATTTTAGACCTTGAGCACAACTGAGGAGTCGTAAATCGACGAAATGTACACATCTTGTGCATCAACATTGGTATCAAAGAATTTTATCTATCACCGAACATGACATCTTACTGGACTTTCCATGAGCAGCATGGCGGGTATTGTATAAGGGAAGGAACTAATTATAAAGACCTGAGTTTATCCCCTGACCGGTTTTTGGAGGAGACGATATTGTTCATGCTTTAGTTTTCAGCGTTGTTTTTGTGACCTTTTTCTTCTATGTCTGTAATGTGGTTTAGGTTATGGTTCCTAAAAATGGTTCTCATTTTAACCTCATGCTTTGACGTTCAGTTGTGATCATACTTGTAGTGTTTGATTAGATTATTGGTAACGACTAAGGGTTAACGAACGAACGTATCTGTTGTATTTTTATTCTCACCCTTCCCAATTTTTATTTTGCCTGGGTCTCTGGATTAACGATTGTTGTATGACCCTTCATGTTGTGTTACACATTTACATTTACGTTTCTCGTGCATATTGACCCAATGTTCGTCTTCCATCTAATTACATTACAAGGTGTAAACAATGTATGAGGAACTCTTTAAGACGATGTCAACATGGTAAATACATTCGTTGGTACCAGCTTGGATTCAAAATATGTGCACATTTCGTATAAAGCCTAAAATGTTGAAAACCAAAACAATCATCAAAATTGTAGAAAACCAAATTCTAAAATGCTAAAATGACCAAAAGGGTAATATATATTATGTTGCACTGTTTAAGAGGATGTTGACACATGGTTAAAACATATTGGACTTGAGTAATATATATTATGTTACACTGTTTTAGGCCGATGTTGACACATGGCTAAAAGATATTGGACTTCACCAGTACAAGTCCTCATTTACAAAATGTCATATCCGGGCCACGAAAGACTTAGAACAGTTAAAATCATTTGACAAAAAGGACATAGAGAATGAACTGGGCATCACTAAAGCGGGTATATACATAAAAAAATGTTTGACAATTATAGAGCTTCAGATTGACAACTAACATAGGCTGACGACAAGTCAGTTAAAACAGGAACACATTCAATTGAAATTTCTTATACTACATTTTTGATTGTATATAACTTCACGATGTTACAATAAAGGTTCGCTGATGTAATGACACAATTTTTATTCATAAATGTCAAATTTACAAGAATAAAATAGGACGAATTATTCAGTGTGGAAACTGCTACCTTTGTAAAATTAAATTAAATGTAAAACAATCAGATTTGGAACATGGGCTATCACGAAAGAAGAGAATTGTACACAGAATCACTTTTTGTCAAGTCCACTGTACATGAACAAATTATTGAAGAGAACTTAATATCAAACTACCAGTTCATACACTATATACTGTATATCAGGGTTGTTATATTGCATAAAAACACTATAGACGCTTATGTATATGTGATTTCAGCCCATCTCAGGCGATTACAGGATGCAATAAAATATCTTAGGACACCAACCAAAGGTACGTAGATATTAACATATCAGATCAATAGAAGCTAAAACAAATCTTCCGTCTTTACATATCAATATCACACTAGTTTTGTTTTTACACGTCGGTTTTATAAAATCATTATACAGAGGAATTCCAAATCAATTCCTCCTCAAAGCAACTTAACAAGAGTTTTATGTGTACAAATTTTTTATGTTAATTCAGATGGAGGATATAGTAGTCTTTTTGGTGATATGCGGATAAATTAATACAGATTGTGTTGATAAATCTAAATGTGGCCAGAATCTATATTTTTAATGTATCTAAACAATTCATAAAAAATTTGAATTCATTCAAGACTAAAGAAGGCAATATATGACAGATAAAGGTCAGTTTAAATTTGAACATGTATAACAGCAATATTTATTAATAAGTCAAACGATAGTGGCGTACAATTATAGGAATAAAGTTTTTGTGAGGACGAGTGTATCCGTGATTGTCAGATCGCCTTCTTTCTAGTTTGGTATATTGTGTTCCATTAATGACGCCAGTAATTTGTTCTATACTGTGACCCATACTAACTCCATTTGTTTAAAATGTCAGTTATTTTATGTGCCAAATAGTGACACCAGTTCAGCTTCCGCTACATAGATGATGTCTTATCACTCAACAATTCACGTTTTTGGAATTTCGTACATCTCATCTATCCAAATGAGCTCGAAATTAAGGATACAACAGACACTGTCAAGTCTGCATCTTATCTTGACCTTCACCTGGAAATTGACACCAGATGAAGGTTGAATACAAAACTTTACGACAAACGGGATGACTTTGACTTCCCAATCGTCAACTTCCCATTTTTGAGCGGCAATATTCCAGAAGCGCCGGCGTATGGAGTATATATTTCACAACTCATACATTATTCCAGAGCTTGTGACATATACATAGACTTCCTGGACACAGCCCGGCTTCTGACAGAAAAGTTACTCAGACAGGGGTACGTTGCTCCTAAGCTGAAGTCATCCTTATTAAAGTTTTATGGGCGTCATCATGACCTGGTTGACAGGAATGAAAAAACCGTTTCCCAAATGAAAATGGACCTGTTCCATTGATATTATCCCTTCCTCATATCGGATTTTACATGGACAGCATGGCGGGTGTCCTGCAGGAAGCAGAGACTGCTTACTCTTCCGGAGCACCTGAGTCTACCCCCGGTTTTTTGGTGGGGTCCATGTTGTTCATATGTTTTTAGTTTTTAATTGTAGTGCATGTATTGTTTTGGTCTTGTCTTCGTTGTTCTCCGGAGTTTGTCAGTTGTTACGATTTTTCTCTCCTTCGAATATGCCTTTTGTATTTCTTGACTTTACTTCTAAAAGTGTTATCATTATTGTCCAGTATTAATGACAGTATATAGCACGAATCTCTTTCTGTTATGAGTTGGTTACAATATTTATGTACACATGAGTGAATTTTATGTTGTATAACAAAACTATTCGGGTACTTTGGGTTATTACATTACTTTAAAAATAAAATTTCAATTACATGTAGTCTGGGGTATTGCACGTCTAATTGGGACATGACGCCTAAATGAAATGAAGTAATAGAAGACTTAAAATAACAACAGACTGTTACTCGGTCTTTAAGTTTATAATACACGTTTGGACTGTGTAGAAACGGCAAAAGAATAATAGAATGTCCACTATATTGTGTGTTATGTATTGTCAGTTGCTACATTAGGCGTCCATTAGTATCGTCAGTACTTCAATTCAAAAGTGTTAAAAATAATTTAATATTAAAGTTAGGAGAGAAATTCGTAAATAGAAATACGGTTGTGCGTTTTGATTGACCTGCTTTTTGACAAACCATTTCTTGGCAACTAAACAACTTGTGTTGATTAAAAACTGTATATAACCGTTAAAATTTATAATTTGATTAAATTTGATAATTTAATGATTTTTTTTATATTGTGTGTAAATTATTTACGTCAGTTATTATCTTTTTACCAGAGGAAATCCTTAATGCTGAAATAAAGCAGAGATTGGACAATGCTATTAAACATGACATACAGAGAGTAAATGCTCAAGAATTTGAGTTTTGGAAACTATTGACAGAAACTCATTTAAAGCCAACCTCGGAAGCATTTAGTTTAATGGGGGAATTGAAAGGTAAAGTTATGAACTAAACAATTATATACATGATATATATTAATATGATTCCCGAGGTTAGATACTGATAGGCCTTATAATTAATATGATTCCGAGGTTAGATACTGATAGGCCTTATGAATATAATACAGTGTGTTTTTGGTGTGTATTATAATCAGGTGACATACATAATAGGTATAGGAAGAAAACTTTCATAATACTGCAAGATGTTATTCAATCAATGCACAAGTAAAAATAATGAACATGAATGCATTGGTAGTCAGGTTAGTTTTAGAATTGACTCTTTAAAAAGTCTTTAATATATATACATTGCTGCCAATTCATGGTAATTATTTTGGGAGTTTGTACCTAGAATCTATCCATCATACTTTTTAGTTTTATCTTAAAAACATTAATTACATAAATAAAAACAATAATATGGTAAACATTGTTTCATACTTTTTGAAATTGCATGATATGATATGTATATAGTCGCCTGACTGTAAATATTTATATTTGCCTTAAACTTATATAGTAATTCATTCATAATTGTTGTTATAATCTCTTAAAAATTTATGAATGAATGAATGAATGAATGAACGATTGATTGAATGAATTAATGAATTCTTTTTTTTTTGGGGGGGGGGGGTCATCTTTTGTATTGTTTTCACTTTTTGATTATCCAAAGAGTTATGTTTATAGACGTCTTTAAACATAATTAATTACAGATAAGTTGATAGAACTACGGAACACGTGGTTGATGATACTTTTGGTTGTTAATTCTCTGTGGCTTGTTCTGATAGCAACATTAGCTTCAAAAATAAACCTCCTAGTCCTTGGCAGTAACCCAGTAGGTAAGCCGTCTTATATACCTACTTTCCTAAATAAATTAAAAAAAGTCAAATAAAAATTATCAGTTAAGCCAGAAAAAAAAGAAATGGAACGGGGTTGAAAGACAGACAAAATAAATAAAGTCTGTTTTTTGTCTGTCAAGGTCTCTATAACTTTTCAGAACGCAATAAGAAGATAAATTTGTATAATGTGCTGTTCGGAAATAAAAAATGCCTTCCAATCCATGTACATTTCAAGTTTTCTAGTGGGGAATGTTTTCATATTTCACATTTGCAGTAAGGTAAAGACATATTTACAAATAAATATATAATTTATAAATAAAATTCGTTTAATAGATCGACAATATCCGACCAGCAGCGATTAAAGCCTTAGCTAGTTTTACAGTTAAAACGAGGACATTCTGACCATGCTTTCTAAATTATATACCGTCCAACCAATTTTTGCAGTGTCAAGATAACTAAAGGGGAAGTTTGGGTATCATTAAAATCGGTTTAACCCAGCACTGTTCAGTGTCTGTACAAAGTCAGACTATCCTGGCTCTCTGTTGTCTTTATATTTGTGTATTTTGCTGTTTTTATGTTATTATTTGTCCGGGGCTCTGTCTGTCGGGGGCGTTTGTTGATTGATATGTCATTGTTCACCTTTTCATTATGTTATTCATTGTCTCATTTTTCAGGTCTAGTTTTTCTGTTGATATTTGGACTGTTATTGTTGATACAATTTGTATGTATGTTGTTACATCGACTGTCAACTTTAGCACATTTTCTAGCAAGAGCTCCATATAGGTTTGGACATGCGTATAAATCAAGTTGGTCGTACAAATGTGATGAGGACATAGCGGCAGTTGCTGCTGCTAAAAGGGCAGAAAAAGAATGTCGTCAAAGAGAACGTAGAAGGGCAATCAAAAGCAGGACGAAAGGGCGTCCACAACAAGATGAAACGACCCCGTTACTAAATAGTCGTGTATAACACAATAGAACTGAATTACAGTAGAAATGCCAAAATTAAAATGCAGGGCTTAATTAGATTTCTGTCTTCACGCCGTCGCTTTTTGCGCATTAACAATTACATTGAATTAACTTAATTTCTGAATAGACATTAGTGACATAGTACAAACTTCTTAGTCATTGAATGTCCATTGATCTATGTAGAAATTTTAAAAGGTTATAACAAATATACAGTGATTTATCGTTGTTGTTTGTTTGAAGCGTAGTATCAAATGCAGAGAAAGAGGATGAGTTTTTACAATAAATTCTTAATTAATTATAAATGATGAAATTAATTGGATATAAACAACCAACATTTATTAATGGTTTGTTCTGGAATAAGTTCACGCTGTACACATATTGTCATTAACCTGTATAGCTGATTATATTTTTTTGGTGTACACCACATGCAACAGGTGTATTGAAGTTACTTCGAGTAAACCGAAATTAAAATTACTGATGATTTAATCCCCATTGTCGTTTTAAAGCCTAAAACAGGGATTCCTTTTTATGGTTTCACAGTAAAAAAGGAAAATTTAGACAGCAAAATTGCCTTGTCAGAAGAAGTGTTACATCCAATCAGGGATGGGGTCGATTCCTTAAAAATTTAATGGATTAAATTTCAATTACTTTGCTAATTTAATTTAATTAATTACATTACAATTACAGCAATATTCTTTTTTTTTTTCTTTAAAGAGTAACTAAAACGCTTATAGCAAGTTATTTTCATTTTAAAGTACTAAATAAACGTACAAAAACGCAAAAAACCCGATGAAATTTGGTCAAGTAATAACGGAGAAAATAGCGAGTGAAGTTGGATTATTTTTACCTGTGGGAAATCCAATCAGCGCTATTTCAGGAAACAGGGTTTCCTCGCTGAGTGACCCCGATTGACCGGAAATGACGTACAGTGCGGGCTACTCTTGAACTTGTTTACATTGACCAGAAGGAATATATTATGGATGGAAACAGCAATGCTAGTGATTTATCGCTGTCATTTCAAAGCTCATCATTTGAAAGCATTGAAGAAGTTGACCGGCCAGAATTATCAGTGCTTACCAATTTGAAATAATAATTTAATTCTAGAAATGGGGAATTCTGGTAATAACTATAATAGTATAGCCAATAAATTTTAATAAATGCCCCCATATACATATATATAAAAAGAATGAAAATGAAATTATAGATATTTTGAAAGGTGTGTATAACATAAATACAAATGGAAGACCATCTTATAGGAATAAAAAGCAAACACTATTTTTTTAAACAAGCAAATATAAGACACAATGTTAATTGATAGTTTTAAAACAGATGTTTTACAAATAGTGATATAAGTTACTGAATAGTAATATAGATTTTGATGTAGAATTGTAATGTGTTTTTTTTTATTGAATTGACAGATTCATAAAATTTCAGAATTTTCTTATAAAAATATAATAAATTTCTTAGTTTAATCAGAGACATATATGTAGAGAGGGATAAGTAATTTCTTACAATCCTTGTTGTAATAATAAAAATATGTAGAGAATCATTGGAGAAACTGCACTGTACACCTAAAACTTTAATAAAAGATTTTGATGGATTTTAATAAAAAAAAATTATTCAACTTATAAAATAATTCCCACATTTGTAGAGTTATAATTTGGTTAATATTGGTTATGGGACTTTATGCTCTTTGTGTAATTTGAATTATAATATCAGTCAAAACTGGTTTTCATAACACCTTTCTAATGACTTTGTTATATTGATTTACTTGTTGTTATTTACCTGATTGGAGGGATTAAAACTTTTGTTTGATCTTTATTACTAGATAACAGGATGTTAATTAATAGGTGCTAAAACTTTAACAGTTTTAATTACCAGGATTAAAGGTGATAAATATCCATCCACATGTTTACTAATTTGTTTTATATCATGAACTAGTTTTAATTTTCACAGGTGTTTAATACTATTTAGGGGGAAAATAAAATTTCTTGCACGATTGGAAGCGTCATATATATATTTTTTATAAATAATGAAAAAATAAATACATATTCTTTTAATAAATAATTAGACATTCAAACTTTGCTTTAGCTTTACATTGCCTAATGAAATAGAATGTCTTTAAAAAAGCTACATTTTTACCCAAATTATTTTCTGCATTATCAGGATATGTATACTGGTCATGCTGGTTGCCAATTTTTCACACAAGTAGAAATATATAAAATTATATATATTAAAATAGTAAGTTAAAGTCCTCTTATACATATATGAACAAATTTAGGCAAAATATAAATCACAACCCTCCATCCAAGACACAATGTAATAAAAAAAGCAAACATAGGTTAAGTCTTTATTCAATTAAACTTTTATAATTCTATTATGGCACCAAATGCACATCAGCTGTTTAGCGCAAAGAATTATGACGCTTTATATTATTTCTGAAGTCTCTAGGTATTCAAACTCACGATAGTAATGCCAAGTCAAACTTATTCATATACATTGCTAAGTCTCTGGTGGATTTGCATACATTGTATAATATCACAACTATTTTTTATAAATTTAATATACTTTATATGTATAATAAGTCATAGTGTACAACAGATGCAATGGACATGCGTTTAAGTAATGTGCTTATTTATTGAAAAGGGGTGGATAAAAAAAGCGTGTTGAATATGTCCCGTTTTTGCAGAGTTGCTGCATCCCGCAACTGCACAATTCCTTCCCATTGTTGAATTGTAGATTTAAATTAAGTAAAATGTTTCATCAAACAAGTGTCGGTGAATATATAAGAAGCACTGTCAATCGATAATTGTCACCAATAACGTATAAACAATCAACTGAATCTGCTTTCACTTTGCAAATGACCTGTACCTATTTATGTACAAGATCTGAACCGCACAGTACGTCACTTCCGGCGAGTATTAATATTAGAATAAGTGGCGAGTTTTTTAACAAATCGTTCAGGTGTGCAAATGACGATCGGCCAGTATTTTGCTAATATCTCGAAAACTAAGTTACCAAATTTCATCGGGTTTTTTGCGTTTTTATACGTTCTTTTAGTACTATAAAATGAAAATAACTTTCTATAAGCGTTTTAGTTCCTCTTTAAAGTAATCATGATTAATTTCGATTACATATGATTACATTGTTTAATACAGTGATGTTGAAGAATCTGTTTTAGGAATATTATCTTACATAAAAAAGCTAATTTGAGTGAAAACTGTGATATCTATATGTATACATGTTTGAAATAAAGAAGAAAGAACTATTGGTGTTCAATCCTCAGATTTACTTTGAATGTAAATATCTCTGTCCTTTCTCTAACAAAAAGAAATAATATAGTTTGTATTAATATTTTAGCCCAGTGCATATCTCCAATTAACAAAAAGAACTGACCAATAGCACAGGTAGTTTTGCCGTCTGTGTGGACATAACTGATATGTATATATGTTTTTAGAGGTGTTAATCTTTAGTAGAAATTTTATGGCAAACAATAGGTGAGCGTGGGTAATAAATTGATTTGTATTATTCGCAATAATCAATTAACGTATATATAATTATGTGTAGTTTATTTTCAGTATATGTTTACAATGTACATCATTTGTATACAATTAAATGAAATATTTCAATAATGGAATTTTAAGGAAAACAAATTTTATACAGATAGTGAAAACAAAAGTTTTTTCTAAATTCTTAGTATCTTTGGATTGTTATTTTGAAACTCCTGGGACGACGCCTCTGCATGGTGGACCTTAGGTCCTCGAGGGTATTCGCCAACCCGGTCGTCAGACTTGTCTGACATGATTATTCATTGATTTGTTACAGGAATTACCAGTATTTAGCAAAATTCAAAAATAATACAAATACTAAGGGTTCATTCCTTGTATTGCACATGGTAGATCTCCTTAGCTGAAATTTGGCTTCCTATTTCGGTATTTTTTGGTTCTGAGTACTTCTTGTTTAAAATAAGTTTGGTTTTTGGTCTTCCAAATGTTTCGGTTTTAATGCTGCTGATGAGAGGTAACTCCTTGAAATGCGTCGTATACAGCATAGTATAAATTTACTATATCTAATATTAGTATCTTTGGATTGTTATTTTTCAACAAGTTCACAGCATTTTTTTTAGATTATTTAAGGATGATTGCTGGTCTAATAGGAAATAAATAGGATTTGAAATAGGTGTTTTAGTTTGAGAGAACATATGAATAGTAAACAAATAAGCAAGAAAAAAATATAGGTTCATGTGCTCATTTTAGAGCTATAAGGCCTTGAAAATTTGCAGGAAATGGGTTTTCTCTGGATTTTTCATTGTCTTTGCATTGTTAAAGGTAAAATAATACCCTTTCAAACAGTATTTGTCCTTTATTTATGGTTGCATGTTCTATATGAATTAAGCAATTTTCATATAGAAAGAAATTGTAGTCATATGAATGTAATCTGAAAGTAATCTAAACGTAATCATAGTTACATCAATTTTTTGCACTGTAATCGATTAAATTACAATTACATGTAATCAGAAAATGCTTGATTACTGATTAAATGTGATTACATTGAAATTTTTATCCATTACAGCTGTTTACGATTAGCCCATCCCTGCATTCAGTATTATTTTATAATTATACACCGTTCTTAATCAGTGGTTTGTTGAAGTTCTTTATGAAATTCAGCCTTGCCGTATGTTTTGGCGATTTATTATGTCACAGAATCAACCAATCGTAGGATTTGAACAAAATAGAAATGTAATAACATGAATTTTATTTTTAGTTGATGACGTTTCATGTAATTTATACCTATTGATATTTCTATTGAAAAATTCTGATATATATTTGTATATGTTACTGTTTTATCGAGTTATTTCATAAATTGTTGCAAAGTCATTCATGTGTTATTATTGAGAATATATTTTTGGAAATTATTCTTTAGAAGGGAATAAACACAATATTTACTTATTTACAAAAGGTATATCGCTGGGTTAGTCCAAGGTTCCTCTGGCGTTAAACGACATTCTTAAATTTGAATGGGGTAGTGAAACGTCAGATATAAAACCTGAAAATTTTTCGAACAAGATTTCAGGCATCGTTTGAATTCCATATCAATTTTCAGCTTAAACATTTTGCTTATGTGATCATTTAGATAATTAGTTCAAAAATATTTTCCCTCAACTTAAGATTGTCATTTCTAGTGAGGCAAATAAAAACTGATGACATAAATCCAGCAGTTTTGGTTCACTAACTTCTCACTTATCATGGGACATTTCATTAAACCATAATCGCTTTTGGAGACCTAAATGATTAATCAAAGTACTGAGGTACTGAACATCAGAGGACCTCAAGTTATGTTGGATTATTGATAAATGACAGGTGTTTATATAGTACCTGCCAGACAGATGTTCACCTTACAATATAGTACACATAATATAATTTGCTATCATATCTGAGATACTGTCTTATAGTAAGAAACTTATCTTTGTGAATTATCCATGAAATGTTGACGTGGTCAAATGAGAACTGCTAGATTGGCATTATGACCGTATAGTTGCACACTTGCAAAAATCTTTAGCTTATTACTTATAACAGAGAATCAACATAGCAAATATTTTTTTGACTAGTCACTGAATTATGAGAAAGAGGTCAAGACAATCATATTAAAACAGATAAATTGTAATATTTGGGTGAAAGATACCACATGAACAGTAAACTCATATATCGATAATATTATGTCTAAAACTGAAAAAGACAAATAAGAGTACACTAGAAACAACATAGAAAACTAAAGCCTGAGCAACTTAACTCCACCAATAGTTGGGGTGATCTCAAGTGCTCTGGATGAGTAGTAGCAATGAGATGATTTTGCACCATACATATAGATCACAACTACAATATGAATGCGTCGGTCCTTAGAGGCCTGTAAAACAGGGCTTGTAATTCTTTGGTGTATATCTTTTGATTTTCTGTTTGTACATTGATGTGGCCATTAGATTTCTGATTTATATTGTTTAATATTTGTCATTTCATGGCTATTTCTAACTGATTTTAGTATAGTTTTTTCTGATTGTAAAGATGTTGTATGGTTAGCTTTATTTCTTTTTCATCATTTTGTTTCTGTGTCTGATTACCAATCATACCTCCCTTTTCGTTTCTTTTTTTTTAATAATGACAACAGTTTGGTTTCAATTTTCATTTATATATGTAACAATATAAAACAGTATATATATAATCTCATATTACATCATTAATATTGGTCATTGTTGGAATGTATTCATTTTTAACAATGTACTGTAAAAGTGCTATTTTCTAACAGGTACTTAGTATTATGGTTATTGTGATATCACTTATTCAAAGGACACAGTTCATTTATAGCCCAAAACGGTCTAAAATATAAATCTTACAATTAAACTCCAAATAGTTCACAATTTGGTTCGTAAATTGGTCGATTTCAAATTTATTAACGCTCAATAAATCAGTTCTTTCATAATAGTACATTACATTCTCCAAATTAGGCCCATTTTGTCCAAATATAATGATTTGGTGCAATTTTCAGACATGAAAGCTTTAGGAAAATTTGGCCACCATCTACAATCCAAAATGTTTTGTAACCAAAAGACTCAAAATTTGATAAAGAATTCATCAAAATAAAAACTTTTCGGAATTGTATGGCAGCCATGGTTAATTATGCCAAAACATATAAATTTCAGACAAAATTGACCAAAAATACAAATAATGTATAATTATGGGGTCATAGCTTCAAGATATTTAATAGTAGGTGCCAAAATAGTATATTTTAGTCTTAATAGAATTATCACAAGTATATCTATTTGAAATCTGTAATCGCTTGACCAATTTAGGGCCATTCTAACCCTTCGTGAACCTCTCTTTTCCTATAATATGTAGTAAATTTCTATTTGATATTCCTTAAAATATTCACATATACCAAAATACATTTTTTTATATTACATTTAACGAGAAACATTTTACATGATCCCATATATTTGATTTAATCCAGTTATATATATGCTAAGCATACAGTTATAATGACTTTCAAATGTAGGACTATATTATATGAACAGAATTGAGCATTTTTATTATTTATTTAGCATATCTGTTATGTTTTCAAATCATTTATCTGTATGCTGAGCTAGCATTTGTATAGTCTCTTAATATTCTAAAATGGATTAAAAGGATCACATGTGTTACAATCAAACTTTGGATTGACCATTAGATAACTTTAAAAAATGTCATAACTGGTATATATAAACATTTGGATTTATTATTGTATTATCCATTGAATTCATGCTATTTCCATTTAATACAGTTCAATAGACTATCTATACCTATTATTAATAGTAAAAAATGCAAAAAACTATAAATATATACATTGGACTAACATATATACATTATTCATAAAAATTAATAATTTATCAAACTTCAAAAAGTTCATCACATCGCATAGCATATACATGTAAACATGTAGTTGTACATAACTCTAAACTATATATAACAGTAAATAATTTGTGAATGTATCAGTCGTACTTGCTTGCATATTAGTTACTATGGGACACGTCTCTAGAATAGTGAAAGAATCACCATTCAATTTTGCGTTTGATTATTTTTTTTTTGTGGGAATGAGCACTTTAAAATAAATAGTGTTTTGTTTAACATTTGTCTGCGGCAAATAAGAGTTCGAAATATTATTAAGACAGTAAAAATATTTCCACATATAAATGGAAATATAACTATAATGATAAGAGGGACACAATCCAAACTTTAAATGTATCTGTTTTTTTTTTTTTTGGTGATAATAAACATTGTTTATATATTTAATAACATTCAGTTGAGCCATATTAGTATTATAAAACGGAAATCACTTTCATGATGAACAGATATTTACATACAGACAGACAACGGTAATACTGACTGCCCCCATCGGCTTAGCAAAAAGGGCATTAACATTGTAATGACTAGTATATATATATATATATATATATATATCCGCAACAACAATTTTTCGGTACGTCATTGATATTAAAGATTGTTTGATTAATATACTAATATTTCTAACGACAAAACATTTTCATATTATTAATTTGGATTAAAAAAAAAAATCTGAGTATTCATTGAAAACATGAATTTAAAAGAAGCGATAAGGAATTTTATTTTGCACTATATAATGTCCGCGGGTCTATAATTTTTATAGGTCGGTTATCATTCCAAAACTAATTTAAATATATGCATATATGCAAATAAGCGAGAAATTTAGGCGATGACAATACACCCGAGGCCCTGACAGTCCTCTGATGTAAAAAGGTGAAGTATATAAGGTTTTCTTGGAAGAAAATAAACGCGTTGGTAGTAAAACACTAACAATGCTGATTCTTACAGCCCACGGCCCCGATCCATTCTTAAGACAGCTGATTAACGTCAGAGGAACCTTTGACTATCGCTGAGTCTGCCAACTGCACCAGTAAACTTCCGAATCTCTAACTAACGCTGAGTCTGCCAAGTGTACCAGTAAACTTCCGAATCTCTGACTACGGCTGAGTCTGTAAAGTGCACCAGTAAACTATCGAATCTCTGACTACCGCTGAGCCTGCCAAGTGCACTAGTCAACTCCGAATCGCTGACTAGCGCTGAGTCTGCCAAGTGCACCAGTCAACTTCCGAATCTCTGACTACCGCTGAGTCTGCCAAGTGCACCAGTCAACTCCGAATCTCTGACTAGCGCTGAGTCTGCCAAGTGCACCAGTCAACTCCGAATCTCTGACTAGCGCTGAGTCTGCCAAGTGCACCAGTCAACTTCCGAATCTCTGACTACCGCTGAGTCTGCCAAGTGCACCAGTAAACTATCGAATCTCCGACTACGGCTGAGTCTGCCTAGAGTACCAGTCAACTTCCGAATCTCTGACTACCGCCGAGTCTGCCAAGTGCACCAGTAAACTATCGAATCTCTGACTACCTCTGAGTCTGCCAAGTGTACCAGTCAACTTCCGAATCTCTGACTACCGCTGATTCTGCCAACTGCACCAGTAAACTCATTTCGACATTCCTTACAACTTAACGTAAAACCGTTAATGACGGGCTACTCTACAAAAGGCGTCAATCAAATGTCTATTAATAAAAATGTCAATCTTCTAGAAACCATAGCCTTTGCATGAGTATTGAAAGTTTTAATTTCTCTAAGTTCCCATATGATAAACTAAAATCCATTTTGTGTGATCTTATTTATTAATGCTTTTGAAGTGATAACATGAACCACTTTTAATTACTCGTTCATCTTCATGAGATTTTACTAATTGCCCAGGGTGTTCTAACACCATTTCACCTATAGTAGTGTAGATGAAGCTATGTCACATGATCCGTTTGAATAGCCATAGAAATCCGAGGATGTAATAAATGTTAAATTGGAAGGTGAAGATACAATTTGGTCACTGGAACAAAACAAAATTGCCAAAAAATTATATGTACTTATCATATTTAACAATTATATAACGACATTATAATCCCAACAAGGAATTCCGGAGACATCCGTGAATTAGAATTATTTTATAGTTTCTGTTACCAAAATATATTTTTTTTTAAGGAGTACCTCCCTCGTGCATAACTCTGTCATTAGAGGTTTTGGTCATATTGGTATTTTTCATTTGCTCTTCGACTTTTTTTGCTTTATTGTTTTGTTCATCAACATTTTAGGCCTTGGTCACAACTAATGTTTTGTACATGTGCACATTTTGTGCAACAAAACTGTGCACATTTTGTGCAACAATGTGTTACAACTAATGTTTTGTACATGTGCACATTTTGTGCAACAAAACTGGTATCAAAGATTTGTTTAGTTTACAACATTTTAATTAGGCCTTGTGCACAACTATCTTGCGCACAAAAATGAGTATAAAAGAATTTATTATAGCTAATTGAAGTATTTTCTGTAAATATAAGATTAATTAACAAACACTTTCCATTAACAGATGTTTTAACAAATCTGAATATTTCAAATTAATTAGCACTGTGTTTAGTCTATCTTAATATTTCGTTATTTTGCATATTTCTCGCGGTTTTTGATAGTTATATTTTATTCCTTAGCAACGAGTAACATATTTAGAAACTAGAAATAGATCTATTTTGTTTTATAAAATAAATTTTTAAAAAGTTTTAAGTCTGAGACTACGTAACGTACAACGCCGAAATCATTCTGCAAACTCCGCACTTGCTTTGCGAGTGGAGGAGTCCATCATGTCTGTTTATTTGCAATGTTTCCAAGTTGCAACTATGTTATTTTATGCAGTTTATTTGTAAATATGTTAAAAGGAAGACAATAATAAAGTATAGAAAGTTAACTACTGAATGTGGTAACTGACGATATATATTATTTGGACTGCGCCTGCTAGCATCCGGTTGGTGCACCAAGTTTCCAGTAATGGGGTATGGAATAAAATTCCGCAATATTATATGACGTAAAACTATAAGAAGGTTTATAAGTGTAGCTAAGATAAAAATCCATTAAGAAATAGAAAGGTGAACATGACCATGCGTTTCTTCAATATAAACATTTTTTTTACCTTTAGGGCTAGGTTTAAGAGTTAGGGTTAGGGTAGGGTTTAGGGTTAGTATAGGATATTCCCATATGGAGTGGGACCCCTAAATTGGCGATTTGATGTAAATCAATGTAAATAAAGGCAGAGACAAAATTGCGAGTTGAAAAAACAAAAACGAAAAAATCAATAACAAAACAAAAACAAAAAACTCCAAAAGGAAAAACAAATCAGGGAACCAGTTTTATGCTTCATATTTGGATTTGTTTCTTGAAATAGACTATGAGGGACGTTTGAAGACAAAACTTTATGACAAACGTGATGACTTCAACTTTCCTATTGTTAATTTTCCCTTCTTGAGTAGCAATATACCAGCATCGCCTGCATATGGCGTCTACGTTTCTCAGCTTATCCGATTTTCAAGGGCACGCGTGAGTTACCATGACTTTCGACAAAGAGGATTACTGCTGTCACAAAAGCTTCTTAACCAGGGTTTTATCAAGGAAAAGTTGATGTCATCACTTAGGAAATTTTACGGTCGTCATCACGAATTGATTGACCATTACAGTGTTCCAATATCTAACATGATGTTGGACCTGTTCCCACTGTCGTAACCTTTCATGTGCCTCCACCGATTTGTGACTTCCACCGGATTGACTTTCTGGAACTTCACGACGAGTGCCGTATACGGAGCAGGAGCTGCTTACCCTTCCGGAGCACCTGGGTTCACTCCTAGTTTTTATAGGAGTTCGTGTTGTTCATTGTTTTTTAGTTTTCTGTGTTTATTTGTTGTGCTTGTGGTTGTTCATTTGTCTTCCCGGGTTTGTCTGTCCAATGGATTACGTTTGTTTTGATTGCTCCTTAGGTATATTTGTCCTTTTTATTATCTTTGGCTATTGTCCAACTAAAATTAATATGGTGTTGATCTCGTTTGTAGCTCATATGAAATGCTTATTTTATGGCAAGACCATGAAGACTGACCAATTTTATGGCAAGACCATAGAGACTGACAAATTTTATGGCAAGACCATGGAGACTGGCGAATTTTATGACAGGACCATGGAGACTGACGAATTTTATGGCAAGACCATGGAGACTGACGAATTTTATGACAAGGCCATGGAGACTGGCGAATTTTATGGCATGACCATGGAGATTGGCGAATTTTATGACAAGACCATGGAGACTGACAAATTTTATGGCAAGACCATGGAGACTGACGAATTTTATGGCAAGACCATGGAGACTGGCAAATTTTATGACAAGGCCATGGAGACTGGCGAATTTTATGGCATGACCATGGAGATTGGCAAATTTTATGACAAGACCATGGAGATTGACAAATTTTATGGCAAGACCATGGAGACTGACGAATTTTATGACAAGGCCATGGAGACTGGCGAATTTTATGGCATGACCATGGAGATTGGCGAATTTTATGACAAGACCATGGAGACTGACAAATTTTATGGCAAGACCATGGAGACTGACCAATTTTATGACAAGGCCATGGAGACTGGCGAATTTTATGGCATGACCATGGAGATTGGCGAATTTTATGATAAGACCATGGAGACTGACGAATTTTATGGCAAGACCATGGAGACTGGCGAATTTTATGGCAAGACTATGGAGACTGGCGAATTTTATGGATACTGGTACTTTTGCTTTCATTTTTTATAACACATAGATGACAATGAACTGAAAGATCTGGAAAGGCCTAAGACAAGTTCTTGAGAATGAAATAAAATAAACTGGTAAAATGCCCATATTCATTGTATTTTCTTAGTGTGAACAAAAAACTAAATATATAAATAGAATTAAATTTAAAAAGGGAAAAACACACATTTGTTTTATTTAATAAACACTTCCTCTCCTTGTTAGGTAGAAATACCAAGAATCTCTACCCACATTTTATAAGAAATAATCAATATTATATACGTAATGTAACAGTACACCGAAGATTGATTTATCTTTACATAATGGCGTAGTTCATCTGCAGCTGATGGAAAAACTAAGAAGGAATCTGTATTAATATTACCATCATACGGAGTCTTCAGGCCACCAGAAGGGTGAGTGGTTACCAGTTTTTTTTTGTGTATGTTATTATCAAGGAAAAACTTCTAAGACCGTGACTTGTATACTTCTTATATTCATTGTACCAGTATATACCGCTTGTCCATACATTGTACCAGTATATACCGCTTGTCAAGTGTTTAGAATAGTTTTAAATGCAACTGCAATGTTTTATACATCGGTTGCTGATATCTACGGAAAGACTTCCATTTTAATCTCAGTGGACAACGAAATAAGTAACGGTATACTTGGACCGGGTCTGAATAAAAGTCTTTCAAACCGGAATGGATAAAAGACAACCGTACACTCCACACGTATCTATTATTAGAGAAATTTTCTCATATTAAGTTTTTTATTGTCATTCTAATTTAACATGCTCTATTTAAACCGGATATTTAAGTCCCGTACATTTGTACCCTAATTACTGGGTATTTAATGGATTAAAGTTCTACCTAACTAACAAACAGTGACGTTAACGAATACACTATTATATCACAGGGAAGTTCTATAACAACGACAGAATTCCATCAAGGATTTAAAAAAACATAACCATATTCTCTAGCCAACGTTTAAAATTTCTGTTTTATTGGAATATACTAAAAAAGTAAGTAAAATATACTAAAACCATATACTCGATGACTTGCACATGTGTTGGAAAATCCAAAAATATAAGCAATAAAATTCTTGACTAAACAAATAAAATCCACGACCGTTTTGTTATAGGAACATAATACCTTATTAATTTGAATTTCCGCACATATATTTCAAACCTGTGTTACAATTATGATTCAATTGTTCATATGTTCATTGTTATAAGAAGTATTATTGTGTGTCAGTTAATATCTAATATACAAAAACAAAACATTTGAGTATTAATTAACATTACATCATATTAGAGAGGTCGTGTAGATATAAAAGTTGTAAATAGTGTTACATTAAAATTTATTTTTTCCAATCTACCAAGAACTTAACGTTTTGATATAATACACAATATAAAGCTAGTAAACATGATTTGTCCGCTGAATGACTTGCAAATTTATTGTTATTACTTTCACTATTAGAACGTTCTAGTTAACGATGTACCCGTGTCTGGTATTACTTTCACTATTAGAACGTTCTAGTTAACGATGTACCCGTGTCTGGTATTACTTTTACTATTAGAACGTTCTAGTTAACGATGTACCCGTGTCTGGTACTACTTTTACTATTAGAACGTTCTAGTTAACGATGTACCCGTGTCTGTTATTACTTTTACTATTAGAACGTTCTAGTTAACGATGTACCCGTGTCTGGTATTACTTTTACTATTAGAACGTTCTAGTTAACGATGTACCCGTGTCTGGTATTACTTTTACTATTAGAACGTTCTAGTTAACGATGTACCCGTGTCTGGTATTACTTTTACTATTAGAACGTTCTAGTTAACGATGTACCCGTGTCTGGTATTACTTTTACTATTAGAACGTTCTAGTTAACGATGTACCCGTGTCTGTTATTACTTTTACTATTAGAACGTTCTAGTTAACGATGTACCCGTGTCTGGTATTACTTTTACTATTAGAACGTTCTAGTTAACGATGTACCCGTGTCTGGTATTACTTTTACTTATAGAACGTTCTAGTTAACGATGTACCCGTGTCTGGTATTACTTTCACTATTAGAACGTTCTAGTTAACGATGTACCCGTGTTCTGGTATTACTTTCACTATTAGAACGTTCTAGTTAACGATGTACAAGGTCTCTAACAGACTTTTAGTAGTGACATTGTATTGTTTAAGAAGTGTTGAAAGATCAATGGTATAATTTGTATGTGTTACAGAGCTCTCAAAGTGAACTGAAGTGTCATCTCGTATAAAATAGGGCTTGTGCGATATATTAAGGTTCCTCTATTGGTTTTTTCGCGGAATATTTCACGCAAGGTCAATTTATGAACTAATATGCAAAGAAGACTACACCTTCATGAGTTAGTTTTTAAGGTATTTGAAACTGATTTTGGTCATTTGAACAGAAAACCCTTATGTCTTTATTTTCATGTAGATTTGTCGCCTTTTAAAATTTTTCACAAGCTGTCTTTATGCTTATATGACAATAAAGTTAATATCATTATATTTACAGACCTTTAGAAAAATTGCAAATTTTTAATGAAGAAAGATAACTTCACAAAGTATTTTGTAAATATTTTCAAACACACAGACAATAATCTCTGATGAAAACAGTTTTTCTCAATTTAAGAGTTTAATTCAGTCATGGAACGGTTCGGAATGTCGATGCTCTGCTTACAGATAACTCAGTTGTATTTTTTTATTACTAGTGCTGTTTTAACCAATATAGTGCTTTTTAACTGCTTCAGTGTATGCATGGTTTGCTTATTATAAAGCGTGTTTTAGTTGCTGTATATTTTATTTATGTGTTGTCTGCTTTGCTTGGCTGTGTTATTTTTATTTGTGTGCATGCTCATGTCTTGTATGTTTTTTTTTTTTTTTTTTTTTTATTGTATTCGGTTAAAGTCTCATTAGAAATTATGTTATGTGTTGTAAATGTACCGAATTCAAATAAAGCTTTCGTATTCGTATTATTCGTATAAAGTTTTGTGGCGAAAATCAATAAACTAATTAGAAAATCATGCAAATTTCAACTACATGAAAATAGTTATGCTTATTTAATTAATTTAGTTTAAACTAAAATTTTTATAAGTGGATTAACTTACATATTTGATTACTGTAGATGCAGCCCAAAATCAAAAACAAAATCTTCTTGTTTTCATTAAAATTTTAGTATGAAGATCTTTAAGTAATAGACTTCTGTTAACAAAAGAAAAATGTGGGGCTTCATTTTTGTTTTTTTTTTTTTTTTTTAGGAAATTTTCTTATGTCCTTGGGAGGTGATATGACTTCACAATGTGGAGCATTAAACATCATTTCAAGTATATATTAAGATTAAGAAAAACAATTATAAATATTGATCTGGCGTTTTTCTATTTGTTAAACTTAGGAGTTATTCTCCAAATAATTCAATACTAGTATAATAGATACGTGATTGGATACAACGCGGATACGTCATTAACCAGAACCCTCTATTAAAGTACATGTATACATTTCTTTTTTTTTTCTAACAAATTGTCTCTGGAGACTTGATTTGCTTTGTTACAAATGTACCTCAGTTATCCTAGAGATATTTTACACATTTATACATTTAGTTTTCTTCGCTGAAATTATGATATTTTTTAATATGTTAACAGTCACATTTTGCCTTTTTCCTATATCCTCACTTATAGTTGTTTTGATCCTTTATACTGTAATCGTAGATGCAGTTGGGATATAACGTTTCATGCATCTTCCTTTTTCATAGAAAAAAGTTCAATGCATCTCATCCAAAAATAGTATGCGGTCATTCTATAAAGAAATCAAATCAATAAACCTAATGAAAATTAACAAACCTTAGTTCACAAGCTTAAATTGACAATTTTTTAAATTTGACCTGAGTGAACCCCTGGATTAAAAATCAATATTCTAAATTCTTGTTGTGCAACTAAATATAGTGTCGGACAATATCATATTAGAAAAATGAATAATTCCAAATGAAAGAGAAGTAAAGGTCAAGCTATAATTTCAAATTTCAACCCCTATTTAACCCAATTTTATAAAATCAAAATTCTAAAACCTTATTGCGCATTTACGGGTGGTATTCAACCATTCTATATAGAAATTAAACTCCTAAACCCAGAAGTGAAGGAGGAGTTGATGTCCCAAGAAAGTGTGACGGACGGACGGACGGAGACAATCGCTATATTCCCGATATCTAAACAGGCGATAGAACGATGGTATTTTGTAAGTACGAACGTCCTGGATATTTCCGAAAGCCTATTTGTCAATATATGTCATCTTGAGTCCAATTTTACTCGTAAATGATTTCGACAAAGATCTATTCAATTCTCATTCATATTAAACGGGTAAGACTTCATTTAATCCCCCTTTATATATATCTTTATCATAATCCACTGTGATCCTTTGGTGGCCTCTTATCTCTAGGTAAGGATTCCCTGAAGTGCCCCAGTGTTTTCAGAGGAGAAGATTTGTATATATCTTTTGACTGATTTTCTTTCAATGTATTTCCATATTGATCTCAGTTACTAGTTGACTTATGGTCATATAATTTTGTGTGCATGTGCACGTTTAAGAGACTGACCATGTTTACTTCCCGTCAAAAGTAGGTCACTCTGACCTAAATTTTAGTCCTTTTCACTTTGAAGTTAAATTTTTATTTCCGTAACTTTTATATTAAGTTTACGGAGCAAATTGGGAACGAGGCGAATTTTGTAATCATATATAAGCATATATTACCTATGTTTTAGTAACAGTAGCCATATTTACCAAAGGTGCGATTCCTATAAACAATTTAAAGGAACCACGCACATTTCACCAAAGTGATCTCAGTCCTCCCAGTAATTAAAAATATAAAATTACAACAAACGGACGGCGGTGCAAGATAATGGTGATACCTCTTGTGGATGTTTGGTCTACATGTCGGTCATAATGTTTTCTTTATTATAAACTGATATTGGAATGAGTTATGGGTAATGTCCATTCTCAATAAAATGCTTGGTGTGAATATTGATGAAAATCTAAAATAGGACCTAAATACAGATAGAATTTGCAGAAATATTACTTCAGAACTTCATATGTTATACAAAATAAAGGTTCTATGTACCAGTTTCTGTCAGACATTATTTTACAATTCATTTATAGTACCATATATTGACTACTGTTGTTCGGTATTGGAGAATGTTACAAAAAAAATAAGAATTCAGAATGAACTTCAAAAGAGAGAAGCTAGTTTTATGTGTTCGTCCCTGTGCTGATTACCATTTTGAAATATAATGAATATCGGGAATATCGAATTTAATTTACGTTTGAGTTTGTCCTGATCATCTGTTTTTCCATACTAACTCTAATGAACTCAAAGGTCATACATTTCTAACTAATTCAAATATTGATTTATTTTTACTAAGACCTAATACAAATTTTTACTAGAAATCTTTTTAGTATTTTGCCGTTAAAATTTTGAATGACCTGAAATAAAATGTAAAGAAGTGCCAGAATACTGACATATGTAAAGAAGTGCCAGAATACTGTCATATGTAAAGAAGTGCCAGAATACTGACAAATGTAAAGAAGTGCCAGAATACTGACATATGTAAAGAAGTGCCAGAATACTGACATATGTAAAGAAATGCCAGAATACTGACATATGTAAAGAAGTGCCAGAATACTGACAAATGTAAAGAAGTGCCAGAATACTGACATATGTAAAGAAGTGCCAGAATACTGACATATGTAAAGAAGTGCCAGAATACTGACATATGTAAAGAACATTTATGACCATTTTCTTTCATAAAAATTTCAAATTAAAATACAAACGGTATAATTAATGAGTGAATGTAATTCAGTACAGTTTGAATTATTCCGTAATTTATTATCCCACAGTTGGAAGTAGTTCGGTAATATTGTTATCGCTCTAGTCTTTCTGTCCGTCCACCCGTCACACTTTCTTGTGACCTAAACGCCTCGTTCATTTTTTAATTCATACATTTAATTTCTATACAGTATTGGAACATACTGTATGTAGATGCGCAATAACGTTTTAGAATTTTCATTTTCAAAAATTGGTGCAGACAGTGGTCGAATTTCGAAATATCAGGAATTTAAGATTGTGATCTAAACTGCTCTTTCATTTTTGTCTCGCCTGCGACGAAATTTTGCGGAGGCGAGATATAGGTATTACTTTCCGGTGGCGGCGTAAACTTTTGTAAAATTTTAATAACTTTGCACATGTAATGCCTACAATTAAGATTTATGGTCCACAAGGTATACTTGTCTTGTGACCCTGACCTCATTTTCATGGTTCACTGACTTCATAAACATGAATTTAAAATCTGCGTCCAAGTTTCGTGGTTAAATCCATTTCTCAGCAACTGTAATACCTAGGTCAACCATATTTGGTCTATAGATTGTTCTTAGTGGGTACATGACAGTCTTATACCTGGCTTGGGACCTTGACCTTAATTTCATGCTCGAGTGACTTTGTCAATTTTTCGTGGTTAAGTCCATTTCTCAGAAACTGCAATACTTAGACCCACCGTTTTTGGTCAATAGATAGTTCTTGGTGGGTACATATCAGTCTGACACCTGTCTTTTGACCTTGACCTCAATTTCATGCTTAAGTGACCTGCTTCACATTTTCGTGGTAAGGTCCATTTCTCAAAAACTGTAATACCTAGGCCAACCATATTTGGCCTATAGATAGTTCTTGGTGGGTACATGCCAGTCTGACACCTGGCTTGGGACCTTCACCTCAATTTCATGCTTGAGTGACTTTTTCACTTTTACATGGTTAAGTCCATTTCTCACCAACTAGAATACCTAGACCCCACATATTTGGTCAATAGATAGTTCTTGGTGGGTACATGTCAGTCTGACACCTGGTTTTGGACCTTGACCTCAATTTCATGCTTGAGTGACTTTGTCACTTTTTCGTGGTTAAGTCCATTTCTCAGAATAGTTCTTGGTGGGTACATGCCAGTCTGGCATTTGTCTCTGGATCTTGACCTCAATAGCATACTTGAGTGACTTTCATCCAAATTTCTTGATTAAGTCCTTTTTTAAGCAACTGTAATACCTAGACCCATGCGTGTTTGGTTTATAGATAGTTCTTAGTGGATACATGCAAGTCGGACACCTGTCTCTGGACCTTAACCTCAGTTGCATGCTTGAGTGACTTTGTCACATTTTCGAGATTAGGTCCATTTCTCAGCAACTTTAATAATACCTAGACCCATCATATTTGGTTAATTCTAGTTCTTCGTGGATACATGTCGGTATGACACCTGCCTTTTCACCTTGACCTCAATTTCTTTTAACACATTTTCCTTTGACTTGCAAAATGTCGGGTATCAGATAATCATTAGTATGTCAACAGATATTTTTATGTTACAATTTATATTACAGAGGAGAATATGTCAACAGATATTTTTATAACTATATGTATATTACAGAAGAGAATACGTCAATAGATATTTTAATTCTATTTGTATATGACAGAAGAGAGTATGTCAACATATATTTTTATACTATATGTATATCACAGAAGAGAGTATGTCAACAGATATTTTTATAACTATTTAATTTAAGAAGAGAGTATGTCAGCATATATCTATGTTACAATTTATATTTCAGAGGAGAATATGTCAACAGATAACTCTTTGAAGGCTGCCTGGACAAACGACACAGTTGATAACGGAGTAGATGCCGTTAAGCTACAGAAGGAGAGAAGAGAAAGAAAGCCTTTTTTCTACTGTAGATGGATAGCAACACATCCTTACTTATTGTTCTGTACGTAATCTATACTATTGTTTGCCAAACTAGGTTCCTTTTATTATCAATACAATTTTCCATATCCAACAAATATATTTTTTTTCAATCTAAAATTAAATTGGAAATATGCTTCCAATTTTATTTAAATGGTTAAACTTACTATTTCGATTTTTCCTGTACATTCCATTGAAAATACGCAGATGTCAACATTATTAGACAACTTAGCTAGAGCTTTTTTTTCATCCAATCCAAAATGGCGACATAGGTTAATAAGAAACTGGACAGGTCATTTTTACTTGATTAAATCCTCGTAACTTGACCAAACAAACTGATGTCTATATGTAAATTATAAATGTTCCAAAAAGGATGTTAAATAATTCATCAGCTCTCCAATTATTATTAGAAATTGATACATGTGTAAACTTAATTGATTGTTGTTATGACGTGAAACAATTAAAATCAACATGATATAATGCAAAATATTATTGATCAGTTAAAGATATTAGTACAGATAGTAAAACTGTTGATTATGAAATTTCCCCGTTATAACAATGAATCCTTTAAGTTATTGTTCTATTGTATAAAATAAATAAACCATACCATTTGACATGACATTTTATGTCAATTTACCTAAAATTGAGTTTATAGTCAAATGCGCATGTAGAGTCGGATTTACGACTTTCATTGGAAATATAAGCATATTAAAAGCACAGATGTTGAAAATGGTGGCACTCCAGATAACATCAATTTTTGCAAAGTTTGCGTTTGAATCATAGAAAACGAAGCATATTTCGATCTCTTCTTATTCGACAAAAAAAACCAAATGTTTGATGACGAAAATTAATCTATTTACACAAGGTTAAATAGGTGTTTTTTTACACGTTTTTGGGTTTTTTTTCAGTTATAACTCTTGGTTTCCAAATTTTCCCAGTACTGGTGACGGTTATTTTAATTGGGGCCAAATACGATTTATTTCCAACAAATTTCGAAGTTTTACCCATGGAACTTTACGACATCCCGTATAGACTAAGAGACTATGCCTACAGGGACAAAGATAAGTATGATGGTGAGAAAATTTCCAGACAGTTGGTAGATACTGGTTATCCGACTTACGAGCGAGGTCTTTCAGACACATTGTCGAATCTGGAACTATTTTTTGATGCGGAAGGAGGAAACATTTTAAGTCAGGCTAATCTCAAGACAATCAAATACATTGAAGATTATCTGACAGACGCCAGTGGATATAGTAGTGGGTTCTGTCAGACAACAGATGGCAGTACGTGTAAGAAGCCAACATCTCTTATTCGATATTTTGACGGGACTTACACCTCTTTGAATCCAATATTCAACGATCCGACATACAGTAACATTCCGGGAGTTATATACGAAGCTTTCACCAACAACGATACCAAAGTTGATTTTGCATACTTCTTGCCGCATTCGTACACCATTACGCCTACGTCTGCCAGCTTCTCTCTCACCCGTACACTTATCCACATGGGTTGTACATTCACTAATATCAATAATACTAAATGTGGTGATAATATGAAAGACAGGTCTCAATCATGGCTGGGAGAGACCATGAAACCGAGGCTCGAGACACTTCTGGATGATATCACTCAGTTTGACTTTTATTTCATGTCGACAAATTTACTTTTTTATGATGTCCTTAAACAGGCCATGAAAGACATGTTGTTTGCTGTCGGAAGTATGCTATTTATATTCTGTTTTATGACGTTCCATACTCGTTCATTATTCGTTTCTGGTTTAGCAGTATTCAGTATTCTAACGAGTTTTGCGGGAACTAATTTGATATATAGATGTATAATAAACTTCCAGTACGTCGGATTCTTTCATGTTCTTGCAATATTTATCATACTAGGAATAGGGGCAGACGATTTATTTGTATTTTATGACGCTTGGCGATTGACAGGATTTCAGGCTTATCCGTCTCTAGCACATCGTTTAACAGAAGCGTACTCTAAATCATGTAAAAGTATGCTAATTACATCGCTAACTACAGCCGTGGCCTTTACCGCAAGTGCCTTGTCACCCCTTTTGGCAACTAAATCATTCGGGGTGTTCGCCGCCATCTTGGTATTCTACAATTATTTTTCAGTGATCGTATTTTTTCCGACCGTTGTTATGATTTATCATATTAAGTTTGAGAGATGGAAATGGCCGTGTTGTAGATGTTGCAAAAAGAAATCTGAAAATGATGATCAGGAACAAACTGCCAAGGGAAATAACTCTGTATCTAAAGTAGTGCCAAAGAAAACTATTGATATCAACGACCAAAACCCAATCACAACTGACTTTATTCTGCCGGCGACCGGTCTTAACACTATAAACAACATGCAATTCGCTCATAGTAAACAAAACGGAATCACAGGGAAAGATCATTACACCGAAGATATGAAAGACAAGTCTATAAGAAATGATCATTACAGCAAAAATATGAAAGAAAATTCCAAAATGTCAGTTAAAGAAAAACTCAATTCACCTTACATTCCAAACAAAAAGAAAAAAGAAAAAGTACTGGTGGTTTTCTTTCGGGGTCGTTACTTCCGGTTCATTACATCTAAATGGACCAGAATGGTACTGGTGCCTGTATTTATAGTAACAGTATGTGTGTTTGGATATTATGCATCAACACTGGAACCGGACAATGAAAACGTGAGTTAAATACTTCTATATATATGGCCAAACCAAATTGATCTTTAGATCTTTTGATTTCGCCGGTCCGATTTTTGAACAATGTAAATTTTAAGAAAAATAAATTTGCCGCCTCATTTTACAAAATGCTAAAAATTCCCCATAATTGTTTCTTTTTTTAAGAAATTTTAATTAAATAAAGATTATTTTGCCCGCTCTTATAATTTTGTGAACATTGGGCTTTTTATCCCATTTTTGCAATATTTTTGCCAAAAAAAAAACTAGACAAGTCCTTGAAAGAATTTTTTTAAATTAAAATTTCGCTCTCTCGCACCTATTTTTGCCACCCAAAAATCCAAAGAACTAAAAATCAATTTGATGTGGCCTAAACACTAATAGATCTTGACTCTAAATTTAGACTTTAAAGCGATTGCATGGATACATCTTACTTATGTTTAACAGACTTAACACTGTATACATCGTCTACGAAAACAAGTTCGGTGTGTTTGCCGATAATTACCGCAGTCTTCTGCATGGAACATCCTGGATATTTGAAATGATTACCTTGTGATTTTTGGTCCGGATCAATTCAGTAGCATGGGATAAATTTAGATTTGACAACAGCCTTAACAAGAGGTTATCGAGAACCTGAATCGCTCACCTGTTATTTTTTGTCAATGATTATTTTTCCTATTTAATGTGTACGGTAGCATTTTTAGCCTTTATATTGACTTGTACAGCTAATATATAGAACCATGCACCCAAATATGTATGGTTGTTAGGGACTTTCCCATCGGTTGCTATGGATTTTTTCAATGACCTTGACCCTTAGGTTTCCGTATTGACATGTACAGCTATATTATAGGGCCCTGAGAATCTAAATATATATCTTTGGTAGGGACTTTTTCATCGGTTGCTATGGACTTTTTTCAAGGACGTTGACTCTTGACCTTTATTTTTGATTTGTACAGGTAAATTATAAGATCCTTAACCCAAATATATATGGTTATTAGGGACTTTTTCAGTGGCAGTGACTCTCGGCCTTCCATTTTGACTTGAACATGTACATTTTAGGGTCATGAACCCAATATGTCTGGTTGGCAGGGACTTTTCCATCGGTTGCTATGGACTTTTTCAATGACCTTGACCCTTGAGCTTCAATATTGACTTGTACAACTATATCATAGGATCCTGAATCTATATGGTTCCTAGGAACTTTTTAATCGGTTGCAATAGACTTTTTCAATGACCTTGACTCTTGTCCTTTCTTATTTACTTGTACAGGTAAATTATAGGGTCCTTAACCCAAATATATATGGTTGCTAGGGACTTTTTCATTGGTTGCCATGGACTTTTTCAATGACCTTGACTCTAGACCCTCCATTTAACTTGTAAAGCTACCATTTAATTTATTTCAAGTTATGCTCTAAACATCTGTGACAATATGTCAGACCATTATTTTTGTGTCGCCTGCGGAACGCATGGTCGACACATAGGGATCACTATCTGTCGTCTTGCGTCTTGCGTCGTCTTGCGGCGTCTTGCGTCTTCACACTTTTCTTCTATCATCAACTGCTCGTAAACCGCTCAAAGGAATTTGATGAAACTTTCTCTGTGCATTAACCTTAATGCACAGGTGTCCTTATATATTTTATTTTTAAAAATTTTAAATTTTTTTTTGTAAAAATTGAAATTTTTTAAGAAAAAAGGGGGGGGGGGCAAAACTTCTATCCTCAACTCCACTATAACCGCTCAAAGGAATTTGATGAAACTTTCTCTGTGCATTAACCTTCATGCAAAGGTGTGCATGTATATTTCATTTTTTGAAAATTAAATTTTTTTTTTGTAAAAATTGACATTTTTGCCAAAAAAAAGGGGGGGAAACTTCTATCCTCAACTACTCTATAACCGCTCAAAGGAATTTGATTAAACTTTCTCTGTGCATTAACCTTAATGCAAAGGTATGCATATATATTTCATTTTTAGAAAATTTTAATTTTTTTTCCTAAAAATTAAAATTTTTGAAAAAAAGGGGGGGGGTTAAAAACTTCTATCCTCAACTACTCCATCACCGCTCAAAGGAATTTCATGAAACTTTCTCTGTGCATTAACCTTAATGTACAGGTGTGCATATATATTTTATTTTTAAAAATTTAAATTTTTTTTTGTTGTAAAAATTGACATTTTTGAAAAAAAAGGGGGGTTCAAAACTTCTATCCTCAACTACTCCATAACGGCTCACAGCAATTTGATGAAACTTTCTCTGTGCATTAACTTTAATGCAAAGGTGTGCATATATTTCATTTTTAGAAAATTTTAATATTTTTTGTAAAAATTGACGTCCGCAGGCGACACATGTCTTCCTTGGAAGACTCACACATTTTTACTGATAATTACTGTTTACATGTAAATAATCTTTCAAGGGTAAAAACTCTTATAAGGGGTCAATTGACTCTTTTAGTCATGTTGACGTGTTTGTAGATCTTACTTTGCTGAACATTTTTGATGTGCTGTTTACAGTTTGTCTTTATCTATTATAATATAAAAGTTAATAACTTAAAACCTCAACATTAAAGGGTTGACTGATTCGATTGAAAATTTCATGGCAGGAAGATCTTGACCACATAAACATTTTTACTTCTTGTAAGTTTTGCTCTAACTACTTTACTTTTTGAGATATGAGCCAAAAAGTGCATTTTCACCTTTGTTCTATTTTTAGGCCATAGCAGTCATGTTTCTCCATGGACAAGAAATTAAAACATAAACTTTATACTAGATATCCTAAGGATCTGTCAGCATAAGTTTGGCTGAAATTGATCATGTAGTTTCAGAGGAGAAGATTTTTGAAAGTTTACAAAGACGACGAAAAAGTATGAAAAATTGTCTTCTAAGAGCAAAAACTCCTGTAAGGGGTCAATTTACAATTTTGGAAATGTTGACTTATTTGAAGATCTTACTGTGTTGAACATTTTTTATGTGTATAGTTTGTCTTTATCTATAATAATATTCAAGATAATAACCTAAAACTGCAAAATGTCCTTGAAATTATAAATTCAGGGGCAATAACTCAGCAAACGGTTGACCGAATATCTGAAAATTTCATGGCAGGTAGATCTTGATCTGATGAACATTTTTACTTCTGCCAGTTTTGCTCTAAATGCTTTAGTGTTTGAGGTATACGGCATAAACTGTAGATTACCACCCCCCCCCCCCCCCCCCAAGGAAATAAAACAAAGTTTTTTTCTAAATACCCTAAGGATCATTTATGCTAAGTATGGCTGTAATTGGTTCAGTGGTTTCAGACGGGAAGATCTCTGAAAAATTTTACGATGGATGACAGACGCCAAGTGGTAGCAAAGACTCACATATCCTTTTAGGACAGGTGACCTAAAAACGGAATGCAAAAATTGCTTAAACACGGAGGTATAGTACTTATAAATACAGCCTTCACCACGGGCCCACACTCCATGAAACTCTAAATAACTCAATATAAAAACTTTACGAAGAAATTCAAACAATTTAACGCAAAAACCACAAAACTGAACATGAAACCATTTGCTTCTGACTTTGGACAGGCTGAAAAAAGGTTATATGTGGGGTTAAATGTGTATATATACACTTCACCAATTTACTTCTGACAGTGGCATAGTAAACAAAAGTAAAAGATAGCAAGTATCGTACATAAAAACATGACAGCATTATAATGGTCTTATCTGACAATACCTTCAGACCGGGTGGATCAGTTAAAAAACGTAAAAACTCGTTTGTGATTAATTAACAATGATACGTCGGTCTATTATACATATTACTATATGTTCTACAACACAGTGATCAATACTTACATTATATATGAAATCCGTAATTTCTATTTATTACCATCTTAATGAAAACATTTTTGTATTGATTTTGTGTAAAATTATGTGACCAATACACCGGGTGATATAAGATCAAAGAGGCTCGGTCATTTAATTTCACATATATAGATATATTGATGTTGAGATTTTTCTGATTGGATTTCATTAATATATCTTTCAGTTAGAAATTATAGAAACTACTGACACAGCTTCCTCTGCCTCGTTTTTAGACAATTACCTCGAATTTGACTCCAGTTGTCATCTCAGTACCAGAATCTATGACAAACGTGACGACTTCAATTTTGAAATTATAAATTTTCCACACCTTAGCAGCGATACACCTACTTCACCCACTTACAGGGTATACGTATCTCAACTTATACGATCCGTAAGAGCTTGCAGGAGCTAGTCACTAAGTGGATGAGCCAAAATTTTCTCGTCCTTTTTCTTAGGAAATTCATCGGTAGATACCAAGACCTTATAGACAAATATTCAGTTTCGGTTTCACAAATCATATAGGACATCCTTGAGTTATAGATTCTGGTAACTTTATGAGTAATGGATTTTCCCAACGTGTCAGTTTTTTATTTATTTGTTGCTCCCTTTTTTTGTCAATACGGAACTATGCAAAAGATGTGCTCATTTCGTCGATTTATGACTCATTGGATGCGCCCAAGGCCTAAAGTGTTGAAAATCAAAACACCAATCCAAATATCTAAGCTCAAATTAAATTAAAAAATGCCAAAATGACCATAAGGGTAAAACCAAAATTATCCAAGGACAAAGGTTCGAACGACGGAGATACTCCTTATCCGTCAACGTTATCAGAACTTACACCTGGTCTTTCAAACACCCATCTATTTCTTGTTTGGTATTGCCATTTTTAATTTGTTTATTCGTTTTATTTAAATTTCAAGCCATCGGACTGAAGTACGTCCATTATTCATTTATCAAAATTCAAAATCGCCGTGTATTTTGTACTTTCGATTGTTTAAGTGTTGTTTTATTTTTGTTTGTATATATTATATACTACATGTCTTCTGTAATACAAGTTGTGAGATTGAATCTATCTAACAGCGGTATATCATACATGTACTTTGAAGAAAAGTTCGCAGTTAATTACTTCTTGAGTAATTATAGGGATGCAAGTTCTATACATGAAATTTTATATATTTAATTTTAGGCCATAGTCCTCGTTAATACATACGTACTACTTGCACAGGTATTAATTTTACCTGACACGTATCAAGGTCATCATATATTTAACAACATCACAAAACAATATGTATACTTATATATGACAACATGAACGAACACCATACTAATCCGTGTGAGATAAACTTTATACCCCCTGCTTTTCATATAAACAAAAGTGATGTTGTTTTACTGAGCTGTTCGCGAGATGAAAACAATTTGACACAACCGTGCACTGAAGTTACTTTCCGTTTCCGTAGACCAAAAACTGTTAACAATTCATCACTGTCACTCTTAAATCACTTCCCTCGTTTATTACCCTAATACACTCAATATTGTTACTTAATCGAAATTAAGATCGTCGCGAATGTCTGCATACAGGGTGTGTGTAGATTATACTGTGATAATAGAAACTCGCCCAAAGAACTCAAGTACCCTGTAAACTTAAATAGAATTTGTCTTTTGAGATAAAATTGGAAATCGTTTTAAATAAACATGACTGAAATTTTATACACTGACAGCAAACGAAATTGTAACGATATAAGATTTTAAAGATTGTATTGATATTAACATGAGACAAACTTTTGTCTGGAAGATAATTCTTAAAGACGAGACACTGATCAAGTTGATAATCAGATGACCTTTGGCCTGTTTTCTGTATATAAAGTTCAGGTTACTGATGCACATTTGATCAGTCGTACTCAAGGCCGAAAGTGTTTAAAATGACCGGCCAAAAAAAAAGTATTTTTAGATTTCATTAGATGAACAGACTTTTACCAAGATAGCCTTTGATTGAGTCACCCAAAATATCTCACTGTCTCGATAAGCTATCTATGAGGTTATGTAAATTGTCATTGATAATCATTCCTCACTTTTACACAGATTATGCAGTTATGTGAATAGACTACTTAATACGTTTATAAAGTCGTTAGCATTTTGCCAAGAACCATCTTTTTATCCGTGTTCAAAATGAGAAGATCTCTCATGATAAAAAATTGGTGAATACTTTAATTGAATGCCATGTATATGCAGCGACAATAATAAAAATGATGCATGAGCTTATTTCATTAATATCGGCAAAAGAATACCGAAGCGACAAAACAGTGGGTAAAGTCCGTGAATTCGAAATACAAGAAACGACAAAGTCACGGGAATGGAGCACAACAAACGCCAGAATGATGACATTTAATGAAAGACTGCTTATTATTGCCATTACATCAATACCAAGTCACCCGCTCAGTTGCTAAAATTCCGATACTAGTTCGAAATTCATAGTTTAAATGTACTGTTATAAAAATGTCAATTGAAAAAAAATAACGAGTGTTTCCCTTATGGCTTTGTTCTGTCCTTTGATAGTTTGGGCTTTATTCTTTTGGTCACTTTGTCATTTGAATTTGGTCCTCAACCTTTTAGAGTTCTGTTTCAGCTTTAAACATTTTAGGTCTTGATCATAACTGATTGGTCATAAGTCGACGAAATTCGTAAAATTGGTGTGTAAACTTCAAATATTGTCGGGTATGATTCCAAGCAATAAGTGAAATTTAGAATTATATTACTATTCAAAAATATACATTGGATGACATATTCTTGAAGTTTTAATTATAATCCAAACAAAATGTACAATCATTGTACAGTGTACTGCCCTTTAAATTTCCGTATTTCTTCCTAATCCAAAAGTACATGTAGGTAATAACTACCTTGGCATGTTTGTCCTATGTACAATTTTTTATATTGTACCTCCATTCTAAAAGCGGGGCTATATTGTATTAACCTTGTCCGTTCATTCGTCCGTTCTATTGTTCGTCCAACAAATATTTCCGTCACACTTTTCCCAGAAGCTGCTGTATTAAAATGACTTTATATTTGACCAGCAACTTATTAGTGAGGAGTTGTAACGTGTGAACACTTTTCCGATCTGTCGGACACCTACTTCCTGTTTGCCGATACTTTGAATTTTTCGAAATGTTGAATGAAAATAAATGTTTCGTCACACTTTTCTCAAGTACTAATGAACAGAATGACTTCAGACTTAATCAGCAGCTTGACAGCGATAAGTTGTAACGTATACTGTCGCACACCTACTTCCTGTTTGCGGATACTTTAAATTACGAGTGGGGATATTCTTATCACGACATCGCGTGCGTTCTTGTTCTAGAATGTAATTTAAAGTCAGCGACAAAGACTCGAAACTTAGAAAATTGCACATTTCCCTTCTCTGATTAGATTATGTTCGTCTCACCAAAATTTGGACTCAAAAACGTTTTAAACGGGAGGCACATTTGCGCAAACTACTAGTCGGGGGACGCTAAAATATCATGGGATGTATTAAATATAATGTGTTTGTAAGGAGACAGCTCAAAACTAGTATTTTTTACAACTATCAAGGAAGATATTGATATGTCTGTTTAATTACATAATTATAATTTTACTCAAACGTAGCGGTGATAATGACGTTACAACATTCCTCCTTTTTGTATTTTTTTATATGATCTCAATACATTTTAAAACAGAAACATTTTTTTGATAAATAGAAATTTTGAATATTGATTTCAGCTACAACTCTTCAAGTCTGACCATTATTACTCCAAAGCTCAGTCGGCACAGGAATATAAGATGTTGGTCAGTACAGACAATAGTTTGGTTACCATACACATCGTCTGGGGACTGAAGAATAAAGACCGGAGTCACTGTCACTTCTCCTCAATAGAATGTCGTGGTGTTAATGTTTATGACGACGACTTTGACCCCAATCCTGTAATAAATCAGCAGGCATTAATAGTAAGTATTAATATACTGCAGTATTATTTTTTATATAAATGATATGAAAATATTTTTGCTATTCTACACAAAAATCAATTTTCGAACTATTCTCACTGGCTATATTGGTAAATAGTTTGAAAGACTATTTCCCCGTTTATAGTTCCGTAGTAAAATTTTCCAGACTTTTGTATACACAGTTTTATTGGAAAACATTACGTCATCGTCATTCTGAATTTCTTTGTTTTCGTGGAAGCACGTTTGTTTTTCCCTTGACATCAACTTTTGTCCTCGGCTTCGTGTCGACTAATAGTTGGATCTAGCGGACAGCAGATGTCCCCAGTCAAAAAGTGTATAATACCGAACAAAATAGTAATTGATAAGTAGTTTTATTCACATTGCAGTCATAATGGTTTATTCCACTTTTTAAAAATAAAAATCTACTATGTCCACTTCTCTTATGGAAACATGTTGAATTATTTTATTTTTTAGAATTTTAGTCTATGTCTAATTATATTTATATTACATATAAAACCATGTTTATGGGGGAAAACTTGAAATAACTTGTAACATATCAATGTAAAGATGGAAATTTAAACTGTATTTTATAAAATTATATTAAGGCCGCACCAAATTGATTTTTAGCTCTATGGATTTCTCCACTCCGATTTTCGGATTTTGTAAATTTTCAGATAACATTTTTTTTTCGCTTCATTTTGCAAAAATGCTGAAAATTTGCCCAAAATTCTTCATTTTTCAAGAAATTAAAAGCAAAAAGTGTTCGCCCGCCCCTAAAATTTGGTAAAAAATAGGGATTTTCCCATTTTTTTCAATATTTTAGTCAAAATAATTACGTAAATTTATCTTTGCCTGAAAGGAAAAAACTTCTCGAGAAAAAAATTAAATTAAAATTTTGCTCGCTTGCACCTATTTTTGACATAAAAACAAACAGAGACCTAAAAAACAATTTGGTGTGGCCTAAATTTTTCAGGTTCCAAGCTGGGATCCTATCATATTCTGTTAAATTATGAGTATGGGAATTATAACTTTGAATTATAAAACTAACTGTGAAAGAAATGATTTAAAACAATATCAGTATTTGTTTCAATTATAAAGTTATCACTGGACCCTGCGACAAAAAATCTTGGCATAAAATTATTAAGAACATAAATTCATTGACTTTTTAGATATCTGACTCAAATTCAAACTGAATTATAACACACTGGAACCCCTACCCATATAAATCCAGAAATAGGACCTTATTACTAAATAATAAGCAAAATTGGAAACTAATAATATAACATGTGAGGAAGATTCGAAAGAGGGCATAGTGGGAAGCAATGGTGATGAAACCATGTACTTTGCTGTTTTTGAAAGAATCATTAACAGAATGGTCCTTCGTTGTCCACTTTATTAAATTTTATATCCTGAGACGAATCCTTGAACCATTATTATAGATTAAAAGATCAGAAAAAAATATAAATGTATGATATTGTAAAAACAATAAATCATCATCTCTGAATGTTTCGGGTCTTAAAAGAGACGTTTATAAACGATGTACAGGTTCAAAGATATAAAACTTTCACAACGTGTCAGAAAAACAAGGTTTTTAAATTTAATGATTCGATTTCTAGTCAACTTGTCTGATCAGTCCCTATGGTGCACGTTTGCACCAAGTTTCTTAATCCAGAATGCTTCCAATACTTTTTGTCGAGCCTGCGACTTTTGTCGCGGAGGCGAGACATAGCGATCCTACATTCCGTCGTCGTCGGCGGCGACGTCAACATTTACATTCACCCTGTAGTTAAAGTTTTTTTTATATTAAATTAATAACTTACTTAAACCATCCTGGATTTTTACCAAACTTGGAGTGAATCTTATTCATGCTCAAAAGATAGTATCCAGAGGAAAATTTTGTAATAATTTTTTTCCTCATTTTTTCGTATTTTATTTATAAATGGACTTAGTTTTTCTCCCAGTTAACAAAACATACGGTCTGCAGTTAATGTTTTTTAAACATTAATTACTTTCTTAAACTATCGTGGATTTTTTTCTTCATGATCCACAAAAACATGTGGAGAAACATTACGTACATTCAACTATTACACTGAAAACATAGAGAACAGCGAAAACAGATGAGACACTTGATTCCGTGGAACAAGTACGAATTTTCTATGTGTGTGGTCGCCTTAAAAAAAATTCTAGACCAATAAACGAAAAATCGTTTACTCCGTGTCAATCTGCATAAAGATGTTTTGGAACTGTTTTCGACTTTTGACATGTTCGAGTCCTTATCATTGAGAAATCCAATACCTTTCTTTGGTATGAAGCGTCCCCGCTCTCTCCAACACAAGCAAGCTTTTAACACCTTTTTAATTTTCAATTACGAAAATATATATATTTATGTACAAAATTGTAAATGGTATGGTACCTGACTAATTACTTTTGCAAGATGAATGTCAGCCTTACAGCATAAGATCTTCTTCAAACAATGACTTATATGTGCCTCGACCAAATACAAATTTTTACAAAAGATCTTTCTATTTTTCAGCTGTGAAAATTTGGAATGAGCGTACCACCGATCATTAAATGTAATTCTTTAGATCTATTTAAAAAAAAACATTGTTTTCAATACTTCATTGCAACAACACACAATATTGATGCGTAACTGAATTAGAAAACTGTCTATTAATATATATTTTATTGTATTTATTTTGTATATTTGTTTTATGTTTATGTATGTGTTTAGAGGGCCCTAATGAAAATTAGACTTGTCTAATTGGGTTACCCTCTTAAAATAAAGAATTTATTTACTTACTTACTTACTTACTTACCCTTTACATTTGGTTCAGTTGTTACATGGGTAGATTTGCAGCTTCTGTAGGAGGTACCTAATTACTCAATGATACAGATTTGTATGAAATTTTGAATGGAGCTATGATATTGGAAACTGCATCTAAATATCGCAAATTTTATAACTTTAATTTTTCTTTAAGGTTGATTTAAAATTCTTCGAATAAAAGACGTTTAATGTACATTTTATGTATGACAGCTGAAAAAAGTATGTCTACTATTTTCATTTTCGCAGCGCAAATCATTCACCTATATGTCCTGTTTGGCAGAAAACGGATGTCTGTATACTATCATTGTTACAAACGTCTCCATTGCGGTCAGGCTATGGTTTACACAACCTCTATGTGTTTTCACCAAAGGCATGTATGTTTTTAGACATTAATCTTTTTATATGTGTTTATCAAGCCATTTTTTCTTCTTGTTTTAGGATTTCTGTAACCGAATTTATAATTTTACTACATCAGATATCAACCAGTATAAAATACGAAGAGATTCGAAAACAGGAGAAATAGAAGTGGCTTGCTTTACCCGTAACCTCAACACATTTCTCCAGGTATATTTTATTCTCAATAAGGTCCATTATGTGTTAATTTAGCAACAATTTATTCTGGTAATATAAACAGAAATAATAAAGATTATATAAATAAAATGAACATGATTTTTTATGCGCACAGTGCGCATGTCCTCATTTATCTTCAAGTATTTTTGTTTCCAAAACTTTGGAAAACAAAAGGTAAACCAAAGAATATAACTCAAACAAAAGATTAAAAGTGATTGTGTAATTTCCCTGGGTGGATGGGGAAAAATATTTTCAGCATTCAACAGACAAAAATTATTTTCTCGTGTAGTACATCATTGCAAGAATTTCAGTATTTAAGATCAGATAAAAAAAATTAACGTTAATGGTGTGTATTTTCCATTATCACACAAGACCAGTTTATCAAAATAACCATCAAGTATTTAACCTTAAAAGTAAATGAAGGAAAGTTATGAATTATAAAAAAACATTCTAACATGTTTAGGTATAAATAAATACAGTATTTAATATGTACTTTGAAATAAGTGTAAGTGATGTAGTTTTGTATTTTAGTTTTATAAGTAAAGTCAAGAAATACCAAAGGGATTATAACTATTCACAACAAAGTACACGAACAACCACAATACAATATCCCTCAGTCACCATTGAGGCCTGCAACAATGGGAGCACCCACACCACCAAGCGAGTCCTTGAATGTCCCGTACGAAAACGAGACAAAATAGCCCGAAAGGTAGAAAGACAAAATAACCTGAAAAACACCTATACACAGGGTTTCCTCGATCGTAATGATAAATTGTTATTTCCTACGATTTGATAACAACTAGTCTTATAAACGAAGGAAAATCCGTGAGGTATCTTTGAACACTAAGCCTGTCTGAATAACAAGTCATGACAAGCGGACTTACCAGTTTGTGCATTTCCGGTTGAGGGGGACATTATTGATAAGCGCGAAATGAAAAACACACAAAATGGTGAGTGGGATACGGGGAATTACTGAAATGATAAGCGGGATACGGGGAATTAACAAAATGATAGGCGTTATCCGAGATCCTGATTCGCGTTGTTTTCCCAGAGTTATTGCCCTTCGAACTTATAAATTATGACCGTATGCCGCACATAGGGCATTAGTTTGTCGAAATTTGAAGAAAAATCTTTACTTCATCATCAGTCCTATGCCGGTGTAGAACGGTTGAACGAGGGGTGATCGCAGGCTTCTTTCTACTTTATATCATTATCTACTTTAATTTTAGTCCAAGTCTGCAGACGTTGGTATCGGAGACCTGTCTATCCCCTGGGACTATACTAAGACCATGAACTTTATGAACGCGCTGACGTCACACTATGACAGTTCATCGTTTAATACAGGATTTACTGATTATCTTGCGGTAAGTAACTTTTATGTTATTTGTAGTATGTACAACACTGCTGATTATTCTACGCAAGTAGAGTCAAACCTGTTTTTAACAGTCGGTTAAGTGGCTGCATATGACACAAGTTTTATATTGAGCGCATATGGCAAAATGCTGGGTACATTATTCATGGCATTTGCATCACGTGACTTCAGCCCTTTTAAGCAAATTACCTCCCTTAGTTGTAGATCGAAAATGATAAAATTGTTTGAATTACGGATAATCGAGTCTTTTTCCGTCTCGGCTCTTAAACTAATGTGTCTATGAAAACTTCCTTTGGCGGATATTTACAAATTGTTTGTTTAATTCTGAAGGGAAAGGCTTCATATTTGAAGGATTACGCTATGGGAGACTTGAAATTATCATGTTTTAAAAACATTTTGGCCGAAAAGTTATGAAAGCAGGTGAGATAAAACTTATTTCCTCATTAAATTCAACCTCCAAAGTTGTTCTCTATATGCGGACAATTTATGTATGATCTCGCCTTGTATCTGTATCTGTAGTTTGAATTTGCATTTTTAACTAATTTTTGTTAATTCATATAGCAGTTATACTACGGTTACGCTTCAGTTTTTTAAACTGAATTGGCCGAAAGTCTTCAATGCTGACAATGTTTATTTGCACACGAAAGGAAAGCTAATATCGGGCGAAGCCCGACTAATTGTAGAATATGGGTCTCAAATCCAGATATCAAGTAGACTGTAGTTTCAAACCGGAAGTAGCATTTGTAAATCTATCCCAGAAACCCTCAAAAATACAGCGCGACTTCCGGTTAAAATATTTTCGCACTTGCACAAACTTAAAAAGAAATTGTTTTGGCGATAGCCAAAACATAATTTCTATATGATATAATTTTCCACCGACTTATTTTCGAGTTTTTGTGCGCACTGGGAACTTTATTCGAAAATTTCTCCAATAACCTACAAATATGACACCATAACAATATGGCCGTGTTTACATGACGACGGACTAAAAAATATTGCTACGTGCTTCGCCAGATTTTAGGCTAAAGCCTACTCCATATTATTGTGTAGAATGTACCTGTATGCGGACAAATTGCTTATGAGTTATAAGAATTTGAATATTTGCATTTTTATTTTTTGGGGCAAGTTTAATGCTTTGTAATGAATGTCGTCAGAGAAATCCAAAATGGCCGCTATGCAAATTACCAAAGTACCCGCAATTTTGCCATATGGGCAAATCTGGATTTTCGTTCCCTGTCCGGAACAGTCGAGATAATACCGTCACCAAACATGGTCTATCGTTTGAAGTGACACGATGCTTTTTCTACAATCGACTTAATGTAGTTATCTGTCACTAATAAAGACATGATTGATAAATCATTAAATAGAGAAAAAAAAGGAATGAGATGATCAATGGTATCCTTCCTCGTATCTTGTTAAGGCTTATAATGATGTTATTTATGGCTCCATTTCTCTCGTAATTGTCTTGAACATTTTTCTGGTAAAATTTAAGGTACCTTAACTATTACGTAATTACACAGATAACTTGATTAGGATATTATATAAAGGATATTTCCTTAATGTTATCAAATTACACGACAAATTATAAATTGTAACTCTGTAAGGAAAACGTTTGTTACATTCACATTCTGGGTTATTTTATCGACGTTTACTACATAATGTCTACAATGCCTGTTACATACACAGCCGCATATGCTAAACACAGTTTGCACGTGTGCATGGCTATCACCTAAATACTATGTCTGAAAAATTACTAAGAGATCACATGATTTCTCAAACATGTAATTCATGCGGATAATGAATTATATGGAACTCGCATCATGTGTCACATAATACTATTATCAAACAGAATGATTTAAATTTCCGATTGTGAATTAACTTCCCGTATCTTAACAGTAACATACCAAAGTCTCCAGACTATGGTGTGTACATTTCACAGCGAGATTGCTGTTACATAAACTTTTAAGGCAAGGTTATGTTCAGTCTTCGTTAATTTCATTCCTCCTAAATCGCTCGTCTTCAATTTAGGATGGAATTTTGTCTTGGAAATTACCTCAAATTTTAACAAACAATCAAATATAACGTAACGTCTGTCCGAAAACCATTTGTTTAATCACTGGTTATACACAATTTTAACAAGAGCCGATTAATCTGGTAAAAGGTGTAAAAAATTCATTTTATTTGAAATATTTCATTTTATTACCATACAAACAACTACAACAGTTGAAATTCCAGTAAACAGTTCTGACCAAATCGAAGTTGTCACGAAATCAGAATGTAACGATATCAGGACACTATGCCTAAACTTATTACCGGTTAAACATTACCTTTTCTCCCAAATGATTTGAAATCAGGAGACTAGCTTCTCGATCGTCTTGTAAATACACGAGGGTCGAGAACATTAGTACGATAACTGGCCCATTCGCCACCTGGGATACTAAGAATAAAAATGTTGGGACAAGATTAATTTTTACTTGCCATGGGCAACTTGGCGGGTGCCAATTTCCGTCACTGTGGGAGTTCACATTGCTAGTGCTTTAGTTTCTGTGCTGGCTTGTAGTAATCCTGTTTAGTTTATTATATGTTTTTTTTTTCATTCTTTGAGTTATACATGTAGAATCGTGGCATTTGTTTTTTATGTACCATTCTCATGAATTTGTCTTGTCCTTGGATTTCGATTTTACGGACTTTTCATACAGTTTTGTCGCCTCGCTATTCTTTTGCCGATGGCATATTTGCACTAATTTACCATAATGTTATTCCTAGAAGCAACTATGTTGTACGTTTTAGTCAAATTCTGTTTACCAGGTTAAATTATGACATTTAATTATTGGTCCGTACACTTCTATAATCATTATTAATTTTTTATTTGAATTTATTTCCTTTTTTATAGCTAGTGTTAAAACAAAGGTTACTTCCTTTTTATTCTAGGAACATTTATAGCTAGTTAAAACAAAAGTTACTTCCTTTTTACTCTAGGAACATTTATAGCTAGTGTTAAAACAAAAGTTACTTCCTTTTTACTCTAGGAACATTTATAGCTAGTGTTAAAACAAAAGTTACTTCCTTTTTACTCTAGGAACATTTATAGCTAGTGTTAAAACAAAAGTTACTTCCTTTTTACTCTAGGCACATTTATAGGTAGTGTTAAAACAAAAGTTACTTCCTTTTTACTCTAGGTACATTTATAGCTAGTGTTAAAACAAACGCATTAAACAAATTCACCTTTTCAGATTCCAGTGGGATACTGGCTATACAATGCCTTCAACAAAAATTACACCGCTGATTTCGGCCATTTTGACAAATTAATTGGAGAATATAAAGATACCAGTGGTTTTACCCAGGCACTGCAATCAGATAACTGTAAGTAATAATACAGTACATACTAGTATACAATATAACTAGGCAGTCAGATAACTAAGTTATAATACAGTACATATACAATATACCTAAGTACTGCTGTCAGATAACTAAGTTATTATACAGTTCAAATACCGTATACCAAAGCAGTCATATAACTGTAAATATAGATTATTACATGGCATTTTTCATATCACACCCTTTATCAGCCCAAGGTCTTTATATCAGCCCAAGAGCCGATATTCTCATGAATACTAAGTAGACAGTGAGTGTATGGTGCAGATATACAGGACACCTGCTTCCTTCATATCAAAACAATAGTAATTTGATTTTGCTGGATTATATTGTGTAAACGACAGATAGCTCATCAAGATATTTTGTTTGTTTTGATGTTAAATATTCCTGCTGAAAATATATGTACATGTACCATGTCAGAAAAATTAAAAAAAATATTTGCAAATTGATCTGACTGTTTACTATGCCTTAAATTTTTTGGATTTTTTAATGCTTGGGACTATAAACGTTGACAAATCCCTTTGGGTTTGGTACTTAAATTATTGCCAGTTTTCTTACCAAATAAAAAAAATATTTTAGATGTTTTTCAGTATACGCAGTGGTGTCATCATCCGTCCCGCTGTCGTCTGCCATTTTGTCAATATTTACGAAGTTTACCGGAAATGCACGATGTTCCATGCGATATGAATGACGGAAAGGCATGCGATAATATTCCGGAAGCAGTTAATACGACTTTTATATCAGCCCGCAATGCCGATTCTCATTTTTGGTTATGTAATACAGAATTTTTCTCCTTTTATCGCAGGGTAAAATTATACATTTATTTTCTATAAGTATATGATAATACAGTATATATATAGAATATACCATTGAAGTCAGATAACTAAGTAATAACACAGTACATATACAATATACAAAGTAATTATACAGAACAAATACAGTATACCAAGGAAGTCAGATATACAGTATATATACCAAGGAACTATTGTCTAAATACTGATAAAATCATCTCTTAATCCTACATAACCAAACCAAACATGTAAACTTGGACAATAATCACCCAAACATCAATTCATGTACTAGAAAATATGTAAAACCTGATGCTTTGTTTTTTGTCAATGCAAAATATATGGGCAACAGCATGCATTTTGAAGATGTTCACCTGCTAATTTGGACATTTGCCTATTTTCCACAGATGTTTGATCCATTGTACTCTATCAGTTTAGTCCTCATATATAGTGGTGGGTTTGACTGCATATTTCCGACAAATTCAAGCTGTTCACATTGATTGAAGACATATGTTCATGTTCGCCTGTTAGTTTAATGTTTTTAGGCAAACAAGGTCCCAGGTTTTGTCCTCTTTATTTTGTACTTTTGAATTATGTAAGAAATGTATTTTTTGCAGCTATCTACTACGGTACAAAATTTAAGTACATTGCTGTAGAAGTTAATACGACAATAAACAGAAAAACGACTGGTTATGCTGAAGGCATTCCTTTGGTGGAATTATGGGAAAACTTTGTTAACAGTGAGGTAATTTTTTTTATTTTTATGCGCCCTAATACAAACTATTTGCCAAAAGAATATTACAAATAAAACTGATCAAAATTTATCAAATATCAAAATATTATCTGTATCTAAATGTACCTTTTTTCATACATTGTTGTTCACATGAAAACAAGCACAAAGTTAATAGTGAAAATAGACACTTTTGTTAAGAAGGAGATGGGTTATTAATTTTCCATGTTTTACCTTTTTCCTTGAGACATCAATTTTGTTGAAGTTTGACGCTAATGTGATTTAAATCCAAATAGATGATACGGTGACTTTCAATGTTAATTATACTGTATGTATTAAAGAAAGTCAACGAAATCCAGTAATTTATTTAGAGTCATTGTTGCGTGGTAACGAATTATATGGTGTAAGTAGTTAGCTGAAACGATTCGAAATGTACCCTGTATTGCGATAGCTACTGTCTCATGATGACTTTTTAATTTGCATAAGGACATTCGATTTAATTTTGTATGTGCTCAGAACAACTCCCTTTTTTTACATTACTGAATGGGTGTCATTGACATCATTAATAATAACAAATATGACCATTGAAATTTATTAGGTTTAACTTTTTCAGATGAGGAATTCTCTATCATGACTATGACATCCATTGTTTCTGAGACATTGTGTTTTTATTTAATAATTTATAAACAGGAACTTATTTTCAGGTGTCAAAAATGCCAGATGGACTTAAAGGTGGATTTCAGTTGACACGACAAACATGGCATTGGTTTTATGTTCAAAAGGTAAAACATATTATTCCACTATATATATTAATTCATAGCAATGTACGTATTTTATTGGTTGAGACTCTCCCACGTGATGTTGAACAAAACATCGTGTTTCCCTCTCAGTTTCGTGTTTCACCATCATATCCCAGTTATTCGAAATTCTCAGGATTTTAGTGGAATAAATAATTAATTTCCCGTGCATTAGTGAAATATGAAAATTTTTTCAACCTCGAAAAGTCATTACTTTCCTCGGGTGAACAAATCTTCATATTTCACTAATGCAAGGGAAATAAATGTAAAGTATATAGTTTACAAAAGGTAAAACATAATGTACAGTTTACAACAATTTAAAAAAAAAATTCAAGGAATTTGTAACGTTCATCAAAGGTTCTGTATGCATTGATACCTGAGGCGATACCAATGCTAGTGTACCATCTTATTAGTTGTCATTTCTGTCCCAGTAACAAGATTATACGATATGTGGTTCAAACTTTTATAAATAAAGTAAAATTACCTTAATTGGATTTAGACTGTCCGTTTAATATTATGAATTCATATACAGCATCGGTCTGACAAAACATTGAGACCACTCGGATATTCACTTCTGTTTCATACCTTAAAATCGGGTGAATGAAATCGTAACCTTACGAACATTGTGATAACTTTAAGTTTCCAATGGTGAGCTCGCCTCGAATGCGGAAGGTAGGGGTTTCGATTCCCAGCTTTAAAATTGGTATTTGCTGCTTCTCCGCCAATCACGCGGCATCTTAGAGTAAGAGCGAAGACTGGTCGGCTCTGAGTCAATTTAATATGGGGTAATATTACATCCTCCCTACTGTTACATCGTGAGCTAGCAAGTTAAAACTCCAGTGTGTCGATCTGGTCCAAATCAGGGTTCATATTCATATCAAATCAACATATTTTCTTCTTGATTGTGAGGTAAATGGATAAACAATATCTGCAGAATTCATTTCTGTTATTTTAATGCTAGGATTTTGTGCATAGGATTTCAAAGAACGATATAAATAATTCCTTATTCTTTTAATTCCAGCTGTCATTGAGTGTTATTTTTAACAGAGTTTGGCGGACAATGCTATACGGGATAGTTTTGTGTTTCAGAGTTTGGCAGATAATGCTATATACAGAGTAGTTTTGTTTTTCAGAGTTTGGCAGACAATGCTACACAGGGCTTTTGTTTTTCAGAGTTTGGCAGACAATGCTATACAGGGTTTTTGTTTTCAGAGTTTGGCAGACAATGCTATGCAGGGTTTTTGTTTTCAGAGTTTGGCAGACAATGCTATACGGGGTTTTTGTTTTTCAGAGTTTGACACACAATGCTATACAGGGTAGTTTTGTTTTTCAGAGTTTTGCAGAAAATGCTATACAGGGTAGTTTTGTATTTAAGAGTTTGGCAGACAATGCTATACAGGGTTTTTGTTTTTCAGAGTTTGGCAGACAATGCTATACAGGGTATTATTATTGGTGTGTGCCTGGCATTTCCTATCCTGACCCTGACCACGATGAATGTAATCATTGGTTTCTTTGCAACTCTGTCTATTTGCTGCACGACAATATGTGTTATTGGAGTTATCCCCCTTGCTGGATGGAAACTTGGCGTAAGTATACAGTACCCATACCATAATGTATAAGGCTGTTATTTCCGCTTATCGGCATGTTTCATGCAAAGTAGTATCGGTGACCTCGGTAATCATCCTTAGTTTTACTCTTTTGGTACATGCCTCGCGGAAACTGGAAGTATGTTTCTACTTAAGAAAGATGATTGTAATACATTCCTGCTTTAAAAAGGACAAATATGCCTAAGGAGCAATAAAAACAGGACATTGCAAGCAAATATCAAAAGTTATTTGATGAATTATTGTTAGCTAGAAAAAATGATTGGAACAATGTTTTGAATGAGAAAATATGTAAAAAGGAAATATTATTTGCATGTAAAAACCTTAAGAATAACAAGTCTAGTGGCCTGGATGGCATACTGAATGAAATGATTAAATACAGCCACTTTATTTTACTACCATGTCTAGAAAAATTCTTTAATTTAATTTTAACTCAAGGCAAATACCCACACGTTTGGAGCACAGGTTATCTCGTCCCAATATTTAAAGGGGACTCGCAATCAAACCCCAATAACTACCGTGGTATAACTATTAACAGCTGTTTGAGTAAGATCTTCAATAGTGTACTAAATAATAGATTAGTCAACTTCTTGAAGGAGAAAAATATTATGAAAGATGAACAAATTGGATTTAGAAAAGGTGCGAGAACATCTGACCATATCTTTAAACTTAAAACTCTAGTTTGCAAATATTTCAAACAAAATAAAAAGATATATTCTTGTTTTATTGACCTTAAAAAGGCCTTTGACTCAGTGATCCATCAAGCACTTTTCTATAAGATGTTAAAATATGGGATTAATGGAAAGTTTTTAGATATCCTAATTTCTATGTATTCTAGTAGTGCTCTTAGGGTTAAAGTTGATAATAAATTGACCAATGAATTTATCTCCAGGGTAGGAGTTAAACAGGGAGACAATCTAAGCCCTACTTTATTTAATATATTTCTCAATGATCTAGTTGATATTTTTGGTCAGTCTTGCCATCCTGTCCTTGTAGACAATATATCATTTAGTAGTTTGATGTATGCTGATGACATTATACTTCTATCATCTAGTGCAGAAGGTCTTCAAAAATCATTAGACAAGCTGTCTGGTTACTGCTCTAGTTGGGGCTTATCCATTAATATTAAGAAGACTAAAGTAATGATTTTTAATAAAGGTAGTAAACTTATTAGAGGAAAATTTACCTTACAAAATGAATACCTCCAATGTGTGAAGGAGTATAAATATTTAGGATTAATGTTAAATTGTGGAGGTCATTTTTCATCTGCAACTTCAGATTTAATTAATAGAGGTCGAAAAGCATTGTTTAAACTGAAAAGTACCTTCAAGAATGGTAATCCTAGTGTAAAGACTGTTTTAAAAACATTTGATCACACTGTGAAACCTGTTATTTTGTATTCATCTGAGATATGAGGCATGTTTAATATTACTACCAAAATTAATAAGTTAAAAGATAACATTATATACAATGCTTTCAAAGACCATAAAATTGAAAAATTTAATTTACAATTTAGCAAATATGTACTTGGAGTCTCTAATAAAGCATCCAACTTAGCAGTAACTGGAGAACTTGGAAGGTACCCCTTATATATTGATATTGTTATTAGTATGGTTAAGTACTGGATTCATTTACATACAAATATATCATGTCCCCTCTTGAAAGCTGCACTAAAAGAAAATTATAATTTATTTAAAAAAGGGCAGCATTGCTGGATGAATTGTTTACACATTATTCTTAAAGATCTCAATATGCTAAAAATATTTAACTCACCATCAAGTTGTGGAATAAAAGAAATAAATGAACTACTCCATAAATTAAAAAGAAACTTTGTACATAATTGGAAATCGCAAGTCAATGTGGTAAAAACCAACAAAATAGATGGAAGGAATGAAAACAAATTGAGAATATATAGCAAGTTTAAAACATATTTTAATTTTGAGCCATATCTTGATATTAAAGATTTTAAACTTCGTGCAACTCTAACACGATTCAGGATCAGTGCCCACTCCCTAGAAATAGAAAGGGGTCGTTACACCATACCGAAAACATTAGAAAATAGACTATGTAAACAATGTAATAACTCTTTGATTGAAGACGAGGAGCATTTCCTAATTAATTGTCCAAAATATAGCATATTTAGAAATAACTTATATAAAAATCTGAATAACTCCAGTTATGACAAGTTGTCAGATCCTAACAAATTTATATGGTTAATGACCAATGAAGATATTATGTTAAATAACAATTTATCTAAATTTATAGAAAATTGTTTGAGTGTGAGAGAGTAGTGTGTGTACAATGATCACAGCAATGCATGAACATTAATTTTACTAGATAATCATGTTGTGTATTGATTATAGTTATATTTTAGGTAAAATTGTACCTGAGTTACCTCTCTTTGACCATTGTTTTATTATTGTATAAACCCAATGGCTGTCGGTATGCTAATTACTTTAAAGTATAATTTTATTACTTTTTCATAAGTATACTGAAATTATCTTTTCTCTTATTGTCTATTGTACTTTATAATGTTTGATGTCCAAATTTGGGCTTTCTTTATTAATAATAAACTTTGAAAATAACAATCCAAAGATACTAATATTAGATATAGTAAATTTATAATATGCTGTATACGACGCATTGCAAGGAGTTACCTCTCATCAGCAGCATTAAAACCGAAACATTTGGAAGACCAAAAACCAAACTTATATTAAACAAGAAGTACTCAACCAAAAATACCGAAATAGGAATCCAAATTTCAGCTAAGGAGATCTACCATGTGCAATACAAGGAATGAACCCTTAGTATTTCTATTATTTTTGAATTTTGCTAAATACTGGTAATTTCTGTAACAAATCAATGAATAATCATGTCAGACAAGTCTGACGACTGGGTTGGCGAATACCCTCGGGGACCTAGGGTCCACCAGCAGAGGCATCATCCCAGGAGTTTCAAAATAACAATCCAAAGATACTAATATTAGATATAGTAAATTTATAATATGCTGTATACGACGCATTGCAAGGAGTTACCTCTCATCAGCAGCATTAAAACCGAAACATTTGGAAGACCAAAAACCAAACTTATATTAAACAAGAAGTACTCAACCAAAAATACCGAAATAGGAATCCAAATTTCAGCTAAGGAGATCTACCATGAAACTTTGTAATCCATTGGACAGACAAACCCTGGAAGACAAATGAACAACCACAAGCACAACATCATCTTAGATATTGGAACACTGTAATGTTCAATCAATTCGTGATGACGACCGTAAAATTTCCTAAGTAATGACATCAACTTATCCCTGATAAAACCCTGGATAATAAGCTTTTGTGACAGCAGTAATCCTCTTTGTCGAAAATCAGGGTAACTCACGCATGCCCTTAAAAATCGAATAAGCTGAAAAACGTAGACACCATATGCAGGCGATGTAAGTAAAAAGGGAAAATTAACAATAGGAAAGTTGAAGTCATCACGTTTGTCATAAAGTTTTGTCTTCAAATATCCCTCATAGTCTATTTCAAGAAACAAATCCAAATATGAAGTGGACTTTGGTGTATCTTGAGTATCCTTAATTTCAAGCTCATTGGGGTAGATAAGATGTACAAAGTCTTGGAATTTGTCGTTATTTAACGAAAAGTGAAATTAAAGGATTGGGCTAGTTTCTTTTTGTTTGCACGTAGTAACCCTTGAAGGAAGTCCGCTTCATATGAGTACAGAAACAGATCGGCGAGGAGCACAGTTGGTTCTCATTGGAATGCCGATTGTTTGTTGAAAAAATAGACCGCCAAATTCAACAAATATGTTGTCTATGAGAAAATCTAACATGTTTGTAATTTCATCTTCAGAATACTTTTTGTCAGAATCAGAGTGTTTCTTCACGAAATAAGCCTTTTCTTTACTTAGAACTAGAAATGTATACATGTACCTGTGTGTATATTCGTTCAATTTGTTTTCCGTTAGAAAGAAATATAACATACCGACATTATCTATCATGGTGTGGATATCCTTACTCTGTTAGTTCAAAAAATTAATGGGAATGTTACAGAACAATCAATTTGATTTAATGGAGCGGAAAAAGTTTCTGAGATCCCATTTTGTTTTCTTTTAACATAAACGGTCTGTTTTTAGTTAGTTCTGCATACAATTTTTTTTTCAAAAGCAGAACCTGTCCGAGTAGATCCACAGTTATGAATTTCTTCATCTTGTAAGGTGGAACCCTTTGGTTCATTGTTACTGCCCTCAGATAATTTGATAAAGAAAAGAAATACAAGCGTTGTTTCCTTGCTATTTTGAGTTATATTCCAGCATTGAAAAGGTTACTTTTCCATGCACAGCATCCCCCATATTCTATCATTATATCTACCCCAGATTGTTTTAATACAGTTTAGAGCCTTTCTTTTTTATCCTTTCCTTGTTTTCTAAGAATTTTAATTAAATTTCACTTTTCTAAATTATTGGGGCCTCATTTCGAAATTTTGAGATGTTCCCTGTTTCAAAATGAAACTTAAACATATTGAAATATGAATTATTAATTAACTGCTGAGTTTTTTGCTGAAATAACAGTTAATCTGTCTATACAATATAGATAATCGAACAAGGCCAATACAGAAAAACTCGGCCAATACGAACTTCCGGTCTGTATTGGCCGAGTTTTCCCGTATTTTCACGCATGCAAATCTATAGGGACGTCGCACTGTTAAATGATTGTGCAAATAGCTACTTAAATTTTTTTAACTATTCATTTCTTACCCCACTTGTGAAAATTCATTTTACTTGTCTCAAAAAGTTTAACTAGAAAATAGTTGATTTTTTTTCATTCTTTACAAAAAGTATACTTTCGTAACTTCACGTTCATGCATAAGATTCCCTTGAGTTCTTAGAGAATTGTAGTTTATATTTAAAAGATAATTCTATGTAATGTTTATGAAAAGTTAATTAATAAAGATATTAATAATTGACAATTTGCGTATTGACTGAGTTATTGGTCCTCGGCCTGCTGTATTGGCAATACAGCAAGCCTCGGACCAAGAACTAAGCCAATACGCAAATTGTTAATTAATAATATCATAATATTACTTTTTAAAGATACAATATTAGTTTTAACTTTTGGTGACCTCATTAAAAATTTGCCTAAAACAGTGAGAGATAGAATTCCATCTCCTCCATGAATTGTTTTGAGAATTTGCTGTAAAAAATGACGGCATAATAATGTTATAGACCAGGACTGGGTTGTTTCCAGGGAAGAAAACCAAGGTTTGTGTTTTTTAACCCTGGACATTGAACTTTTTTAACGATTGTTTACATATTCTTAAAAATTTATTATTTTTCTGATACGTTTTACATGTTTGTATTTAGTAACCTCAATTCCAATATGGCGTATAATGTATCCCATTTCTCCATATGGTGACATTCTTTCCGAATGTCCATCAGAACAACCTCATTTGGGACACTAATGCAATCATGCTTCATTCATGTATTTATATATAGATGTAACAAGCTCGCTCTTTAAGGTAGAGATGTCAATCGAATCATTCCCACTACTACACTATGCCGGCTAAAAAGTTTCAAAAACGTGGCGGCATCCATGCGAAATCTCGTTCCGCCGTTTGCTGACGTGATTACGCGAATAGAGATTATCTTGAACAAAATAAGTTATTTATGGACTTACCTAAACTTTTTTAACATTAAGTGTCAGGAAATTAAAACTAAATAAAAAACAATCCATCTGGAATCAAATTTGACAAGAAAAAAATTATATGCAGACGGAAGTGTCACATTTTTCCGCCATTACGAAAATTTCACTAAACACCGACAAAGCAAACGTAAATCCTTACGCTTCGTCACACCTGTTTCATATTATGCCTCTTACACAAATATATATGTGGATACATAGTTTTCACAAACCGACTTCGATTCTAAAATTACATTTTTTCAACTGGTCCTTGTATGGCAACATGTATGAGGAAAGGGAGAAGTGCATTTTTTTTATATATAAAATAAGCTGATAATGTTTAAAAGAAACCTGTTTTTGTCATTTTTAGCGTTCTGTTTATGATAAAAATTATCTGAATGAGGCAGACAAACCTTAACTATACAAGAAAACGAGTAATAGCTTAGTAAAAATGGTCTTTCTCCGTTTTTTCGATCAAAACCGGAAACCAGTTGCCAATAAAAGAACCAGTCTAAAAAACGGGAAGTAGTGTAAAACAGAACCAAACACGGTAAATGAAAACTATGTATTCAAATATTAGCTGATAATGTTTTATCTTCTCAGCTACTGGTATCTTTGAATATGTGCATGTTGGTCGGATTGGCAGTGGACTATGTGGTACATCTGGCTGAAGGATATCACTTATCACTACACAAAGACAGATTGAACAGAACACGGGACATGTTGGAAGAGATGGGGACCTCCATATTTTCTGGAGCTTGTACAACGCTTGGAGCTTCGACATTTATGTTTTTTGCACAGGTGCAATTCTTCATGCAGTTTGGGATATTTTTATTTTGTACAATCGGATTCTCTCTGCTTTTCTCCCTTGGAATGTTTACAATGTTAATGGGATTGCTTGGACCTCAAAACAATATGGGGTGTTTAAAGACATTATTTGATAAATGCAGAGGGCGATGTCGGAAAAAGACCAAAGATAGTGAAGTAGAGCCAGATAATACTTTGCATCCATCAGCATCATCACAAACTATAAGTACAGTAGGGTCACAGAGCCAGCTTATTCAAACGGAAGTTTCACCTCATGTGACTAAAATTAACGTTAATGGATTTGGAGACGGTAAAAGAATTTAAGTTTCCATAATGTTTTCATGATCTCCATGTATTGGAATCACATGTAGGTCGGCAGTATGTCCAAACGATTACAAAAAATATATATAAACTTGACAACAATTCATAAGAATTTGCTTCATTCCCCATATCCTTTCACACTGATAAAATACAATGAAGATAAAGTGTCAAATGATGGAATACATGTTTGAGTCTTTTTTAATTTTCAATTTTTTACCATATAATCAAGTTAAATTTTGGCTTACCGGAGCGTTGATCCTTTAAACTTTTTATTGTTTTATATATTAATTTTTACTAATAATTTATACCTTTTATTTATCACCTTAAGAAAGCTCACTGTTCCGCTGTCATTTCGAAAACTTTTTTTTTATTGTATTTTAATTCAGGTTAAATGAATGGGTAAATTGTTTAAGAAGACATAGTAAAATTTAATGTAATGTTTTTATTTATTAATTTTGATAATTTAATTGCAGCTCTTTGAGCTTTACATATTAAATACGTAATTTCATATATCATCATTCTTGACGTCGATATTATAATGAATTTCAATGGCTTTTTCATTTAAAAAATCCAGGGAAAGGATATTTAGAAATCATAAATTAAGTCTAAAGATTTAACTTTTTGGAGGATATTATAGTGCTGTATATTTCTGGAAATATGAAAGTGACACAGATTATATTTTGTCGATACTTAGAGGCAGTTTAACATGCTATAGAGGCATCCAAATTTTTATAAAAATCTGCCTAGCCTATTTAGGTACCATCTATCTTAAAGGTTATTATTTTCGTTATTCAAAATTTGCCGAGTTGAGCTGAACTGACGAGTCGTAATTTAACGAAGTATCCACATCTTGTACATCTCTTCTGTGCCCGTTCAAAGAGAATTTATTAAAATATTATTTTATGGTTTTAAATACGGTGTACATGAAATTGTAAGTATGTGCTAACAATATAATTACACCATTTTTTCAGCCATTCAATGAATAATTCTATACATTTGGTTTGTCTGTTCGTAGCCATTGACCCTTTCTATGGTGTAAATTGTTCTAATAAAGTATTATTTTAAACTTGGATTGAGTACTAAAGTTAATGACAAAGCCATTTTAAATATTTAAAAGGATGACAATATATAAAAATTATTTATCATACAGATTTGTGTCACCTTGCCATAAATAGAAATGTTTTAACTGTTAAATGATTTACCTACAAAAAGAGGATTATCGTGACATTTAATTTAAACATTTAAACCATAAATGTAATGAAAAATATAATAATAGACTAATAAAAAATGATAAGCCTGGACTTAATATACCTCCATTATGAGGCAAGTGAAATGGTACAGTTAATCAGTTATATGTTTGGTTAGAATATCCTTCACGTACATTTACAGGCCCTACGGAGGTTGATATATATGCAATTTATTTTTTTCGTGAAATATCCATTTTGTACTTGGGGCCTCTGTGGCCGAGTGGTCTAGGTAGTTCGTCACGACTACTAATGATCACTAGCCTGTCAACACTGGGGTTGTGATTTCGAATCTCACCTGTGGCGGAGTGTGTTCGACTCCGATCTAAATTGACAAGGATTGCTAATTTTCCTACCGAAGGTCGGTGGTTCTCTCCGGGTTCTCCCGGCTTCCTGCACCAATAAAAACTGGCCGCCGCGAAATAGCCAAATGTGCTGAAAACGGCGTAAAACCCCAACTAAACAAATAAACAAAGATTTTGTACCTAACTGATTTAATTATAGCTCAATGGTAGTTTACGTCAGTGTGCCAGAAGAATTCCGTGTATTATGAACACACATGGAACATACAAGGCGAATTGTGTGTTTATAAAACATGAAAAATGATTATACCTCAGTATGTTTTTTTCTATATAAAAATCAAGATATTAATTTTGCTATTTTTTTTACCGGTGATTAGTTTCCAAAACTAATCACCGGTAAATAGTGACCGGTGATTAGTACTGGAAACTATTGACCGGTAAAGTGTTTCGGTATAATAAAAAAGTTATTTAACAGTCATTTCGGAATATTATAAGCGGGGTAAATTGTTGGCGTTCCGGCTATATGGTATCAAGAAGGAAAACGTCCGTTCTTAAACTTTTATTTAAGCGGTCCAGAGAGACCAGACTTCGAATCTAAACTGAATAACTATATTAATTTCAACAATTAAATACAGGTATTAACAATAACAGATTGACATGCCGCGAAGTAACAACTGTCAACATAGAAACCAAATTAAAACGTATAAACATGTAAAAGATAAGTTGCAATTAATGACCATTCAATATTATGTAATTAATCCGGAAATAGAGATTTACACCTAAACTTTACAAACAACTTTATAAAATATAGATTAAGATAAAATTGTTAATTAATAAAAACATGTCTAAACGAAATAATTAATCTAAAGTCTTTGTCCAAATTACGACAATTCAATTGTGATAAACACTAGGTCCAAGTTTACGACATTGATATTAAATTAAACTAAATGCATATCTATGAAAATAGTTAAGATCCTTTTAGAAATATTTTTGAAATGTCCAATGTAAGATAGTCTGGTCATAATATAGCCATTTGAGTTTTCCCTCGACACATTGACTGTTTCCCTCCGCTACGCGTCTCGGGACACATAAAATGGCTATATCCCTCAATACTGTTAAATAACTGTATACTATTCTTTGACTATTCAACTCCCCGAGAACTATTTATATAATTATACTCATGTAATACTGATATTATGGTATTCTGATAAATAAAACGGAAAAACGTTGTTTGAAAAATCTGTTTAAAAATCAGTAAATCCAATATTGTTGAAATGTTTGAAAAATTGTATTTCATCAAATAGAAGGAAATCAAGATTTCGTTTGAAAATTTAATGATATGGATCCTATTTTTATATATATTATTAAATTCTGTCTTGAATTTTCTTTTTAATGTCTAAATATAGTGTATTCCAAATCGATCGTTCAAAAATCTTACATCTCTAATATATACTGTACACTTTCCACCTTCCTCTAATATCATGCCCACAAGTCATGTATCCACGTTCGTTCCTACAAACCCCTGGCATCACACATTCAATTTTCGGGTCGGAAGTGAACGATTTTCATTGGTACTTCTCAAGGTCAAAAGAGAAACCATTTGCGTCGTAGGTAGAATTTTCTAGGTTATACACCATCGACCCGCAAATGTCAGGTGTTTGTAGGAACGAACGTGGATACAAACCCCTGACTTGGGAGGATGTCTAATATATACTGTACATTTGCATCTTATCTCAATTTATATGATAATTTACAATGTTTTTATAATTTCACGTCAGACTGTGTTGTTAAATTGTTAAATTTGGATGTGTTTGAATTACAGTAACATTAGTGTCTGGAAGGTAAATGCCAGAAAGTTCAACTAATTTCATAGGATTAAATAAACAAGATTTGTTTCATTTTCAAACGCTCTTCATGTAAAATTACCTGTATTGTCTTCTGTCCCAAGGTAAGATTATTCTGTCACAAGGCAAAATTATTAGTTAGGCTTGTCATTTCATTAACATGATTAGGCATGGAAAACCACATACTATGTTTAAAGCTTGAAATCGTGAAGTATAGAGGTGATTATGTTCTAACCACTGCAATTATAACATACACTATGTGATTATATTCAAATCCGAGTTCAAAATGTTACTGAATGTAAATCGACTGACTTGTGACAAAACATATGTATTATGTATAGTTGGATAAAAAGAATAAGTACATGATAAAGGATCTCTTGTATTCAGTTCTAATGACTTTTTTAACCTTTCGGATCGTGTTTTGGTTCTCAACATTTTAGGTATTAAGCACAACTGACGATTCGTAAATCGACGAAATGTGCACATCTTGTGCATCGATATTGGTATCAAAGAATTTTATTTTTACCACTGAGTCTATGTCACTGCTGGTGGTCTCCAAGTCCCCAAGGGTATTCCCAGCTCAGTTGCAAGTAGTTCGATACTAGGCCGGGAGGCCGTTACATAATCGTTAAATTCGTGAAAACTAAGGAGTATATCCCTCGTGCATAGCTCTGTCCATAGATGGTTTTGGCTTTTCCCCTTTTGGTCTTTTTGACTATATTTTTCAATTTGCTCTTCAACCTTTCGAATCGTGTTTTTGTTCTCAACATTTTAGACATTGAGCACAACTGATGAATAGTAAATGGACGAAATGTGCACATCTTGTGCATCAAAATTGGTATCAAAGAATTTCATCATAAAGGAACCTGTATTACCCACTTGCCAATGTGTTGATGGTGTGAGGATATAAATGATATTTTTCATTCTCGTTCATTTGGTCAAAATATAAAGATATATGATCTGCTTTTATTCTTTTTTAAAATAATTAGTTCGCCAATCTGAATATTTGGAGCATTCTAGAAAGACATTGTTCTCATCCTCAATTATATTTAGATCACAGAGCATACATATTCTGTTTTCTCCTTAGGATCTTAAGATATCTTACCATTTTAATTTTCAGACAGTGGCAACTTATTATTAAATTATTTATAGCACGTCTCTTATCAAAATTATTCGAGTTCGTCTGACTCTAGAATTTGATTAATTGATTTGTATAAATAAAGTATTAATTTTGTTTAGTATTTGACTACATTGTATATATATACAGATTAACAAACTTTTAACCCACTGACAGGCATGTTTTTATGTGAGATATGAAATAAACACTAATTAAGTCAGGATGGGAGATAATAAAATCTAATTATGCCTTTTAAAATTTTGCCCTTTTACAGCATTTTCATGATGACGATAATCTAGATGTGTTTTATACCAGTGTAAAGATAATCTAGATGTGTTTTATACCAGTGTAAATAATCATTATATATTGTAAATTTATTCGCCTTCACTTTTTTTAAAGATATGTAAATTTGTTATGATGTATTTTGTTAATTTTTAAAATAAATAAATGTTGTTTGTTAATGCCTTTTTTCTTTTCATGAATTTAAGAAATAATTCATGGTAGCCATATGTTTATTGGAGATTTTAATATGGCTAACATTATTTGAGCAAAATTTTATCCCGAGCAATAGCGAATGGTAAAATTTTAGCAAATATTTAAATCTAATACAAACTTTGGCTGTCATGAATTATTTAGATTCTAATATGGCAAGAATGGAAATAAGATATTCGAAGTGGTATTGCAAGGACTTTACCATGGTTTGGTAGGTAGTTTGTTTGGCATGGTTGTGTAGGTAGTTTGTGTGACCGAGTTGTGCAGATAGCTAGTGTGGCCGAGTTGTGCAGGTAGCTCATGAGGCTGGTTTGTATAGGTAGTTAATATGGCCGTTTTGTGTAGATGGTTTGTGTGGCCGGGTTGTGTATGTAGTTTGTATGGACGGATTTTGTAGATAGTTTGTGTTGCCAGGTTGTGTAGGTAGTTTATGTGGCCAGGTTGTGTAGATGGTTTTGTGGTCGGTTGGTGTAGATAGTTTGTGTAGTCGGGTGGTGTAGATAGCTAGTATGGCCGGGTTGTGTAGGTAGTTTGTGTTGCCAGGTTGTGTAGATAGTTTGTGTGGTCGGGTGGTGTAGATAGTTTGTGTGGTCGGGTGGTGTAGATAGTTTGTGTGGTCGGGTGGTGTAGATAGTTTGTGTGGTCTGGTGGTGTAGATAGTTTGTATGGCGGGGTTGTGTAGATAGTTTGTGTGGTCGGGTGGTGTAGATAGTTTGTGTGGTCGGTTTGTGTAGATAGTTTGTGTGGTCGGGTGGTGTAGATAGCTAGTATGGCCGGGTTGTGTAGGTAGTTTGTGTGGCCTTGTTATGTAGGTAGCTAGTATGGCAGTGTAATGTTTATGGGGTGGCCGGGTTGTGTAGGCATTTAATATGGCCGTTTTGTGTAGATAGTTTGTGTGGCCGGGTTGTGTAGGTAGTTTGTGTGGACGGATTTTGTGGATAGTTTGTGTTGCCAGGTTGTGTAGATAGCTAGTGTGGCCAGGTTGTGTAGGCAGTTTATATGTCCGGGATGTGTAGATGGCTTATGTAGCCGGGATGTGTAGGTAGTTTATGTGGCTGGGTTATGTAGGTAGTTTGTGATGCCGGGTTATGTAGATAGCTAGTGTAGCCGGGTTGTGTTGGCAGTTTATATGGCCGTGTTATGTAATCAGTTTATATGGCCGTGTTGTATGGATGGTTTGTGTGGCAGGGTTGTGTAGATGGTTTATGTGGTCGGTTTGTGTAGATAGCTTGTTTGGCTGGGCTGTGTAGGTAGTTTGTATTGCCAGGTTGTGTAGGTAGCTTGTGTGGCCGGGATGTGTAGGTAGTTTGTATTGCCAGGTTGTGTAGATAGCTTGTGTGGGCGGGTTGTGTAGGTAGTTTGTATTGCCAGGTTGTGTAGATAGCTTGTGTGGGCGGGTTGTGTAGGTAGTTTATGTGGGCGGGGTGTGTAGATGGTTTGTATTGCCAGGTTGTGTAGATAGCTTGTGTGGGCGGGTTGTGTAGGTAGTTTATGTTGGCGGGGTGTGTAGATGGTTTGTATTGCCAGGTTGTGTAGATAGCTTGTGTGGCTGGGTTGTGTAGGTAGTTTTATTGCCAGGTTGTGTAGATAGCTTGTGTGGGCGGGTTGTGTAGGTAGTTTATGTGGGCGGGATGTGTAGATGGTTTGTATTGCCAGGTTGTGTAGGTAGCTTGTGTGGGCGGGTTGTGTAGGTAGTTTATGTGGGCGGGGTGTGTAGATGGTTTGTATTGCCAGGTTGTGTAGATAGCTTGTGTGGGCGGGTTGTGTAGGTAGTTTATGTGGGCGGGGTGTGTAAGTAGTTTATGTGGCGGGTTGTGCAGGTAGGTCATGAGGCAGGGTTGTGTAGATGCTTTGTTTGGCCGATTTGTGTAGATGGTTCGTGTGGCCGGGCTGTGCAGGTAGTTTATATGGCCAGGTTGTGTAAATTGTTTATGTGGCTTGGTAGTGTAGGTAGTTTATATGCCAGGGTTGTGTAGATGGTTCGCGTGGTCGCTTTGTGTAGGTGGTTTCTGGGCCGAGTTGTGTAGCTAGTTTATATGATCGCGTTGTGTAGGTAGTTAGTTTCGCCATGTTGTTTAGTTAGTGTGAGGGCGTTGTGTAGGCAGTTTATATGTCCGGGTTGTTTAGATGGTTTGTTTAGCCGGGTTGTTTAGATACTAGTAGTTCGTGTGGCCGGGTTGTGTAGATAGCTAGTGTGGCCGGGTTGTGTAGATAGCTAGTGTTGCCGGTTGTGTAGTTAGTTTATATGACTGGGTTGTGTAGATAGCTAGTATGGCAGGGTTATGTAAATAGTTTGTGTGGCCGAATTGTGCAGGTAGTTTATATGGGCGGATTGTGTAGATAGCTAGTGTGGTCGGGTTTTGTAGATAGTTTTGTTGACGAGTTGTGAAAGTAGTTTGATTTGCCAGATTGTATAGATAGTTTGTGTGGCGGGGTTGTGTAGATAGTTTGTGTGGTCGGGTGGTGTAGATAGTTTGTGTGGTCGGGTGGTGTAGATAGTTTGTATGGCGGGGTTGTGTAGATAGTTTGTGTGGTCGGGTGTTGTAGATAGTTTGTGTGGTCGGGTGGTGTAGATAGCTAGTATGGCCGAGTTGTGTTGGTAGTTTGTGTTGCCGGGTTGTGCAGGTAGTGTGTGTGGCCTTGTTATATAGATAGCTAGTATTCCAGTGTAATGTATATGTATTGGCCGGGTTGTGTAAGCAGTTTATATGTCCAGATTGTGTAGATAGTTTGTGTTTCTAGGTTGTGTAGATAGCTACTATGACAGGGCAGTGTATATAGTATGTGTGGCCCGGTAGTGCAGGTAGTATATGTGGCCGGGCTGTGTAGGCGGTTTATATGGCCGGGTTGTGTAAATGGTTTATGTGGCCGGGTTGTGTAGGTAGTTTGTTTGGCAGGGTTGTGTAGGTAGTTTGTTTGACCCGATTGTGCAGATAGCTAGTGTGGCTAGGTTGTATAGGCAGTTAATATTGCCGTTTTGTGTAGATGGTTTGTGTGGCCGGGTTGTGTAGGTAGTTTACGTGGCCAGGTTGTGTAGATGTTTTTGTGGCCAGAGTGTGTAGATGGTTTGTGTGGCCGGGTTGTGTATGTAGTGTATGTGGTTTGTGTGGCCGGGTTGTGTAGATAGCTAGTGTCTCCAGGTTGTATAGACAGTTGATGTGGCAGGATTGTGTAGGTAGTTTGTTGGCCGAGTTGTGTAGGTAGTATGTGTAACCTGGTTGTTTAGGGCGTTTTTGTGGCGGGTTGAGAAGGTAGTTGGTGGCCGAATCGTGTAGGTAGTTTGTGTTGTAGTTTTTTGTGGCTGGGCCTTGTATGTAGCTTGTGTGGGCACCTTGTGTAGGTAGTGGAGGTAGTGTAGTGTGGCGGAGTAGTTTTAGGTACTTTGCTTGTAGGTACTTTGTCCGACCGACTTGTGTAGGTAGTTCGATCGTGTGGCGGGGTGTGTTGGTAGTTTGTGTGGCAGCTTGTATAGGTATTTGTCCTAACTACTAAATATTAAACAAAGCCGAAATGTTGTAAAACAGATTAAATGACATTACTGCAACCCCCTTCTCCCGCCGAAAACGAAAATTGATATAGCGAATGACCATGTACAATCATATAGTAGACTGTCTTGGGTTGGTACATCGGTGACATTGTTTTCTCTTATACCCAATTTAAATCACACCTGTTTATCTCTCTCGTGCAAAACAATTGGTTTTGTTAAGAATTCTTATTACCAGGCATTGTTCATGTTAATTAAAAAAAATCATTTTTTTTTATTATTCGATGGTGTATTCTACATGCCAGTATAGCTGTAAATCCGCTCTAAACTAAATTTTAATCTCTTTCATAGCCATTTTGTGTTCGAAACAGATTTATCAATCATAATTTTATGAATATAAATGAGATAATCCGCAAACTTCAAGCGGGAAATATTTAATAGAATCACATTCACAAAATTTGAAATTACTCCGCATATAGTAAAAATGTAACCACAAATAATTGTTATGAAGAAGAGAAATAAGTGTACATGGTGCAATAATGCTTTAATTTAACCAAAATAATTGTCATGAACAAGAAAAAGAAGTGCACATAGTGCAGTAATGCTTTAACCGTTTACGGAATTCAAAGTTTTCAAAAACTTATAATTTGGTCAATGATTTTTATCGTCAAGTTTTGGCCAATAATGAATGGAAATTTAGACAATATGTATTATCACACAAAGCCATTTAACATGTAACCACGAATTATATAAATTGTCATTTGGCAAAATGTACACAGTTTTTGGCGTAATTCCCATCATAAGTTTGTATATTTTGTATATTTTGTTGACGAGTTGTGAAAGTAGTTTGATGTGCCAGATTGTATAGATAGTTTGCGGGGTTGTGTAGATAGTTTGTGTGATCGGGTGGTGTAGATAGTTTGTGTGGTCGGGTGTTGTAGATAGTTTGTGTGGTCGGGTGGTGTAGATAGTTTGTATGGCGGGGTTTTGTAGATAGTTTGTGTGGTCGGGTTGTGTAGATAGTTTGTGTGGTCGGGTTGTGTAGATAGTTTGTGTGGTCGGGTGGTGTAGATAGCTAGTATGGCCGAGTTGTGTTGGTAGTTTGTGTTGCCGGGTTGTGCAGGTAGTGTGTGTGGCCTTGTTATATAGATAGCTAGTATTCCAGTGTAATGTATATGTATTGGCCGGGTTGTGTAGGCAGTTTATATGTCCAGATTGTGTAGATAGTTTGTGTTTCTAGGTTGTGTAGATAGCTACTATGACAGGGCAGTGTATATAGTATGTGTGGCCCGGTAGTGCAGGTAGTATATGTGGCCGGGCTGTGTAGGCGGTTTATATGGCCGGGTTGTGTAAATGGTTTATGTGGCCGGGTTGTGTAGGTAGTTTGTTTGGCAGGGTTGTGTAGGTAGTTTGTTTGACCCGATTGTGCAGATAGCTAGTGTGGCTGGGTTGTATAGGCAGTTAATATTGCCGTTTTGTGTAGATGGTTTGTGTGGCCGGGTTGTGTAGGTAGTTTACGTGGCCAGGTTGTGTAGATGTTTTTGTGGCCAGAGTGTGTAGATGGTTTGTGTGGCCGGGTTGTGTATGTAGTGTATGTGGTTTGTGTGGCCGGGTTGTGTAGATAGCTAATGTCTCCAGGTTGTATAGACAGTTGATGTGGCAGGATTGTGTAGGTAGTTTGTTGACCGAGTTGTGTAGGTAGTATGTGTAACCTGGTTGTTTAGGGCGTTTTTGTGGCGGGTTGAGAAGGTAGTTGGTGGCCGAATCGTGTAGGTAGTTTGTGTTGTAGTTTTTTGTGGCTGGGCCTTGTATGTAGCTTGTGTGGGCAACTTGTGTAGGTAGTGGAGGTAGTGTAGTGTGGCGGAGTAGTTTTAGGTACTTTGCTTGTAGGTACTTTGTCCGACCGACTTGTGTAGGTAGTTCGATCGTGTGGCGGGGTGTGTTGGTAGTTTGTGTGGCAGCTTGTATAGGTATTTGTCCTAACTACTAAATATTAAACAAAGCCGAAATGTTGTAAAACAGATTAAATGACATTACTGCAACCCCCTTCTCCCGCCGAAAACGAAAATTGATATAGCGAATGACCATGTACAATCATATAGTAGACTGTCTTGGGTTGGTACATCGGTGACATTGTTTTCTCTTATACCCAATTTAAATCACACCTGTTTATCTCTCTCGTGCAAAACAATTGGTTTTGTTAAGAATTCTTATTACCAGGCATTGTTCATGTTAATTTAAAAAAATCAATTTTTTTTATTATTCGATGGTGTATTCTACATGCCAGTATAGCTGTAAATCCGCTCTAAACTAAATTTTAATCTCTTTCATAGCCATTTTGTGTTCGAAACAGATTTATCAATCATAATTTTATGAATATAAATGAGATAATCCGCAAACTTCAAGCGGGAAATATTTAATAGAATCACATTCACAAAATTTGAAATTACTCCGCATATAGTAACAAGAGTTGACACACAAAAATGTCTCGCCTGTCGTGTATTTCTAATGAAAGTAAATGCTATCAGACATATTGCATACAGTATTCGAAAAACAGGCCAAAACACAAAAACTTAACTATAACCACTGAACCATGAAAATGAGGTCAAGGTCAGAAGACACCTGCCGGTTGGACATGTACACCTTACAATCCTTCCATACACCAAATATAGTAGACCTATTGCATACAGTGTTCGAAAAACAGGCCAAAACACACCAATAAACCATGAAAATGAGGTCAAGGTCAGATGACACCTGCCAGTTGGACATGTACACCTTACAATCCTTCCATACACCAAATATAGTAGACCTATTGCATATAGTATTCGAAAAACAGGCCAAAACACAAAAACTTAACTATAACCAATGAACCATGAAAATGAGGTCAAGGTCAGATGACACATGCCAGTTGGACATGTACACCTTACAATCCTTCCATACACCAAATAAGGTAGGCCTATTGCATACAGTATTCGAAAAACAGGCCAAAACACAAAAACTTAACTACAACCACTGAACCATGAAAATGAGGTCAAGGTCAGATGACACCTGCCAGTTGGACATGTACACCTTACAATCCTTCCATACACCAAATATACTAGACCTATTGCTTATAGTATCTGAGATATGGACTTGACCACCAAAACTTAACCTTGTTCACTGATCCTTGAAATTGGGTCGAGGTCAATTGAAAACTGTCTGATGGGAATGAGGACCTTTTAAGGTACGCACATACCAAATATAGTTATCCTATTACTCATAATAAGAGAGAAATTAACATTACAAAAAATCTTAACTTTTTTTTCAATTAGTCACTGAACCATGAAAATGAGGTCAAGGACAATGTACATATGACAGACGGAAAGTTCGTAACATAAGGCATCTATATACAAAGTATAAAGCATCCAGGTCTTCTACCTTCTAAAATATAAAGCTTTGAAGAAGTGAGTTAACGCCGCCGCCGCCGCCGGATCACCATCCCTATGTCGAGCTTTCTGCGACTAAAGTCGCAGGCTCGACAAAAATGTAACCACAAATAATTGTTATGAAGAAGAGAAATAAGTGTACATGGTGCAATAATGCTTTAATTTAACCAAAATAATTGTCATGAACAAGAAAAAGAAGTGCACATAGTGCAGTAATGCTTTAACCGTTTACGGAATTCAAAGTTTTCAAAAACCTATAATTTGGTCAATGATTTTTATCATCAAGTTTTGGCCAATAATGAATGGAAATTTAGACAATATGTATTATCACACAAAGCCATTTAACATGTAACCACGAATTATATAAATTGTCATTTGGCAAAATGTACACAGTTTTTGGCGTAATTCCCATCATAAGTTTGTATATTTAAAACTCTATATTCATCAAAATTTAATAAATGCTACATTAGTTTAAATTGTTGGCATAAATTATAAAACTTTACAATGGCTTCGACGGTAAACGTTTTTTAAAAGGGACAATACTCCTAAACAAAAAGTAAGTATCTATTGTCTAAATATGATCACCTCAACAGTTTATAAAGGTTAACAACAAAATAATAGCCCAAGTGATTCTTTTAGTTCGTTTTGTAATTTGTCTAAACAACCAAATAGAAAATTAAATTTTTGCTTTTACAATTATTGAGACTACAATTATTAAGGTGATTTAAGATGAAAGAAGGGATATTGTGGATTAATTAATTCATTAACAATCTTTTATTAAAAAAAAAACGATCATCCTACTGAAGGTTCTATGGTGAACTTCAAGTGCCCAAGTGTATTTGCACATCGTTCAATAACAGTTATACTTTGAATTTACCGCAACAGTAAAACTTGGTGTCATAGAATATTTTTCAATATTACATATTATTTATATTTGGAATTTTCCTGTTTTCTCATTTGTTAGTTTGGTCACATGATTACCAGGATATTTCATCTACTGGCCTCTTGTTAAGGCATATTGACTCCGTAAAAGAATATTGACTCCATATTACTAAAATTAGATCCGGAATCGTTTCGTAAAATGTTTCAATATAGTCAAAATGTTGATTTTTTTCAATTTTCTTTGATTAAATCTGTTTAACTTTACGTTTCATTGTTTACCTGTTTTACGAAACGATGAGAATAATCAAAATTCACATTTTACATATTTTGGTTTGAAAGTGCTAATGAAGATTTCTTGATTGAAAAAGACGGTGCATAATATGTAATATAACAATTAAGGACCTTTAATTCGGTCAATACATTATATATGGACCTGGTAGAATGATATCGATCGACCTCGGGACTAAAGTCCTCTGTCGATATTATCCCCTCACACCCAGTCAGTAAGTATGTATTATCCCTGAGTCCACTGATGATAGACCCCAAGCCACTGATGATATAATTAGCTCAAATAGTAGCATTTCAATACTAGGTTTAAAAGAATAGGGCCATTTTCTCATGCATTTATTTCATTTCTATGACCGTTTTCAAAAAGTCGCCTAATGCCTTTCAAAAATTTTGGGACATGGCTTGGCAAATGGTCTCTTAATTAGTTACTAAAATTGTTTCTACATACCTGAATATCGCTTTGGGAGACAGTTTTAATACAAATTTGTCAAATTTGCGTCTTTAAGAAAGTTTTTCAACGTAAAGGACACTCAGAACCAAAATGATTATTTTTGCTGTAGGTGAGATTATGTATCTCCTTTCATATGACAGTAGAATGGGTTTGGTTTTGAGTATCCTTCTTGGCAATATTCCAAAACGCTATACAAAAGTGCTTGGCAATTGACCCAAATCGCCACGACTATACGTGACTTTTTCTGGTTAAAAACATGAACTTATAAATGATTAAGCATAAAATTATGTGTGTTGACATAAAAACGCATTGCACACAATAGATTACGATAAAATTTAAAAAGAAGGTAAATAATTAAGATTGAGAAAATAATGGGAAAGTGGTTCTATGTATTTATTCTATTACAAATGTGGCTTTAAAACAAACAATTGAAAAGCAAAATTAATTCTGCCGACTAGCCCACCATAAACGATGGATGTCGACTGCCCACTAACCCGCCATAAACGCTGGATGTCGGCTGCCGACTAACCCGCCATAAACGATGGATGTCGGCTGTCCACTAACCTGCCATAAACGCTGGACGCTGGCTGCCCACTAGCCCCCCATAAACGCTGGATGTCGATTGCCGACTACACCGCCATAAACGCTGGACGCTGGCTGCTCACTAACCGGCCATAAACGCTGGATGTCGGCTGCCGATTACCCCGCCATAAACGCTGGACCCTATCTGCCCAATAACCCGCCATAAACGCTGGATGTCGGCTGCCGACTACCCCGCCATAAACGCTGGACGCTGGCTGCCCACTAGCCCGCCATAAACGATGGATGTCGGCTGCCGTCTACCCCGCCATAAACGCTGGACGCTGGCTGCCCACTAGCCCGCCATATAAACGCTGGACCCCGGATAATTGAATAATAAAAATAACTGTAACATACAAAGCAAACCAAGTATTATGCGCATTGTATACACAATTCCATGTTACAATACTAAATATTAATTCACCCTAATATCGAACATAGAAGTTCACAGATGTATGACCGAGAAAGCTCTTCCCCGTACCAACGGCCAAGGCACACCCAGGAAAATCCAGAGATAAAATATGTGTATGTATATATAGTTAATAAAAACCCTGGAAACCTGTGTTCTCAAGAAAAAATACCGTCAAGGCGTCTCTAGGGAACATTGCGAGAACTTACATCGACTTTGAATATGCTGAGCTTTCCCTTCTAGAAAAAATCACATTCAAAATAATGATAAAATTAAAATTAATATATAAAATCATCATGTAAAATTTTTAAGAGAAAATTTTTACTGGTCTTGATAGACGGCTAGATAGTGAAATTTAAATCTATTATTGTTATGGATTTCCGTTAGTGAAATCCATAGTCATTGGTAAATAAATTCTTTCACTCATGACTGACTGCACTGCAAATAAGAACATTCTAATGCTATTACTAGCAAAACGCGGGAAAATTCATTTCTTTATACTTTGAACTAACTGTTACAAAAAATTTAAATTTTGTGAAAAGTTAAGTAGTATCTCCGTCGTGCCTCTTCTTTGGATAGATTTTGGCTTGCCTTTTTCATACTTTCGGCCATTTTGGAATTTGAAACTGACCTTCATCCATTTTGGTTATTGTTTCAGCTTTCACAATTTTAGGTTTTAATGAGAGTAACTGTAGTGTCGTAAATCTAATGAGAACAACTGTGTCGTAAATCTAATGAGAGTAACTGTAGTGTCGTACATCTAATGAGAACAACTGTGTCGTAAATCTAATGAGAGTAAGTGTAGTGTCGTACATCTAATGAGAACAACTGTGTCGTAAATCTAATGAGAGTAACTGTAGTGTCGTAAATCTAACGAGAGTAACTGTGTCGTAAATCTAATGAGAACAACTGTGTCGTAAATCTAATGAGAGTAAGTGTAGTGTCGTACATCTAATGAGAACAACTGTGTCGTAAATCTAATGAGAGTAAGTGTAGTGTCGTACATCTAATGAGAACAACTGTGTCGTAAATCTAATGAGAGTAACTGTAGTGTCGTAAATCTAACGAGAGTAACTGTGTCGTAAATCTAATGAGAACAACTGTGTCGTAAATCTAATGAGAGTAAGTGTAGTGTCGTACATCTAATGAGAACAACTGTGTCGTAAATCTAATGAGAGTAACTGTAGTGTCGTACATCTAATGAGAACAACTGTGTCGTAAATCTAATGAGAGTAACTGTAGTGTCGTACATCTAATGAGAACAACTGTGTCGTAAATCTAATGAGAACAACTGTGTCGTAAATCTAATGAGAGTAACTGTAGTGTCGTACATCTAATGAGAACAACTGTGTCGTAAATCTAATGAGAGTAACTGTAGTGTCGTACATCTAATGAGAACAACTGTGTCGTAAATCTAATGAGAGTAACTGTAGTGTCGTACATCTAATGAGAACAACTGTGTCGTAAATCTAATGAGAGTAACTGTAGTGTCGTACATCTAATGAGAACAACTGTGTCGTAAATCTAATGAGAGTAAGTGTAGTGTCGTACATCTAATGAGAACAACTGTGTCGTAAATCTAATGAGAGTAACTGTAGTGTCGTAAATCTAACGAGAGTAACTGTGTCGTAAATCTAATGAGAACAACTGTGTCGTAAATCTAATGAGAGTAAGTGTAGTGTCGTACATCTAATGAGAACAACTGTGTCGTAAATCTAATGAGAGTAAGTGTAGTGTCGTACATCTAATGAGAACAACTGTGTCGTAAATCTAATGAGAGTAACTGTAGTGTCGTAAATCTAACGAGAGTAACTGTGTCGTAAATCTAATGAGAACAACTGTGTCGTAAATCTAATGAGAGTAAGTGTAGTGTCGTACATCTAATGAGAACAACTGTGTCGTAAATCTAATGAGAGTAAGTGTAGTGTCGTACATCTAATGAGAACAACTGTGTCGTAAATCTAATGAGAGTAACTGTAGTATCGTACATCTAATGAGAACAACTGTGTCGTAAATCTAATGAGAGTAACTGTAGTGTCGTAAATCTAACGAGAGTAACTGTAGTGTCGTACATCTAATGAGAACAACTGTGTCGTAAATCTAATGAGAGTAACTGTAGTGTCGTACATCTAATGAGAACAACTGTGTCGTAAATCTAATGAGAACAACTGTAGAGTCGTACATCTAATGAGAACAACTGTGTCGTAAATCTAATGAAAACAACTGTGTCGTAAATCTAATGAGAGTAACTGTAGTGTCGTACATCTAATGAGAACAACTGTGTCGTAAATCTAATGAGAGTAACTGTAGTGTCGTAAATCTAATGAGAACAACTGTGTCGTAAATCTAATGAGAACAACTGTGTCGTAAATCTAATGAGAGTAACTGTAGTGTCGTACATCTAATGAGAACAACTGTGTCGTAAATCTAATGAGAGTAACTGTAGTGTCGTACATCTAATGAGAACAACTGTGTCGTAAATCTAATGAGAGTAACTGTAGTGTCGTACATCTAATGAGAGTAACTGTAGTGTCGTACATCTAATGAGAGTAACTGTAGTGTCGTACATCTAATGAGAACAACTGTGTCGTAAATCTAATGAGAGTAACTGTAGTGTCGTACATCTAATGAGAACAACTGTAGTGTCGTAAATCTAATGAGAACAACTGTGTCGTAAATCTAATGAGAGTAACTGTGTCGTAAATCTAATGAGAGTAACTGTGTCGTAAATCTAATGAGAGTAACTGTAGTGTCGTACATCTAATGAGAACAACTGTGTCGTAAATCTAACGAGAGTAACTGTAGTGTCGTACATCTAATGAGAACAACTGTAGAGTCGTAAACTCGACATTTCACTAATTCGTGGTGATCTGATGTGATAATGAAGTTTCCTCACGTGATGTTACGAAGCGTTTGTGTGATTTGATATGCGGAAGCATTTTCTTGTTTAATTTGATGATCTTTGCAGGATGCGATAAATGTAGATTCTACAATATGAAATTTATCAACTCGAGATAATAAATTTTTCATTTTTAAACTTCGTGGCTTGTCCCAACAGTTTTGAAAAATGAAAATTTAATTATCGAGAGTGGATAAATTTCAAATTAACGGGTCAGGAGTTTTATAATCCTTTTCTCTAATGACAAAAAGAATGTAAAACTCTGAGAGGTTTTCCGAACGTTTTTTGGTGGGAAATTTCACGAGCCGATTTATCCAACGGGTGGTGTTATCAGAATTTATCAAACGGGTCAGGATATGTATAAATGCGCAGAGATTTGAGAATTAGAGAAGATATGATCATAAATGTGTTACCTCTCCTGATTTCATGTAATATTCGGTTTGTGGTGATAACGACTTGTTATAAGAGATTTACATGAGAACATTCCATAATAGATTAAGATCGTATTAAGATGGTAATGGTAATGTCCCGATGATTTCAATTCATAAAAAAAATCATTGTAAATATTTCCTTTTTATTCACCACTGAGTCAAATAATCTAGATTTCATATCATATATAAAAGTTCAAACTTATTTATTTATAGGAATGGGAAACAAGTTATACTACAGTAATGTTGAATGGGTATTTTCATATAAAGCCTGTATTAAGTCTGAAACAGTCGTATTGGGTCGAGATCATCTGTATTGGCCCGATGACTTAATACAGTCTTTATATGAAAATACCCATTTAATGACACTTTTATTAACTAATGACTTAAAATCACATTTTTGGGGTTTTTCATTCCATATTTTTCGTACTGATTTTTATTTGTATTGATTTATACTTTTCCATGTAGTATGTTTTGTATGTCTATTTTCATCTTAGTTTTTGTATGTATTATGTTTTATGTATCTTTATACTTGTACTGTTAAATAATATAGTTTGTGCAACAGAACTTTTATACCTCAATAAAATTCAACATTAATATCATTTTAAACCGGAAGTTGAAATCCTGTATTAGCCCTGTATAAATGCCCTGTAATTTGTGTATTGGCCCTGTATAAATGTCCTGTTCTGTTGAACTTCTATTTATATAAATGAGCCGATGTAATATTTATTTAGACATATTTCTTTTTCAGAACAGAAAACATGAATAGTCCTAGAGAACAGCGATGTAATGTTTGTCAGCTTCGGCGCGTTTACAATACGGCAGTTGAGTGGTGCCCGGAATGCGAAGAAGCCTTGTGTTCCGAATGTAAACAATACCACAGTTTAATGAAGATGTCTAGAAACCACAAAACCGTATATATCAGCGACTACCAACGCCTTTCCCCGTCTGTTCTTGCCATAAAACATCGATGCGATGACCACGATGAGAAGTTCGAGTTCTATTGCGATCGCCATGACAACCCTTGCTGTATTGTATGTATACAAGAAAATCACAAAGAATGTCGTGACCTGAAACCACTCGGCGACATTATAAAAAATGCTAAATCATCTAAAGAATTTGCGAATGTAGAACGCGGTCTGAAAGGAATTTTGCAGACCATTGACCGAGTACGTAAAGATAGGACGGAAAACCTCTTAACCTTGGATGACCAAGTAGCCAGATACCAGAAAGAACTTCAAGATATGAAGCGTGCAGTCAGTGACCATCTAGACAGAATGGAAAGCCAATTTATGGACGAGATGACGACGAAACAAAGAGATATGAAATCCAGAATCCAACGTGTGATTGATGATATTGACGATAGACGTGAAAAGGTGCAGAAAAAAATCAGAAATATTACCGCCATGAAGAGGTATGCTTCCGACCTTCAGAATTTCATGGGATTACGAGGAATGGAATTTGATGTGAAAAACGAACAGGAATACCTTAAAGCTCTGAAAGAAAACGGAAGTCTGGATAGCTTGGATATGTTTGTTCATTTCCATTCATTCTCTGCTTTGGAAGCAATAAAAAATAACGTTACAGTCCTGGGAAGAATTACTACCAAGACGACACGGTGTACGCTGAAAGTAACGCCACAAAACTTAGACCGATTTAAATCTATTTCATGGTGGGATCTCAACGATAACTGAACAAGTTTTACTTATGGATCAGGGTTTATTTGAATGTGGTGGTAAATGGAGATGGTGATTATTTTAAATAAAATGAGTTAGAACTAATCAATCATTTCAGAAACATTGGCCATTTAAGTATTTGGATAAATATCATCGCTGGCAAGTTTGGCTCCTTTTTGCTCAGTAGCTTCAGAGTTAGCATTTCTGAGAATGGATCATTTAAGGAAAATTCGAGTCATCAAACAAAACTCTGAAACACGACCTTCTCAGGACCATGGCTGACAAGTTTAGTTCCAATTGGATAAGGTTTTTAAACAAGAATATGTTAAAGTGAATTTCACATATGTTGGGCTGTGGTAGTCACCTTGGATGGTGTTTCGGATCACCGATACATTTCTTAAAAGAACCATTTAATGCTCCAAAAGTAGGTTGCAACTGGCTTACTGGTTTCAGACAAGAAGATTTTTAAGTGAATTTCTCATAGGGTCCAATGTTAAACAAGGTTGGGCGGTTGCGGTCATCTTGCTTGACAGTCTGGGTCATCAGACATACTTATGAAAATGGACGATATAAGGACTTTTAGCATCTTGGCTCACAATACCGGTCGTCGGACAATATTCTGAAAGTCTGGTTCCAATTGGTCAAGTGGTTTCAGATAAGAAGATTTTTAAATGAATTTTCTCATAGGGTCCTATTTAAAACTAAGTTCGGTTATTGTGGCAAGCATCTTGATTTTTCAATTTTTAGTAACGACAGCCATATTTTTTGGAGATGATGACCCCCGTACACAATGCTAAATGTCACTAGAAATACTGACAAAGCTAACAAAATGCACACCCCCTGCTATAGCGACAATAATATAAAGAAATGTATAAGTTTATATTTGTCTATGGGAAACCCCAAAAAATAATTTTGATAAAAAAACAAAATAGGTGGTGCACAATGCCAATGTACACTGTAGATTCGCAGAAATCCTTTCACTGTTTAGGAGTTGCGGACGAGGCATGCTAACCCACCTTACATTACACGAAGATGTGGTGAAGTCCACGTTTTCCCAAGCAAAAACCCAAAACTCTTTCTGGTCCAAAAATAAAAGAAGTGGTGCACAATGCCAATGTACACTGAAAGTTTCATATTAATCTATTCACTGGCTTAGGAGTTGCGGACGGGGCATGCCTACCTTGCATTACATGAAGAAATGGCAAAGTCCATGTCTGTGTGTGGAAATTCCCCAGAAATCATTCTGATCAAAAATAAAATAGATGGTGCACCATGTAAATGTTCACTGAAGAATATCTGAGTTTCACAGAAATCCATTCACTGGTTATCAACCTTACATTACCATATTATGAAGAAATGGCCGAGTCCATGTTGTGTCTGTGGAAAATTTCAAAAAATATTCTGATCACAAATAAATAGGTGGTGTACAATGCCACTACCAACTGAATATTCTGTGTAAGTTTCATTGAAATCCATCCACTGATGTACGACTAGTTACAGTATTAAGTTGCGGACGGACGGGCGGACGAACGGAATGAAGAACGGAATCACGGGGGATATAAAAAGAAACCATTGATAGACGATTTTAATGATTGATCTACAGATTTAGAGATCAAAATATTCAATATTTATGAACGATAGTCGTGCATCTTTTGGTCCAGGTGAGCTAAAAATGAGAGCGCTCTAAATCTGAATCTTACACAAGTACTCAGACAGTTGCAAAATATAAGATCCATCATTCTGAAGGAAGTAAATGTGCTATGCAATGGATTCCCACCTTACAAGGTCTTTAGTTGCCGAGACCTTTGCAATGAATTTCTATAGTACGAAAAGAAACAGGAGCAGTAACACAAATCATCATCTTGGCCTTCCCGTTGTATTTCACCAAAATATTAACCAGATTTTTAAATGTAAGGTGACATCTTGAAACAGGAGATAGCTAAGCCACGGCTACTAAATAGGTACCAATTTTACAACTCATGGTCACGCCAACTACCTTATTATAACCATCTGCTTATAGTTACTGAGAAATTTCTGACGAAAACATTTTGTGATGGTACTAATGTAGAACAATTACAAATGTCAGTAGCGGTAAAACTGTAGTCTTTTGAATATGTCAATGCATGGGCTTGTAATACTTTAGAAAATTCACTGGTCTTGGATTTGGTTAATTTACCAGATTAGGCCAATGCAAGTTAATCGTTAAATTATCATCCACCCCTTCTACAAAATAAGGGGTAGGTGGGAGGTTTTTATTTTTACGTTTTTGGCAGGGCAAAAACCTTTGTTGTCTTTAGGTCAGAGATAGACTTGTGGTCGATTTGGCCACTCATGAAGTCATTGTATATTTCATGTTTTAGAATCAATAAAATTAGACGGATATCATTCCTTTCTTTCAATGAATTTACTGGAAATAAACACAAAAAATTACATGTTATAAAAAAATTAAAAGATCTATTTTTGGAGGACGGGGATGATCGCTCATACGTGAATTACCTTGAATTGGCCTTATTCTGAGGTTTTACCCTATGATGGATTTTTGTCCAAGGGATTGTAATTGTGAATAAAACAAAGACACTAGTTTCACTGTTAAGTGAGTATTTATTATTACAAATATGTCTGATTTGTTGAGGTGGACCTGAGGTATGTCTTCTGTACAATAAAATAATGGTTTACCTCAACAAACCAGATAAAAGAGGTACATGTATCTACCAAACTAGGCACCAATAGGGTTCTGGAAAATTTTTACAATAAAGCAGCTTAATGCTTTTTTCACCCATGGTTTTGTAAAACCATCCTACATGGTATTTGTACAATGGTTATTGATGTTGGCAAAATTGAAAAAAAAATCAAACCAAACATTTAATTTACGCTACAAATTTTCCAGTTCCCCTTATAGGTGCCCCCTGATTTAGACAATTGAAAAATGATGGAACTAAAACAATGACATAAAAGAAGAGACAAACTTTTTGTTTTATGCTCTACAAGATGAATAAATACAACCTTATGGCAAAAGATAAAGCCATGGTATACACATATTCACTGTGCAGTTTCCTGAAGATACTTAACAAAAACAATTCAATAGCACTTTTATTGTAGTTATATAAATCATTTTATTATGTAAACAAATCTCAGATCTAAATAATAAAAAACCTGTAGCACTATTAAGCAGGGGGGGATTTCCACACAATAATAAACAAGATCTGTCTCAATCCCAAGTCTAACTTTTTTGTGACATTGATATTTTAAAAAGAAGACCCAAACAGTATAGTTTGAAATGCATAAAGTCTATAATAAAATAAAAAACTTTCTAAAAGTTCTCTTGATAAAAAAATGTCAGTAAAAATAAAGTTACCAGAACTGAACAATTAGTGCCATTTATAAGATGATTTATCAAACAATGATTCCTGATTATAGAGGTCAGTAATATCAGTATGTTTATCAGGTAAACCTGATCAAAAGCACCTGCATTATCAAAATTAAAAAGTTGGATTTGAAGATAAACATTAGACATCACCATAGAAACGTAATCAGAGGTAGATAGTAAAACACTCCCTTTTATATATAAAACAAAACAGTTCACTCTCTATTGCAATGATAAAAAATGTATTGGAATTAAACAAAGATTTATCATAAAAAAGACATTTTTAAGCAGTTTGATTTTAGAAAAAAATTACCAAAAAGAAATTATATCCAGGGAAACAATAAATCTCCAATTGATCCATGGATAAAATTGATATAAAGTTTGGAAACCTGGAAAAAGGAATCAAATATTTCATAAATGGTGTATAATGTGAACATCTGAAGCCAGTGTTGTTAATTTGGTATATATATTATAGCAATAGTAAGTTGTACCTTATAGATAGCAGTTTACCTGATTTTAGCCACTTTTTATCTTGAAAATAGTATAAGATAGAAAAATATTTTGACATGTTATATCAAGGATAATTTGTTAAGATATAACTGTAAGAACTGATAAACAGAAATTAGTGTGATATCAGATGTAGGATATTACTGTAAGAACTGATAAACAGAAATTACTGTGATATCAGATGTAGGATATTACTGTAAGAACTGATAAACAGAAATTACTGTGATATCAGATGTAGGATATTACTGTAAGAACTGATAAACACAAATTACTGTGATATCAGATGTGGGATATTACTGTAAGAACTGATAAACAGAAATTACTGTGATATCAGATTTGAGATATTACTGTAAGAACTGATAAACAGAAATTACTGTGATATCAGATGTGGGATATTACTGTAAGAACTGATAAACAGAAATTACTGTGATATCAGATGTGGGATATTACTGTAAGAACTGATAAACAGAAATTACTGTGATATCAGATGTAAGTAAGAACTAATAAAGAAAAATTAATTCAAAAATTCAAAAATAGTTAAATAGCTTGTTTGGTTTTCTTGCCCAATATTTCCTATAAAATAGATAAAAATTTTGGTGACCTATTGCTGTCAACACCCTTCATCATGGATTAAAAGAAAAAAATTCCCATGGCTATAAATATGAAAATTAGAATCTGTGACATAGCTTATAGAGAAACTAACTCTTCAAGATGAAAGAAAAGAAATAAGTTTCACTAAAATTGGATGAAAAATAAATATTTTATATCATATCTTTGTTTGTTTTATCTCATAAATCATTGACACCTGTACATGTCAATAAAATCACAATACATTTGTCTTACTTATCTGGCAACAGTCTGGTCCTTTTGATCCATTTTATATTGAAAATAGAAGATACAAAAATATCGAATAATTTTGTAAAGTTTTACTGAGGAATCTTTTTTTTTAAAAAAATAAAAATTTGATGAAAAATTATCATCATTTTTTTACTCTATGCATCAAAAACAGTAAAAGATCGACAAAAACTTCTTCGTACAATTTACTTACTTTTTCAGCAAGGAACATCATAAAACAAATAAAAATAAACAAAACTTTTGAAAGTTTTAAAACCAGAAGAAAAAAATACCGATAAAACCAGATTCCCTTAAACCTGTACTTTATTGAGGGGACCAGCCAGTTATAATATTACATCACAGTTTTAATAGAATTAAAAGTTGAATAGTAGAAACCCAACGGTCTGTGTATAGTGCAGGATGCTTACCCAATTTATATATGATATCAAATTTGTGGATGTATAAATATTATAAACATTTAAAAAGATATCAAAATTCAAGATTTAAAGAAAAATTTATTCTGCTATAAAAATTTCATTCAAACAAAGCATCAAGGTTTTATTTTATTAAGAGTCTTTAAAACCTAAAGTTAATCAGCTATAAAAACTTCACCGCCAAACAATTCTAACACTTCTCAATAATCCCTACAGTTTTGAATATAATTTTCAACTGTTCCTAACATCCAGTCACCACAACTGTTTTATTTTACATATAATATATAGTCTTCCAAGAAATAATAAAATAAATGGAACATCCCTACAGCATGACAAAACATGAACACATCCAATACATATAATATAGATATATATATATATATATAAAACATTATATAGCATGACCTTATAATACAGAGTCTATGGTCAATCATGGAGTGTTAAAATCATTATACAAATAACAGGTGACCTGTTTCAACACTAATAATAAACTCAGACATTTAAAACACCATATCAAATTTTGAACTCGAATCCCTTGCAATGAAAGAATAGATTGCTTCGCTGAGCACAGCATAACATTTCGCAGCATGCTGACAAGTGAACAGTTGAAATAAGTGTGAACTCAGAATTTTTCTTGGTGCATAAAAAGTGTTGGATCACATAATATACTTGAAACAGTTGGACCTACTACAGAAATAAGCTAACCGCTAAAACTGTTTACATCTCCAAAACAATATAACATTAACCAAAAGGAAAAAATCCACAGCGAAACGAAAACTTTTACATAAATGGCATAACATCTTTTGGCCCCTCTTGTTTTGAAAACCGTAAAAAATAGAATTAACCTGTACAATATAGAGAAAAACTTTTATTTAAAGTAAAATAAGTTTTGATGGCATTGTGCGTTTCAGACAAGAAAGTTTTAAGCAGAGATGATTTTCCCAGCCAACAAAAAAAATGCAGAACTGCTGTAACAAAAACCATATTGCGACAAATCCGGGTGGCAAAAAAATTGGAATCCGTTAATCTAAAAAACGGAATTAAATCATCAGTGTTAAAGTGAATTTTCCTAGTATCCCAACCCATGTGTTCCTAACCAGGGACCAGTGTGGTCAATTTTTATATACTTAGCAGAAAAAAATAAATACTTTTCAACATAACATCATCTCAGAGAGTTTAAATTTTACAGTAGTACTGATGGTAAGTAACTGTGAATTAATCAGAAGTTTCAGTTAATAAGAAAGAAATATATATATATATATATATATATATATATATAGAACTTATATTCATATCTAATTTGAACCTATTATAAACGAGTAGCTGGAGCAGTCGTAAATGACAGCTAATCCCCTCTCCCATATTTTTATTTGTTTCGAACATACAGTGTCTTAGAACTGGATATTAGCGCAAAAATTAACCAGAGTCACTCATGCATAAAATATAGTTCAGGGTGATCCAATTTTTAAAGGGACCTTTGTTATTCTGCGACACATCCACTGGTGAAATATCAACCTATATGACTTGCAGTGTCGTAGAATTGGACCTTAACGTAAAACTTAAACAGAGTCACTCATGCATAAAATGTAGGTCAGGATGATCCAATTTTTATACTGACCATCATTATTTTCCAAGACACATCCACTGGTGAAATATTATACCTACATGATTTTCAGTGTCTTAGATCTGGATCTTTAAAAGGCGGGACGGACTCGCTGATGAACCGACGAACCCCCCCCCCCCCCCCCCCCCCCCCTCCAAAAAAAAAAACCAACTCTGCTTTATCTATTAGGCACATAATATCCATTCTGCTCACTCTTATTCATTGTGAAAAGGGAATTTTTGAAATCAAGTTATGAAAATCAATAAAAAAATAACACTTGTCCTTGGTAAAAATCTTATTCTTCATAAATAAATATATACAAATTATGTACATGACTGAAATTATCATTTTATTTGCATGAGTTTTAGGAATGGGAATTAAAAGAAAGGACCTTCAACTGTTTATTTTGTATAATAAAATTCTCAGAATCAGTAAATATCCAAATCTGTCAGCTTTCAAGGGATATTCGCCTATGGCCTAAAACCTTCAATGGAATAACCCCTATGAAGGTTGAAAACTTTATGACATTCAACTTTTTTATTTAAATATTATCTTCCCTAGTTAGGAGAGATAGCTGTTTCTCATTTGCATATTCACCAAATTTATCTACACTGTTTTAAACCGCACAGCGTACACGCTGTTTATTTGTCAACTTTTGACAAGATAAAAAATTAATGTATACTGAAAACAGGGAACCAGAATATTATCAAAACCATTTTATTCATTCACTGTTTTAAAACGAGGCCAATCTCATGTCAGATCAATAAGTGGATTTCTACACACTGAACAACAAAGCTACAACTAACTCTATGTATAACAGGAGATTAGTCAGCTCAAAAAATGTGAATAAAATTGATTTTATAAAGAACTAAAAAAATCTCCCATAGATTTAAAAAAATGATCTAAAGAAACGTCATAAAAAGATTCCTATAACCACCGGGTTTAATATCCATAACAATAATATCATCATTTAACGTTACAGACATAATACTATGTAAACAATTGTCCATGTAATATCAAGTGTTATTTATCCAAAATTTTTTGACATTTCACAGTAATTGTGAAATTCTTGAAAAGTACAAGATTCAAGAAATTTCTTGGAACTGTCTTCAAACATTTATATGTTTTATTCCCCATTTTTGGTACATTTGAGTTGTATCCTTTATACAGAGTTATCTGCTCTTTGGAGAAGGTCACTTCCAAAGATATCAACGGACAAACTGTCATTTTTCTGCAAAATTTTTTTTCTTCCTAAAAGTATCCTTAGCTCACATTAATAACATGTTTTTGAATATATTTTCCCATATTTTTATGTCTGATGAAGACCTCCTCAAATTCAATATATTTAGAAAAAAATAGAAGTAAATTTTGCCCTTTCTGTTAAATACAAGACACCTTCTGTCAGGAAAGATAACTCATGCATATGGGAGACAACTCCAACATCCTCAAATAGGGAACAGAAGGATTAATTTGATCAGTACTGTTTAATTCATTGCAGAAAACTCAAAACCAGTAATTGTTGTTGAATGTATGGTTGAAAACCTGACATTACATGGACTTCAAAACCAGCATCATTAAAATTCTACAGAAATAAACATATCTGAAAAGCTGTAAGATTGATTCTATGATCAATATACAGTGCTAACAATATTCATTAACAACTTTGAAAAAGATTCAACCAAATGTCTGATTATGTATTACTCCATGACATACACAGACTCACATTTACATTCTTTATGTAATCTACCAATGAGACGTGATCTAATATATCAACAACACAACAAATACATAGAAAATATGATAAAAAAAACCCGCATTGTATGTAGATGTCTTTTGTTGCCTTGCCATTTTATACAGAATTAGTCTGGACACAGAAAAAAAGAATTTCCAAATGGTGACAGAAATTGCCAGTAATTTTTTTTTTATTGATTTTGGCAAGAATTTTCAGTTTTTAACTGCAGGTAAATCACAACATCAATGCTCATGAGATGAATTCTCCCTGAGATATAGAGCATTAGGCCCTGTGTGTGTTTCCCTTGTAAATTTATGTTCTGTTTTCCATGAGAGTCGTGTCAACCAATACCTTATCAATCATTAAGCCCTGTCATTGTTCCCTTCAAAACTAAGAGATTGCCCTCTGTAGAAAATTTACTGTCTGAAATATCTTTGTTGTTATCTCCCCCTCAGTAACTTTTTATTCAGTCAGCCATATGTCAGTTTGGTTAGAAGGCCATCAATGTTTCCTTTAATAACAGAGTCTATTAAGAGGCGTTGCCTAATTCTAAGGTCTATTAAGAGGTGTTGCCCAATTCTAAGGTCTATTAAGAGGTGTTGCCCAATTCTAAGGTCTATTAAGAGGTGTTGCCTAATTCAAGACTATTTGTATTCAATGAAATAGAAATATTGGATAAAGTGATCCCTGGCAACACCAATTTTTTCTTTTCTTTTTTTTTTTTTGTAATCTTTACATATGAAGTGAATGATCGAAAAACATGAAATTTTCAAGGGGAACATAAAAAGTGTGTCCACTGTACAAAGTATTGCTGAGACCATTTCCACAGTCATATAAGATATTGGAGGTAGAAGTTTAACTGAGGTATCTGTGTTGGTAGACATGATAATGCCAAATTTTGTCTGATCAATCTCTGAATACTTTGTCTTGATAAATTGTTCATGGGTCAAAGGTCAAGATCTTTCAGTATGAATTGTTCTGGGATAATAGTTGAGTTCAAGGCCATGTCAATACGACTTGTTCTATTACAGCTGCCTTCAGATTGCTTTTTATGATGACAAATTCTGTCAAACTACATGTAATAGCGAACTTTAAAACACAGCACAGGCCATCACTGAAATATTATCACACCCAAAGTACTTCTAACTGGGCCCAACACACCATGGGTGTTCATTATAAACTACTCTATAAATAATAATAGGTAATACCAGATTGTTGCCTCCTGTAAAAAAATTTGCGCAGCAATTTACAAAATAACAGCCAATTGATAAGAAATTAAAATAATTCTTTTGTACAAAGGAAAATCTCTCTATGTCCAAATATCTGTAGTAAAATAAAACTGACAGTGCCTATATATAAATATGACAGTAAAATGTAATTACAATTTAAAGCTGAAACTAATAACTGTAATTTACACATATCGGTTATTCACAAATAAAGTTACAATACTGTGGATCTTAAGTTTTTCTGATTTATTGAAAATCTGTTTAAGTATTCTCTTGATTAAGTGAGAATTTGACTGCAATATTCTCATTGTTTAGTGAGAAATTTGAATGCAGTATTCTCATGGTTTAGTGAGAAATTTGAATGCAGTATTCTCATGGTTTAGTGAGAAATTTGAATGCAGTATTCTCATGGTTTAGCGAGAATTTGATTGACTGCAGTTTTCTCATGGTTTAGTGAGAATTTGTTTGATTTCAGCTTTCTCATGGTTTGGAAATTTTCTGATCAATATATCCTAAACAACGTGTAGTCGAACATTAAAATTAAAGATTCACTGCTCCCATAAAAACTTAAATCAATCCACAGTATGTTCTTACAAATAAGACTTCTCCAAATTTGTTATCAGAACTGACTTTGATATACAAAAACAAGAGGTAATAATATCTTGACAAATAGAAAAGTAGAACAACCTAACATCATATCCACCAATCAACGTTTACCCTGTCTACTGGCAAGTCCTCTCCTATGACATTTCTGAGGTACAAATGTACGATGATATATATGTGACACCTGAGGTATTTCACTGTCTGTTCACATGATCAAGTCATGTGACACTGAGGTATATAATGATTATCCATGCAGTCTCTATCTGCTATATATAGCGTGAGGTATTCTATCCTGTACATGATCAGGGAATATGAAACAAAGGTAATACCCGCTTCCATCCGAAATATAAATACATCGAATCAACTCCAAATAATGGTTTTCTTTAAAATGCATTTGAAAAACCTAAAAACGCAAAATGAAAAATACAGTTTTTTTTCATAAAATTCCTGTGCAAAAAGACTTAACAAATATATTGTATAATAATTTAACAAACAAAAAAAAACCGTAGTTCATGCATCGACATGGTGTGAGTTGACACTATGTTCCTGAGGTGATCTGTTGGCATAGCAACACATTTTCCCTGGGTGTGTTGGGGGAGGTGGTTGATACATGTATGCCATCACCTCCTCCCTGATCGTTCCCTCCGGTTGAGGGGATGGAATTGAACAGTCTGAGGTATTTGTCTTATGTTGGTTGCTGCCCTGTTTTTGACCTGACTCGCTGCTGGGCAGGATGTCGTGATGTAATGAGGTATTTCCTTCCACTAGATGTGGCTTTGAGAAGGAGGAGGTAGACTGTTGATAGTTGGCAGATGGCTTATCTCCCTTTGATAGACAACCAGGGGAAGAGTTATCTACCTTCGACAGACAATCAGGAGGAGACTTGTCTGCTCTATGAGAAATGTCATAAGTTTGAGGTAGTTCCTTGCCTTCAAGGCTTATATCAATGTCATCTAAAGATGTCTCCTGACAATCAACCTTGTGTTCCTCCTCTGAAGTATGGCTTCCATTACTAGAGGCAATCATGTAAGCTATTAATCCTCTTGTCTCCTAAAAATATAGGATAATGTTTTAACCAAGTCAATTTACTGAACTAGAATACATAAGATATTACAATGTTTGCTGGAAAGAATAAAATTCAAACAAGAGGCTCAGTGGGCTGAGCCTGTATCGCTCACCTGGCAGTCAAAAACTTTTGATTTGACAGACTAGATTGATTTCTGGAAACTTTGTAAATGATCTTCTATAAATGCTTCATACCAAGTATAAGTTCATTGGCCAAACAGTTTCAGAGGTGAAGTTTTAAATTTCGACTGATCAGAACATATAAAGGTTTCTGGTGGCAATTTTGTTTCACGGACTGGAAAGATTTATGCAAAGTTTGTAAAGGACCTTCCATAGATGCTCCATACCAAAAATCAGTTCATTTGGCTTTAAGGTTTCAGAGGAGAAGTTTTAAATTTTGACCAATCAGAACATGTAAATGCTCATGGCAGCCATTTTGTTTCACGGACCAGGCAAATTTTGTAAAGGACCTTCCATAGATGCTCCATACCAAAAATCTCATCATCACCATTCACTAAGAATACCATGTTTACTTTAAAAACCAAATATTGTTGAAATCCGAGCAAGTGTTAAAAATGGCCGTCCAAAACAAACTTTCATCATCACCATTCAACTCGGGATACCATGTTTACCTTGAAAGTAGCTTTCATCTTCATTTTCTTTCTATAATTCAGGAAAAAATAGCAAAAAACAGCATTTTGACCCCTATGTTCTATTTTTAGTAAGGGCGGAAATGTTTTTCGACTAATCAAAAATCCAAGCATTAAGTTTTTGCAGGATACCCTAAGGAACAATCTTACCAAGTTTCATTTGATTTTGAATAGTAGTTTCAGAGAAGAAGATTTTTGAAATAATAACATAAAAAAAAGCCAAAAATGTCAAAAAAGGGCAATAACTCTAACATCAGTTGACAGATTTTCACGAAAATCAGCACACAGGTAGCTCTCATCATGCTGAACACTTTCAACTGGCCAGAATTTGCTGTAACCTAATGATTTTTGAGATATTTGCGAAAAACTGTTGTTTGACCTCTATGTCTTATTTTTAGTAACAATGGCCATGTTTTTCGACGGACAAAAATCAAAGCACAAACTTTGTGCAGGATAACCTAAGGAACAATGATGCTAAGTTTTATCCAAATCCATTCAGTAGTTTCAGAGGAGAAGATGTTTGAAAAATTGTTAAGGACGACGACAGACGATGATGATGGACGCCAAGTGATGGCAAAAGCTCACATTTCCTTTTAGGAAAGGTTAGCTAATAAAGGGTATTGTTTTGTGTATTCATTCTTATGTTTATTTTTTGTTGTTTTTTTGTTTTTTTTTTTGTTTTTGTTTTTTTTTTTTTTGGGGGGGGGGGGGTGCATTTGTGCCTATTTTTATATAAAATGCTCCGCTGGACGCAGCTTGATACGACCGCAGAGGTCGAACACTGAACAGTTGGGGCAAGTATGGACACAACATTCAAGCTTGATACAGCACTGAATTTGGATTGTGAATAAATATTTGACACAGCATAGGTTTCTGACACAGAATTAATGTGGTCTAAGAACTTAAAAATTTTTAATTTACCTATTCAAACCCCATATCAGTATTATTTGCTTTTATATATAAATCAGAAATAACCAATTTAAAATGGAAAATTTTAAAGAAGTTTAATTTTGGACCCTTTGGACCTTAATGTAGACCAATTTGAAAACGGGACCAAACATTAAGAATCTAAATAACGGTTAGATTCGGCATATCAAAGAACCCCAATAGTTCAATTTTTGATGATTCAATTTTTGATGAAATCAAATAAAGTTCAATTTTGGACCCTTTAAACCTCAATGTGGACCAATTTGATAACCGGGCCCAAATATCAATTTCTTGCTATTGCGCAATACTGTGCAATTGAAGATTTCTAGCTATTGTGCAATACTGTGCAATTGAAGATTTCTTGCTACTGCGCAATACTGTGCAACTGAAAATTTCTTGCTATTGCACAATACCTATTATAATTTACACATCCTGTTTGGTGTGTATCTCTGGCCTTATCATTATTATTTGCTTTTATATATAAATCATAAATTTAATAATAAAGTTTTTGGCAAATTTCCAATATACATAATTTAAAGGCAGTTTAGGTGAGATAAACAAAAAAGCTTCATCAGCAACATTTTATATTGGCAAATTTCCAATGAAGTTCATTAAACTAAAGTTATTGGCAAATTTCCAATGGAATTTATTAATAATAAAGTTTTTGGCAAATTTCCAATATAAATAATTTAAAAGCAGTTTAGGTGAAATATTCAAATGAGTTTCAATTACCAACCTTACACTGCCTTTTAAATTATGTTTTGTACTTAAGTAATTGTCCATTAACCTGGAAACCCTTTTCCCCCCTTTTTGCACCTTATTCCTTAACGGTTTGAGCCATAACTACCAAAAACAATTCTTACCATCCCTTTGTGGTATTCCAATATCCAAAATCTAAATACATGGTTAGATTCAGCATATCAAAGAACCCCAAGAATTCAATTTTTGATAAAATCAAATAAAGTTCAATTTTGGACCCTCTAAACCTCAATGTGGACCAATTTGATAACCGGGCCCAAATATCAAAAATCTAAATACATGGTTAGATTCAGCATATCGAAGAACCCCATATATTCAATTTTTCTTGAAATCAAACAAAGTTTAATTTTGGACCCCGATTTGGACCAACGTGAAAACTGAGCCCATAATAAAAAAAACTAAGTACATGTTTAGATTCAGCATATCAAAGAACCCCAAGAATTCAATTTTTGTTAAAATCAAACTAAGTTTAATTTTGGACCCTTTGGACCTTAATGTAGACCAATTTGAAAACAGGACCAAAAATTAAGAATCTAAATACACGGTTAGATTCGGCATATCAAAGAACCCCAATAGTTCAATTTTCGATGAAATCAAACAAAGTTTAATTTTGGACCCTTTTGGCCCCTAATTCCTAAACTGTTGGGAACAAAACTCCCAAAATCAATCCCAACCTTCCTTTTGTGGTCATAAGTCATAAACCTTGTGTTTAAATTTCATAGATTTCTATTTACTTATACTAAAGTTATTGTGCAAAAACCAAGAAAAATGCTTATTTGGGCCCTTTTTTTAGCCCCTAATTCCTAAACTGTTGGGACCAAAACTCCCAAAAAAAATCCCAACCTTCCTTTTGTGGTCATAAACCTTGTGTTAAAATTTCATAGATTTCTATTTACTTATACTAGAGTTATTGTGCGAAAACCAAGAAAAATGCTTATAGGGCCCTTTTTTGGCCCCTAATTCTTAAACTGTTGGGACCAAAACTCCCAAAATCAATCCCAACCTTCCTTTTGTGGTCATAAACCTTGTGTTTAAATTTCATAGATTTCTATTAACTTATACTAAAGTTATAGTGCGAAAACCAAATGTCTTCGGACGACGACGACGCCAATGTCATACCAATATATGACCGCAAAAATTTTGCGGTCGTATAAAAATGTCTGACAACATTGTTTCTGGGGCCAATTAGTGCTTCTCTTGTGTTAGGGGGCAACTCAATGGTGCAATAAATATATTCCACTGTTTATATCCTAAGGGGTGTTGTCTGATTGATATAACTTTACATTGTAATATGCATATATATACAAAACCTTTATCTCTATTTCTCATTTTTCCTTATCTGTGCTTGGCAAAAACAAAATTTCAGATCCTACTTTTAACTGACCTTCATACACTATTTGTGAATACGTCAAAATTCTTAACTAAATGAAAGAATAGTGTAGATATTTAATGCGTTTGGTCACTTTGTCTTTACATCCTGTCATTTATATTTTATATTATGTCCAAGTGCCTTTATTTCCTGACACTTCGTCTCTGTGTTATGTCAAATATACTATTTGTTTTGTCAATCAGTTGTATGCTATGTCATTGCTAATCTTTGTTATGTGCAATATACATTACATTATGTTGTAATTACTGTACATTCTGTCACCTTTCTTCTATGTTTTGTCTATTCTTCCTGTCGTTATGTCAGTTAATAATTGCGTCCTGTCTCAAATAGGTTTGTTATGTCGAATGTTCTAAACGTTTGGTCTGATTATCTTTTTGTTCTATGAAAAGCTGGTGATGTTCTGTTTAAATGGCTTTATGTTGTGTTTATACATATGTATCTTCTGTGACAAATTATATATATGATATGGTATTTCCTATATTTGATATGCCAATCAATTGGTACTTTCAGTTTACGTTCAATATGTTTTGTCAGTTCACCAGTACTATAGTTTGTATATGTAAGTCCTGTGTAGTCGTACAGGGGTTAATTTCAAATTAAAAATTCTTCCAATGACTCTCCAAGTTAGTTAACGACAATGGAACTTGAAAGGGGTTTTTATCTATGACAAATATGCTGCTTTCCATGTTTGTTGGGTAAAAATTGATCTTGGAAAAATATGTTTTGGGTTTAGATATTCCATGACCATTACATTGACTCTCCCTACTCCACTTTAGTAAACTACCAATTAGACCTTTCCGGATAATTTTGTGAACCCCTATTTCCAGGTGATATTTCTAATAAGAAACAAAAAAATGAAATGAGAATTCAAGTTATCATTTTGCGAAGCAAGTTGATTAACCGGTCTTTCCCTTTCCCATCTATCTCAGTCTTGTTTTTTTGTTTAGGTCATTTTTTCAGCACAATTTTGATACTATTTTGACAAAATTTATAGGTGCATTTTTTGAAAGAATTTTCAGGAAAAAGAGGCTATTTTCATCGATTTCATAATTGTTTGAAAATTCCGACTTTTTACAGGATATGTTTCGATTGAATCATGAAGACTAAAGTTCTCACTAGCTATTCATATAAGTTTTAGGTCCCCTTTTTTCCGGCTTTGACGGAAACCGAGAAAAGGGGGACCGGGATTTCTCAAATTTGCAATATTTTACGATATACATGTACCGTCGCATTTTTTGCCTTAATATTGACTTGTACAGCTAAAATTTAGAATCCTGAACCCAAATATATATGGTTGCTAGTGACTTTTTCATTGATTGCTATGGACTTTTTCAGCGACCTTGACTCTTCACCTTTCTTTTTGACTTGTACAGGTAAATTATAGGGTCCTTAACACAAATATATATGGTTGCTAGGGGCTTTTTCATTGGTTGATATGGACTTTTTCACTGACCTGTACCCTCCATTTTACTTGTACAGCTACTGATAATTACTGTTTACATGTAAATAATCTTTCAAGGGCAAAAACTCCTATAAGGTGTCAATTGACAATTTTAGTCATGTTGATTTATTTGTAGATTTTACTTTGCTGAATATTTTTGCTGTTTACAGTTTGCCTTTATCTATAATAATATTCAAGTTAATAACCTAAAACTGCAAAATTTCCTTAAAATGAACAATTGAGTCGCAATAACCCAAAAATGAGTTAACTGATTTGTCTGAAAATTTCATGGCAGGTAGATTTTGTCATCATAAACAATTTTACCTTGTCGATTTTGCTCTAATTGCTTTAGATTTCGAGATATGAGCCAAAAACTGCAATTAACTGCTATGTTCTATTTTTAGCAACAGCGACCATGCTTGTTGATGGATCAAATCCACGGATAAAATTTTATATACCCTTAAGGGGCCAATTGACCATAATAGTCATGTTGACTTATTTGTAGATCTTACTTTGCTGAAGATTTTTGCTATTTGTGCTTTCTCCCTATCTATGATAATATTACAGACAATAACATAAAACTGAAAAATTTCCTTAAAATTAACAATTCAGGGGCAATAACCCAACAAAGAGTTGTCCAATTCATCTGAAAATTTAAACCAGGTAGATCTTAACCTGATATTTAACCCATGTCAGTTTTGCTCTAAATGCTTTAGTTTTTGAGATATAAGCCAAAACTACATTTTTTGATGGATCAAATCCCCAGATACAATGTTTAAACTAGATACCCAGGTAAAGTTTGTAAGTATTCGGCCAGTGATTTCAGAGGAGAAAATTTTTTAAATAGTTTATGACGACGGACGACAACAGATGCCAAGTGATGGCATAAGCTCACATAAACCTTTGGGCCAGGTGAGCTAAAAAACTAGAGGCTCTCAAGAGCCTGTATCGTTCACCTGGATTTAACTATTAACCTTATGTGAGACTAAAAATTTAAGTGTTGCAGTCAATTTGGCTGGTTTTTCTATAGGGTTCTATGTTAAACTAAGTTCGGCTGTGGCAGCCATCTTTGTTGACAGTCCAGGTCAATGGACACATTTCTAAAAGAGAACCATCTGAAGACCATTACTGCTTGTTCCAACTGGCTATGTGGTTTCAGGCAAGATGATTTTTAAATGAATTTTTTCCATAGGGTCCTAGATGAAACTAAGTTCGGCTGTGACGGCCACCTAAGTTGACAATCCAGGTGATTGGACACAGAGGACCATCTTAAGGACCAATGCTGCCAACGTTAGTTCAAATTGGCTCAGTAATTTCAGACGAAAAGATTTTTGAGTGAATTTCCCATAAGGTACAATGTTAAACTAAGTTCGGCTGTGGCCGCCATCTTGGTTCACAGTACACAAATTCAGACATATTTCTGAAAGAGGACCTCCTAAGGACCATTGCTGCCAAGTCTGGTTCCAATTGGTCGAGTGGTTTCAGACAAGAAGATTTTTCAATGAATTTTCCCATAACGGCCCTATGTTAAACTAGGTTTGGCTGTGGCGGCCATCGTTTGACAGTCCAGATCATCGGACGCCAAGTGATAATAGCTCACTTGACCCTTTATACACATAAATATAAAACTATTTTTTTCTGAATGGATCTTTTGGGTTTTTTTTTAAGTGGTTAACTCTTTGTAAACTATCTCTTGTTTACCTGATGAGATTGAGATCTGGCCATTTTTGCTCCAGAAATCTTACCTCTATGTGAGCAATCTCTCCTTTCCCTGAAATGACTCTGCCATTTGGTAAGTGACCATTCCTCACACCATTTTTAAATGGTACATAACCATTAATACGAGTACCATTGGGTGTGACAATCAGATTACCACTTCCACAACCCTATTAAGAGAAGTTCTACAATTTACTCTTCTGTCAATCAAGTTATACAAATAATGTAAAGTTTCTCCATTAAACCAGTGTTTGTATAAATAAGAAAAACTAATTACAAGAGATTCTATCATTCCTTCGAATGAAGCTCAACTATTCGTTCCATTTCAGCCACCAACCAATTAAAAAAAACCAAAATGAATGCTGAAAAAGTTCACTTTAATTTTGTAAATGACAAGCTCAAACTTAATCAATTCATGAAGGATTACCCAGAATAAATCTCTTTAATACAAAACAAATTGTGTTTTTCATTTGAATATTTGTGCATTTTATCTGATGTAGTAGTTTTGAGATGTGTCTAGCAAGATCCTTTACCTCCTAGAAGTTAATAAAGTTTACGACCTGAGCTGTCGTTATCAATACATACCCCTTATCTTTACGTTAATATAAGACTGACCTTAGAGTCACAATTTTGGTTTTCTTGTAAAATAGGAGTAAACTGCTCCAACTGGTGTTGATCTGTGCTCTCGCCAGGACGAGGGGCATGTCCATTACCATGGTTTGGTACATGTCCATTTCCATTGCAACGACTCATTTGTGTTTGATAATTATTGTTGTTGAAACATCTAAAAAAAATAGCAATAAATATTTACTGCATATATAATACAGTCAACTCTTGTTATCTCGAAGTTGTGGGGAACATGAAACTAGAGGCTCACCAGAGTCTGTATCGCTCACCTGGAGTCTGGTTTTCATTGGACAATTAATCAACTATTTGACCAAGTTTGTTGCAATTGGTTCAATTGTTCAGAGAAAATTTGTTGATTTATTTTTCATAAATGATAAAATTTTGAAAATTTGATGAAAAAAGGGCAATAACTCCTAAATGGGTTTTGGGATTTCCTTCAAAATTTTAGGTTAGGTAGATCTTGTCATGCTGATCAATTTTACCCCGTCAGATTTTTGATATCGGTTTTTAAGTTATGAGCCAAAAACAACACATGCACCCCTATATTCTATTTTTAGCTACGACAGCCATGTTTTATGTCAGATCAAAATAAATTGAGGATCATTCGTAGAGGACATGTCATAGATCATTCCTATTAAGTTTCAAACCAATCGGCCCAGCGGTTTCAGAGGAGAAGATTTTTGAATGAAAAACTTTTGAAAATTTGACAAAAAAAGGGCAACAACTCCTAAATGGGTTTTGGGATTTCCTTTAAAATTTCAGGGTAGGTAGATCTCAACATGGCAAACATTTTTCAAATTTACATTTCACTTCTATCTCAAATAGTTTTGGAGATAAATGACGAAAAATGATAAAATTTTGAAAATTTGATGAAAAAAGGGCAATAACTCCTAAATGGGTTTTGGAATTTCCTTCAAAATTTCAGGGTAGGTAGATCTTGTCATACTGATCAATATTACCCTGTCAGATTTTTGATATCTGTATCGGTTTTTAAGTTATAAGCCAAAAACAACACATGCACCCCTATATTCTATTTTTAGCTATGACAGCCATGTTTCATGTCAGATCAAAATAAATTGAGGATCGTTTGTAGAGGACATGTCATAGATCATTCTTATTAAGTTTCAAACCAATCGACCCAGCGGTTTCAGAGGAGAAGATTTTTGAAAATCAGCCAATCAGAAACAAGAATTGCCTCTGGTGGCCATGTTTCTTGACCAATCAGAACTAAATGAGGAAACTTTGTTGAGGACCTTCCATACACCACTCATGCAAAGTTTGGTTGGAATTGGCCAAATGGTTTCTGAGGAGAAGATGTTTGAATGAAAAGCTAACGACGGACGGACGACGGACGCCGGACGCCAAGTGATGGCAAAAGCTCACCCTGGCAATAGCCAGGTGAGCTAAAAAGTGTGGCACATCTATTGTTTGGAGGCTAATTAAACATTATAACAAGTTTATTTAGACTTGAAAGATCAGTCAATAATTCACTAATTACCTAAAATAACAAGTCAGTGGTTAATGACCAGAAATTTATAGATTTTCTGTTTAACTGTTGAAGCCATTTTTATCCCATGGTAATAATTATATACATGTATGTGTGAGTTCTTTGAGATAATGTAAACAATTTAATGCATTTGTCAATATAGACCATAATTCTATTACGAGACAACTCAAATTGCGACTCATTGAATTTGACACATCTGGAGTCAAAACCCATTACAAATGTAATTATATGCAATATAGTTTTGGAACACGAGAAAATTTCGACTCTTCCCAAATTTCAACTCAAATGAGAGTTAACTGTAGCTAATATCTGTGGTATTTGTCAGAAACATTAAAAACAAGTATCCAGGAAGTAAATGTATACTGTGTAACCCCCAATGCTGAACACTTTAGGATGTATTATGTGGACAAAGTGTAACTCCCAATGCTGAACACTGTAGGATGTAGTATCTGGACAAACTGTGAACCCCCAATGCTGAACACTGTAGGATGTATTATCTGGACAAACTGTGTACCCCGAACACTGAACACTGTAAGATGTATTATCTGGACAAACTGTGAACCCCAATGCTGAACACTGTAGGATGTAGTATCTGGACAAACTGTGAACCCCCAATGCTGAACACTGTAGGATGTATTATCTGGACAAACTGTGTACCCCGAACACTGAACACTGTAAGATGTATTATCTGGACAAACTGTGAACCCCAATGCTGAACACTGTAGGATGTAGTATCTGGACAAACTGTGAACCCCCAATGCTGAACACTGTAGGATGTATTATCTGGACAAACTGTGAACCCCAAACACTGAACACTGTAGGATGTAGTATCTGGACAAACTGTGAACCCCCAACGCTGAACACTAGGATGTATTATCTGGACAAACTGTAACACCCAATGCTGAACACTGTAGGATGTAGTATCTGGACAAACTGTGAACCCCAAACACTGAACACTGTAGGATGTATTATCTGGACAAACTGTGTACCCCGAACACTGAACACTGTAAGATGTATTATCTGGACAAACTGTGAACCCCAATGCTGAACACTGTAGGATGTAGTATCTGGACAAACTGTGAACCCCCAATGCTGAACACTGTAGGATGTATTATCTGGACAAACTGTGAACCCCAAACACTGAACACTGTAGGATGTATTATCTGGACAAACTGTGAACCCCAAACACTGAACACTGTAGGATGTAGTATCTGGACAAACTGTGAACCCCAAACACTGAACACTGTAAGATGTATTATCTGGACAAACTGTGTAACCCCCAATGCTGAACACTGTAGGATGTAGTATCTGGACAAACTGTGAACCCCCAATGCTGAACACTGTAGGATGTAGTATCTGGACAAACTGTGAACCCCCAATGCTGAACACTGTAGGATGTATTATCTGGACAAACTGTGAACCCCAAACACTGAACACTGTAAGATGTATTATCTGGACAAACTGTGAACCCCAATGCTGAACACTGTAGGATGTAGTATCTGGACAAACTGTGAACCCCCAATGCTGAACACTGTAGGATGTATTATCTGGACAAACTGTGAACCCCAAACACTGAACACTGTAGGATGTATTATCTGGACAAACTGTGAACCCCAAACACTGAACACTGTAGGATGTATTATCTGGACAAACTGTGAACCCCAAACACTGAACACTGTAGGATGTAGTATCTGGACAAACTGTGAACCCCAAACACTGAACACTGTAGGATGTAGTATCTGGACAAACTGTGAACCCCCAATGCTGAACACTGTAGGATGTATTATCTGGACAAACTGTGAACCCCAATGCCGAACACTGTAGGATGTAGTATCTGGACAAACTGTGAACCCCAATGCTGAACACTGTAGGATGTATTATCTGGACAAACTGTGAACCCCAATGCTGAACACTGTAGGATGTATTATCTGGACAAACTGTGTACCCCCAATGCTGAACACTGTAGGATGTATTATCTGGACAAACTGTGAACCCCAATGCTGAACACTGTAGGATGTAGTATCTGGACAAACTGTGAACCCCCAATGCTGAACACTGTAGGATGTATTATCTGGACAAACTGTGTAACCCCAATGCTGAACACTGTAGGATGTAGTATCTGGGCAAACTGTGTACCCCAAACACTGAACACTGTAGGATGTAGTATCTGGACAAACTGTGAACCCCAAACACTGAACACTGTAAGATGTATTATCTGGACAAACTGTGAACCCCCAATGCTGAACACTGTAAGATGTATTATCTGGACAAACTGTGAACACCAATGCTGAACACTGTAGGATGTAGTATCTGGGCAAACTGTGTACCCCAAACACTGAACACTGTAGGATGTAGTATCTGGACAAACTGTGAACCCCAAACACTGAACACTGTAAGATGTATTATCTGGACAAACTGTGAACCCCCAATGCTGAACACTGTAGGATGTATTATCTGGACAAACTGTGAACCCCAATGCTGAACACTGTAGGATGTAGTATCTGGGCAAACTGGGTACCCCAAACACTGAACACTGTAGGATGTATTATCTGGACAAACTGTGAACCCCAAACACTGAACACTGTAAGATGTATTATCTGGACAAACTGTGAACCCCCAATGCTGAACACTGTAGGATGTAGTATCTGGACAAACTGTGTACCCCAAACACTGAAAACTGTAGGATGTAGTATCTGGACAAACTGTGTACCCCAAACACTGAACACTGTAGGATGTAGTATCTGGACAAACTGTGAACCCCAAACACTGAACACTGTAAGATGTATTATCTGGACAAACTGTGAACCCCCAATGCTGAACACTGTAAGATGTATTATCTGGACAAACTGTGAACCCCAATGCTGAACACTGTAGGATGTAGTATCTGGACAAACTGTGTAACCCCCAATGCTGAACACTGTAGGATGTATTATCTGGACAAACTGTGAACCCCAATGCTGAACACTGTAGGATGTAGTATCTGGACAAACTGTGAACCCCCAATGCTGAACACTGTAGGATGTATTATCTGGACAAACTGTGTAACCCCAATGCTGAACACTGTAGGATGTAGTATCTGGACAAACTGTGTAACCCCCAATGCTGAACACTGTAGGATGTATTATCTGGACAAACTGTGAACCCCAATGCTGAACACTGTAGGATATAGTATCTGGACAAACTGTGTAACCCCCAATGCTGAACACTGTAGGATGTATTATCTGGACAAACTGTGAACCCCAATGCTGAACACTGTAGGATATAGTATCTGGACAAACTGTGAACCCCAATGCTGAACACTGTAGGATGTAGTATATGGACAAACTGTGAACCCCAATGCTGAACACTGTAGGATGTATTATCTGGACAAACTGCGAACCCCCATGCTTATTTCACCCAGAAAATGACTAAGTTCAAAGTCTGTAATTCTGTGAAAAATTAATTAAAATGGAAATCCTTTGGGTATGCATACAATAAGAAGCAACATTTAAAAAAATTCCTGTACAAAATTGTAGGAGTTAACTTTACAAATCACATACCCTCTATGCACATTGACAAACAGACAGGAGGTAAAACTAGAACTGTCCTGAAAGGGACTAATACCAACCCCCCCCCCCCCCCAGCAACATGTTTAACAACATGCTTGACTATTCTTTGTAGTGGAACTTAAAAAACTAGAAATACAGTACCTGTTTCTACAGAGTATGATAAGGACACATATAATAATGCACACAAGTCCTATCATGCAGCCTATAATAATTCCTATCTTCTGATCCACTGGACTACTTCCAAGGCCAGCTTCAATAAAATAAAAGTCAGAAATTAGTGTACAGATATATATTAAATGAGGTGTTAATCACTGATCCACAATCCAAATCATTTGGACTGTTTGGTGGATTAAGTTTCCTGAAGATGCCTTAATTAGATACAGTCAAGCCTGTTTCAAATGATCACTGTTGTGATAAAGCTTAAGTGACTCCTTATAAAAGGTAACCATTTAATCCAGATTCGAGTGACAGGTTTTTTGTTCCCAGTCCGTGACAGGATTTTTGTTCCCAGTCAGTGACAGTCAAGATATTGTTGTAACAAAAAACAAACAATAAACATGGCTTTGAAGTAATACAATATTTTTCTACATTTTACCGTTTATGAATGGTTGATAAATTGAGAGATATTTAGCTCTTCTTCTAATGATAGATCAGTTGAGAGTCAAGAAATTGAATTTGTTATACAATATATATAAGATAATACATTTACCTCCCCCTTTCTCAGGGATAATGATTGTGGTAGTACTGTTACTGGGTCCAGCTCCAGTACATGCCAACATCTTCAGATAATAAGATCTCCCCTCATAATACTGTAACCTCCATGATCTAATGGACCCTGAAATAGATATCCAAAATAGGAAATAAATCATGCTGAATGTGGAAAATCTGAACATAAAGTTTGGTAGCTATACAGACTATAAAATAGATATACATACATGTATCTCTGTTATACTATAAACCACCAAGATCTAACAGACTGATAATATAAACTGTTGACACAGACATATGTCTAGCCTGCTTCAAGCAAAACTGAAGTATGCACAAATTGCAGTAAATGAACCTTGTCTTGGATGACGTCCAATGAGATGTACAAATGCTAAAGAAAAACAGATTCTAACTCCTTTTAGATGCTATTAGCAAAATCTGTTTGAAATTTTGGATTTTCCATTTTTTCAGTAACATGTTTTCTTAACCAAATCCTTGCTAACATGTATACGAGATACCACATTATAAGCAAATCATTTAATAACATCTAAAGATTTTATTAAACTTTTGCACAGATTAAAAATATATGGTTTGTGATAGTATGTGTTTCATGAACCACATAAAATGCTTATCCTCTTTATCAAATTGCTAAAAAATTGTTCAAATTACACACCTTCTTCAGTATGTCCATCGACATTTTACACAAATTTCTAACATATGGTCTACCCAAACTAATCCTGTCTGTTTTTTTTACAATATTATACCTACCCAAAAGGTTTGGTTTTTCTCAGTAAAATCTGTAAATTTGTGAAAACTGCTCAGTAAATATGAGATGATCTTCCTTAATAATAATCATCTCTTTTATCTTTTTGGTCATTCTGACTTTTTTGAATTAGCTCTTCCAATTTTTGGGATTACTGTTTTGGTTTTCAATATTTTATGCCTTGGGAACAACTTAAGAGTTGTTTTAAGATGTTACTAACCATTGATTTTGATTGTATGCCATTCCCCACTGGGTTCCTCTTCTGATGCCAGCTGGTATAGGATGACATACGTCGTTATATTACCATTGGGTAATATTGGCGGCTTCCATGTCACTTCTATATTTCCATTTTTCATCAGAGCAGACATATTAACTGGTGGAGATGGAACTGTCAATATAACAGGTATATATTCATTTCATTTTATTTATTTTTGAATATTTTTTATCATGTCTTTTGTTGACCAATATAGCCTGTCCATTTTTTTTATATTGGGTCAGTAGTCTAATAAATTCTCCTGGTACCCTTGTCCTCACATTCAATGATAGGTTGTATTGTGTTCTGCTTCACAGTTTTTATGTTCCCTAGATTACGTGCCAAAAATGCTTCCACTTCAAATCGGCTAAAAAAGTCCCATTTTCATGTTTTTCTCTAAAACCTGTTATAATGTAGTGTTGCAGGACAAACATAATATAAACAAGATTGCTATGCTGTAGCGACATGTCCCATGCCAATACTATGCTGTAGCAACATGTCCCACACCAATACTATGCTGTAGTGACACGTCCCATGCCAATACTATGCTGTAGCGACATGTCCCATGCCAATACTATGCTGTAGTGACACGTCCCATGCCAATACTATGCTGTGGCGACATGTCCCACGCCAATACTATGCTGCAGCAACATGTCCCACACCAATACTATGCTGTAGCGACATGTCCCATGCCAATACTATGCTGTGAGGACATGTCCCACGCCAATACTATGCTGTGGCGACATGTCCCATGCCAATACTATGCTGTAGTGACATATCCCACGCCAATACTATGCTGTGGCGACATGTCCCACGCCAATACTATGCTGTAGCGACATGTCCCACGCCAATACTATGCTGTAGCAACATGTCCCACGCCAATACTATGCTGTAGTGACATGTCCCACGCCAATACTATGCTGTAGTGACACGTCCCATGCCAATACTATGCTGCAGCAACATGTCCCACGCCAATACTACGCTGTAGCGACATGTCCCACGCCAATACTATGCTGTAGCGACATGTCCCACGCCAATACTATGCTGTAGCGACATGTCCCATGCCAATACTATGCTGTAGTGACATGTCCCACGACAATACTATGCTGTAGCGACATGTCCCATGCCAATACTATGCTGTAGCGACATGTCCCAAGCCAATACTTTGCTGTAGTGACATGTCCCACACCAATATGTATAGAGTTGTACAACAAGGACATAGATAACATTTTAAAGTGTATTTTAAAATAAAAAAACTTGTTTAAGGTACCAAAGGGACAATCAAACTGATGAGATGAAGACAAACAAAATGTCAAAAAATGGTCAAAGCCCCATAACTCCTGTAAAAATTGTCAAATCAAAATGGCGATATGGTCAACTACATATGATGGCAAACAATCCTTCAAAGATGGACGGAATGAAAATATGTAAATTATCAGAAAACATAAAGTTTATTTGTACTCGCCAGGAAACAGGTAAGTAATACTTGGTAAACCTAGCATTTCTACAAGTTTCTAAGGCTCGTCCAAATAAACTTTATATTTTCTTACAATGTACATATTTTGTATATATATGTGCATTGTGTAATTTACTTATTGTAATTAAATTCCAAAACACACATACATACATAAGCACACATACATACATAAACATACATACATGTAAGTAATATTTGTTAAATGCAACAATTTGTAAAATAATCTTTTACATATAGGTAAAAAAATAAAAATTTCAAAAGTAGGTAACTATTTCTATGTTAAGATATAACATAATGTATGTATACGTGGCTTTGTTGGTCTTTTTTGCGATAAGTAACCTTTATTTCAGTATTCCATCAGAGGTTATTAACATGTAATTAACATAGCTCTAGAAAATATATACATATGACTAATCATCTAACTCTCTGCAATTAATATCAAGCAGAACAGTTTATTTGGCATTTCAAAATTGTCAATATACAGCTCAGTCTATCATTTAAGATATCAAAGTGCATAGCACTGGTAGGGTTAGGTTGCTAGCATTTGACTTTTATTTGTACAAACATTGCTGATGATTATTTCAATGCTTTTTGTTTGTACAATGTATTGCAAAATAGGTTTTGGTATTGAATTCTTTTTATTAACAGTATTATTTACAAGGAAATATATCAATTATGAAAGTTAACGAGCTCTGCGGAAAAAGTGTCTATTATATTAATAATGTTCCTGTGGGTAGGTGACTGATTTTTTTTAAATTGACAGCATATGTATTGCTTTGGTTTCAAAATATACAGTGATTTTTTAAAACGTATATTTTCGCAACACAGTGTATCTGAGCTGAAGGTTCTACTACTCAACTTTACTGCGCATGTCTGTACATAAATATGCACTAATCAATCAAAGAAAGCACGAGTCGGCTAATGCTTCTTGAATTATCACTCTAAATTGAATTTTTTAAAAAGTCAAACGCATAATAATGATTTGATGAATTAAAATAAACAGAAATCAAAGGTCTTCAAGTTATTAAGGTTATATAAAAAGACAAAGTTTGGACAATTGTAGAAGGGGGTCATTTCTATTTACACTACATTGCGCATGTGCAGGTAGATCAGAACGTAAACATTCAAGCTTTCAATTAAAATAAACCCATTATACCTTCGATAATACAGTTTTCTAAATTAATGATAAACACAGTGTTTTTCAATCTTAATGTGCAAGTTGTCGGAATTTCAAATAACCTGTATGCAATTCTATCACTGACCAACAGGTTTGACAAAATGAAGTCACGATGATCAGGTCAAAAGGTTAATCAAATACACAAAAAGAACGTAAACATTCAAGCTTTCAATTAAAATAAACCCATTATACCTTCGATAATACCGTTTTCTAAATTAATGATAAACACAGTGTTTTTCAATCTTAATGTGCAAGTTGTCGGCATTTCAAATAACCTGTATGCAATTCTATCACTGACCAACAGGTTTGACAAAATGAAGTCACGATGATCAGGTCAAAAGGTTAATCAAATACACAAAATACCATCAGAATTACATGAAGAATATGCAAATAATGTGCAAAATATGTTCTGTATAAGTTAACAATCACGTTCACAACAAAAATGGAACTTACCTTTGAAATCTTTTGAAAACAAACCTGATTGTAAGCCTTCCCAAAATATCCGTGCAAATGTAAACATTCAAAATCCTTACGCCGATAGCATTGTACACTTTAAAAGGTGCGAATACTTTACAGGGCTTTCAAAACAAAAAGGAAATCGTCAATAAAACACACATCTTTTATTAAATAACTGGACAATTACACTTCTCGGTGTGTTTCAGTTACATTTCTATTAAAAAACAACTGCACCAGCAACAACAAATATTAGGACTATTTTACCGCGGAATGTTTATTTTCTTATATGATATTCCAATATAAACATAGTCGTAATTCGAAAAATATGGAGGTTTCTTTGCGCATGTGTCATCTCAAAATCGAGATAAAAAGCTGCTTAACTAGCCTTGCTTAAGCTTCAATCCTAGATAAGCTTGCATATTTACTCATAAAAACATAGTTTCAAAAACTTCTGGTCCAACTTTTTCCACAAAACACCAGATTTCCAAAGTTTCCTTCATTGTCTAACCAAACGACCGACGGCATAAGGGTTTTGGTTGCTTAGCAACCTAACCCTAAAAATTGCTGAGAAATCTATTATTGAAATATTGATCATGGACTGACCTGTAAAAAACATAACATTTGCAACTTTGTTGCGTGTGGTATACATGTTATTACATGTACTTAAATGTCTTTATATCAAAAGCCTATGATCAATATTTTTGCTGAGAAATCTATTCATGGACTGATCTTTGAAGGGACCATTCAAAAACATTATACCCTCTGCAATTTTGTTGTGTGGGGTATAATTATTAGGAGTGTCAATCAACACTCTGTACAAGTCCGACTCTTAAACGAAAGAAGAATAATATTGATTTAAGTGCATATTAAAAACAGTAAGATACATTGTAGGATGTAATAGTGTAATAATAAAAATGATTTTTAAAAAACAACAAAAAAATATAACATAAATGGGTTGCCCTTTTAGTGTATTCATTGGTCCAGTATTGTTTATAAAATAATTGTTATGCACACACATACATAACTAACAAATTACCTTTTGCGATTTTACACGTGGGAAATGGAAAGATTTGTTTATATCTGAATGCGCATGTGCAGGGAAACGCAATCAATCAATAACGAACAGAACAAATTTACCAAAAAACTCCGTGGTTTTAATGTCAATTTGCACATTTAATGCATTATCGAAACAAGTAACAACATTATTGCATTCTAAATCAGTCCATACCAATGTACAAAAATGACGAATTGTTTATATTTTTTGCGCATGTGTTCTAGTTCTATGTTTGTTAAACACAACCTATGACTATGACAGTAATAACATACCTGATAAAGATCAAATTTTCTAAAATATCATCAACTTAAGTCGGCAGTCTCAAATAAAATGGGTATCTATTCACAATGTATAAAATTATACGACCTGGGCAGCTCAACAGTCAATACCAATGACAATGTTTTTACACTTTACTCCGCATGTCCGTATTGAATCAGCACTAATCAATCAAATAAAGCACGAGTCAGCTTACGCTTCATAAATTATCACTCTAAATTGATTTTTTTTTAAAAGACAAGCACATAAGAATGATTTTCCCAAATAAAATAAACAGTAGTCACAGGTCTGTAAGTATTTAAGACAAACTTGGCACATGGTATGATGGATATTAAATACATGCAAATTTTGTGAACAGTATATAAGCGCATGTGCAAGTATCGATCCCAAAGTTTAAAATTAACCCGTAGTGTAACAAATAATTACATACCAGAATAAAATTCTATAAAATATAATCAACTAGTCCACAGTCTTTTTTTTAAAACGTATATTTTCGCAACACGGTGTATCTGAGCTGAAGGTTCTACTACTCAACTTTACTGCGCATGTCTGTACATAAATATGCATTAATCAATCAAAGAAAGCACGGGTCGGCTAACGCTTCTTGAATTATCACTCTAAATTGAATATTTTTAAAAAGACAAACGCATAATAATGATTTGATGAATTAAAATAAACAGAAATCAAAGGTCTTCAAGTTATTAAGGTTATATAAAAAGACAAAGTTTGGAGAATTGTAGAAGGGGGTCATTTCTATTTACACTACATTGACACTCACAGGTAGATCAGAACGTAAACATTCAAGCTTTCAATTAAAATAAACCCATTATACCTTCGATAATACCGTTTTCTAAATTAATGATAAACAGTGTTTTTCAACCTTAATGTGCAAGTTGTCGGCATTTCAAATAACCTGTATGCAATTCTATCACTGACCAACAGGTTTGACAAAATGAAGTCACGATGATCAGGTCAAAAGGTTAATCAAATACACAAAATACCATCTGAATTACAAGAAGAATAAGCAAATAATGTGCAAAATATGTTCTGTATAAGTTAACAATCACGTTCACAACAAAAATGGAACTTACCTTTGAAATCTTTTGAAAATAAGATCGGAGTCGAAAATATCCGTGCAAATGTCACAGTAAACATTCAAAATCCTTACGCCGATATCTGGTACATTTTAAAAGGCGCGAATACTTTACACGGCTTTCAAAACAAAAAGGAAATCGTCAATAAAACACACATCTTTTATTAAATAACTGGACAATTACACTTCTCGGTGTGTTTTAGTTACATTTCTATTAAAAAACAACTACAACAGCAACAACAAATATTAGGACTATTTTACCGCGGAATGTTTATTTTCTTATATGATATTCCAATATAAACATAGTCGTAATTCGGAAAGAAATTCGTTTCTTTGCGCATGTGTCATATCCCAAAATCGAGATAAAAAGCTGCTTAACTAGCCTTGCTTAAGCTTCAATCCTAGATAAGCTTGCATATTTACTCATAAAAACATAGTTTCAAAAACTTCTGGTCCAACTTTTTCCACAAAACACCAGATTTCCAAAGTTTCCTTCATTGTCTAACCAAACGACCGACGGCATAAGGGTTTTGGTTGCTTAGCAACCTAACCCTAATAAAAAACAAAAAATATTTATTTTGTAATTCAGAACACAAATTTTCTTTCTAATCAAAAATATAATTCCCCATGTTTTTGACTTAAGAAATTTTCAAACTCATATTTATTCCATGTAATATTCAAATATCTATGAGAAGTCAAGAAATACCAAAGGGAAATTCAAAGGAGGGGAAAATCAAAACAACTGACAAACTCTAGAACTCTGACAAACAACGAAGACAAGACCAAACCAATACAAACACTACAATTAAAAACTAAAAACATATGAACAACATGGACCCCACAAAAAAACCGGGGGTAGACTCAAGGTATACAATTCTGTAAGTGAAAATATAATTACCATCTTCTTTGGTCTGTTTAATGGTTGGTTTACTGTATTTACTGATCCTTTTATCAACAGCATGGGCTCTAACCTCAAACAGGTAATATGTATAAGGATGTAATCCAGTAACAGTTATACTGGGCCTGTAACTATAATAATATCTACAGTTAATCTTCTTGTAAGACAAAAGTTTACATTTTTAAAATATTTTGTTCAATGAAATAAATTTAAAGTTTTCATTAAGATAATAAAACAATGTGTATAATGTTCATAAAAATAGGAAATTCCCTTCTCACTAATTCCTTTTTGGGAAAACCCCTAGAATTTGATAAGAAATTGCTGTTTGCAATATTAAGGATTAAGGACCATTTCATCAAAGTTTAGTCTCAATTGATCTAGTTTTTATACAAGAGAAGATTTTTAAATATCTTTTTGTTGATTTGTCTATTTACTGATATATCAGGTTAACGTCCCCAAACGAACATTCCATCAGTAATGGTGGCCATATCAGGTTTAGGTCCCCTAAGGAACATTCCATCAGTAATGGTGGCCATATCAGGTTTAGGTCCCCTAGGGAATATTTCATCAGTAATGGTGGCCATATCACAGAGGTGTTTACCCCTATTTCAGTCTATCAGTAGTAATAACAATTTTCTCAGTATTTTTCAGTAGTATCACCGGTGATCAGCCGGAGTTGTCCACTTTGTAGCTGACATATTTTGAGTTTTCATAATTTCTTCAAGCACATTTTAAATTATCTTTCGTCACATACTTTGAAAGATCGGTAAAACATACGATTAATAAGAGGTGTCCCGAAAACCGCAGAAATCTCTATCTCAGACGCGTTTACTTTAGTTTCATACATAACAACCGCTCATTCAAGCACTTTGAGGAGAAAAAAAAAAATTTCTTGAAAAGAACCGGAAACCGTACTTCCGTGAATTAAATCCGTAGTCCGTATTTTGCATTTAAAATCCGTGTAAAATACGGAAAATCCATAGTGGTAAACATCTCTGATATCATGTTTAGGTCCCCTAAGGAACATTCCATCAGTAATGGTGGCCATATCAGGTTTAGGTCCCCTAAGGAACATTCCATCAGTAATGGTGGCCATATCATGTTTAGGTCCCCTAAGGAACATTCCATCAGTAATGGTGGCCATATCAGGTTTAGGTCCCCTAAGGAACATTCCATCAGTAATGGTGGCCATATCATGTTTAGGTCCCCTAAGGAACATTCCATCAGTAATGGTGGCCATATCAGGTTTAGGTCCCCTAAGGAACATTCCATCAGTAATGGTGGCCATATCAGGTTTTGGTCCCCTAAGGAACATTCCATCAGTAATGGTGGCCATATCAGGTTTAGGTCCCCTAAGGAACATTCCATCAGTAATGGTGGCCATATCATGTTTAGGTCCCCTAAGGAACATTCCATCAGTAATGGTGGCCATATCAGGTTTAGGTCCCCTAAGGAACATTCCATCAGTAATGGTGGCCATATCAGGTTTAGGTCCCCTAAGGAACATTCCATCAGTAATGGTGGCCATATCAGGTTTAGGTCCCCTAAGGAACATTCCATCAGTAATGGTGGCCATATCAGGTTTAGGTCCCCTAAGGAAAATTCCATCAGTAATGGTGGCCATATCAGGTTTAGGTCCCCTAAGGAACATTCCATCAGTAATGGTGGCCATATCAGGTTTAGGTCCCCTAAGGAACATTCCATCAGTAATGGTGGCCATATCAGGTTTAGGTCCCTTAAGGAACATTCCATCAGTAATGGTGGCCATATCATGTTTAGGTCCCCTAAGGAAAATTCCATCAGTAATGGTGGCCATATCAGGTTTAGGTCCCCTAAGGAACATTCCATCAGTAATGGTGGCCATATCAGGTTTAGGTCCCCTAGGGAACATTTCATCAGTAATGGTGGCCATATCATGTTTAGGTCCCCTAAGGAAAATTCTATCAGTAATGGTGGCCATATCAGGTTTAGGTCCCCTAAGGAACATTCCATCAGTAATGGTGGCCATATCAGGTTTAGGCCTCTCGAGTGGGAAGAACATCTATCCCAATATCAACACATTTTTACAACATTAGATCAGAGTTAATTGCCCAAGTAGTTTCAGATGAGATTTGAAATATTTCTTTATTTTAATAATGTTCGCCATATTTCTAGCAGATCCGGACCTCACAAAATTTTTAGAAGACCACCTAAGGACCATTCTATCAATCTTTTACTTGATGCTAACATGACATTTGTACTTCATTTGGTCAAGTCATAACTGGTGCAAAAATCAATATTAATATTTCTGACAAAAATGAAATAGACAATGCAATACTGTACTGGGAGTGTTATTTTTGAATTTTTTGTTTAATAGAGTGACATTATCCGACCAGCAGTTATGACAGCCTTTGGTTTAGGTACCCATAATACTGGTTTAACCCCACTACTGTTAAGTGTCTGTACCAAGTCAGACTATCCTGACTCTCTGTTGTGTATATGTGTGTGTTGTGCACTCTTTTATGTTATGTTTTGTCTTGGGTCCTGTCTGTTGGGTAGCATGGATTGATTGATATGTCACTGCTGACTTTCCTGGTCTGATGTTTGTTTAAATGTCTCAGCAAGTTTCCTTTGAATGGTTAGTAATGGATTTCAATGTGTATAGCTAACTATGTTGACACAAATGATTGTAAGATAATGGACAGTGATATACACTGGATTTTGCACCAAGTTAGTTAGTATTAAATGGGTTATTTTATTACATATTACCCCCACCCCCCTTCCATACACACACACACACACCCTTTAACTTCAATTAAATACAAACCTTACAACCGTCTTCACATTGTTCAATGGATCAACTTTCCATTTATAGTACCGAACAGTATAGTGAGAAATCGGAGTCAGAGAAATTGGAGGCGTCCATATCAATTCTACTTTGGTAGCCATGACATTGCCTGTTGTAAGATCTCTTGGTGCTGCCAGCAGAGGATTTTCTGACATCTGAAATTCGTCCACCACGGGATCAGATCTACCGTTGTCATTGATTGCCACCAGCGACACAACATAAAATTTGTTGTTTTCTGAGGAAAACAATAATAACATAATGATTATGTGAGGTAATAAGATCGAGGAGCATGTCATTGGTAGTCAAATTAAAATATAATTCTTTATTTACATTTAAAACAATTTGACAGAAAATACTCCAACATTAAATTGTGCTGAAACTGTAAGGTAATTCTTCCTGTTGAATGTATTAGGACAGAACTCTATGCAGTAGTCTACTAAGGGACGAAATTTTATCAAAATCCACAGTCCAGTGCCTTACTGAAGACCATAAAGTCTAAACATAAGACCCTGAAGACCAGTACCCTACTGAAAGTCCTATGCCCAGTGCCTTACTGAAAGTCTGACGCCCAGTGCCTTACTAAAAGTCTGATGCCCAGTGCCTTACTGAAAGTCTGATGCCCAGTGCCTTACTAAAAGTCTGATGCCCAGTGCCTTACTGAAAGTCTGATGCCCTGTGCCTTACTGAAAGTCTGATGCCCAGTGCCTTACAAAGTGTTCTATGGTTGCCAACACTATTGCCATAAATCCTGAAGACAAAGTGTTCTATGGTTGCCAACACTATTGCCATAAATCCTGAAGACAAAGTGTTCTATGGTTGCCAACACTATTGCCATAAATCCTGAAGACAAAGTGTTCTATGGTTGCCAACACTATTGCCATAAATCCTGAAGACAAAGTGTTCTATGGCTGCCAACACTATTGCCATAAATCCTGAAGACAAAGTGTTCTATGGTTGCCAATACTATTGCCATACATGCTGAAGACAAAGTGTTCTATGGTTGCCAACACTATTGCCATACATCCTGAAGACAAAGTGTTCTATGGTTGCCAACACTATTGCCATACATCCTGAAGACAAAGTGTTCTATGGTTGCCAACACTATTGCCATAAATCCTGAAGACAAAGTGTTCTATGGCTGCCAACACTATTGCCATAAATCCTGAAGACAAAGTGTTCTATGGTTGCCAATACTATTGCCATACATGCTGAAGACAAAGTGTTCTATGGTTGCCAACACTATTGCCATACATCCTGAAGACAAAGTGTTCTATGGTTGCCAACACTATTGCCATACATCCTGAAGACAAAGTATATACATACCTAAGTTGGTAAGGACACAGAATTCTTTGCTTCCATCCAAACTGATTTTCTCTGGATTTGTTTCACTTTCAGCTTTGCTCAGTGTTAACAGAAAACCAGTAACGGAGTCTTGGTCCTGTTTCCAGGTCACATTGGCAGCAGTAGAATTGATCAAGTTCACTTTAATGTCCGGTGTCTTTGGTACTGCAACATTAAATTCACCAATCATAGTAATATGGAAAATATTAGATACGTAAATATCAGTCTCAGAAAATATTTTTACATCTTACTGCCAGCATACAACACTATTGTGCTGTTCCCAAAATTTTATTTTTACGGAACTGGATAGTTTCATAGACACCGGTCCAATATTAGTTTTTTGTTAAAAGTTATTAGAATTATTTACCTGTCACCAGCAAGCCATGCTGAACATAATAATATGTACAATTAGGTGCTGACCCTTCACAAAGTAACTTTATACCCTATTATTTGTTTAATTGATAAGTTTAAGAGTTCATAGATCTGTGACCTATAGATATTTGAAAATGGCATTTTTTATGTATAAATGAGTTATTACACAAAACAGTACCCGCCAGTGCATTGAAATACATGACTTTTTGTATTGTTTTAATTGAAATACTGTAAAAGATATTTTTGAAGTCATTGCTTATTTCCAAAAGTATAATTTTGTGTTAGGTGAGGTTTTATTTGCATTAATTATTTTCACAATAGAACATTGAATTTTTTATGTGCAGAATTTGGATTTTCTATCTTTACAAACTTAATACATGCATTGTGTGCATTTACAAGTAAAATAAAACATTTTATTGGACATAAAGCTGAAATATTGATGATTTATTTCATGATTTATCAGTTAACTTGTATTGCATTCCAATTCATATGATTGTAAATTTTTGGTTGTAGTTTTGTACCCTCCCTGCAGGGTTTTGGATCACATTCCAATTCGTATGATTGTAAATTTTTCGTTGTAGTTTTGTACCCTCTCTGCAGGGTTTTGGATCACATTCCAATTCGCATGATTGTAAATTTTTTGTTGTAGTGTTGTACCCTCTCTGCAGGGTTTTGGATCACAGTAAAAAGATTAACATACAACTGTTAAATACAGGACCCAGATGGCCTAAATCTAACCTGGTCCCCTGCTGAATTATTTTTTGCTGTGCTAGCTTCAATTCAAATATATACCTTCACAGCATGCATAGGCAAGCATTTTTTCTCCTTTTACTTCAGTATTACATTAAAAAATATATATTCCTGTATTAGAAATAACTCTCATATAAATTTATTTTGGAGACAAAATGTTGTCTTGTTGATGCACAACCAATATGATTACAAATACTCACCTCGATTTATCTTGGCATCTGTCCTAGCAGGTGTACGATAGTCTACCCATGGCCAATCTTTTGTGTCCATTCGACGGTAACCTACTTTTGTTGATGCCAAAACTCTAACACGATAATCTGTGTCTGGTTTCAAATCTGTACAATGCACATAAGAACAGATTATAACGTGTTCGCTCTTAAAATACTAAGAGTCTGAATTGTTCACCTGGAAATCCCACTTATCTATCGCTTCTCATTCATATTAAGTTTTTCTAAATATTCTATACCAGCCATGTCAGTTGTCAGATGAGGACTAAATAACCCAATTTATAAGTTCTTATACACATGTAGATGCCTGTTTCAGTTCAATTGGCCCAGTAATTCCAGGAGAGAATATTTCTTTATATTTGACCAATCAGAAACTCAAGCTGCCCACGGCACCCATGATGGTAGCCCAAAATAGATAAAATATGCAATCTTTATTTTTATATACGGTATGCATCATATCATATTTACCTAATTTAGGCACACATATTCAACCCAGTGAAAATTTGAATCAATTATAAGTAAATTAGCAAAGATCCTGTACTGGAAGCCATTTTACTACCATAAAAGATTGTACAAAATATGAAGGGGACATAATACATACTCCATTTTTTGTCCCTAATATTGAGCACAATTATTTTTCACATTTTCATTATGAAGATTTTTCAAGTAGATCGCTTAAAACAAAATTCTGAAATGACTTGATACAATTTTCATATTTCAGTCATTTAATCGATTTTTTTATGAAATAAATAGCCCTGAAATATACAAATTGTCAAATATGGTGGTCAGCAAGGAAACATTTCTTGACCGAACTTCGTTGTCAGATTCTCAAAACAAAGTTTTTTGTCAGCATTTAGGATAAATTCCTATAAATAAATGTATTTGCAATACTAGAAGTATACAATAATGTTTCGGTTAGCATGGAATTGTCAAAAACAGATGTTACCGAACACCTTGAGACATCAGATAAAATTGCCAAAAATCATATATTGGTACATTATATGCCCCCATTTGCTGATTTTGATTTAAGAGTAAAATAGTGTGTATATTACCCAACTGATTACGGTAATTTGTAATGGAAGAATCTAGACCCTCAACAACAGAATTAGATCCTTCATGAGGAAAGGGTTAACTGATTTTGTATAATACCTGTTATGAGAAAGGAAGTTGCATTTCCTGGTGCTGTATCCTTCATAATGAACGTGTTGCCCACTTCCATGTAATGAATCTTGTACTCTGTTATGACACCATTTCTGACCGCAAGAGGCAGTGGGTCCCAGCTGACTGTGATTGTGTTCGGTGTTGTACTAGCCAGGCGAATCAGTGGGGCCTTGGAAGGAGCTGCAATAATATTGTAGTCATTTCATGATAATGCTGTTTTTTGTCAACAGTGTGAAGAGAATTTTAAATTTTATTTATCAAAAGCTTCCTGCATACCTTTATTTAGCTTCAGGTGTAAGACCACTATTACGGGAAATCCCCTTGGTTGACAGATGGGGATCATGAAGTATAATTATGAAATAGGTTACTAAGTTTCAAGTTGATGTGACTACAATTTCACCCTAAACTACCTTCACCAAAAACTTTAACCTGAGAATGAACTGTTTCTGCACTATCATATTTCTATGTTCAGTGAACCATGAAAATGGGGTCAAAACCCTAATTTGGCATGCAAATTAGAAACACCACATTATAAGTTACATGTGTGCTAAGTTGCAAGTTGATGTGACTACAACTTCACCCTAAAATAGCTTCACTAAAGACATTAATTTGATTCGGGACGGACAGACAGATGGACGAATGGATGGATGCATGGACTGACACATTAATGCCCCTCTACTATCATAGGCGGGTATAAAAAGCCTGTCCCTGCTTGCTGGAACTGCAGAAATTGGTTGGACGGCACATTATTTAGAAAGCAGGGTCAGAATGTGCTCGTTTTAACTGTAAATCTGGCTAACTATCATAGCTGCTGGTCATATACTGTTGGTGTATTGAACTAAAAAGTCATAAATAACAATCCCATAAAGACATTGATTCTAATATATAAGGATTTTGAGTAAAACTTTTGCTGTAACATAACCTACCATCTTCCAATGTAGTGATGGTAACTGGTTTTGACATGTCACCTGCTCCACACAATGACGTATAAGCACTGACTGTTACTGTATAATTTGTGTAAGCCTTCAGATCTTTGAATATCTTTACGGAGTCTACTAAAACTGCTGTCTCTGCGTCTGCTAAAATACAGATAAACATATAATTTGTTTGTATGAAGAGTCATACTCAGGGGGATAGAAAAAAAAAAATTTCATTAAATTGAACAAAAAATTAAAATTTGACCTGCCTGTATCATTTTTATCAGTTTGCACATAACAATGACTACTGTCTGTAAAACTCAGTCTGCAGAATGGTTTTTCCAGAATTTGAGTATATAAATCAATTTGACTTGTTTTACCACTTGACTGACAGATACAATTAGCTGAGTTGTATCTAAAACAATTGAATTTACCTGATTTTGTTTATGTCTTCAGAGAAAAAAAAACAATTCTCTTATGGATATTTCGATGCAAAAGAGAGATTTTTTAATTAAAGTATTACATTCCCCGGTTGCATCAAAAATGCACAGAGAGGACATGAAAGTTTTCAAAACAATAGTTTTAGACACATTTTTTTATAGGGTCGAGTTAGTCATTTAAATTTTTTAATATTTTCAATTTTTCAGTGCATTTTGATTTTTCCACTGGAAATTCCTGATTCAGAATCACATTTGTGGGAAAAAAATATAAATTTTACAAGCAATGTTTTCTTTGATGACTCAACAAGGTTGATTAAGGCCAACTAAAATTAATTAGTAGATTTTCATCCAACTTTTTGAAAAAAAATGGGGCAGGTGGGAGGATTTTATTTTTTATTTTTTATTTCATATGAAACTATTTTGTAAGGTGTTATTAATATGTAAACCTTATAAAATGGCTTATATATGTTTTTATTCCAGAAACATGCACAACAGAAATTTCAACTCCAATCTCTGCAGACTTAAGCTGACCAAAAGACATCTAAAGGTCATTCACACCGCTTACTACTCTAAGAATCACGAAAACCATGTTGAATTGTTACAGGAAGTTAACAAAAAACGAAATTATTGACAGGGATCCCGGTAACGGAGATGAACAAAATACGGAAATCGTAAATTTTAGAAAATAAAAAAAATCGCGGCGGCACGATTTTCGAGGGGCGGGCGGGGATGAAAATCTATCAATTAATTTTAATTGGCCTAACCAACAAAAAACTTTCCGTTAGTTCTAAAATTTTGACCTTCAAAATGCCTAAAATCAATGCCGTGAACTGAGGTTTCCAGACAGTAACATCCTTTCAAATTGAAACATGAAATAAAAACTGCTATTACAACGGGAGAATTATTTGATATGATTTATTCAGTACCTCCAGACTGTGTATCCTTCAGACTAACAGAGTAGGCCAGAACATCACACACTTTTTGTTTAAATATAGGTCGTGTCCAGTTCACCTTTATACTAGAACTTGATATGGCAACAGCTTCTACATCTGGTGCTCCTGGAGCTGTGTCTGAAATAATCTCCCGTTCATGTTAATTTACTCTAATTCTTTTTTAATAAGTTTTATTGGAAATATTTTTCCATTTCAATTGTAACCAATGTAACATTAAGAAAAAGTTGAAAATTATGAACAACTGAATCAGCCACGTGTAAAATGTTACAATGTAATCATTCCTTTAGCCATAATGACAATCCTTACAAATGTTACAATGTAATCATTCCCTTAGCCATAATGACAAACCTTACAAATGTTACAATGTAATCATTCCTTTAGCCATAATGACAATCCTTACAAATGATACAATGTAATCATTCCTTTAGCCATAATGACAAACCTTACAAATGTTACAATGTAATCATTTCTTTAGCCATAATGACAAACCTTACAAATGTTACAATGTAATCATTCCCTTAGACATAATGACAAACCTTACAAATGTTACAATGTAAGCATTCCTTTAGCCATAATGACAATCCTTACAAATGTAACAATGTAATCATTCCTTTAGCCATAATGACAATCCTTACAAATGTTACAATGTAACCATTCCTTTAGCCTTACAAATGTTAAAATGTAATCATTCCTTTAGCCATAATGACAAACCTTACAAATGTTACAATGTAACCATTCCTTTAGCCTTACAAATGTTACAATGTAATCATTCCTTTAGCCATAATGACAATCCTTACAAATGTTACAATGTAATCATTCCTTTAGCCATAATGACAAACCTTACAAATGTTACAATGTAATCATTCCTTTAGCCATAATGACAAACCTTACAAATGTGACAATGTAATCATTCCTTTAGCCATAATGACAAACCTTACAAATGTTACAATGTAATCATTCCTTTAGCCATAATGACAAACCTTACAAATGTGACAATGTAATCATTCCTTTAGCCATAATGACAATCCTTACAAATGTGACAATGTAATCATTCCTTTAGCCATAATGACAAACCTTACAAATGTGACAATGTAATCATTCCTTTAGCCATAATGACAAACCTTACAAATGTTACAATGTAATCATTCCTTTAGCCATAATGACAAACCTTACAAATATGACAATGTAATCATTCCTTTAGCCATAATGACAAACCTTACAAATGTTACAATGTAATCATTCCTTTAGCCATAATGACAAACCTTACAAATGTTACAATGTAATCATTCCCTTAGCCATAATGACAATCCTTACAAATGTTACAATGTAATCATTCCTTTAGTCATAATGACAAACCTTACAAATGTTAAAATGTAATCATATCTTTAGCCATAATGACAAGCCTTACAAATGTTAAAATGTAATCATATCTTTAGCCATAATGACAAACCTTACAAATGTTAAAATGTAATCATATCTTTAGCCATAATGACAATCCTTACAAATTTTACAATGAAATCATTCCTTTAGCCATAATGACAATCCTTACAAATGTTACAATGTAATCATTCCTTTAGCCATAATGACAAACCTTACAAATGTTACAATGTAACCATTCCTTTAGCCTTACAAATGTTACAATGTAATCATTCCTTTAGCCATAATGACAATCCTTACAAATGTTACAATGTAATCATTCCTTTAGCCATAATGACAAACCTTACAAATGTTACAATGTAATCATTCCTTTAGCCATAATGACAAACCTTACAAATGTGACAATGTAATCATTCCTTTAGCCATAATGACAAACCTTACAAATGTTACAATGTAATCATTCCTTTAGCCATAATGACAAACCTTACAAATGTGACAATGTAATCATTCCTTTAGCCATAATGACAATCCTTACAAATGTTACAATGTAATCATTCCTTTAGCCATAATGACAAACCTTACAAATGTGACAATGTAATCATTCCTTTAGCCATAATGACAAACCTTACAAATGTTACAATGTAATCATTCCTTTAGCCATAATGACAAACCTTACAAATATGACAATGTAATCATTCCTTTAGCCATAATGACAAACCTTACAAATGTTACAATGTAATCATTCCTTTAGCCATAATGACAAACCTTACAAATGTTACAATGTAATCATTCCCTTAGCCATAATGACAATCCTTACAAATGTTACAATGTAATCATTCCTTTAGTCATAATGACAAACCTTACAAATGTTAAAATGTAATCATATCTTTAGCCATAATGACAAGCCTTACAAATGTTAAAATGTAATCATATCTTTAGCCATAATGACAAACCTTACAAATGTTAAAATGTAATCATATCTTTAGCCATAATGACAATCCTTACAAATTTTACAATGAAATCATTCCTTTAGCCATAATGACAATCCTTACAAATGTTACAATGTAATCATTCCTTTAGTTATAATGACAAACATTATAATGTATTCATCTTATTAACCTTGCTGACAAATGTAATTAAATCATACCTTTAGCTTTAATGACAAGACTGGCAAATGCTGTAACAAAGTCAGCTTCATTCTCTGCTACACACTGATAGTACCCAGAATCTGAAGTTATTGTCTGTTCTACAACTAACTGTCCATCTTCCCTCTTCTGTATAATAATAAAATTATTCTCAAATTATAATCCATATTTCAACAAAGTCCAAAAATTTGGCTTCAATGATAAGTGAAGAAAAACTAACAAAATTCTGTGCTTAGAAGTTTTAAAAAAAATCTGCAATCAAAGTAAAAACAACAAATTTGTTTTGATATGATGCAGGGATGTTTCCACACATTTTCAGTTACATCCCCTTGATACAAAATTAGCAATTTTTAGCACAATTTGGGAATTTTTCAAGCATAATTTAGCCTTTCAGCTTTTCCGTTCCACCAGTTTCAAGTCATCGAGATCATCGTTAGCAACACACATGCTCTTTCAGGGTAAATCAGCTACTAATACAAGACATATTATATATAGTGACTAATGCTGTATTGACTTCAGTCATATTTACAACTGAAAGAATTGATTATGTACTCAATTCCTGATTGTAACAGGCGATACATGGTTATTTCTCTTTGAGAATTTAAATTTTCATCAAATCTTTTTGGAGCTGCTTAGCACCCTTAAATGGTATAGTGAAGGTTCAACACTTTCAACTCAGCAAAAAACTAGAAATGGACAATGCCCCCCCCCCCTTTTTTTCTGCCCTGCCATATGCATGTATAGCTCCACATTTTTAAGATTTGACAAACAGTGATGTTGGCATACAACTTGAAAATGTTACGCTGTCTGTAAGACACAAATGATGCCCCCGCCAGACACACCTCCATTATGTGTAAGAACATCCTACAGAATATTAAAGCTGTATCTCCAAAACTGTAGGAGGAGATAGCCTAACAAACCATGATCTCTTTAAGCAGCTTGCAAAATGACTAAGTCCAACTACCTGTCATTTTCAGAATATTTAAAAGAAATCAATATCCTGTGGCCATGCACACCTCCATTTTATGTATGAACATTCTACAAAATATTAAAGATGTACCTCAAAATCTTTAGGAGGAGATAGCCAGACAAACCATGATCTCTTTATGCAGCTAGTACCAAAACTAGAGGCTCTCAAGAGCCTGTATCGCTCACCTGGATTTAACTTTTCACCTTGAGCAGACCTAAAAATTTAAGTGTTGCAGTCAATTTGGTTGTTTTTTTTCTATAGGATTCTATGTTAAACTAATTTCAGCTGTGGCAGTCATCTTGGTTTAGTCCAGGTCAACGGATATATTTCTAAAAGAGAACCATCTAAGGATCATTTCTGCTAAGTCTTGTTCCAACTGGCTAAGCGGTTTCAGACAAGAAGATTTTTAAATGAATTTTCCTATAGGTTCCAATATTTAACAAACTTCGGTGTGGCAGCCATCTTGGTTGACAATCCGGGTGATCGGACATATTTCTGAAAGAGGACCTCCTAAGGACCAATGCTGCCACGTCTGGCTCCAATATGTCAAGTCGTTTCAGACAGGAAGATTTTTCAATGAATTTTTCCATAGGGCCCTATGTTAAACTAAGTTCGGATGTGGCGGCCATCTTGGTTGACAGTCTGGGTCATCGCATAAAATTCTGAAAGAGGACCATCTAAGGACCATTGCTGCCAAGTCTGGTTCCTATTGGTCAAGTGGTTTCAGACAAGAAGATTTTTTAGTGATTTTCCCATAGGGTCCTATGTTAAACTAACTTCAGCTGTGGCGGCCATCTTGGTTCACAGTCCACGAAATCAGACATATTTCTATAAAAGGACCTCCTAAGGACCAATGCCGCCAAGTCTGGCTCCAATATGTCAAGTGGTTTCAGACAAGAAGATTTTTCAATGAATTTTTCCATAGGGCCCTATGTTAAACTAAGTTCGGGTGTGGCGGCCATCTTGGTTGACAGTCTGGGTCATCACACAAAATTCTGAAAGAGGACCATCTAAGGACCATTGCTTCCAAGTCTAATTCTAATTGACTTAGTGGTTTCAGACGAGAAGATTTTTGAGTGAATTTCCCATAGGGTCCTATGTTAAACTAAGTTCTGCTATGGCGGCCATCTTGGTTCACAGTCCATGAAATCAGACATATTTCCGAATAAAGACCTCCTAAGGACCAATGCCGCCAAGTCCTGCTCCAATATGTCAAGTGGTTTCAGACAAGAAGATTTTCAATGAATTTTCCTATAGGGCCCTATGTTAAACTAAGTTCGGTTGTGGCGTCCATCTTGGTTGACAGTCCGGGTCATTCGACACACCTCTGTAAGAGGACCATCTAAGGACCATTGCTGCCAAGTCTGGTTCCAATTGGTCAAGTGGTTTAAGACGAGAAGATTTTTCAATGAATTTCCCATAGGGCCCTATGTTAAACTAAGTTCGGCTGTGGCGGCCATCTTGGTTAACATTCTGGGTCATTGGACATATTTCTGAAAGAGAACCTCCTAAGAACTATTACTGCCAACTTTGGTTCCAACTGGACTTGTAGTTTCATATAAGAAGATTTTTGAAAGTCACTCCCCCCCCCCCTTTTTTTCTACTTTTAGTAACAGCAGCCATCTCGGTTGGAAGTCGGGGATGCCAGACACAATTTTGGAAGGGGGCCACCCAAGGACCATTCCACCAAAGTTTGGTCTCATTTGGCCCAGTGGTTTGAGAGGAAAAGATCTTTAAAGGAAAGTTTATGCTGGATGCCGTCTTTAAAGGGCAAAAACTCCTATAAGGGGTCAATCAATGATTTTGGTCATGCTGACTTATTTGTAGATCTTACTTTGTTGAACATTTTTGCTGTTTACAATTTGTCTATAATAATATTGAAGATAATAACCTAAAACTGCAAAATTTCCTTAAAATTAACAATTCAGGGGCAATAACCCAACAAAGGGTTGACCAATTCGTCTGAAAATTTCATGACAGGTAGATCTTGACCTGATGAACATTTTTAACCCTGTCAGTTTTGCTCTAATTGCTTTAGTTTTTGAGATTTAAGACAAAAACTGCAGTTTACCCCTATGTTCTATTTTTAGCCACGTCGGCCATGTTGGTTGGCAGGCGGGGTCATCGGACACATTTTTTAAACTAGATACCCTAATGATGCTTGTGGCCAAGTTTGGTTCAATTTGGCCCAATAGTTTCAGAGGAGAAGATTTTTGTAAAAGTTAACGGACGACGACGGACGACGCACGCCAAGTGATGAGAAAAGCTCACTTGACCCTTTGGGTCAGGTGAGATAAAAATGACTAAGTCCAACTACCTGTCTGTAAAGTTTGGGTTTTTTACATGTGGCAGTAAGTAAATACGACCTTCTAGTTTGCTGACTAAATCTATTCTAAAAACAATCATACATTTTACAAACATACAAAGTTTAACAGCATGTCAGAAGTAATTAATGTCCAGAGCGATAGATGATGAGAATAACAGATAAGGTCATGCAGACTTTCACACACTCTAATTCTCATACATTACATCCCTTTCTTCCTATAAAGTAATTAACTTTAACCTTTAATTATTTTAACAATATCTTTATTAGATTATTAATTGTGAATTAAAGTCTATGAATTAAATGTAAGTCAAAGGAACTAAGAAAGAGACTTTTGCGAGAAAGAGATCATACATTTCGGAAAGCTCAGAAGCTCTCGCTATTTCTTGCACTTTCTGCAATGTAAGATCTCTTTCTCGCAAAAGTCTCTTTCTTAGTTCCTTTGACTTACATTTCTCTATGACCTGATCCCGTATGTGGTCATTTACACTGTTCTCAGCGAATTCACATGAAACTGATAACTTCTTGAGTCGAACAATAAAATTGTCAACAGTTTCGTGTTCCTCTTGTTGTAACTTTCGAAATAAATGTCGTTCGTAAGCACTGTTCTTTATTGGAGTGAAATATGCGGTAAGTGCATCCTTTGCGTCTTTGTATGATACACCTACATCAGTCAGATTTTCGAAAATGTCTTGTACTTCTTCGCCTGATAAATGTATCAGCATTGCACGTTTCTGGTCATCTTTTGTCACTCCCGATGCTATTATGTAGTACTCGAATCGTTTCAAGTATAATTCCCACGATCTGGAAATGTTAGTATTTTCTCCTAGCACTTTAAATGGTGGTGGTGCTGGTAAACTTAATTTTAAAGCCATGACGAATTAAACTTTAACACTGTTAATCCGGAGAATAGATTAAAACTTCATGGAATTTAATCCTTGAACAAAAAATATCCCATCCTCGTCGCCATTGTAAAGTTTGGGTTTTTTACATGTGGCAGTAAGTAAATACGACCTTCTAGTTTGCTGACTAAATCTATTCTAAAAACAATCATACATTTTACAAACATACAAAGTTTAACAGCATGTCAGAAGTAATTAATGTCCAGAGCGATAGATGATGAGAATAACAGATAAGGTCATGCAGACTTTCACACACTCTAATTCTCATACATTACACTGTCATTTTCAGAATATTTGGAAATAATCAAAATCCTGTTGCCATGCACACCTTCATTATGTGTATGAACATCCTACAAAATATTAAAGTTGTACCTCCAAAACTGTAGAAGGAGATAGCCGGACAAACCATGATCTCCTCATGCAGCTAGTACCAAAAATTGACTAAGTCCAACTACCTATCAGTTTCAGAATATTTAAAAGAAATCAAAATCCTTTGGCCCTGCACACCTTCATTATGTATATGAACATCCTACAAAATATTAAAGCTGTATCTCCAAAACTGTAGGAGGAGATAGCCGACAAACCATGATCTCTTTATACAGATAATACAAAACAAGAGGCTGTCGAATGACAGCAAATCGGATTTTCCTGCAACAAATGACCTTTGCATGGAAACGACGACTTGAACTGCCTTTTTTCAATTTTTTAGAACCATTACTCCTGAACGGTGAAAGTGAAAATCGTCAATATCGGAACGGTGAAAGTGGGAATCGTCAATATCGAACCTGACCTCCATTTTGTCATCAGTAACAACATATTAAAATTTGAAAAGCTTTGGTTGAACAGTTCATAAGTTATCACAAGGACACCACTGGGAAAGCCATTTTTCAATCTTTCAAGAACCATAACTCCTAAACGGTGAAAGTGAAAATCGTCAATATCGAACTTGACCTCCATTTTGTCATCAGTAACAACATATTAAAATTTGAAAAGCTTTGGTTGAACAGTTCATAAGTTATCACAAGGACACCACTGGGAAAGCCATTTTTCAATCTTTCAAGAACCATAACTCCTGAACGGTGAAAGTGAAAATCGTCAATATCGAACTTGACCTCCATTTTGTCATCAGTAACAACATATTAAAATTTGAAAAGCTTTGGTTGAACAGTTCATAAGTTATCACACGGTCACCACTGGAAAAGCCATTTTTCAATCTTTCAAGAACCATAACTCCTGAACGGTGAAAGTGAAAATCGTCAATATCGAACATGACCTCCATTTTGTCATCAGTAACAACATATTAAAATTTATAAAGCTTTGGTTGAACAGTTCATAAGTTATCACAAGGACACCACTGGGAAAGCCATTTTTCAATCTTTCAAGAACCATAACTCCTGAACGGTGCAAGTGAAAATCGTCAATATCGAACTTGACCTCCATTTTGTCATCAGTAACAACATATTAAAATTTGAAAAGCTTTGGTTGAACAGTTCATAAGTTATTGCACGGACACTGTTTGGCAGCCGTCGTCCGCCTGCCCGTCCGCCCGCCCGACGTACATCACCAATTTAATAACCGATATTTTCCTATGAAAATCCGGTTAAAAATGACAAAGTCCAACTACCTGTCATTTTCAGAATATTTGAAAAAAATCAAATCCCTTGGCCATGCACACCTTCATTATATATATGAACATCCTACAAAATATTAAAGCTGTATCTCCAAAACTGTAGGAGGAGATAGCCGGACAAACCATGATCTCTTTATACAGATAATACCAAAAAATGACTAAGTCCAACTACCTGTCATTTTCAGAATATTTGAAAAAAATGAAAATCCTGTGGCCATGCACACCTTCATTATGTATATGAACATCCTACAAAATATTAAACTTGTATCTCCAAAACTATGGGAGCAGATAGCCGGAAAAACAATGTATCCTAATCCGGACGGACGGACGGACTGACGGACAGAAAGACGGATGGACAGGGGTAAATAAATATGCCAACCCCCCCCCCCCCCCCCCCCCGACATTTTGTCGCAGGGGCATAAAAACAAAACTATAAAGTAAAATTTTTTTTATCCTACTCTTCACACTCTAGTTCATATATCATGTATATCTGCCACCAAACAAGGTCATCAACCCTTTCGCCGACGAGTCCTGGTTTACTGGGATTCCCGAGTCAACTCGCTGAAAGGGTTAACAATTTACCCTTTTATCTGCTACCTCATAGAAAATCTGCTTATATCTGTCACATCACTGCTTCAGCGACAATCTTACCTTATATTTTGCGCATCTCTGGCTAATTAACAGTTTAATCTTATATGTGCCACACCTCTACCTCAGAGAAAATCTAACCTATATCTGTCAATGGTCTACCTCAAAGACAATCCAATATTAGGTATGCCACCTTACCAATAATCTTACCTTCAATCTGCTATCAATGTCACTTATATCTGCTATCCACCTCTCTGATAATCTTACCTTATATCTGCTATCCACCTCTCTGATAATCTTACGTTATATCTGCTATCCACCTCTCTGATAATCTTACCTTATATCTGCTATCCACCTCTCTGATAATCTTTCCTTCAATCTGCTATCCACCTCCCAGATAATCTTACCTTTTATCTGCTTTCCACCTCACTGATAATCTTACCTTATATCTGCTATCCACCTCACTGATAATCTTACCTTATATCTGCTTTCCACCTCTCTGATAATCTTACGTTATATCTGCTATCCACCTCACTGATAATCTTACCTTATATCTGCTTTCCACCTCTCTGATAATCTTACCTTCAATCTGCTATCCACCTCTCTGATAATCTTACCTTATATCTGCTATCCACTTTGCTGATTGATGATATTTTTTCTCCATTTTTATACCATGTAACACGAGCCTTTGGAATCCCTTCCACTTTACAGGAAAACCTTGCTAGTTTAGCTCTTGGCCATTCTTGACTTTCTGGTTTCTCTATTATTACAGGTGGCACTGCAAGATAAAGAGAAAATTTCAACCAGTGTCCACACACCTGAGCTGAAGTAACAATTTCAAATTACAGTACAACAGCAGAAGATGTTTTTATATAATGACAAAAAAAGAGTTGTGAAATAGACATCAAACAGATATTGTCACAATAACAAGAAAGACTTATACGTCCACTGTTACAAGGCTGTAACGGAAGCAATTCCCATATCTAAAATAAAGAAACTTGAATTGACAAATCTTAACTCCCAAAAAGTGGAATACTGCTAAAATAAACAGAAACAAGAGTGGACATACTACATGTCTCAACTGAGTATGCACATGGACACAGAATAATGATTATCTGATACTGGACATTGCAAGTCAAAGGAAACTGTGTTAAAAGAAATACAAATAGTAATGGTAAGGCGATAATTTGTCTGAAAAATCTCATGCATGTCATTCAAGCCTAAACTTTCCAAGGCCAGCTGACAGGCCTCAGACTGGTATGCACCCACCAAAAACTATCTATCGACCAAAAATGATGGGTCTATATAATACATTTATAACATTTGTTGAGAAATGGACTTATTTGTAAAAGAGTCACTCACGTCAATTTGGAAATATGTATAAGGCCAATTAAAATTAATTGATAGATTTTCATCCCCGCCCGCCCCTCGAAAATCGCCGCGATTTTTTTTATTTTCTAAAATTTACGATTTCCGGATTTTGTTCATCTCCGTTACCAGTATCCGTGTCAATAATTTCGTTTTTTGTTAACTTCAGGTAACAATTCAACATGGTTTTTGTGATTCGACTATTTTTGTGACCTTTAGATGTCTTTTGGTCAGCTTAAGTCTGCAGAAATTGGAGTTGAAATTTCTATTGTGCATGTTTCTGGAATAAAAACATATATAAGCCATTTTATAACGTTTACATATTAATAACACCTTACAAAATAGTTTCATATGAAATAAAAAATAAAAATAAAATCCTCCCACCCGCCCCATTTTTTTCAAAAAGTTGGATGAAAATCTACTAATTAATTTTAGTTGGCTTTACAGCTACGGCTCATGTCAAGGTCAAAAGGCAAGTGTCATACCGACATGTACCCACTAAGAACTATCTATTGATCAGATATTGTGGGTCTATGTATTAAAGTTGCTGAGTTTTGTTTGTTTGTTTAGTTGGGGTTTAACATCATTTTCAGCACATTTGACTATTTCGCAGCAGCCAGTTTTTATTGGTGGAGGAAGCCAGAGAAACCGAAGAGAACCACCTACCTTTGGTAGGAAAATTGGCAATCCTTGTCAATTAAGATCAGAGTCGAACACACCCTGCCACAGGTGAGATTCGAACTCATAACCCCAACGTTGACAGGCTAGTGATCATTAGTAGTTATGACGAACTACCTAGACCACTCGGCCACCGAGGCTCCTAAAGTTGCTGAGAAATGGAGCTAAACTCAAAAATGTGACAAAGTCACTCAAGCAAGAAATTGAGGTCAAAGTCCAGAGACAGATGTCAGACTTGCATGAACCCCACTAAGAACTACCAATACATAGACCAAATACGATGAGTCTAGGTATTACAGCTGCTGAAAAATGGACTTAATCACAAAAATGTGACAGTCACTCAAGCATGAAATTTAGGTCAAGGTCCCAAGCCAGGTGTCAGACTGGCATGTTCCCACCAAGAACTATCTATAGACAAAATATGGTTGGCCTAGGTATTACAGTTGTGGAGAAATGAATTTAACCACGAAACTTGGATGCAGATTTTACATTTATGTTTATTAAGTCAGTGAACCATGAAAATGAGTCAGGGTCACAAGACAAGTATACTGCGGCAAACCTTATATGATAAGCTATCTGTGGACCAGAAAGTAATACCTGTATCTCGCCTTTGCGAATTTTCATCGCAGGCGAGACAAAAATCATCCCTGCTATAAAAATCATATTCAAATGTGAGAAAGTTCCACCAAACAGTTGTCAAGTTATCATGAAGTCTCTAGAGTTATCTTTTTTTCCCCTCTGAATCAAAGGGTAAAACACTGAAATGAAGATAAGGAGCATGAATAGCTTATCTGGATTTAATCTGCCATTATAAGTTGGTATTTGGTATCACAGACACACTGTTGAAAGAAAAACACCTATGTCCTGCATTGTCACCTATCTTGGATTTGTGATCTGTACAAAAATACACATGGATAGAACCTTGCAATTGTGATTTATGAAGATTTTGAATGCCAAGCCAGAAACAGTTTTAAAAGGTTCCCTTAAGAAAAACGAATGCAGTGGCAACTCTTTACTCAATAATACCCCATTTCAGTAATTTGCTATGTGCTGTCATATAAATTTCCCTTGGATATGTCACATATATATAAATGTAAGAATTGACAGAATTCATTTGTCTACTGTTACATGTCTATTTCATATTGGCTCACTGGACAAGAGTTAGAAATTGCCTCTGTTTATGTCTGTAGCCTGTGCATACAATCATATTCACACCAATGTGCTCATTCAAAGTATACATGAGGATTGTGTTGCATGGTTCTCTTAAAGAATTATTTTTCATGACCACCAACCCCCAGATATTTCAATGGACATCAGTGTTAAAAATTTATAATTTAAACAGTTTTCTGTAATGTCAAGGTTGTAATAAATGTCAAGGTTGTAATAACTGTCAAGGTTGTAATGAAAGTGAAACATATTTAGCAGAAATTTTCCTTAGCAGTTATTCTTTTTAAAAAGTAATGGTGTTGGTCTTATGGGCGTCCTACCAAAATTTAAAGGACAACACTTTTTTGCTTTCATCAGCCATACTGGTTGTCCGTAGCATATCAACAATATTGTACCTAGCAGTAACCTAAACTTGGGTATTAACAAAAGAAAACTGTGAAGGAAAAAACAACAGTGAAGAAAACAATCATATAGAACAATACATACATGTAAATTAATAAGAATTAAATACAGAGAATATACTCACAACTTATCAAGAAATTATACTGAAAACTAATACAACACTTACTAGTAACTTTAAGTCTTGCTTTTGCTGTTATTGTGGGACGCTTCTGACTAGAAACTTCACAAATATAATTGCCTGCATCTTCTTGTTCCAATTCTAAGAATTTCAGGTTGGTTTCCCTTTGTAACACAGCTCTTGTAATATTTTTGCCATCTAAAAAACCCAATACATATAAATAACACACCAGCAATAATAATATCTGACACTTTTGTCCCACTCCTGTCTGACTCTGTAAGAAACATTGTGTTTTGTTTATTATATATTTTTTATTCTTTTAGTTATCCATGTATCCTTGTGGATTTTTTCCTTTTTCTTAAGATTTCAAATTTGTGGCTTTGGTATTCTTTTGCCAATATTTTCTGAGAATTGAAAATATTTTAATTTTAATCTCAACTTTGGACATAATTTACACTCCATGGTACCTGAAATAATAGTTTTTTTGCCTATGCTGTCATAGCTTAAAATCTACTTTACTTCCGTTAAACTAAAAACTAAAAGGGTTTGAACAAATTTTTTATCCTATAACTCAAACATCTAAATAGTTTTTTTTTACCAATTTTTAATGGTAATTCCTATATGTAAGGATATAAAAATACAGCTAAAGATTAAATAGTCGGCTATTTGGGACTTCTCCCATTTAGTATGGAGTCATTTACAAATGCCATGCTAACTGTGTGTTAAATAACTTGTCTAACAACCCTTAGTGATGAGTACATACATGGTCCACCTTCACCGTTCTCTTTCCTCATTGTAAATACCGATATTTCTTCATTTTATTGGCTGATGAACAGGTCATGCTCCCATCTGTCTTCTGAAGCTTTAACAATGATCAAAGGCGAGTAATCCATTTATCTAATAACTTCCATTTAACAAATTCCTAGGGTTTATCCTGGTTTTTTGCTGTTTTTTTTTTTTATTTCAAGGGAAATTCTAGGCAGGGATTGTGTGAAATTGAATTCACAGGTTTTAAGTTGTGTGGGAACCCTGAAATATTGGTAAAACAAGAGGCTGTCGAATGACAGCAAACCGGATTTTCCTTCATGGAAATGATGTTTGCAAATCTGGATTCCCAAACAGGATGAAGTAAAGAAATATAAATGAATTTTTGTAGGGTTTTGTAGGGTTCAGAAATGGAAAGGCAAAAATCAATCTTGACCTCCTATTTATAGTAAGTGACAAATATTGGAATTTTTGAGACTTGGACTGCCTTTTTTCAATTTTTTAGAACCATAACTCCTGAACGGTGAAAGTGAAAATCGTCAATATCGGAACGGTGAAAGTGGAAATCGTCAATATCGAACTTGACCTCCATTTTGTCATCAGTAACAACATATTAAAATTTGAAAAGCTTTGGTTGAACAGTTCATAAGTTATCACACGGACACCACTGGGAAAGCCATTTTTCAATCTTTCAAGAACCATAACTCCTGAACGGTGAAAGTGAAAATCGTCAATATCGAACTTGACCTCCATTTTGTCATCAGTAACAACATATTAAAATTTGAAAAGCTTTGGTTGAACAGTTCATAAGTTATCACACGGACACCACTGGAAAAGCCATTTTTCAATCTTTCAAGAACCATAACTCTTGAACGGTGAAAGTGAAAATCGTCAATATCGAACTTGACCTCCATTTTGTCATCAGTAACAACATATTAAAATTTGAAAAGCTTTGGTTGAACAGTTCATAAGTTATCACACGGACACCACTGGGAAAGCCATTTTTCAATCTTTCAAGAACCATAACTCCTGAACGGTGAAAGTGAAAATCGTCAATATCGAACTTGACCTCCATTTTGTCATCAGTAACATATTAAAATTTGAAAAGCTTTGGTTGAACAGTTCATAAGTTATCACACGGACACCACTGGAAAAGCCATTTTTCAATCTTTCAAGAACCATAACTCCTGAACGGTGAAAGTGAAAATCGTCAATATCGGAACGGTGAAAGTGGAAATCGTCAATATCGAACTTGACCTCCATTTTGTCATCAGTAACAACATATTAAAATTTGAAAAGCTTTGGTTGAACAGTTCATAAGTTATCACACGGACACCACTGGGAAAGCCATTTTTCAATCTTTCAAGAACCATAACTCCTGAACGGTGAAAGTGAAAATCGTCAATATCGAACTTGACCTCCATTTTGTCATCAGTAACAACATATTAAAATTTGAAAAGCTTTGGTTGAACAGTTCATAAGTTATCACACGGACACCACTGGAAAAGCCATTTTTCAATCTTTCAAGAACCATAACTCTTGAACGGTGAAAGTGAAAATCGTCAATATCGAACTTGACCTCCATTTTGTCATCAGTAACAACATATTAAAATTTGAAAAGCTTTGGTTGAACAGTTCATAAGTTATCACACGGACACCACTGGGAAAGCCATTTTTCAATCTTTCAAGAACAATAACTCCTGAACGGTGAAAGCGAAAACCGGCAATATCGAACTTGACCTCCATTTTGTCATCAGTAACAACATATTAAAATTTGAAAAGCTTTGGTTGAACAGTTCATATGTTATCACACGGACACCACCGGAAAAGCCATTTTTCAATCTTTCAAGAACCATAACTCTTGAACGGTGAAAGTGAAAATCGTCAATATCGAACTTGACCTCCATTTTGTCATCAGTAACAACATATTAAAATTTGAAAAGCTTTGGTTGAACAGTTCATAAGTTATCACACGGACACCACTGGAAAAGCCATTTTTCAATCTTTCAAGAACCATAACTCCTGAACGGTGAAAGTGAAAATCGTCAATATCGAACTTGACCTCCATTTTGTCATCAGTAACAACATATTAAAATTTGAAAAGCTTTGGTTGAACAGTTCATAAGTTATTGCACGGACACTGTTTGGCAGCCGCCCGTCCGCCCGCCCGGCCGCCCGCCCGCCCGCCCGCCGTACATCACCAATTTAATAACCGATATTTTCCTATGAAAATCCGGTTAAAAATAGTATGAAATGGCTGCAATATTTACCTTCCCTTCTCCATCTAACGGTTGGTTTAGGATTACCATCTACCAAACATTCTAATACAACAGTGTGACCAACTTGAGCAACAGTATCTAAAGGTCCAGCCACTATCTTTGGTGGCCGAGGTCTATTTCCTATAATAGTATTTATAACCAACTATTAATTAATATGATGAGTGAAAACTATTATAACATAATTTTACCTTTCTACTGATTCATTCAAAATACAAAACATATTTAGGTGAAGGCCAATGTAATATTATCTAACTGCATAAATAACACAATTTAAAAAAAACACATATTATTGCATTAATTAATGAAAACCATTATTTCATTTCTCATATTAGTACCCAGAAATATGAGACAGATAAAAAATAAGTGATAAATGATCTGGTTCCCTGTCAATTAATCGTAGCCTTTTCCTGCTTGCATAAATTGGTTGAGATAATATAAGTTTGCAGAAGATAGAGAGGAATAAAAATTTGGCTTATACAGATGAGATATTTGCTCAGTGCAGACACTTGATAAGTAGGACATTATATATATTGTTACTGTATGTCATGAAGTGATGTCAAACAATCTTAGGCTGATAACAAATAAATGGGACACGTACAATGTATATATAGAAAATAACACTGCACTGACTTGACATAAAATCGATATACCTATGAGGCTTAAAATCATGTGAAAATGCAAGGGTTTCCCCAAGTTTTTTCCCAAATTGTGTCAAATTCGTATATCAAATTTTATGTCAAGTAAGAGCACTGTTATTGTCTTATACTGCAATCTTTGGTGACATAAGGGAATATTACTACCAATTTAAAAATTATATAAAAAGTTTACCATCAAGAGGCCCCGATTGATTTGGCGTGAGAACTCACGTTTTCAAAGACCAATGAGCCGGAACAACATTGAAAGTTGCATAAGATTATTTAGAATAAAGGACAGTTTGCCTGCAAATATATTTTTTTCAACAATAGGAAATAAGTAACAAGAAAATAAGTATTGAAATTTTGTTTCTAAAGATTTAAGTCAGTTTGTTTATTTCAGTCCCGTCAATCAGGTCATGATCAAGTAGGTGTGGCCTTATGGACACTGGCCTTAATTTTTCAGTCAGGTAGGCTGTGTTAAACCAGGTTAAGGACACTGACCTTGCTTTGTCAGTCAGGTAGGCAACAGTGGAGTTGGCAAGTTGACCAGACTTGACAATCAGGAAGGGGATACTGACACAATTTATTAGTCCTGTTGATAACTTGACCTGATTTGACAGATCATTACTTCGCCAATGGCGAATACTTTTACCATGTGGCGAGAAGAAATAATGTTATAATAGAGACTTTGGCGAATGTTTATTTTGCTGTTATTGTGCTTTCGAAAGCGATCTCCTTATTAACATTAGGACTAAAAATAAATTTCCACAAACGCGTCAATGATACGGATCAAGAATTACATTGTGTTGATTTTAATTGTTATCGTAACCATCTCCGAATCTGGTTTTGATTTTTTTATCCACTTTTTAAATATACCATTGATTGGTCAAATTCTCACACTTGTATTCAAATGGCCGATCTAGAGATGGATGACGCAGATGACAGCGTCAAGTTAAAAATGAAACGAGAAGGTACACTATTGTCTTTTCTCAGTGGAAATGCTGAAAATCTTCCCTCAGAAAAAAAGGTTAAATCGAACAAACCATATGACCGGGACGAAACAAGGAAGTTGAAGCACGAGTGGTTCAAACAGTTTCGGTGGCTGGAATTGACTGAGTCTGAGAATGAGATTGCGTCTGCAGAGATAGAAACAACAAAAGAAATCTGCTTAGATGCAAACAAAGTAAATATATTCACTAGTGGTAGAAAGTGTGACAGACCGAAAAAAAAGATGTTCTACGAAAACACGAGCTGACAAATGATCATAGGTTGGTTGTATAAAATTTTTTTCAAAAATTATTTAAAGATCTTTTAAGTAGTCTTTTCCGGCCAAACATTTTTTTCAGGCTGTATTTGTGATTAAATGTACGCTTATTGATTTACAGCACATGCAAAAAATATTCCCAAACTATGAAACATTTTTCTCATATAAAAATACATGTACACCAGGTTCCTAATTTGTTTTTGTTTATTAAACAACATGTGCATATTGTCACAAGCTGTCACTATGTTTATATAACAATAAAATTTAATTTGATTAATATACTACTTAATTTATATTTTTAACATTATAATATTTATTGTAAATAATAATTTCAAATTTACCACTGTACACGAAAAATACAATGGCACACATTTGCCATTGATTTCCTCACAATTCATTTATTTGAACAATCTTTGATCCTTGATACAGAAAGAACTAAGGTTGATTTCATTTTTCATCAGAATGCTGCACCTTGCTTAAAATTTAAAATAAATTAGCAAGAAATTAAATTTACATGACATTTATTGCAGGGATGCAGAAAAAAGACCAGTCATTGATGCAGAAGGAACTGGCAAATGCAACATGTAAAGCATACTCCAAGTGTGAAAAGGGAGTGACAGCTTTACTGTGAACAGCCTACACGTATTGCTACCAGAAAAATCAGTGCATTGACAGAGTTACAAATCCTAAATGTGAGTCATGCATTTAATACAAAGACAAGTTAAGCTATTGAAGTTTTATATGATACAGTATGAAACACTTCAGTTCTGTTATAACTATAGTATGAATTTCAAAATTATTGGCTAGACGGTAGTAGCATATGCAAGATCTGATTCTATTTAGTTTTTTATTTCCATTCAAAAAAAGAAATTTCAAAAATAAATGTTTCAGCTGGAGGTGTCATTATTAATTAATGGTATTTATTTAAAATGCTTAATCATGTAAATTGTTTAGATGAAGAAAACAATAAAAGTAATATCAATAATAGTTTTTTGCTTGTTTGCTTTATTATCCATTTTAATTCAAAACATTTTTTTCTACAGGATTGTGAAGATTTACTTCCACTGTAGAAATATACAGAGTCAATCCAAAAACCAAAGACAAACTATTGTATTTACATGTACACTCATCATGAATCAATCGACTATTAGTAATGTGATACAATCATATATTTTATTGTCAGCAAAATCCTCCCCTTTTTTTCCTGTTCAGAATGATGAGGGAACGGATTGTTCAAATAACTGAACACTGAAGATTTTTATAAGATATATTGTGTCAACTTTGGCAAAAGGTGAAAACCCTTTTATGTTATCAGTATATTGTTTAGCTCATAGACTTGCCCTTGCAAGCGAGAAGGCTGCAAAGCAAATTGCTTCTTCATCAACAGTATAATCTTGATGATCTGTACAGCATACTTCTTTAACCATTTTTTATAGAAATACACACGTAGCTAGAGTAGTCTACATATAGTATATATTTGAATTTAGTACACTGTAGAAATTAATGTAGTAAATAAGAAAACGTTTCCTTTTTTATTCTGAGTACTAAGTATATTATATCTATTTTACAGGGTATTTTGTTATATTGTTTTCCTGTCGTCTGAATAAAACACCTTTGACCAGAGTTGGTTTATTTATGAACCCAGATAATCCCGGTTACATGTAGAATGTGAAAGAGGATTTTCAAAATACAATCTCATCAAAACTAATCACAGAAATCTGTTAACAGTATCACATGTCTTTAATTTCTTTTGAGGTGCCACCAATGTCTCAATTTAATTTCTATTGAGGGGCCACCAATGTCTAAATTTAATTTCTATTGAGGGGCCACCAATGTCTCAATTCAATTTCTATTGAGGGGCCACCAATGTCGCAATTTAATTTTGAAGTAGCTTTTAAAAATTGTGTAACAAAGAAAGAGAGACCGGCTTTCCATGCTTTGTTTTTAAAAGAAAATCAAACGGAACTGATGAATCTGATTCCAAGACAAATACTTGTGCAGGAAACCAGAATGACTTTGATTGAATTGAATTAATTGAAAAGAGAATTGGTGCACTTCACTTTATTCAAGCTTGTTCAAGCCAAAAAAGGTTTGTAGGTTCCAAAAGTACTGTGTTCATCAAATTTTTTATCAATATTAGAGTGGTCTGTAGGGAGATCTGTAATTTTCTTGTATGCAGATGTTTCTAGTCATTAACATGCTTTACCAAACATTATATTTTAAACATTGAGTGATAATGATGGACTATGTAATGCTATGTGTTTTCCTAAGGCTATTTGTTTTATTAGAAATATAAAATTTTCATCACCATTGTATCAGAGGTATTATAGAGTGACTGTGTTGTGAGTAGATCTGACTCCATGGATCTGACTGCAACATTTTTGTCAGATTCTTCTGAGAATTTTAGTTCTACATGTTGCAATACTGATGAATCTGTTTCAGTGTTTATTGATTTATTTGAAATAAAAGTTCCTCATTAAAAGTGAATATGTTTTTTACTTTATATTTTGTGGCTACTGAAACTAGAAATCTCAATAATTAGCCACTTTGGCTAAAGGGAATTTTTACCTACTGCTAACACAGGGTTGGGGACATTGACATGATCTGACAATAAGAGAGATACACTGTGAGGTAGACCACACTGACCTGATTTAACAGTGAGGTAGGCTTCTGAACTTCTCTTCCATTTAATATTATCAACAGTATCTGGTAAATGATGAAGACCTCCTGAGGTAGCAGTACAACTGTAAAGACCTTCATCATCTTTGTTCACATGTAAAATTTGAAGAATCCCTGAGTTTATAATGATATACCTGCAATAAACATAAATGTATATAATTTGAATTGAAATTAAACAATTGTATTGGTTAAGTAAGTCAGTACATAATGTTTAACCTTAATTGGATACAGTTACTGAGAATTTTGCTACCAAAACTTTTCAAAACATTCCAAAAACCAATGAAAACCTTTGGATACTTACATCAATTCTCATCCCACAATGATAAAGTATTCAAAGTTATAGTAAAAGGGGAAATAATTAGACATATACGAAACAACAGTGACTCAGAACAAAGAAGAAAACAAGAAATCAAACTAACTATCCAAAGATTCTTAAAAAGAGGATATAAAGCAAAAGAAATCAATTCCATAATCAAATCAACAAACATTATGTCAAGGGCAAAAAATCTAACACAAATATTCCACTAGTTCTTACTACAAAATATCATAGCGGTTTACGACATGTTCCAAAATTAATCCGAAAACACTGGCATCTCCTTACTGAATGTGAACTAGCTAACCAATTGTTTCAAAGACCACCAATGGTTGCATACAAGCGTAATAAAAACTTGGCGCAATATGTAACTTCAGCTAAAATGCATACTAACTAAAAATCTAAAACCTCAAGTTTAAATAATCTTAACAAAAGTATTTATTCTACTAAACACTAAAATGGCAACACCATATACTGTCCTATTAAACCACAATGGTTTTTATCTCCCGGATGGCTGATGAGGATTGGGGAAATCCAAAATATGGTAAATTTCAATTCAAATAAACCAAACTATTATTGAAAATAGAAAACTAACATGTCGAACAAAACAACTGATTTAACAGTACAAGCAAGATATTACCTATAATGATCTACAATAACAAATATTACTGTTAACTCAACAAACTATATCAAGATGTTATCCTCAAAATATGAAGAGATTTTATCGATATAAATTTACCTATATTACTAGTAAGCATGTAATATTTCATATTTCAGCAATCTATTACCATCAATAATTTTCCCTAATTATCCAACTCAAACAACTATCTTATTTAACCCAGAAACAATAAATAAATCAAAATAAAACAAGGTCAAGATGCAAGACAAGTGAACTCCACTGACCTGCAATTCAATTTCTATCTACAAGACATAATTGGGTTAAAGAGAAATCCTCTAACAGCCATCACACAATGCATAGGACTTAAATAAATTAAATTCATTAAATAAATATGTTGCCACACTTATCTACAATTTTATGCACATATATGCACTAATCGAACTAATCTACACTTGATTCAGATCAGTTAATTGAGAAGTAGGTGTATGGACCTTGCATGTAATTGTAATATGTCATATCTTCATATTTTTTCCTGTGAAAAACCAGTCTGAAAATATAAAGCTTTTAAATTAAAAAATAATAATAATTTCCCTACCTATCTACCCACCTGCTGATTTTGTGGCTCGGCAATGCCAAACAAACAATTTTTTAAGGGTGGCCTAACTGAATGCCTGATAATTATGTTTTCATAGCAAATTTAATTTTAATTATGATGAGGCTAAGGTGTTACTTGTCAAGGCACTGCAGTGAACAAGAACTTCAAAGGGGAGGTGCTGTGGGACTGCAGCACCATATTCAGCTGGGGAGAACACTGAACTCGTCAATATAAATTTAACTATCATTTGTTGTGAAGGAGGGGGTTTATTTTGTTTGGTTTTTTTATTTCAATATTTATAATCAAATTAAGTCATTTTGCAGGGTTTTATTTTAGTTGTCAAGTTAGTTGTCAGCTGACTCCTGTGTGTGTCCAGTAAATAGCACAACTTGTACATTCTATATATTACACTATTGTGTATAATCATCTGTACTAATGGCCATTCAGTTACTTGTTTGTATTACTAACTGGTTTTAGATGTTCTTTGCAAGATGCTGTCATCACAATGACCTTTTTTTAAATTAGTTTTAATCATTTTTAATTATTCAGATTACATGCAAGATGCCATGCATCCCTTTAACAAGACCATTTTGCATCAAACAGAGCAATGCCTTTCCGATTTAATTTATCCGCGTCTGCAAATTAACAAAACTTCTGGAGTGTGTGGAAAAAGGAAATGGCACAAACACATAACTGGAACCTGTAGTATTATTGTTTAAAGGATCAACCGAATACATATGGAAGATACACAAAAACCCAAAACAAATAATAATTGTATATGACAAAATGAACAAAAAGCTATCTAACATGTCTACAGACAGAGATATACACTGATCTGATTCTGGAGCCAAATAGTATCTAACATGTCTACAGATAGAGATATACACTGAACTGATTCTGGAGCCAGATAGTATCTAACATGTATACAGACAGAGATATACACTGAACTGATTCTGGAGCCAAATAGTATCTAACATGTCTACAGACAGAGATATACACTGATCTGATTCTGGAGCCATATAGTATCTAACATGTTTACAGACAGAGATATACACTGAACTAATTCTGGAGCCAGATAGTATATAACATGTCTACAGACAGAGATATACACTGAACTGATTCTGGAGCCAGATAGTATATAACATGTCTACAGACAGAGATATACACTGAACTGATTCTGGAGCCAGATAGTATCTAACATGTATACAGACAGAGATATACACTGAACTGATTCTGGAGACAAATAGTATCTAACATGTCTACAGACAGAGATATACACTGATCTGATTCTGGAGCCAGATAGTATCTAACATGTCTACAGACAGAGATATACACTGAACTGATTCTGGAGCCAGATAGTATATAACATGTCTATAGACAGAGATATACACTGAACTGATTCTGGAGCCAGGCAGTATCTAACATGTCTACAGACAGAGATATACACTGAACTGATTCTGGAGCCAGATAGTATCTAACATGTCTACAGACAGAGATATACTCTGAACTGATTCTAGAGCCAAATAGTATCTAACATGTCTACAGACAGAGATATACTCTGAACTGATTCTAGAGCCAAATAGTATCTAACATGTCTACAGACAGAGATATACACTGAACTGATTCTGGAGCCAGATAGTATATAACATGTCTACAGACAGAGATATACACTGAACTGATTCTGGAGCCAGATAGTATCTAACATGTCTACAGACAGAGATATACACTGAACTGATTCTAGAGCCAAATAGTATCTAACATGTCTACAGACAGAGATATACACTGAACTGATTCTGGAGCCAAATAGTATCTAACATGTCTACAGACAGAGATATACACTGAACTGATTCTGGAGCCAGATAGTATATAACATGTCTATAGACAGAGATATACACTGAACTGATTCTGGACCCAGGCAGTAGCTAACATGTCTACAGACAGAGATATACACTGAACTGATTCTGGAGCCAGATAGTATCTAACATGTCTACAGACAGAGATATACACTGAACTGATTCTGGAGCCAGGCAGTATCTAACATGTCTACAGACAGAGATATACACTGAACTGATTCTGGAGCCAGGCAGTATCTAACATGTCTGCAGACAGAGATATACACTGAACTGATTCTGGAGCCAGATTGTAGCTAACATGTCTACAGACAGAGATATACACTGAACTGATTCTAGAGCCAGATAGTATCTAACATGTTTACAGACAGAGATATACACTGAACTGATTCTGGAGCCAGATAGTATTTGTTTATTTGTTTAGTTGGGGTTTTATGCCGTTTTCAGCACATCTGGCTATTTCCCGGCGGCCAGTTATTATTGGTGGAGGAAGCCAGGGTACCTGGAGAGAACCACCAACCTTCGGTAGGAAAATTGGCAATCCATGTCAATTTAGATCTGTCGAACACACTCCCCAACAGGTGGGAGCCAGATAGTAGGAGTTCATTTTATGATGGATTAGCAGCATCTTTGAAATTAATTCCTGACTGACCTGTCATTTGTTGTCAACTGGACTTCATCTTTAATCCAGGTGTAAATGGGTGGTGGCACTGCCTTGATCTTACATTCAAACCTAGCCACACCCCCTTCCTCTACTTCCTGATCTATCGGCTCAGAGGTATAAGATTTGGCTATAGCTGAAATAAATAATGAATTTTTGTAAAACTTGCACTAAATGTTTCATGGCTGAAGTTAATGACCGATTCTATATTACATTTACCATCTATAAACATTTAGGACTGTTACAGTACTGTTTACATGTATTCAAAGCCATTAGACAAAAAACTTCCATTAACTATAATATGTGTATTGTAAAAATTTCTGAAGAAAACCTTGACTTCGTTCATTACCGATATAAATCGAATCTTACGTTAATTAAATGTCTTAATTGAGCCTAGACTGATAACCTATCGGAACTAAATTCAAACTGAATGTGAAATTATGACTTTGACCATTACTGAGACAAAATTGGCTATGTTTTGAAAGTTAGGCAAAAAAGATTAGGCTCAATATTTTATTCAGGTGTAAAATTGCTGTTTTCCCATCTGAAAAATTTTTTTAACAGTTTTTGGTCCTACTGTTTTTGATGTTAAAACAAATGTTGGAATTACCTCAATGTAGTGTACACTTTAAAAATAACCTGCTACTTACTGTACATGACAACTGGCAATAAAGGTTAAACATTTTACAATTGCTCTAAGTTTTACAGATATTAGTCTGGTTATCACAATTAAATCCACTTATATATATTCTATCCCACAACTTAATTGTTAGACCAATTGAAGCATTTCGATAGATTATCATCCACTACCAAGTCTGGAATATGGGACTAGTGTAGTGGTCAATTTGGCCTGGCACAAAGTCAAAGTGTCTGGAGATAATTGTTGTCAGCAAGTCTGGAATATGGGACATGTGGTCAATTTGGCCACACAAAAAGTCACAGTGTCTGCAGATAATGCTGTCAGCAAGTCTGGAATATGGGACTTGTGGTTGATTTGGCCATGCACAAAATCGCTTTCCAGACAAACATATAGATATTTGAGGTGGGCCAATTCGCGAGGAGCAGGCAGGGATAATTACCTAACAATTGAATTGGCCGTATATATGTTATCTTTATTGTAACTTTACTAAAAATTTTTAATGTACATGTAGTTAGAAGCAATGAAATCGTTCCTTTGTTTTATATATATATATACGTCTAAAGTAATAACCAAACGTTCAAACTTACTAGATGTTGGACCGATAATAAATTAACAATACAATGCAAAATAAAAATAAATAAACTTCTAAAAAGTTGCAAAACAACATAAAAATAAAACAAATAAAATTTTGAATTATAAACTTTTAGACGTTTATATATATAATACATTGGAGTCCCTACCAGTCATAAGAAAGTGTGATAGTATAAAACCTGTGAGAATATTGTACAATGTATGAAGAGGATACAGCTAGAAAAACCATATCACTCAGATTTTGATTAATAATGTCTATAATTTTAATATCTTTATTTGTATCCATGCATCTGATAAATAAATGTGCACACCTGATCATCATATTAGTATAATATAAGCTATTAGTAAACTTATGAAAATTAATTTGTTGCAAACAGCAAACTGCCATTTAAATTTTAACAATGTGTTGTAACTTCTATTGCTCCAACTATGTGTGCATACACTGTACCCATACAATTTATACGATTATAAGTAAATTAAATTATCATGACTAGAACATATTTCCACAAAGCAGGTACATAGTACAATATTTACGTATGTCCTAATATATGCTTGAGGGTTTACCATCATGATCATAGAACTCCAATATTCTTGTATTTAATCATACAGCTGTTTTTTCCTTGTTTATTCAATGTCCAGTGCAAAAATGACTCATATGAACCCCATATGAGCCTCAACACCTTGGCATGATTTCAGCCATAAGATGACCCACATGTAAAAAAATAGTTCCCAGCTAATCTCCTTCACATTAAAATATTATAATAAGAAAATAGCTCTGAAGTCCTATTCTATAAATTAGATGATTAATTGAACTCCTAGAAATTAATTATTTTATGTAAATAAAACTACCCTTTACATTATATAAATACCCTCTGTTGACCTTTACCATGGGTCATCAACCAATGATGTGATTAGGTTCCATGAGGGGAATCCATTAAATGTACAAGTGATCAAATATCTGAACAGTTAATCTTATAATATATCAATATTTTTTTCTGAATATGAATATCGCTTTAAGTAAGAATCTAAGCTGATATTATACTAATAGTACATATGTTTTGTTAAATCCATGTCACACTTCTATAAACATGAGTATTGATTTTTATGTAGCATTAAAATGTCCAATTTAAAATTACCATTTATAAATTCCACTTAGTGAGATAAATCTAGAACACTTTACAATAACCTATTTATCTAAACAGGAAAAATAAGAAACACAATTATTGAGAAAGGTCAACACATTTACAATAACCTATTGATCTAAACAGGCAAAATACAAACAGACATGTCAACAATGATCAACCAGAGGTCTATGGTAGTATTTTATTTATTGCTAATCCATGTCCATTTGACAATTTTTAATAGGTCAATGATTCACATTCTGAAATACAAATGTTGATACACTATCTCCAGTGCTCAAGGCTGAAAATATGGAGATCGAAAACACAATAAATTAATCGCCAAAATGACTAAATTTCTAAACTAAGCAAAACCCATATAAGGGATTTGCACTCAAAAATACTGCTTTCTTTCGAAAAAATTTCGTAATTTTGTATAGCATTCAAATAGTTTGGGGGTGGAGTTGTCAAAAATCACTGCAAGTTTTCTTATCAGACATCGTTTTTCGTATTGAGAAATATGAATTCAAGTGATGTCCAAGTCAATATACAGAACAAACATACATTGTTAAGGAAAAACAGGACCCATGATACAAAAAGTATACTCTCAAAGCATATGCCCATATTGGTCAATCAATTTTTCCCAAATTAAGTTAAGAGGGGGGTGGGGGTTTGGTCAGTGAATTAAGTTTTTTATCCTACATTGAACTTTTGATCTCGTCCCTTATACTGATATCAATTTCATCATTTTCCAACCTTACATATAATAACTTAAATTACTGGCAAACAAACACATTTTAATTCAGGCATAAATTGCCTTGTTGGTTAGATGAGTTGTATCACACACTTAGCCTAGGTTTAACATTTCCAGACTGACCCTATTTTTAGCTCTGTCCCTTACGTTTTTATAAAGATATATATATATCTAACATTTCCAGACTGACCCTATTTTGAACTCTGTCCCTTAAGTTTTTATAAAGATATATATATATCTTGAACTTAGTTTAGCATACAATTTTCACAAATATTTTACTTTTGACTAACACTAACAGATCTAGTTACAAAATGGCAAAATTTCCAGTCAATTCACATGTGTAATTAAAAAACTGCAAAACATATATATTAAAATTTTCTCAATATGAAATTGAATTTACACTCATATATTTTGCCCTACTTCCTTGCAACTTCTATCTGAATCTGTCTGGCTATTAATGCTGCTTACTGTTAAAGCAGAAATTTTCGATGGGGATTGAATTATGTTTATTTTGTGCATGGTAGGTATAATCAACGGAAATTAATCCCCAACTATATACGATCCCTTAGTTAATCAATATTTGGGAATTTTATCCCTAAGAAATCATTTTCTGAAAGGAATCCATAAGATTATAACCACACTGGTGATTTTACAGTATACTGTTTTATTACTTACTTGCAACCTCTACCTGAACCCGTCTAGCTATAATGCTGCCTATATTATTCTGAACTAAACATTCGTAAATGCCTTCATCTGAAATATTTTTCTTCTTTTTATGTTGTACCCGTTTAAAGTACAAAGACCCATTTTGTACTTTCTGAATACGATTGTCTAACTGAATTGGCAGGCCATCCTTCCTCCAAGTAACAACTGAACCTTTGATGGAACAATTCAACAGAAGCTTGCCATTCTTCTGTGCCACAACATGGTGGTCATCGTGGCTGTTCAATTGTAAACCTGAAGACACATCTTTGTTTCCTGTAAAATATGTTTAATAACATTACATCTCACAAATTCCAAAAATAAAAAGAAAATACCACACAGTCACAGGGACTAGAGATAAGCATCACCATTACAAGCATAAGTATCATTATTTATAAAAGAACGAATTTGCTTTGAATATAAAATTGACAAGACTTCTATAGAGCAGGACTGTCCCACACAGACCATAGTAAAATAACATTAATTTATAACAAGGCAGAAAGTTTAAATAAAGCACAGCATGATACAACCTCAACATATTTTTGTAAACAATTTAACACATTATTATGCTTGACCCAATAAAGTTTTGGATATTACTTGTGTATATTATACAATACAAAGAAATATTGGACCTAATATAAAAACAAGATGAAAGACCCCCAAAATTTAGAAATTCAGCCAAATTCCTCTTTTGGCCCTTTTTACCCCTAATATCTCAAAAACTGTAATGGATAGAAGAGAAATCTGTTGACCTACTACTGGCAGTACACAACAAGCTTAAGATGAATTAAAAGAAAAAAATTGCCATTAAAATCAGATGAAAAATTAAAAATTTTAGGTGTCCTGCAAACAGGCTACTTTAGGCCCCTTAAATCCCTTTGATCTCTGGATTGCTCACCTGGCATCAACACCAATATCTGGACTATTTTTGCTAAATATGGTTGAAACAGGTTTAATCAATTATTTAATGAGAATTTTTTCTTAAAATTTCTATTTTTAATAACAACAGCAGCAAAAGACACCTTAAGGATGATTCAGGCCATGTTTAGATTAAATAAGCCAATTTGTTTCAGAAAAGAAGATGTTAATAAAATGCTCCGCTGGGCGCAGCTTGATACGACCGCAGAGGTCGAACCCTGAACAGTTGGGGCAAGTATGGACACAACATTCAAGCTTGATACAGCACTGAATTTGGTTGATTGATTGATTGTTGCTTAACGTCCAGTGGCAAATATTTCATGCATCTTCATGACGAGAACCAGTTCAATTTATCAAACAATTCAATTAGGGGTGGGATGGGACACAAAGGGGAACCAATTTTGACTGCCACTGTAAAAGGAGGATGGTTGGGTAGGGTCGGATAATTTAGCCTCCTGTAGCGGCCATCAGCGTACTCTTTTTCGAAAACTACAGAAGGAGTCTTTAGCGTGCAGGGAGTGTGGCATTCTCCAAACACGTTACCCACTATGGTCCGCGGTCAGGCTTTCCGTATTATGACCTGACAACCCCCCCAACGAGACTGAATTTGGATTGTGAATAAATATTTGACACAGCATAGGTTTCTGACACAGAATTAATGTGGTCTAAGAACTTAAAATTTTTTAATTTACCTATTCAAACAATATCAGTATTATTTGTTTTTATATATAAATCAGAAATAACCAATTTAAAATTTAAAATTGGGCACACATATCAATTTCTTGCTATTGCGCAATACTGTGCAATTGAAGATTTCTTGCTATTGTGCAATACTGTGCAATTGAAAATTCCCCCCCCCCCAAAAAAAAAAATAAATAATTTACCCCTTTTTTAGCTTTTGTGCAATACACTATGAAGTTGCACATTGACCCCCCCCCTCCCAAAAAAAAAACCAAAAAACAATAAAATTTATTGTAACCCCCCTTTTTTTGCTAAAAGAAATTTGAAATTTCCTTTTTAATTTATGAAATATGAAATGAGAAAAAAATTAAATGTGTTTGGATTACCTCCCTTAGCCCACCAAGATAATATCATACATTTCTATTTACTTATACTAAAGTTATTGTGCAAAAACCAAGAAAAATGCTTATTTGGGCCCTTTTTTAGCCCCTAATTCCTAAACTGTTGGGATCAAAACTCCAAAAAATGGTCATAAACCTTGTGTTAAAATTTCATAGATTTCTATTTACTTATACTAGAGTTATTGTGCGAAAACCAAGAAAAATGCTTATTGGGCCCTTTTTTGGCCCCTAATTCTTAAACTGTTGGGACCAAAACTCCCAAAATCAATCCCAACCTTCCTTTTGTGGTCATAAACCTTGTGTTTAAATTTCATAGATTTCTATTAACTTATACTAAAGTTATAGTGCGAAAACCAAATGTCTACAGACTCCGACGGACGACGACGACGATGACGACGACGACGACGCCAACGTCATACCAATATACGACCGCAAAAATTTTGCGGTCGTATAAAAATTGTTTATGACAGACATCACTATAAAGTCCTACATTGATGTAAGGCCAACTAAAATTAATTAGATTTTCATCCAACTTTTTGAAAAAAATGGGGCGGGTGGGAGGATTTTATTTTTTATTTCATATGAAACTATTTTGTACGGTGTTATTAATATGTAAACGTTATAAAATGGCTTATACCGCTTACTACTCTAAGAATCACAAAAACCAAGTTGAATTGTTACAGGAAGTTAACAAAAAACGAAATTATTGACACGGATACCGGTAACGGAGATGAACAAAATCCGGAAATCGTAAATGTTAGAAAATAAAAAAAATCGGGGCGGCACGATTTTCGAGGGGCGGGCAGAGATGAAAATCTATCAATTAATTTTAATTGGCCTAAAACTATGCTCCGTGGGGCAGCCATATTGGATGTCAAGCGGGGGTCGTAAGATGAAATTGTCAAAGGGGACCATATTTGTACTATTTCTGCTAAATATGTTTGAAACTGGTTGAATCAATTATTAAATAAGAATTTTTTTTTTTCCAAAAATTTCTAAATTTCAAAAATTAGAAATTACTTTAAGTAAGAGTGGCCATCTTGGTTGGGAGGCAGCAGTCATCAGCCACAATTCTGAAAGGGTACCATTATACCTGTATGACCATTTCACCATCATTTTGTGCCAGTAGGCTCATTAATTTCTGAGAAATAGGTCAAAACTGGTGTTTTACCCCTATGTTCTATCTATAGTAACAGCCAGCATGTCAGTTTGTTTGAGAGGTACATGTAATTATTGTGTTGTGATGCAAACAGTAAGCCTCCCAAACGAAGTACCAGTAAGCTACTGTACAAGGAACTTTTGAATTTTGTGTCTTCCCATAATGAGCACCAAAATGAATGCATCTAACCATAAGAATAGATATATTCTTCCGTAAATGACCATTTTCATTGTGAGATCACCAGTTGAAGATCAGTTCATGCGACATCATCTCTTTCTGCACAAGGCTTCATATTCAACCGCTTTTAGACCAATCAAATTGCGCTGTTGTACATATCTTTTAACTAATCAGACTTAACGTTATTTGACATCGTCGTCTGTGCTCATTGAATTAACCTACATTGTAGGTACAGGAAACTCAACTAGTTGCTCCCAGGAGCCCGTATCAGTCACCTGGACTATGTCCATCTTGACTGGCAGCCTGGAACATTGCTGTCAAGCCAACTGGCTCACTGGTCTCAAACATGAAGATATTTCAGTGATTTTTCCAATTAGGTCCTATGTTAAACTATGTTCGGCTTTGGCAGCCATCTTTGATGACGGGTGGGATCATCAGATATAATTCTGAAAGAGGACCAGCTAAGGACCACTGCTGCTAAGGTTTGTTCCAAATGGTCCAAATGGGGCCCCCATCTATCCAATTGGGAATTTTGCGTTACAACTGAAATTGGGGAAAAATGAATTTGTCGAAGCCCCACAAGATATACAAAATGTGTATTATTGAAATGGCGGCACAGAATGGATTTCAACACATAATAAAAAATAAATTGCAGTACAATACAAATAAAAATTTGCGTCCACAAAATGTTCCTTTAGTGTCACATGCACAAAAACGTTACAAGTCCCATAAAACTCCCGCCATATTTGTCAAATCAAAATCGTGGTGCGATACGATCACGTACATGTGGTGATTAACAATCCTACAAATTTTGAACGAAATCTGATCTGTGGTCTCACAGGAGTTGCGTTCATAAAGTGTTCTTATAGTGTTGAATGCAGAAAAAGTTAGTCCCATAACTCCCGTAAATTTGTTGAAACTTATATGTGCAATTGTAATTTTCCTCGTTAGTCACCTTGCTCTCTTTACAAGTTATTCAGAGATCCAGCCATTGGTTTTTATTTCCAACCTTTCTTAGTTGGTTATTCACGAGTGTTTTGGAGTGGTAACCATCAATAGAAAACTCAAATGAAGCACACAATGTTGCTTCAAACTCCAAATCCATGCTTATTTTAAATATTCGAAACACTCGGAACTATAGATTTTGATTAACGATAACTCATGGCATGTTCAGAAAGAGTTCTAATAAATACGAAATCAATTTCAGAATCGGACACGTAATATTTTCTGGAAAAGGAAATTGTAAAAAAAAATTTAAGGAGCACTGAGGCTGTAATTTTTCAGGTCCGTAGCAAAGGGGAAACAAACAAAATGTTAATTTAGGCCCCATTGTTAATAATTGAAAGGATGTGTTCCATAGAACAAAAGTAAATGAGCAGAAACCTAACTTTCTATGGACACGGACGACTACAACAGGCTCATTCCATAAGACTACGGTCCTATACAAATGAATAGAATTCTGGGGGTTAATTTATCCGAAACTTGAATAATTAGTCAGGTCGCACCTTAAGGTGAAATGTAGGTTGTAACAACCTAATTATTGGAGAAATTCATTACATAATGCAAGAGGATTAGAGTGATCAAGTACAAATGTATCACTGATTTAAGATATGAAATTGAATTTGCAAAGCTTTATAAGAGTCAGTCATGCGTTAAATTAAGGAAAAAGTGATCAAAATGTCATTGAACTGTGTTGAGTGTTATATGGGGATTACAGTGACATATCATTGATGTATCTAAACAAAAACATTTTACCACAGAGGACAGACATATGTACAGACGAATAGATGGACGCGACTTACCCATGGACAAGGGTAAATCTATACACCCCAACCACATTAAGGGACAATATTCCCGGTTCAAAATTCCAAAGTTGCTGTGAAGAAGACCCATTTTAATATATGTGTGGAATCATCCCTACATTATTATCGTCCCAAAAAATGCTGCAAAGCTCTACCTTAGTGACGTATCTAAATTTTTGTGGAACCCATCAACCCATCACCATAAAAGGCTTGTTTTTGCACGAGATTTTCTGTGTGTTATAGAGACAGTTACATTTTTGTACCCCAAAATGCTTGTTGTATATAGGATGGATGGATGAATTATTGTTTAACGTCCAGTTGCAACCAGGTGCATATCAGGATGAGAACATGTTTATATGATAATGAATATGATCCCTGCTTTGTACTAGACCGACACGCTAAGTCGGATTTTTAATGTGCTAGCTCACGAGGTAACTGTCCACAGGAAGACATATCACCTCACTCGGACACATTGTACTGACTCCGAGCCGACCAGTCTTTGCTCTTACTCCTAGATGCCACGTGCTTGATGGAGAAGCAGCAAATACCAACTTTAATGTCTTTGGTTTGACCCGGCCGGGGATCGAACCCGCGACCTTCCGCACTCGGGGCGAGCACGCTACCACGAGACCACCAAGGCGGTCCTTGTTGTATAGCCCCCGGTTTTTTACTATCCCCGCTTTCGTCAAGCTTTGGTTAATCACCTGTAAAGTATTTTACTAAGAGAAGAAAATAGTAAACAGCACGTGCTACAAGTTACGACAAAAAAACTTTTTAGTTTAAACATTGAAAATATGACGTGACGGGTGCTCAATTTAAACACTTTTTGTTCAAATATTATTTAGAAATGTTTGAAATTTAAATATATATGATGAAAAAATTATAGATAGACTTGAAAAGAAATACATGTACATTTTACAATGTCTGAACTGTCTTGTTTGGCTGAATATGAAATTTCATTCACAAATTTTGTAGAAAGATTAGGAATAATACCCAAAATAAGTTTTGGAAATGGTTAAAAAATTTTAAAAGTTCTGTTCTATTTCTGTTGATACCTTCTGTACTCCTATCTATTCATTGATGAAATAAATTTTATATTTTCCGACAATGACTATGTATTATACATTGTATATTGTTTTGCGTTAATATATTCGTTTCATTGCCAGATTTTACCAAATAAAGATTCAAATTAAAGTGCAAAGAAGTTTTACAAAGAATTGGCCTTGGCAATTGAGAAATTCTGAAATTCTACTTTTACGATAAATACATGTACATATGTACAAGTGGTAAAAATGACTACAAAAGGTATCTGAAAATGGTTTGCCCTGAGTAAAAAAATACTTCATGGGGAGACAGTATAACCTGTGTCCGGTGATGTAGACCAACCCTACTTCCATCCATAGTAGTAGGGTTGCATATGTATCGCAGAAACAGGTTGCACTGTCGATAAATTATTTCTTTATCATGCCGAAAAGAAAAGAAAACTGAATCCAGTCGTCTATAACTGCACACAGTGAAGTATTACGCTACTACAATGCGAATTTTAAAAAAAAACAAAAATAATTTAATTCGTATTGGCAGTGTTGGACACAGAAAAATATTAAACAGTCGCAGAAAGGGGGAAAACAAGGCCTAGACTTCTTCATATTTTTTTATGAACTGTGGAATCTGCACTTCAATATGTATTAATGGACAGTAAATCGATGGATTTTTTATTTCAAATTTAACTTAAGGGTATTTTTACTTTCCTGTCATTTTAAATGTATACTATTTTTATTTTACTTCAACAGCTGTTGAATACATGTGACTTACATCACGAATTCTATTGTTATGCCACTCTCTTGTGATGGACAAGGTTAGACAACACTAGCCCCCTAGCCGTGAGACTTAGTAAAATTCATTAAATAGCAATGTCAATTGATTACTATATTAACCGGACATTTGGTCTGATGTTTAGAATGAATTTACTGGTCCTATTAACGCTGATTTTATCAGACTTTTGCCAATGTCCCACGGGCCTTCAGAATGATTGTCATCGTTGACATGACACAGTGTTCTCCCTGGGCCCTTTTAGCATCTTGGCACCGAGGTGCTATCAGAAATCGCCGAGATCCTATCCATGATTTCTGGGGAGAACACTGTGACAAGATGATAGGTTTGAGATGGAGCGTAATGTTGATAGTGAATCTGACAGTGACTTGGATGAAGATCAGGTGTTATGATAGGTTGTTTGAATTTTTATTATATATCTTATTGAATTAAATTTCATCACTGACATCAGCATTAAGTTGTATGCCTCTAGTCAACTAATAGTATGGTATTTGGAATCATTTTCTTGTAAAAAAAAGTCTGGGCCACCAGGTTCTTTTCTTGGCTATCAAATTTTAAAACCAGGTAGATATAGCACAGTAGATATAGCCCAGTAGATATAGCCCAGTTGGCTAACACATTCTCAATACTTATTTGGATCCCTGTTCCAGTTTTCCCATTTTGCAGATTTTTTCATTATCCCGAAGTCACAATTAAAAATATGTTTGTTTCCCCTCCCCCTAGCCTAATCTTTGCTGACCAGGCAGGCAGGGTGCAAAATTTTTTTTATATCAGGATTCCACTTCAAATTTCTTTACAACTGAAACAGATTGGAACGGCTATCTAGATGTCATCAATTCATTCTAAAAACTAGAAACTGCAAGAATATATTTGTTGTACTTTTATTTTGTGCTTTGTTATTATTGTTTTTAAATTTAAATAAAATTAGACTTTGTTATTGGTAGAAGTACATGTATAGTGTAATTGAAGTAAAGGTACGAGTTCATAAAACTAGAGGCTCTCAGGAGCCTGTATCGCTCACCTGGATTTAACTTTTCACCTTGAGCAGACCTAAAAATTTAAGTGTTGCAGTCAATTTGGTTGGTTTTTCTTTAGGATTCTATGTTAAACTAATTTCAGCTGTGGCAGTCATCTTGGTTGACAGTCCAAGTCAAATGATACATTTCTAAAAGAGAACCATCTAAGGACCATTTCTGCTAAGTCTTGTTCCAACTGGCTAAGTGGTTTTCAGAGAAGAAGATTTTTAAATGAAATTTCCTATATTTATCTAAGTTCGGTGTGGCAGCCATCTTGGTTGACAATCGGGGTGATCAGACACATTTCTGAAAAAGGACCTCTTAAGCACCAATGCTGCCAATTCTGGCTCCAATATGACAAGTGGTTTCAGACGAGAAGATTTTTCAATGAATTTTTCCATAGGGCCCTATGTTAAACTAAGTTTGGGTTTGGTGGCCATCTTGGTTGACAGTCTGGGTCATCGCACAAAATTCTGAAAGAGGACCATCTAAGGACCATTGCTGCCAAGTCCAATTCTAATTGGCTTAGTGGTTTCAGACGAGAAGATTTTTGAGTGAATTTTTCATAGGGTTCTATGTTAAACCAAGGTCTGCTGTGGTGGCCATCTTGGTTCACAGTCCACAAAATCAGACATATTTCTGAAAAAGGACCTCCTAAGGACCAATCCTCCAAGTCTGGCTCCAATATGTCATTGGGTTTCAGACAAGAAGATTTTTCAATGAATTTTTCCATAGGGCCCTTTGTTAAACTAATTTCGGTTGTGGCGGCCATCTTTGTTGACAGTCCGGGTCATCGGACACACCTCTATATTGGACCATCTAAGGACCATTGCTGCCAAGTCTGGTTCCGATTGGTCAAGTGGTTTAAGACAAGAAGCCATCTTGGTTAACAGTCCGGGTCATTGGACATATTTCCGGAAGAGAACCTCCTAAGAACCATTACCAACTTTGGTTCCAACTGGCCTTGTAGTTTCATATAAGAAGATTTTTTAAATTCACCCCCCCTTTTTTTCTATTTTTAGTAACAGCAGCCATGTCAGTTGGAGGTCGGGGATGCCGGACATAATTTTGGAAGGGGGCCACCCAAGGACCATTCCACCAAAGTTTGGTCTCAAATGGCCCAGTGATTTGAGAGAAAAAAGGCCTTTAAAGGAAAGTTTACACTGGATGCCGTCTTTAAAGGGAAAAAACTCCTATAAGGGGTCAATCAATGATTTTGGTCATGTTGACTTATTTGTAGATCTTACTTTGTTGAACATTTTGCTGTTTACAATTTGTCTTTATCTATAATAATATTCAAGATAATAACCTAAAACTGCAAAATTTCCTTAAAATTAACAATTCAGGGGCAATAACCCAACAAAGGGTTGACTGATTCGTCTAAAAATTTCACGGCAGGTAGATCTTGACCTGATGAACATTTTTACCCCGTCAGTTTTGCTCTAATTGCTTTAGTTTTTGAGATATAAGACAAAAACTGCAGTTTACCCCTATGTTCTATTTTTAGCAATGTCGGCCATGTTGGTTGGCAGGCGTGGTCATCGGACACATTTTTTAAACTAGATACCCTAATGATGCTTGTGGCCAAGTTTGGTTCAATTTGGGCCAGTAGTTTCAGAGAAGATTTTTGTAAAAACTTGACCCTTTGGGTCAGGTGAGCTAAAAATAGGTTTGGATTGGTTTAGTTTGGGTTTTTATGCCATTTTCAGCACATTTGGCTATTTCACGGTGGCCAGTGGAGGAAGCAGGAGTACCCAGAGAGAAACACCGTCCTTCGGTAGGAAAATTGGCAATCCTTGTCAATTTAGATCGGAGTCAAACACACCCCGCCACAGCTGAGATTCGAACTCACAACCCCAGTGTTGACAGGCTAGTGATCATTAGTAAGGTCATGAGGAACTAACTAGACCACTCGGTTTTTAGAAAAAAAAAAGGGTACAAGTTGGTTGGGTATGAGTTCATTAAATTTGAGGGTCTAATGTTTTTGTTAAGTGTGGATTGAGCTGACAGATTTTTTTACATATCCCATTCCTGTGTTAAAATCCGATATTCTGACACTGGGAAAATACATATCGTAAATAACAAACTATATCCTTTAATGAAAAGTGATGCATGGAAGGCTGTCAGTGAAGATGTTACCGACGGAAGCATTCATTTGGAGCAGTCCGACGAAGTTGTTGTCTCCATGTGTGACAAAAAAGATGACATTTAATTTGACTAGATTTTTATAACAAGACTTTTGTCTCATCACATCAAATGTATTTCTACAGGTTGTTGTTGTTGAGGTTGTCTACTTCCAAACGATTTTCGTCTACCTCTCGTAAGATTGTAAAAAGTACAAATTTCAATGTTCTGTCGAATACATGAACATCATTTATTGTCACAAACGGAGACAACAACTTCGTCCTTCCATATACTGCTTTTTCCGGAAAGAATATAGTCTGTTATATACGATATTTTGTATTTTCCTGGTGTCAGAATATCAGATTTTAACACAGGATCATGGATGATAAATTAAGGCATTTTTGCATTCCATCTTGAATGGATTTATTATTACTCTTATGAACATAACTGAAAACTTCCGAGAATTCAGTCAAGAATTACGAGACCAATGTCAGACAAGCTATGATTTTTTTTCCAGAAATTAGGGGAAAAAAAGAAAAATTATCCAAAATTACCCGGCAGCTTTTTTAAGACATAGCAGGGGCAGGGGGAAACAAACATCTTTTTATTGTGGCCCAATACGCTAATTTTTTTTGCTCATTTTTCAAAAAAATTTCAATATTTTTCTCAATTCCCAAAAGTATGTCACCCCCCTCAAAAATGAATGACAAATATCAAATGGTAAAAAGGTGAATATGTAAAACATAAAAATTACTAAATAACCAACACAAAATGATTATTTTTAAATTTTAAAAAAAAATGTTTCTATTTTTTCATTCTACCATATTAATCTACATTCTTCTGAATAATTAATTATTGAAATTCAAAGTAAGATTCATGTTCAATATCCAGTTTCAAATAATTCCATCTATTAAAAAAAAGGAAAAAAAAACAATAAATGTATTATACAAGAATCGATGTCTGTTAATCTATACCATTTTTTTAAGCACTTTTTTATAAATCATCTCAAAATGGATATAAAAGGTCAAATTTCCTTCAGATAACCTATGTGGTTAATTTATTCCAACATGAACCAATGAAACATAAGAGCATTAACTTTATCATAATCTTGTTTACTTTGCAATGTTGTGACAATTTATTTACATTGAACATTATAAAAGTAGGGTACTCCATCATGTCCATGTCAAATATACATGACAGTGGTCATTTTTAACTTGGATATATAATTCAACACAATTGCTCAGTTTTAAATCCATTTGTCATATCAATCTATATAGTCAACAAATATGTTTTTCCTTTATTTACAATTTTATCATATATAACACTCCATTTTATCACAAAATGTATTGATAAATCTTGACCCCAATTTCTCCCCCGCTCACATATATACAGTAGATCAAAGCACAAATTCCAGTGATAAAAAAAAATGCAATAAAAAATCAAAACATGACCCTTGCTGATTGGCATAAATTATTCTGTTGTGTCCTGAATCATGTTTCATGTCCAGAACTGACTAAATAATGATGTAATGAGAGAAGTCATACATGGTCAACCCCGGACAAGCCAAAAGGTGAACGGAGAGGGCACAACATTTACTGCGGCCATGTTGTTTTTGTACGGGCACTGTGACCGTCATATCAGGGTTGTAAACATGGCTCTCAATCTATAACATATAATAATCTCTTACCGTTTGCTGGTGTAATCCAAAGCACTACATAGAGAATACCAACAATATACAAACACTGGGTAGCCATATATAAGAAACCATGAGGGTTCACATTATTGTGTATTTCTACAAAACTGAGAGCTGTGCATGAATTCACGCACTGAACCGTGTCACAACCCGTAATCTTTTAGCCTTGCGCTGTCGGTTCAGATCACCGGAATACACCTTTTGTGTATTAAAGAAGAAATGTGTGATTTATTAATGGATTGTTTTTATTGGTAGCAAAAACATCGTCTCTATATTTAATTCTTATTGAAAATTTTAAGTATTCGTTATGAGCGATTAAGGGAAGTGATATAAAATGTAAACACACGATATTCAATACACATGAAAATGGGTGAGGTTGTGTACTGGAATAGCCTCGGTGATACGAGGTCAAATCCTAATGCTGATCGGTTACGACGTCACGAAGTGACCAAATTCCTTGATTGTTTGCGATAACGAAAATAACTTCAAGTTGAGCACTAGAGACAGTGATGAGTACTTAAAGTCGTTTGAATCTTGCGATTTAAATGCAGAATTTCCACCTGTAATTTCGGTTCATTCATAAAATTCCTTTCACCGGAATGTTTACAAATCTACGAATAGGTGCGATAGTATATCAATCAATAAACGACGAAAATTTTTATTGACAATATTGAAATCTATAAAAAAAGTATTTTGAAAAAAAATGAATAAATTATCATAATTGTGAAGCTAGCTTATAGTCGGTGTGTGCATTATAAGCTGATGACTTAGCTGGCTTACAGAGCGATATATTTTTTTAGGAAAGGGGGGGGGGGGGCGGGGTGCCGCTATATTTAATTTAAACTTGGTTACTTGTACCTTTGTTCATGTTGCAGGGTTTAACAAAGAAAAAATAATTAACAACACTGCACAAAATAATTCATCAGAATTACTGAAATGAATAAGCAACTGACCGGTCGACAACTCCTGTCAGCAAGCAATTGTTATTTTTCTAAGCGAAAAACTACATCTCGATTTTTCAGAATGTAAAGCATACGGTAAATACAAACTTAAAAGTTTAATTAAAAAATGTATTAGGAAAGATTTTTTACAGTACTGGGGCAACTTAAACATGTTAAAAGATTCATATGATCAAGAAAATGGCAAGCTGAATACTTTGAAAAATATTGATGCATTAAAAACAAAATATCTTTTTATTGCATATTATACTGGGTTAAGCAATACAATACAAAAGACAAACAACATAATTATATTACACATAGTTCATGTAAAATAGAAGTAATTACTGGCCAATGTGGACATCATTTGCGCAATTCAACGGACTGCTTTATAAAGTCAACTACATTGTATTTCTTTACTAGGATATAGTTTACCTATTGGACTGAGCTGCTGAAAATCTTGTTTAGTTTGTTCAATAATTTGAAAAAATGATACCCTTATGTCTTTATTGATTTTGCAATGAAGAAAAAAACTGAGATTCATCATCTAATATATTACAAATTTTACACACTCTAACATGTCTAGGAACTTTCTTGTAACGACCACGCTTAACTTCTAAATTGTGACCACTAACTCGAAATATAGTTAGAAACTGGCGGTTTTTATTATTTTTTCTCAGTTATTAAATAATCTTCTAATTTAATTTCTTTTTTCAATTTGCTATATAAAAAAAGTTTGGATGTATTATCCAAGTTAGTTTTTCAAACATAAATTTTTCATATTTTGTTTCCAGTCTTTTTAAATATACATTTAAATGAGATTTAACAACTTTGAAAGAATTATTATAATTTTCAAAATCATCTCTGCTCAATTCATGTTCATCGAAAATTTCCGTTGCAAACATATACCAAGTGAAAATGCCTTCATCATGCATTGATTCATTTAAATTATATGCTTCTTTTATCAAAGGATTTATTTCTTCATCTTGAGGTCTAGCATAGTACAACATGACTTGCCTTTTTATGAATGAATCTATGGGAAATCTCCCTAGCTCTGCTTTTGCTGCAATATTACAAGCAGTCTTTTTAATGCCCAAAATAAATTTACAAAATTTATGATGTATTTTTTCAAAGCAAAATATTAAAAAAAAAGATAAAAGAAAAACTCTTCGATTTCGAATTAGTAATCACTGCTTAAGGTAGGAGGTACCTAAATCCGCTAAATTATAGATTTTCAGGAAATTTTACATGCAACTAGAACATTTGAAGCTGAATCTAAATATCGAAAAAAATTATTTTTTCATAAAGTTGATTTAAATTCATTGAAATAAAGGACACTTACTGTAGATGTAATATAAAAAATGCCGAAAAAAATAATAATTTCACTTTAAATCTAATCTATAGGATTTTCTATAAAAACGATATGTTATTGCTTTCAACTTTTTCGTTTTAATGATATTAAATAAACACAGGTTCACCAGCTTCGTTTTGGTTGTGGAAATCATTAAACTATAGGTCCTGTCTGTAAAAACACTAAAAATCTACATTTTTATCGCGATGTCGTGACGACGTTATGCTTATTTTGGCTTTTTGACGCTTATTTTCATTCTTCAAACAGTAATCAATCTAATACATTTATACTAAAAAAGACGAATCTGGTGACCCCAAATAAATTTTATATCAATAAAAAGAGAATTTCAATGGCAATAATAGATTTTTTTTAAATTCTAGGGACTGAATTTTGAGAAATCAGAATTTAAAGTATAAATATTTGACTTTTTGGAATATTTTGGGAAGTATTAAAGAGACCTACCTTATTTTTATGATATTCAGATGCACTTCAACGTACTCTATTGCATGCCAAATTTTATAAAAATCTGAAATATAGCCCAATTAGGTACCTCCTACCTTAAGGATAAAACAGGAAGGCACGAAAGAAAGACTAATGCTGTAGGGAAACAGGCAATTTTAAAACGGTGTGAAAGACTCTGTTAACATTGCTCACTTGGGTTAGTAGAGGATGAAATTCACTTCATGCTTGTATGTTCCCAATATAAACAAAATAGGGAAATATTTAAAAAAAAAAGTCTCCATGACGTTTACCCAAACTTATCAATTTTGAATGTTACATCTCTGTAAATGCCACATAATATTTTATTTTATATATATATATATATATATATATATATATATATATAATATTGTTATAATTCAAAATTTTATTTGTTTTATTTTTATGTTGTTTTGCAACTTTTTAGACGTTTATTTATTTTTTAGTTTGCATTGTATCGTTAATTTATTATCGTTGCAACATCTAGTAGGTTCGAACGTTGATTATTACTTTAGACGTGTGTGTATAAATAAATATGTGTGTGTGTGTGTGTTTAACATAGAGTGATTGATTTACAATGTAATTCCCCTTTATATTGCTGGTTGGGTCTTGGCTGGTTTTACAATGTTTATTATACTATTCGTTTTTGCTGTCTCATATTGAGTATGCGAGGTTTGTGTATGTTATGAATGTGGATTGGAGTCTTATTTGTTTTAATTATTATGCCTGTAAGGGCCCTGTGATTAGGAAATAAAGTATTTGATTTGATTTGATTTATAGGTCCACATTTAGAAAGATAAGAGTCGGGTCCAGCTAAAGGACAAAAATTGTACAATGATGCCATGATCGATGATGTATAACAACGTAGCAAGTCATCTGACCATAAAATACATGTAGCTAGATACAACAAGACCATAAAATACATGTAGCTAGATACAACAAGACCATAAAATACATGTAGCTAGATACAACAAGACCATAAAATACATGTAGCTAGATACAACAAGACCATGAAATACATGTAGCTAGATTCAACAAGACCATAAAATACACGTAGCTAGATACAACAAGACCATAAAATACATGTAGCTAAGCACAACAACCATAAAATACATGTAGCTAGATACAACAAGACCATAAAATACATGCAGCTAGACACAACAAGACCATAAAATACATGTAGCTAGACACAACAAGACCATGAAATACATGTAGCTAGATACAACAAGACCATGAAATACACGTAGCTAGATACAACAAGACCATAAAATACATGTAGCTAGATACAACAAGACCATAAAATACACGTAGCTAGATACAACAAGACCATAAAATACATGTAGCTAAGCACAACAACCATAAAATACATGTAGCTAGATACAACAAGACCATAAAATACATGCAGGTAGACACAACAAGACCATAAAATACATGTAGCTAGATACAACAAGACCATAAAATACATGTAGCTAGATACAGCAAGACCATGAAATACATGTAGCTAGATTCAACAAGACCATAAAATACACGTAGCTAGATACAACAAGACCATAAAATACATGTAGCTAAGCACAACAACCATAAAATACATGTAGCTAGATACAACAAGACCATAAAATACATGCAGCTAGACACAACAAGACCATAAAATACATGTAGCTAGACACAACAAGACCATGAAATACATGTAGCTAGATACAACAAGACCATGAAATACACGTAGCTAGATACAACAAGACCATAAAATACACGTAGCTAGATACAACAAGACCATAAAATACATGTAGCTAAGCACAACAACCATAAAATACATGTAGCTAGATACAACAAGACCATAAAATACATGCAGCTAGACACAACAAGACCATAAAATACATGCAGCTAGACACAACAAGACCATAAAATACATGTAGCTAGACACAACAAGACCATGAAATACATGTAGCTAGATACAACAAGACCATGAAATACACGTAGCTAGATACAACAAGACCATAAAATACACGTAGCTAGACACAACAAGACCATAAAATACACGTAGCTAGATACAACAAGACCATAAAATACACGTAGCTAGACACAACAAGACCATAAAATACACGTAGCTAGATACAACAAGACCATAAAATACATGTAGCTAGACACAACAAGACCATAAAATACATGTAGCTAGACACAACAAGACCATGAAATACATGTAGCTAGATACAAGACCATGAAATACACGTAGCTAGATACAACAAGACCATAAAATACATGTAGCTAGACACAACAAAAGCAATATCAGATCACTTTAGTAAAAGAAAAAGAATAAATAATTTCTTTTAATTTTGAATAATGGGGTACTAAGATATGACCCTCATCATGATCTAGGTTCAAGAGTGAGTTAATCAATTATAAGTCGCCCAAATGCAGAGATCATAGAGGGCGAGAGATCATCGAGGGCGCGTCCTATAGTGGAGGGCGAGTGCTATAGTTTTTTTATGGTTATATAATCTTAATTGTTTTAAGGGAAACTATGATTTACAATTAAAATTTTGTGAACGATCCGAAGAAGTATACACCACGTGACTAAAGCAAATTGGATAATACATGTATATGAAGGGTCAATGCTATAGGATTATCTGTTCATAAATCTTCAGTGGAAATAGAACAAAACATATACAATATTTCTAATAAACAGGTGCACTAAGAATGGTCTTCCTCGTGATCAGTGCACACAAGTCAACAGAGATCATCAAGGTGAGGCGATAAAGAAAACTCAAATATCCTCAGTGTGCAAGCTAATTGAATATATTTTAAGCATTATATAAGTGACCTCATCTTTGCAATCTATAGGCACCTGTGATGAATCACGGGATATCAACCCACACAGTGCTTCCCCATGTGGCGGATAAGGGAGACACTCTCGTTGGGGGGTTTTCAGGTCATAATTAAACATATTCCATCTGATGTTATCAAATTATGAACGCGCGCTTAAATTTATATTGTTTTAATTTTCATTTGCATGCATACTTCGACAGGAGAAACCTAAAACCGTACAGCGGCGTAGCTATAACTATATAGTTTATAATTGAGATGCACAATTATATCCCAAAGGAGTTGATGGCATACAGTTATACAATTATACAAAGAAATGTATACAAAACAGACAATCATTAATTAAGTATAAATTATAAAAGAATAACAAGACAGTCTTATACAGACAAATCAAATTTGTAGAATGCCGCTATAGAGTTCACTTTCCTCAGTATTAAAGACTTTTTAATAAATGGAGAAACAAACCGCAAATGATTCGACAGAGATATTATCTGTATATATTTTTCATTATCATGTAGTGCACTAAGAGAATTATTTTGTTTATTTATTTCAAATTCTTTTCTAACATCCTTATATTTTGGACAGTGGAAAAGGTAGTGAATTTCATCTTCAATTACTTTCATATTGCAAATTTTGCTTAGTCTTTCATTTCTTTATAATCTTTTATAACGACCTCTTTCTATTTCTTAAAAGTGGTAGCTAATTCGCATCTTATATAAATTTCTTCTGTTTTCAAAATTTGTATGAAGTAAAAATTCATTGATTTCATAATCAGATTTTAATTTACTGTATAAGAATAGTTTGCTATGATCTGTTAAAGCATGAAGTTTTTCAAAAAATAATGTTTCATAGTTATTTTTTTTCAAAAGAAACTTTTTCTTTTTGATACTCAAAAATCTATATATATATACATATATTATTTATATATATAGGTAAACCAAGAATATGAACCTTTGAAATGTAATGACTTTGCCAATAAAAATGCACCATCTAGTAATTTGTTATTAGTATGGTGTAATAAACGAGTTAAATATTTCACAGATCGAATTTTAAGGTATGCATCTAAAGGATGCTGAGCTAGTTATTAAGTCAAAATTAGGGTTATCTTGTCCTCGCTTTGATGCCTTTATGATTAATTCATGGAAGGGCATATACCAAATTTCAGAATTATACATTAAAATGGGTTTAATTAACGACTCAAATAGTTTTTTTGTGAATTTTAATAGGTACGTTATCTAATGTTCCAAGATATTTAAAGATTGAGAACAGCACTTTGCTTCCCTTTTTCGACAATTCTAAATGAGACGAATGAAATTTTCCAGAGGATTCAATTATGTTACCTAAATATTTATATTTTAATACTTTTTCTAGTTTTTCCTTTCCCAAAAAGAACTCTGGTTTCTGATTTAAGATATTTTTCTGTTGCCAAATCATGAATTTTTTTTTTGCCTTAATTGAAAGTTGCCATTTAGCACAGTACTCAGGAAGTTTGGAAATCTGCTGTTTCTGATAGTAATAGTTATCATCAGCAAATATCAAACAATCAATATGCATGTTTTATAGTAACACTTAATTACATTTGTTGTCAAAAATATCGAGGATATCATTTATGTATAAATTTAATAAAAGATATCTGGAATTATCACCTTGTTTTACCCCTCTAGTTATTCGAACATTTTCAGATATATAATTCTGAATTTCACTGAGGCTTCAGTGCATTGATACATATTTTTTATTACACTATATAGATTTTCCCAGAAGTTTTCACTGAGGCTTCAGTGCATTGATACATATTTTTTATTACACTATATAGATTTTCCCAGAAGTTTTCACTGAGGCTTCAGTGCATTGATACATATTTTTTATTACACTATATAGATTTTCCCAGAAGTTTTCATATTTTATCATTTTATACAGGATACCTACTCTCCATATAGAATCGTATAACTAATATACGTCCTTGCCTCCATATAGAATCGAAAGTTTTTTTTAGATCAATAAAACATCCATAAAGTTTGTTTTTCTCATTGTTGATGTACTTATTTATTACAGTTTTAATAACAAATATACTATCAGACGTTCTGTTGTTTTTTTTTCTGAAACCGAATTGAGAAGGGTTAATTTTGTCTTTAACTATGATACATCTAGTAGTCTATTATTAATAATAGAATTACACTTTGCTCAGACAATAAGTAAGTGTTTGTTTGTTTAGTTGGGGTTTTACACCGTTTTGCACATTTGGCCATTTCGCGGCGGCCAGTTTTTATTGGTGAAGGAAGCCGGAGTACCCGGAGAGAACCACCGACCTTCGGTAGGAAAATTGGCAATCCTTGTCAATTAAGATCGGGGTCGAACACACCTTGCCACAGGTGAGATTCGAACTCACAACCTCAGCGTTGACAGACTAGTGATCATTAGTAGTCACGACGGACTACCTATACCAATCGGCCACCGTGGACCCCAATTAGTAAGTGAGATACCGTGGAAATATTTGTTCGGTCTCCACTTTTAAATATTGGAATAATGAATAATTTATTCATTCTTGAAGATATATAGAAGTATTCAAAATTAAATGGAAAAACTTAGCTAATGCTGTAAGCATTACAGTACTACTGTGTTTAATTATTTCATAGCATATTTGGTCTGGACCACTGCTCTTTCCATTGTTTAATTTCTTAATTTTATTTTTTATTTCTGTTATTGTAATGGGTTGGTCAGTATTTTTGTTTGTTAGAAGTTCTTCTTCCTCTTCTAAAAGATTTATATTAACTTTATTCTCAAAGTTTGTATCAGTATTTTCTGGATTCCCTTGGTCTTTAAAAGGTTTTAAAAATTTATTTAGATCTATACCTAGTTCATTTTCATGTTGATCATTATTATTATTAATGTTTTTTAGAATTTTCAAAAATTCTTTACTCTCATTTGGAGAAATATTATTTATTGTGTTAGTTACATTTTGTTTATGTCCCCTTTTCATTTCTTTAGACATTTTTCTTTTATTTCGTACAATATGTTAAGAAAGTGTTTCTAATGTTATGGTCAAAGGGAGATAATTTCATTTTTTTGCTGAATGAATTGACAGTACTTCTGAGAATTGTCCAGCAGGATTTTTTCTTTTTCTTTTTAGTTTTAAAGTAACATTTTTTCATACATTGTGTTGATAAATTAATACAAATATTTGAAATTTGATCATTTGCTATGTTGACCCCATCTAAATTATTTTCAAAATCAGTATTTTGGAAATTTGCAACAGTTTCAAAAATATATTTCTCTGTCAGTTCTTTTTCGAGTAAAATCTTGGAAGCTTACGAATTTTACTGTTGCCTATTTTGACGTGGAAGCACAAAATAGAGATCCCCAAATTCAGAGCAAGGGTCTTGTGGCATACAAGTGGGTTTACTTGTGACTTAGACATATTAAAAGTATAAAGTCGTCACAGAAGTCTATCATTATACACCCGCTTTGTAAAATGGAGGTATATACTGATGGGGGAGTCCGTCCGGTAACAATTCTGTTCCACTTTTGTATGCGTAACTCCCTTAAATCAGTTAGTATAATTTAATGAAACTTTCTCCGATTCTTTATCATATAATGCCATTGTGCACCTCCTATTTTTTATTTGGTAAAAATAAGTTTTGGGGTTTCCTTTCCCAAGAGATGGAGGTTGTCATTGCCTTATATGGAAGGTATCCATTTTGTATCCGCAACTCCTCCTAAACCTAATATTATAATTTAATAAAACCTTCTCAGATTCTTAACTATACAATGCCATTGTGCACCTCCTATTCTGTTTTTGTTTTGGTCAAATTGGTTTTTGGGGTTTCTTTTTCCAAAACATGACTTTTGCCAATGCCTATGGGGTTATGGGGGTACCTTTTTTATATCCGCAACTCCGCCTAAACCACTTATTATAATTTAAGGAAACTTTCTCAGATTCTTTATCATATAATGTTACTCTGTTACTTATTGCCCCATTGAGGGCCCTCAATTGGTTAATAAACATTATCTTATAATGCCATTGTGCACCTCCTATTTTGTTTGTGGCCAAAATCATCAATAATCATTTTTGGGAATTGTTTTACTTTTGTAATAAATGGGGGGTATCCATTTTGTATCATCAACTCCTCCTTAACCACTTATCACAATTTAATGAAACTTTCTTAGATTCGTAACCATATAATGCCATTGTGCACCTTCTACTTTGATTATTGGTCAAAATCATTTTTGGGGTTTCTTTTTTTCAAAACACGGACGTTGCAAGCGGCGGGGGGTATCATTTTGTGAGCTTTGATCACATGAAGTACCTCTAGTTTTATCGTGATTACCATATTTGATATTCCTGCATTTTGATCTAACGTGTGAGCTTTAAACTGCATGTGCGTGTAGTTCTGTAAACATTCAAAGCGATTTAAAAAAAGCAATCTCTGGGTCTTCTTAGAATTCCGCCGTGTTTCTCAGGTAAAAGTAGTTTTTTTATGATATAGGTTTACTTTGCAAAAAATTCACACTTGGGATCAAACAAATACAAACACAACACAAACATATAAAATGGGTAATGGCAATAACAATTATACATAGAGTATAGCAATAAAAACTTATATATAACAGATATAATCACTGATCTTTTGACAAACGTGGACCTCAATTTCGCAATTCAATAGACTGCTTTAACACCCCCCCCCCCCCCCCCCCCCCACAGCTGACAAAAGTTCAGTAATCGGATGATAGATAAGATGATATCAAAATGAAAAGGATTGGTATTGTTTGAGAACGGTTTTTTTTTGTAATGGAGGAAATTCAGAAGGTATAGGTTTCCGACGAAGCCTTTAATTATTTCACGGGTATCTTTTTATAGCATCCCAGCTCCACCTCTAAATTATGATCACTGATACGAAATTCTGTTAATAAAAAGATACCAGTGAACAAGCAATATGCAAAATTTGTAATGTTCTCGATGATGAATATCATTTCTTCTTAAATTACAAAATCAATAAGGAAATACGAATAAAGTTTCAAAATGATATTATAAATGTGTACCCTAATTATAACCAGCTTGGCTCTCTAGATAAATTACGAATTATTCTAAATCCAGATATGAATGTTTTGTCCGGTGTTTTTGATTTTATAAAGCAGTCTTTGGAATTGTGAAAATGAGATCCATATTGGTCAAGTGCAAACATATTTAGAACTATAATAACTTTATTTATGTATGTATCTTGTGTTATAGATTTTATATAGTGTGTATAATATGTTAATGTTTGTATTTGCTCAACCCGTTCAGGGTTTGATTTGCAATAAAGTTCGTAATACTAAACACATCTATTCAACGTAGACCACTTGTATGCCGGGAAAACCATTAACAAAGGTTGTTTCCCAACAAAAAGTCATTATTTGAATTCAGAGAACAAATCAGGTTCAACGGGTATTACTTTTTAGTAAGAAAGCAACCACTGGTAATCAAGGGATATCTTTTACCTCCCAATTTTGATTTTTGAAATGTGATCGCTTAATTACAAGAAATCATTAGTATAAGCAGTTGACTCAATTTTACAATATCTACATTTTATTTGCTTTTTTCATGTGGCCTTTTCTCTTCTAGTGCGCCACAGGTTAAACTCTTTCTAACGATTCTTTTTAGCGAGATACTCTTGCATACGGAGGAAATTTTAAAAAATGTCAAACAATTTGAATATGGTTGTTTAGATTGTCAAATTTTGAAAAAATAAGGAAATTAATTTTAAATTAATGTAAAGAGTGCTTTAAACTTTAACACTGTCTAAAACAACCTTTGAAATCGGGAAATCTACTGCATTTCCCGGCTCTGTTCAGAATATTACCAACCATCCAAGGGACATAACTCTAAACAGACCAGCGTCCACGGTCATCTGTCCAGCTGAATTTTTCTGTAAATAGTGGAGAATTTCCAGTCAGCCATTGCATATTTATTATTTTACCTTTAGAGATTTATGTTGATAGAGTTTATCAGCCTACAAAAGAAAAAATGTCCGTCATAGTAGCTTGTTTTATAGGAGTATTTATCTACGGAACAATTCGTCTGCTTCATTTGGCTAGCTCGTCTTCATCACCGGAATTGATATTCAAAAACGAATCTTCATTTGCGAACCAGATTGTTGATATTTGTACTATACTCACAGAACCGTAAGTTTTGTTTAAGTATCAAATTATATAAGCCAAATAAACTATATTTGTAATTACTGGGTGATTACTTATCCATCCTTTTCCAAAAACCAGATATCAAGTGCGGATAATCCAAAATTACGTGTAAAAACATCTTTCAGTTACAATAGATTGTACAGTAAAAATAAGTGTAAACTTAATTTTAAAATTTTGGAATGAAAGTCAATTCATTCCAAGTCAGTTATGTCCCAGATTTGGCCAATTCGTCCCAACCAATACAAATTACAAGGCAAATTGTGCCAAGCAAGGACGTATATTAGTTATAATATATATGATACTAGGCAATTTGTATCCCTGGATTGGTTATGTTGTCCTTAGTTTTAGTTGTTGCTTTGATTGATTTTGTGCTTAAGCAGTTGTTAAAGGGATATTTGCAGATTTTATCCGATTTTTCAGCTGAAAATCTGCTATACGATTTCGTTACTTTAGTTAAAATTCCAGATTTGTTTTTCATTCAATTTCTTTTTTTGGTAAATTATTAGAATTTGATCTGTATTGCAGAGACGACTTTAAGCATTTATTCGGATAAGAAGAAACACAGATATCAGCACATGTTTCGCTCCCCTATACTACAGACCATTTAATGTTTTAAAATAGCCTGCAACCCCCAGGCCAAACATTTTACTCCTAATTTTCATAAAGTAGGGTTGGGAACTCTGTTTTTTATTCTTGCTTTTAAAATACTAGTAGTGTTATTAAATATAGATAAGAGGTCTTTATCATCAAGAACTTGGTGTTTTCATTCCAATTTTATTACGTAAGCATATGATTAACACATAAATATATCAACATCTGAAAAATTCAATTTAAAGCAAAAACAAACACATTTACCATGGGTAAGAAAATTCACTACACAGTTTAACATAACAGGAAAGAGTTCATTATCCACATTACTGGTCAATAACTGCAGCAACGAAAAAACCCACAGACGACATGCATGTAAGTTGTCAGTTGATCTTTGAGCCACAACTGGCACAAGTTACAAGACCAAGTATGCTGCAGATTGCTCACAAAAAAACAACACAAGAAGATTCCATGATAGAAAGTGAAAAAAGAGTTGGACATTTTTAACTGTTGTATTTTTTTCAGTTTTGAAATTTAATTTTGATTGGTTTTGAAGCAAAGGACCTATCAGAAAATTAAATTTAAAATTCCACACCTCTTCAAATATTCTTTTGTTTTCTTTCTTTCCTTAAACATGTTGAAGTAGGAAAATGTAACTTTTATGGTTTTATATGAGGAAACTGATCAAAACTTTATATTGTTGAACACACATAACCATCTTTATTAGTAACAATACCCCTTAAAAACAGAGTCCACTTGTTACAAGCCTGTACAACCCAAGCCAACAAGTACAACAAAATGACAATCTTGAAACGAGAGGTAATCTGAAAATCAGACAATTAATAAGCATCTATTTTCTTAATATTAGGAAAAATTCTGACATAGAGAAAACTTGGCACAAATCAGGCAGGAATGAATTTGAGTTGGAATTAATTGGCTAAGGAAGTTGGTACGAATCAGAGTTTGAACAAATCATCCAGATGCCATAAAATTTTGTAATGAATAACTGAATTATTTTCTCCATGGTTATGAGTTTTCTAGGTGTGAAAATTAGTTTAAAATCTACAGACAAAAAAGTTTTTAAAATGCATATATTTAAATGCGCTATTTTGATTGTGTACACTGAAAAAAAAAGCAAAACAAAAACTTATGGATCAAATTGCTGGTTATATGAAATGAAAACCAAGTTAAAATGAATTTGTTTTTTGAACATGTATTTCAAATTGACCATCTGTTTTGTTCCAGCTGAGTTTACCCGAGGAAAAATTATTACATTAAACAAGATAGAAGTGGTGATAGAAATCTCAGCTGGAGAAAAACATCTGAAAATGAATTTTGAAATAAATTTCTTCTATCATTACAGTACGTCTAAACATCACATAACCAGGTCTTAGTGCACATAGCCCTATAAAAAGCCCTCAGTCTGTATGGGAAGTGATATTTATTATCTTTTTTAACATTTTTATAATCAATAAAGCACAAAAAAACACCATGTTTAAATTTTTTTATGAACTTTTTTAGATATAACAAAGTTATTACACTTTTTCTTGTCACGTGCCGAATTCCAACAAAGTATCACCTGGATTAATAACCTAGTCAAGCTGAACAAATAAACAATTATTACCTTGATATTTACAATCATTTGTAAATTACGAAATTAATCTTTCTTTCATCTTTAAATTATTGCTTAAAATGTTTGTTTACTGATTTACATGTACATGTATCTTATGGCTTCTTCCAAAAAGGCAGTGAAAAATTTTTTCAAATTTGAGTAACTGAAAACAAAATGTTTATACAAAAACCCCCCAAAAAATTTAACAGAGCATTAACGCTAAGTGAGGTAATAATTATAGATATGAAATGTTAATAAGTATTCAATTTACCAATTTAATTTATTTCTCATCAGCAATTCTCAGGGCCCAATGTTGAAATTTTAAAGTAAGAATATTTTTTTAGACATTTAAAATTAAAAAAAAAAATTTTTTAATGCGTAACAATATCAGAGTATATGTTTCTGAATGTCATTCTTCATGATGACCTCGATATTTTGCAAAATTGTTCACTTTTATACACACACTATTATGTAAAATTGCGAAGTAAGAATATATTGTTAGACATTTCGTTTTGTCCAGAATACTTTTACTATTGTTTTTTCTTCTTCATCGGCAGTTAACAAGTGATTACAATAGACAATGGTAGAATAGTGTGAATTACCTGACAGACTTAAACAATCGAAAGTCAAAATATTGTGTAATTTTTTTCAACAAAAATGTTTTATCTATTATAATGTAATTTAAAAAGTAAAAAATGGCATATATACTGTGAGATATTAATTTTGTTTGTATATATGAAAAAACGGAAAGGTTGAAACTAATAAATAAGCTACGATATACATGTACTTTCATTTCCATAACATAATAAATTATGTACTTACAACAATAGAATGAAAAATTACTATATATCTAAATTATTTATGATTTCATCAGGCCGTTTCCCCTTACCCGACCTACCCATGAAAAATCTGCAGATTGTAAAGTTTTCCAGCTTTCCTACCTTTACTGAATACTTTATTGTTGGTGCATTTGTAATGAATTAATTCTAACGTCTAATGAGATTAATTTAGACACTGATGGACGATTATACTAGTCTGATTTCAAGCGTCTTTAAATGGACAATAGTCCATACTCAGAACAATTGTTTATTGATTTATTGGGGTGTTCTATGTGTCACTTTTTGGAGGAAAGAAAAAAGAAGAAAATGCATACAGTGTACCTACCTATCTTCAAAATTGTGGGTCGGGATAGGGGAAGTGAAGGATATTTTTAATACTGGCCTTGGAGGCCTTCAGTCATATGAAGATATTCTTTTCTTTCTTGTTTCTATCATCAGAAAAGTAGAAATAATGGTGTAAAACAGCATATCTTTGGATAAAATATATTTGTAATAATTAAGTATTAATTTGTCAAACGGTTTTCCCACTAAAAATGTAAAGCAAAATATTGTCCTGTGAAATTTGACCCTCCTCGACAAAATTTCATGATGATTTGTCATTAAATTTTGTCCTTGTTTATGAAATTGTGTCCGGAGAAGGACATTTTCATTTGTAATTTTGTCTTTTTCGATACAATATGTCATGGTGTGTTATGAAATATTGTCTGGTCAAAGGGAGGTAATTAATTCAAATTGATATTTAGAAGTGACTTACCATCAAAGTAAATAACAAAAGAATCATGAAAATGTTTTATTTTGTTTACATTAATTAATAAAATGATACAGTTTATATAAACATAACAATTGTACTGTACATACACAATGGTTGGCAAGGAAAATAAACAATCTGACAAAATATTTTTTTTGTACTATGATGATCAAGAATATTATTACATTGGTTTAAGAACATGAGTGGCTTCTATTAACCAGTACTTGTATTAAAACATCTTTGTGGTGAATTGAATACATGAATGAAAAAAAAATAATGTCTAAAATTTATCATAGACTTATTTTCCAAATTATTTTTTGTTACTGAAGGTAAACATGGTAAATATTATCCAGTAGTCCAGGATATAATTAGATGTTCAAAAAGTTTGTCATATTTTTTGGTTATTTATAAACAGTTTTCTTATTGTTTTTAATTTTCAAAAGAATTTCAAGTTGTAAATAATTTTGAGAAATTTCATTGGCATAAACAAGTGGATGCTGTTTCCCTAACTTAATTTCACTTAATGATTCAGTTTTATACAATGTATTCATTTAATAATAAAATAGCAGAAATCAGTATACATAAACGAACAAATTGTTTTATTCCACATACAAATGAAAAATAAAACCACAATTTGCCGTGACAGTATCGTGATACAAGGTCAAATGTGGAAAGATATCGAACTCAGTACAAAAAGTCAGGTTCGGAAAGTTTCTGAACTTCGATGGCTTGAACTACCGATGCCTCAAACTCATTTTACAGACTCCATCGAGTTAACAAAGTTAAGATTCTACTGTAACTTGTTTCCACTGTAAATAGAATAAAACATCGTTTGTTATTACAATACTCATTGATTACCACATTTGGTTTTGTTTTAGGTATATTCCAACCAAGTTATAGGGTAAGAGTAGACACATACAGACTTACATCTATTGATTACCTTATTTGGTTTTGTTTTAGGTATATTCACACCAGGTTATAGGGTAAGAGTAGACACATACAGATTGACATCTATTGATTACCACATTTGGTTTTGTTTTAGGTATATTCACACCAGGTTATAGGGTAAGAGTAGACACATACAGATTGACATCTATTGATTACCACATTTGGTTTTGTTTTAGGTATATTCACACCAGGTTATAGGGTAAGAGTAGACACATACAGACTTACATCTATTGATTACCACATTTGGTTTTGTTTTAGGTATATTCACACCAGGTTATAGGGTAAGAGTAGACACATACAGACTTACATCTATTGATTACCACATTTGGTTTTGTTTTAGGTACATTCCAACCAGGTTATGGGGTAAGATTAGACACATACAGATTTGCGTCTATTGATTACCACATTTGGTTTTGTTTTAGGTATATTCCAACCAGGTAATGGGGTAAGAGTAGACACATACAGACTTACATCTATTGATTACCACATTTGGTTTTGTTTTAGGTATATTCACACCAGGTTATGGGGTAAGATTAGACACATACAGATTTGCGTCTATTGATTACCACATTTGGTTTTGTTTTAGGTATATTCCAACCAGGTTATGGGGTAAGAGTGGACACATACAGACTTACATCTATTGATTACCACGTTTGGTTTTGTTTTAGGTATATTCACACCAGGTTATAGGGTAAGAGTGGACACATACAGACTTACATCAATTGATTACCACATTTGGTTTTGTTTTAGGTATATTCCAACCAGGTTATGGGGTAAGAGTGGACACATACAGACTTACATCTATTGATTACCACATTTGGTTTTGTTTTAGGTACATTCCAACCAGGTTATGGGGGAAGATTAGACACGTACAGACTTGCGTCTATTGATTACCACATTTGGTTTTGTTTTAGGTATATTCACACCAGGTTATAGGGTAAGAGTAGACACATACAGACTTACATCTATTGATTACCACATTTGGTTTTGTTTTAGGTACATTCCAACCAGGTTATGGGGTAAGATTAGACACATACAGACTTACATCTATTGATTACCACATTTGGTTTTGTTTTAGGTATATTCACACCAGGTTATAGGGTAAGAGTAGACACATACAGACTTACATCTATTGATTACCACATTTGGTTTTGTTTTAGGTATATTCACACCAGGTTATAGGGTAAGAGTAGACACATACAGACTTACATCTATTGATTACCACATTTGGTTTTGTTTTAGGTATATTCACACCAGGTTATAGGGTAAGAGTAGACACATACAGACTTGCGTCTATTGATTACCACATTTGGTTTTGTTTTAGGTATATTCACACCAGGTTATAGGGTAAGAGTAGACACATACAGACTTGCATCTATTGATTACCACATTTGGTTTTGTTTTAGGTATATTCACACCAGGTTATGGGGTAAGAGTGGACACATACAGACTTACATCTATTGATTACCACATTTGGTTTTGTTTTAGGTATATTCACACCAGGTTATGGGGTAAGATTAGACACATACAGACTTACATCTATTGATTACCACATTTGGTTTTGTTTTAGGTACATTCCAACCAGGTTATGGGGGAAGATTAGACACGTACAGACTTGCGTCTATTGATTACCACATTTGGTTTTGTTTTAGGTATATTCACACCAGGTTATGGGGTAAGATTAGACACATACAGACTTACATCTATTGATTACCACATTTGGTTTTGTTTTAGGTACATTCCAACCAGGTTATGGGGGAAGATTAGACACGTACAGACTTGCGTCTATTGATTACCACATTTGGTTTTGTTTTAGGTATATTCACACCAGGTTATAGGGTAAGAGTAGACACATACAGACTTACGTCTATTGATTACCACATTTGGTTTTGTTTTAGGTATATTCACACCAGGTTATGGGGTAAGATTAGACACATACAGACTTACATCTATTGATTACCACATTTGGTTTTGTTTTAGGTACATTCCAACCAGGTTATGGGGGAAGATTAGACACGTACAGACTTGCGTCTATTGATTACCACATTTGGTTTTGTTTTAGGTACATTCCAACCAGGTTATGGGGTAAGATTAGACACATACAGACTTACATCTATTGATTACCACATTTGGTTTTGTTTTAGGTATATTCACACCAGGTTATAGGGTAAGAGTAGACACATACAGACTTGCGTCTATTGATTACCACATTTGGTTTTGTTTTAGGTATATTCACACCAGGTTATAGGGTAAGAGTAGACACATACAGACTTACATCTATTGATTACCACATTTGGTTTTGTTTTAGGTATATTCACACCAGGTAATGGGGTAAGAGTAGACACATACAGACTTACATCTATTGATTACCACATTTGGTTTTGTTTTAGGTATATTCACACCAGGTTATAGGGTAAGAGTAGACACATACAGACTTACATCTATTGATTACCTTATTTGGTTTTGTTTTAGGTATATTCACACCAGGTTATAGGGTAAGAGTGGACACATACAGACTTATGTCAATTGATAACCACATTTGGTTTTGTTTTAGGTATATTCACACCAGGTTATAGGGTAAGAGTAGACACATACAGACTTACGTCTATTGATAACCACATTTGGTTTTGTTTTAGGTATATTCCAACCAGGTTATGGGGTAAGAGTGGACACATACAGACTTACGTTTATGGGAAATATGGAAGGATAAAATCACCATTTCCAAAAGGACAACGACATTCCATTAAGTTAGAAGATAGTGCTACAATCACATATGATGTATTTGAATCATTTAAATCTCATGCAAGAGGTATTGTTATGACTACACTATTGTTATAGATCCCTGTAGATACAGGTATTGTTACCGACTACACTATTGTTATAGATCTGTGTAGATACAGGTATTGTTACCTACTACACTATTGTTATAGATCTGTGTAGATACAGGTATTGTTACGGACTACACTATTGTTATAGATCTGTGTAGATACAGGTATTGTCACAGAATACACTATTGTTATAGATCCCTGTAGATACTGGTATTGTTACAGACTACACTATTGTTATAGATCCCTGTAGATACAGGTATTGTTACAGACTACACTATTGTTATAGATCCCTGTAGATACTGGTATTGTTACAGACTACATTATTGTTATAGATCCCTGTAGATACTGGTATTGTTACAGACTACACTATTGTTATAGATCCGTGTAGATACAGGTATTGTTACAGACTACACTATTGTTATAGATCTGTGTAGATACAGGTATTGTTATCGACTTCACTATTGTTATAGATCTGTGTAGATACAGGTATTGTTACCGACTACACTATTGTTATAGATCTGTGTAGATACAGGTATTGTTACAGAATACACTATTGTTATAGATCTGTGTAGATACAGGTATTGTTACGGACTAGACTATTATTATAGATCTGTGTAGATACAGGTATTGTTACGGACTACACTATTATTATAGATCTGTGTAGATACAGGTATTGTTACCGACTACACTATTGTTATAGATCTGTGTAGATACAGGTATTGTTACCGACTACTTTATTGTTCTAGATCTGTGTAGATGTAGTAATATTTTTTTAATGAGTAAAATAAGTCTGGAAATTCATAAATAACAACCAAATGGTCACCAGTACAAAAGATTTGACAAATAATCTCTGAAACTACTTGGCCAGCTGAGAACAAACTCCTTGGTGGTCCCCTTTCAAAATTGTTCAGATTTTGGACTAATATGACCTCTGTTACAAAAAATATTTGAACATCCTCCCCTGTAAAACTATACTATTCCAAATTTTGTTTTCACATCTGAACCTTGGACCTGTAGAAATAAATGTGAAAGCTAAAAAAGGCTAAAATATTTACATATTCTGAAAAAATACATAATAGAATAGAGAATGGAAACAGGGAATGTGTCAAAGAGACAACAACCCGACCAAAAAGCAGAAAACAGCTCAAGGCTACCAATTGGTCTTCAGTGCAGCGGGAAAATCCCGCACCCGGAGGTGGGCTTCAGCTGGCCCCTAAACAATAATGTATACTAGTTCAGCAAAATGGATGGCACACTGAACTCCCAAACATAAAAGTGAACCAAAATTCAAAAAACACACAAGACTAACAAAGGCTGGAGGTTCCTGACTTCGGACAGGCACAAAAATGCAGTGGGGTTAAACATGTTGTGTGAGATCTCAACCCTCCCCCTATACCTCTAGCCAATGTGAAATAAACAAACACACAGTAAAACTCAGTTCAAAAGATGTAACAGAAGAAACTAAGGAAAATGACAGTGATCAATATATATTAACAAAGGACTACTAGCAGTTACTGACATTCCAGCTCCAGACCTCAATTAAACTGATCAAAAGATTATGTCTATATCATATAGAAAATCAACCACAATCCCTCCCGTTAGGGGTTTAGTATCATGCCATCATAAATTATTATACGAAAAGAACATAACCCGTATAAGCATTGTGAACAGTGGGACTAGATAAAGTTAGACAAGTCTAAACTAGACATAGAATGACAAATCTGGATCAGAGTAAGTTGTAAGTTCTCTGGTCTTAGGCTAAGTTGGAGAAGTTTGTAGAAGATAAAATAGAATGGTCAGTGCGTATTTTCACATTAATCTTCATCAGTTGTGCCCGTGACCAAAACTTTGAAAGCCAGAAAATTATTACTGAAACATTGTGAGAAATAGAACCAAAAGGGCCCAAACAGTAATATCCAAAATCCATGTCAAATTTGCTGGAAGGAGTAAAAACATTATTTTTAACAGCATTACAAAACTTAAGAACTGAAAATTTCAACCCAAGTATCTAAAAATCATGTTATAGCCGAAGCCCCTTACTTTAGGAGGTAGTAATAAACTGGGATAACAAATTCCTGGTGTGTCACCTTACTTTAGGAGGTAGTAATAAACTGAGATACCAAATTCCTGGTGTGTCTCCTTACTTTTGGAGGTAGTAATAAACTGAGATAACAAATTCCTCGTGTGTCACCTTACTTTAGAAGGTAGTAATAAACTGAGATACCAAATTCCTGGTGTGTCACCTTACTTTAGGATGTAGTAATAAACTGAGATACCAAATTCCTGGTGTGTCACCTTACTTTAGGAGGTAGTAATAAACTGAGGTACCAAATTCCTGGTGTGTCACCTTACTTTAGGAGGTAGTAATAAACTGAGATACCAAATTCCTGGTGTGTCACCTTACTTTAGGAGGTAGTAATAAACTGAGATATCAAATTCCTGGTGTGTCTCCTGGAGGGCTCGACAACAAAACTTGTGTCCTTTTCCTATTTCATCGGACAAGTGAGTTATTAGGAATCATGGGACAAGATAAGTAAAGACTTTATTGCATATTGTGGTTCACTGGTCTTGCTAGTCTATAATTTAGACTTATGTACCTGTGACCATGGGATATTTGTCAAAAACAACCCATAAAGAATTGAAAATCAGTATTATTAAATTATTGAAAAAAAATTACTTAACGAATGCTGTTAATTTAACAGGAAAAGTAAGTTTTCCGATCTACTTATAAATCTAAGAATAAGTAGAAAAAGTTATTATTTGAGCGCTGTCACATACTTCTGAAAATAATTTGAGATTTGTGTTTACTAATTACTATAGTTGTGTATACTACTATGTCCGAAAAGCCATTTGAAAACAAAACTTGCACATTTTTGACAGCATCACATTTGTTTTTGTTGACATATTTTACATCTATGTAAATCTGCTCTCCTCAAAATTTGAGGTATTTCATTGTAGGAAAAAATGTTAATTATGACTATAAGAAACAAATAGGGAGACAGATTTATACAAGTTCTCTTGTTTCTGAATCCCTGTATTTTCAAATTTTGTATAATATATTATTGTAAACACATGCATACTTGAATAAATATTGTTTAAACTAAACAAATAGAGTAATAACGTTCGAAGCCATATGACCAAACACAAATGTAATTAATCCTTTCTTGTATCATTAATACTTTCCCCACATTACATTTTCTTATTGAGTTATATCTGTTTTTTAAGGTGATCTGACAATAGTGATAAGTCCAGGGATAGCCAACAGTAGTGAGACTAAGTACATCTGTACATTTGTACATTATGCCCAGGACCATGGTTACAGAGTGGTAGTGCAGAATCACCTAGGAGCCATACCAAGTATTGCACTCACTTCACCCAGATTTTTTAGATATGGTAAATCTTCTGATCACACTCACTTCACCCAGAATATTGAGATATGATAAATCAAATCATATACCAGGTATTGCTTTCACTTCACCCAGATATATATATGGTAAATCTCTTAATCACATTCCCAGTATTACACTCACTTCACCCAGATTATTTAGATATTGTAAATCTAATCACACGCACTTCACCCAGTTATTTAGACAGGGTAAATCTCAAAACTCTCTTTTTAAAGGTAGCATCATGACCTTTGATAAGTTGCCATCTTTGGCATTTTTAGTCAGTATGAAACAAACTTTGCAGTTTTTAACCAAATTTTGAAGAAAATTTTGACCTTGCCTTTGGATCTGATATTGTAAATCAACATTCTAATTTGTATGTTAATTGCCCTTGATTGTCAGTGAAGAGTAGCCATTTAGGGATTTGCTTGACCAAAAAATTGGTTGAAAAATGAATTATCCCTGGCTTGGAATAAATGTTGGCTGTTATTGGCTAAGGTGACGTCAGTTAAAAACCAATCCCCCTGTATAGTTGTTAAGGACTCTGCTTACCACATTACAATGTTCCCGTCTAGTCGTTCGGGACTCTGCTTACCACAATACAATGTCCCCTTCTAGTTGTTAAGGACTCTGCTAACCACATTACAATGCCCCCGCCTAGTGGTTAAGGACTCTGCTTACCACATTACAATGTCTCCGTCTAGTTGTTATGGACTCTGCTTACCACATTACAATGTCTTTTATGTACCCCACACTGTAGGTCATCATATCAACCCGAGAGCTACTAGGTTAAAGTCAATATTTTTATATTTATATCAGCCCACCTCAGTTTTTAGTTCATACATATTTTTTAGTTTTTAAATCTTTTAAAATAACTACACTTGAAAACAATCTTCAATTAAAAGAGAATTTAGAAAACAAAAATTATGATCAGATATATCTTGGGTTTGTGTTTAACGTTAAGCCAGTGTTATCAGATATGTCTTGGGTTTGTGTTTAATGTTAAGCCAGTGTTATAAATTCAAAAAATATTAATAAAGCTTCTAAATAAATTTTAGAATTACTAGTAAGAAATGTTTATTACAGGAGAAACAGAAGAATATGGGAAGATAGTAGATGAAATCCTAGAATTTTATCCACAGACTCAATTGATAGCTGTTGGCTTCAGTATGGGCGGAAATATCGTTACCAAATATCTTGGAGAAGATAAATCTCATCAGAGGAAATTTTTGTGTGGAATGTCAATCTGTCAAGGATATGATATTAATAGGTATAAGATACATTGAGCTGTGCCATGGATATAATATAATACAAATAATACATATTTGTAACATGCCTCTATGCCAGGGATATAATATAATACAAATAACACATATTTATAACATGTCTCAATGCCAGGGTTATAATATAATACAAATAACACATAATTGTAACATGCCTCTATGACTGGGATATAATATAATACAAATAACACATGGTTGATGAAAGAGGAAGTAATCATTAATATTTTTATGTGAACATTTTTCCTCAAGAAGGACACTCATTTCAGGTCATATCTGGCCAACAAAATCTAACGTATTACTACAAAATATGTGATAACATTTATGTTATAAACCTCATTTTGTATCAGCATGTATATAGTATGGACATCTGGGATGGGGAAAACACAGACTGTATTTTACAGGGCTTGTCCACTGTTGTTAGAATTGAACCACTTTAGGAGGTACAATGTATTTATATATCAGGGCTTGTCTGCTGTTGTTAGAATGGAACTACTTTAAAAGATACAAATTGTATTTATATTACAGGCTTGTTCACTGTTGTTAGAATGGAACCACTTTAGAATGTACCAGAGTTGTCGAAAATCGTCGGACCTGTCGGTCCCGACCGACAAGATTCCAGTAGGTCCGACTCGACTGTCAATTCTGCCGGTCCTGGTGTCCGACAAAAAAAATGGGGCTTGGATCCGGCAAAGCAAGCCGATCCCGTCATTTGTTTACATTTCAGTTGTCTCCCTTCCAATTACGCAACTGGTTCCCCATATAATTTTTTGGAGCTTAATTACCAGTTACGATAGAATGGATACCGGAGGTTGGAAAATAAAATTTGTACCGAATTGGACTTCTAGTATAATTTCTTGCTGAAAAATACATGTTTGTTAAACATGCTTTATTTTCCAAGCATTTCATTCACAACTAGAAAAAATAAAAAACAAATTGTGGGTCTGACAAGACCTTGCTGACCGTCGGACCCAATGTCTGACAAGAAAATTTTTTTTTCGATAACTCTGATGTACAAACTGTATTTATATTACAGGCTTGTTCACTGTTGTTAGAATGGAACCAATTTAGGAGACAAACTGTATTTATATTATATTACAGTGCTTGTCCACTGTTGTTAGAATAGAGCCATTTAGGAAGTACACAGTATTTATATTACAGGGCATGTCCACTGTTGATGGAAGGGAACCACTTTAGGAAGTACACTGTATTTATATTACAGGGCATGTCCACTGTTGATGGAAGGGAACCACTTTAGGAAGTACACTGTATTTATATTACAGGGCATGTCCACAGTTGATGGAAGGGAACCACTTTAGGAAGTACACTGTATTTATATTACAGGGCATGTCCACAGTTGATGGAAGGGAACCACTTTAGGAAGTACACTGTATTTATATTACAGGGCATGTCCACTGTTGATGGAAGGGAACCACTTTAGGAAGTACACTGTATTTATATTACAGGGCATGTCCACTGTTGATGGAAGGGAACCAGTCTAGGAAGTACACTGTATTTATATTACAGGGGTAGTCCACTGTTGATGGAAGGGAACCACTCTAGGAAGTACACTGTATTTATATTACAGGGCATGTCCACTGTTGATGGAAGGGAACCACTCTAGGAAGTACACTGTATTTATATTACAGGGGTAGTCCACTGTTGATGGAAGGGAACCACTCTAGGAAGTACACTGTATTTATTTTACAGGGCCTGTCCACTGTTTTTAGAATGGAACCACTTAAAGAAGTACACTGTATTTATATTACAGGGCTTGTCCATTGTTGTTAGAATGGAATCACTTTAGGAGACTATATGTGCATTATATGACATCATATCAAAAATTATTAATTAGACACCATTATGAGACACTATTGTCAGATGAGATCAAATCTAAATATAATTTGGATGAAGAGAAGATCTTCAATTCCACTTCGCTGGCAGAATTAGATGAAGCTTATACAAGGTAATGTCGCAATCTTTAGGTAATGTTATGTTTATTAAATTATAAATTTCCCAGCAGAAATCAAAATATTGATAAATACACAGAAAAGTTGTGTACAAATTTACTTAAGTTCAAAGTTATATACAGGTAGTGTTCCACCTAGGATTCTAGTCAGAAGAGCAAAAGCAATATTTTTGTTAGTTAATTTCATTATAAAATACTGAAAAAATACTGCAGATATGTACCAGTAGTCCTCATCAAAATTAAGCAGTAAGGTCTGATAGGTCTGATGATATTCGACAATTCTGAAATAAATGTACAACAAAATTTTATATGCAGTAGTTCATGCAAGCATTAGATTTACAGTGCAATATGTGGTATAGATTTGATTGATCAGTTTTCTACTGTAAGCATATTTGTTGCTCAGATGTAGTTAATGTCCAATGGAATTTTGAGCTTATACTGGACAATCGGACAAACTTTGTTGGGTGCTGATTGGGGGAAAAGTTCAAAGTAGAATGTTGAACTGTAAAGGTATCTCATTTCAACATCCAGATTAAATAAATGTTCTTGTTGGAAAAGTTTTCAAGTTGAATGTTGAATGTTAAACTAAAAATTTGACTTAAACATGCATAACTGGTACATTTTAAGGTCAGAAAATATATGTCAGTTGAAAATTAGATACTTTGATGTTGGAAAATTTCAGGGCAGAAAGTTGAATATGAATAGAAATTATCTCCCTTGCTTAAGTTGCAGTAATTCCAGCCATCAACATATGGTAAAATTTCAGTTTCAAACCAACGTTGAATTTTTGTACATTATCAAGTAGTTTTTGCCATTGTAAATAGAACATGTTAAATTCACCTTTTTGAAAATATTCTAGGGTTGATCAGTTTTTATTCAAGTTTTGATGCAGCTAAATACAATATAGTACAGTAAAGGTTTAATTATATTTTACAAAATCTTTAATAGGAAATTTTTTTTAGCAGTAAGTGTTATTCACAATGTGATACCTGTCTAATTACAAGAAATTTTTATCCCCTTCCAAAATTGTGTCCAATGATCTGGACAACCAAACAGTGTGGATTGGCCACCATGGTTGAACTTAGTTTAACATTTGGATCTATGGAAAAAATCACTTACAGGTCTTGTCTGAAACCACTTGGCCAGTTGGAACTTAACTTGGCAGCAGTGGTGCTTAGATGATCTTCTTTCAAAACTACATCCACGATCTGGACTTCCAACCAAAATGGCCAAGTCAACTGCCAAGCTTACCTTAGTTTAACATAGAGCCCTAGTGGAAAATACACTTACACATCTTCTTGAGCAATGGTTTTTAGTAAGGCATCTTTCAAATTATATTTGATGACCCCATCTGCTGAACAAGATGGCTTCCACAGCTTATGAACTAGTTTAACATAAAAACAGTAAAATTACTATTCTTGTTCAGGTTTTTTGACAGAAAATGACCTTTCTCTGAATATTTTTCAGTTTTTTTAAAAATGCTAAAAATTTTCAATAAAAATTGAAAAGATTTTCAGTGACAGTGTTTACTATAACAAATTGCATGCCCTAAAAAGAGTCAACGATATCATAAAATAGGTTTTTTTATTCACTGGCATATTGTCATTACATAGTCTGTTGTTATAGAAAATCAACCAATAATTTTAAAATATTCTCTGAAACTACTGTTTATGAAGTTCCTGAATACCCTAATTTTTGTTTGATAAATCAGAATAGACTAAGGCCATCTAAACTTAAACTTCTGGTTCTCAGACAACGCTGCCCCACAAGTTGCTGATGGAACAAGTTTATTTGATTTCTGGAAAAAAATTGCCACTGTTCCGTCATTTTTCCATAAGAATGAAATTTGGAAATTTACCCCAAAAGTACTTTTCAGTCATCTGCTGACCCAGACTCAATTTTCAAGCATTATGTGACATTGATCAAAAAGATAAAAAAAAGTCAAAAAGAAAGTAAATAAACAGCTGATAAACAATCATGACAGTGAGTTTGACATGAATCTTCGCTTCAAACAAATCATTCAACGGACGATACTGCCTGTTCAGTCTGCAATTACAGCGGGACAGCTCAGCAGGAGAGTGTTTGCAGGAGAAGAGGAAATTTGAGACATTGAAAGCAGATAACCCACTTGTACAATTAAAACACCATAGAAGTGAATGGATTCAAACTAAATTTTTATGTCACCAAAATATACACCTAAACTGAAAATCCTTTGCCTCTTTTGAAAGGAAAATAAACTAAAAAAATAAATTCTATACCTACCTTGCAATTTTTGTAAAATCAATTGTCTGAGAACCAGATAAATTATTTTAGATGACCTAACATTCAATAGAAATTTTAAAGGTTTGATCATGGCATTACCATTGAAAGTGTTGCGACATTCAGACTTGTCATAAAAATATTTTCTATAAAAAAATAGATAAACTCTACTGATCTGATGATTTTGTTACAGACGGCGATGGGGATATGAGAAGTTAGAAGATTACTATGCTGATCAAAGTAGCTGTCATTATATAAACAATGTAAGTGTGTTGAATGTATTTGTCAGTTAATATGAAATACCCTGTAGTATTAGATAAAAGTGTCTTTTAGGTATAACCCACTCTCAGTGCATTACTGGTGGGGAAACTGAAGTACATGGAGAGATAACTTACAGAAATAATGAATACTTTAAGTATAATTGTGAGTATATCATGGAGTATACTTAAAGTATTTTCATATTATATGCAAATGAGGTAGTCCAATACTGCATTGAATGAAATATTATACTTCTGTGAAGTATACTTCCTTTGTATTCCTTTTTATTGAGGCAGTATATACATCAGAAATATGCTATTTATTTAAATGTACAATGTGTGTCAATAAGATACATGTATTGATAAAAAAAGTAGTTCCATGTGAAAATAGATGTTTTTTCTGGGCTTTCAGCTGTGTTGATTGCTTATGTAGGTGCAAAAACACAGAAATTATTAAATTACCATGAATTGATTATTTTTTCAACTGGGTTTTCCAGCTACAGTTTCCTTCATCCCCAAGTACAAGTGTATAACTGAAGAGTGACTTTTCCTCTCTAAGTATGATTGAATAGTGTATAACTGAAGAGTGACTTTTCCTCTCTAAGTATGATTTAACAGTGTATAACTGAAGAGTGACATTTCCTCTCTAAGTATGATTGAATAGTGTATAACTGAAGAGTGACTTTTCCTCTCTAAGTATGATTTAACAGTGTATAACTGAAGAGTGACATTTCCTCTCTAAGTATGATTGAATAGTGTATAACTGAAGAGTGACTTTTCCTCTCTAAGTATGATTGAATAGTGTATAACTGAAGAGTGACTTTTCCTCTCTAAGTATGATTTAACAGTGTATAACTGAAGAGTGACATTTCCTCTCTAAGTATGATTGAATAGTGTATAACTGAAGAGTGACATTTCCTCTCTAAGTATGATTGTATAGTGTATAACTGAAGAGTGACTTTTCCTCTCTAAGTATGATTGAATAGTGTATAACTGAAGAGTAACTTTTCCTCTCTGCGAGAGTGACCCCTGTAGCAGCATTTTAGCCTACTCTTTTTCAAAATCTAGAGAGGAGTCTTAAAACATGCTAAACACAGGACAGCCATTTTTCGTGCCAATCCGATGGACTAGCATCGTTTATCGAGACCATCCTCGCAAATGGTGTCGATAGGGCATCGCAAATTTGATCCCTGAAATTTTCATTCCGATCGGGAATCGAACCAGGGACATTTGGCTTTGTAGTCCGATGCCCTAAAGACTACACCACGGCGCCCCGGTACCTTATAATTCAAGTATACGTTAAATATACTCCACTTATACTTACGTCTTTCAAGTATAACAGTTCTACTTGGAGTATACTTAAAATTGAAGTATACTTTAAGTATACAGTGTGTTCTGTACGATGAACCACCAGTCAATGACCTTAATTAGTTGTCACCTACTGCTGAGATGTCTTTTCCACCTAGGTCTCTGAAAGTGAATGGCAATTATCATCAAGAATAATATTATTAGTTACACAGTGTGCAATTGTCCTAATACGGGAATTTATCGGGTCAATAAAATTCATATCGCCGAACCCGATATGAATTTTATTGACCCGATAAATTCCGTATTAGGACAATTGCACACTGTGTAACGAATTTATCCTGATTTTGTTATCAGACCACTTATTTATTGTTTTTTTTCCATGATAAATTCAGTATTAGGACAATTGCACACTGTGTAACGAATTTATCCTGATTTTTTTTATGACACCACTTATTTATTGTTTTTTTTCCATCTTACATACGTCGGTAATAAACAAAGGGAAGCAACACAAAAAATTGTTTTTTTATTAAGTCAATGGTATAAGCGAGATAATTCGAATTGACTTAATAAAAAATTGCACTGAAATTTATTAGGACAATATCAGCCAATCAAATTGTGAGAAATTACTCTAAATCAGGATAAATATACATGTACATTGTCGGAAAATGTACAATTTATTTGTACATTCCTTAGAAACAGGTAGAAATGCAAGATTTACCAAGCATTTCACACATGTTTTAGCAGGGAGTACAAATAAATTGTATATTTTAAGACAATGTACATATATTGCTTTTATTCTGCAATTATGATTTTTTTTCATCTTTTATCGAGAAAAGTCATGAAAATGGCACATTTCTAGCATATTTTCAAAAGGCTATTTTTGGTGTAAGGATGCATCTTTGGTAGAATAACAACTTCCTGTTTCAAAATATAGTAATAATAATAAATTCTTTGATACCAATTCTGTGTACATTTCGTCAAGTTACGACTCATCAGTTTTGCTCGAGGCCTAAATTTTGAAAAGCAAAACAATAATTATAGATTAATACATGGTCTTTTCCATATTACCCTTGTCTTCATTCGAGGCCTTGATATCGGCTCCGAGGGACGATATCAGTCAAGGGCTGATAACACACGCAATATGAAAAAGACCATGTATTAATATAGATTTATCGCATATTTTGCCACTACCAAGAAAAATTTTACTGTTGATTTAGATTTTACAGTCTTCAAGCAAGTTTGTCAGGTTTTTGACATCCCTGAATATAAGGTGTACATTCACATTATGCTACAGCTTGGAGTATATAGTCAAACAAATGAATGCAACTTCAGTTCTTGTGTTTTTCCCCAAGATCTACAAATAGATTTTATAAGCCCCTAGAACATTTATGAACGGTTAATTCACCATGATTATTTACAGCTGAGCGGAAGTGACATTGGCGAAGCTCACGAGAGGGCAGATAACACGTTATCTGCCCTCGTATGATATTATTGCCAGGGGGCAAATAACATGCATCAAATTATGCTTTCATTACATATAAAAAATTGGCGTTATTTCAATAAAATATGTGATAGTCCTCTTTACTTCATGTTTCCTACTTGTAGTTTGTAACTCAATTTTCTCAGTATAAATGATAGAAATGAGGTTTACTGATGTTTATGATCAATGTTCCATGATGTTTCTGTTATTGTGGGGCATTTAAAGATATTTCTGATTTTTCTGTATTGATAATGCTTTTAAGTATACAATGATTTGAAAGGGCACAAAAAAATCAGTTAAGTTTGTGAAATTTTTTTTTTCTACCTGATGTTATTAAATCGATTTTTCAGATAACCATACCGATGTTTATACTAAATGCTAAAGATGATCCTCTAGTCCCACCACCACTTCTTGAAGTAGCTAAAAACTATGCAGGTTTGTTTTTCTGAATCAAGATGTATGGTTTATTGATATAGTTAACTGGTTCCCTAAGATATATGGTTTATTGATATAGTTAACTGGTTCCCTAAGATATATGGTTTATTGATATAGTTAACTGGTTCCCTAAGATATATGGTTTATTGATATCAGGGATGATTCTATGGCAATTACCTGGAATTTTTCTGGGTTTGCCTGCATTTTTTTGAAAGAAAACCATGATATTAGAGAGTTACTATCTTCCTCTAAGGGTTTAATTACTGATTCCAAAGTAGTTCCTGATTTTGAGAGACTGTTATCATCAGCATAGTTAATAATCATGCGCTGCCGTTTAAGGAGTTTAATCTGTTTTAGCTGAAATTAATAACGCAGACTTTGAACAGTAAACAAACGGTTAGGACTTTATTGAATCCCAACAGGAAAATTTTAACTTGTAAATACTTCTTGTCTATGTATTATAGAAGTGTAAATAGATCGTGCATTAATGCATTAATGCACACTGACAGTGTTCTGCAGAATTTCCCGTCCTGATTATTAATTTCATAGTAGTTAGCTGACATTCATAATTATGACAGCCTTTAGCAGTTTAAAAAATTTTTTATCCTAAATATTTTGAAAACGTTCACAGTTAGCTTTACAAAACTATAAATTTTATCAGGCATACAAAAAGAGGAACATTTTTCAAAACATTCAAATCTAATAGTGCTATGGTTGTTGTTTATCATCTTGCTGTTGTCGGTTCACAATTTTTCCCAATTTTCTGGAAAATTCCCAATTTGATAGTTTGCGGACCAATTTTAAAAGATGTGGAATCATCCCAGGATATAGTTAACTGGTTCCCTAAGATATATGGTTTATTGATATAGTTAACTGGTTCCTTAAGATATATGGTTTATTGATATAGTTAACTGGTTCCCTGCTACAGTTTTTTCTCTTGATTTTAATGCAATTTTTTGAAGAAAAAAGAAATGAATTTATTTTTTGAAATGAAGATTGGTTTTGTATCATTTACAGTTGGGCATAAAGAGCCAAAATGAGTTGAATATTCAATTTTTTTATTTAATTTGATTTCCAGAGAGATTATTTTTTCCTTTTAATTTGTCATTTTTATTGTGCATTTGTTTCATTAGTCCAAAAAATTAAAAGGTATGTGTGAAATGAAAGAAGGTATGTGGTGTTGTAATACTTAACACAAAATTGCTACATACACCTGTCAAGATGTGTTTTTATGCCCCCGAAGTAGGCAATGGGGGTATCAAGTTTTACCCATGTCTGTTCATCACACTGTCGTTTCTGATCTCCAATTTATGTTTGCCTTGGCCAACTGTTTAGAAACTTATACACTTGTAAGCTTACTACCACAATATGTTTGTTTTGCCATTTAACTTTCCTGAGATATGCCCTTTCCTCACTCTAACTTGAGTTTTCCTGAGTTATGCCCTTTCCTCACTCTAACTTGGGTTTTCCTGAGTTATGCCCTTTCCTCACTCTAACTTGGGTTTTCCTGAGTTGTGCCCTTTCCTCACTCTAACTTGAGTTTTCCTGAGTTATGCCCTTTCCTCACTCTAACTTGAGTTTTCCTGAGTTGTGCCCTTTCCTCATTCTAACTTGAGTTTTCCTGAGTTGTGCCCTTTCCTCATTCTAACTTGGGTTTTCCTGAGTTATGCCCTTTCCTCACTCTAACTTGAGTTTTCCTGAGTTGTGTCCTCTCCTCACTCTAACTTGAGTTTTCCTGAGTTGTGGCCTTTCCTCACTCTAACTTGGGTTTCCTGAGTTATGCCCTTTCCTCACTCTAACTTGAGTTTTCTTGAGTTAGCCCTTTCCTCACTCTAACTTGGGGTTTCCTGAGTTATGCCCTTTCCTCACTCTAACTTGAGTTTTCTTGAGTTAGCCCTTTCCTCACTCTAACTTGGGGTTTCCTGAGTTATGCCCTTTCCTCACTCTTACTTGAGTTTTCCTGAGTTATGCCCTTTCCTCACTCTAACTTGAGTTTTCCTGAGTTATGCCCTTTCCTCACTCTAACTTGAGTTTTCCTGAGTTATGCCCTTTCCTCACTCTAACTTGAGTTTTCCTGAGTTGTGTCCTTTCCTCACTCTAACTTGGGGTTTCCTGAGTTATGCCCTTTCCTCACTCTTACTTGAGTTTTCCGGAGTTATGCCCTTTCCTCACTCTAACTTGAGTTTTCCTGAGTTGTGCCCTTTCCTCACTCTAACTTGAGTTTTCCTGAGTTGTTCCCTTTCCTCACTCTAACTTGAGTTTTCCTGAGTTGTGTCCTTTCCTCACTCTAACTTGGGGTTTCCTGAGTTATGCCCTTTCCTCACTCTAACTTGAGTTTTCTTGAGTTAGCCCTTTCCTCACTCTAACTTGGGGTTTCCTGAGTTATGCCCTTTCCTCACTCTAACTTGAGTTTTCTTGAGTTAGCCCTTTCCTCACTCTAACTTGGGGTTTCCTGAGTTATGCCCTTTCCTCACTCTTACTTGAGTTTTCCTGAGTTATGCCCTTTCCTCACTCTAACTTGAGTTTTCCTGAGTTATGCCCTTTCCTCACTCTAACTTGAGTTTTCCTGAGTTATGCCCTTTCCTCACTCTAACTTGAGTTTTCCTGAGTTGTGTCCTTTCCTCACTCTAACTTGGGGTTTCCTGAGTTATGCCCTTTCCTCACTCTTACTTGAGTTTTCCGGAGTTATGCCCTTTCCTCACTCTAACTTGAGTTTTCCTGAGTTGTGCCCTTTCCTCACTCTAACTTGAGTTTTCCTGAGTTGTTCCCTTTCCTCACTCTAACTTGAGTTTTCCTGAGTTGTGTCCTTTCCTCACTCTAACTTGAGTTTTCCTGAGTTGTGTCCTTTCCTCACTCTAACTTGAGTTTTCCTGAGTTATGCCCTTTCCTCACTCTAACTTGAGTTTTCCTGAGTTGTGTCCTTTCCTGAGTTATACCCCTTTATGAATGGAAACATTGTGAAATTTGAACTTTCCACACTCTAACTTGCCTTGGCCAAATATAAAACAAATTATACTTGTTACATCAATATACAGCTCAGGTTTGAATCTGGGTATTGTGCCTTTTACCATTCCTGAGTTTGACTCCTTTATGAATGAAAAAATTGTAAATTTTGTCGTTTCGATGGGAAATATTTCACCAAATCTTTTGAAATTTGGAAGTGTTTTGAACCACATAACAGAAGTTGAGTCGGAATTTTACAAATATCAGTTTTGTCATTGTGGAGTTATATCCTTTTATAATGTAGACTTAATTTGATATGAGTAAATATATAGCATTGATTTGTTTCTTTTTAACATCTTTTATTGTCCCTAGCTTTTTAATCATTCTGTATTACATTGAAAGTGATCCTTATATGAATGACCTTTGGTAAATTTCAGATACATAATCTTGTTATTATCTCCCTTGTTGTAAAACAGTTTTCAAATAGGTCAACATTAACTGGATGTTTGATATGACCTTTAGTGCAGGAGTAAAGTCCTTGGTTAGCAAAATGTTGTTGGGTGTACGAGGAAGGGAGGGGTCCAGGGAGAGTATATTTTTAGAATTTGTTTGCATTTAATTAAAAAATATTAAAATTTTATTTTAAGCTTGAAATAAAAATTGTTGTGGTAAGGGATTAGTACACACGACATTTTTCAGATTTCAACAATTTTTTGATGATAATGACATTTAAATCTTACATAATCAAATCAGTCAAATATTTTTTTAAATTGTCCAACATTGAACTGTCATCAATAAACACTATGTACATGATGTATCTGTTTGCAGAATCACATGAGAATTGTGTTCTTGCTATTACCAAACATGGTGGCCATCTTGGATATTTTGAGGGAGGTTTTTGGACTCCAAATACTATCACCTGGTTGGATAGAGTAATTGTGGACTTTGCTGATGCAGCAGTTTTTACCATACAGAAAAATAGTAATCTTATAAATAGTTTCCAGAGTTAAAGAGAAACAAATCAGATAAAATTTCCTTGGTTACAAATCTACAAACTGATAGATCTGTAGTTTTCATGAATAAAACTGGTACATTCATGACATTGCTCACACAGATTAATTTGTAGAATGTTAATTATTATAATTATATAACTATCTTTTTTATTTGTACAAATTATATTTTTGTGAAAGAACCACCTAAAGACAATTCCACTAAAATTTGGTTCCAGTTGTCTCAATAGTTCTCGTCAAAGCTCGGACTTAAAAATTTGACATGTAAACCATCTCGGATTAGATAAATCCTATAATAATTATAGTATAACTAATCTTGAAATGTGAATACCTAACAATATACAACGAGTTACTGAACAACACATTAATTCACGAGTGCATGTAGTGCACCAGTGAATTATTAGTGTTTTTCGGTCACGAGTTGTAGATCTTTGGTATTCGAATTTCGAGATTAGTTATTCTGTTTATTACATTGAAATATTCCATGTATTCAGAAATTTTAACAAGAAAATACAAGGGATTATGTTTTTATATGACTACGCGTCGACCATTGTATAGCAACGTTGTTGGCGACGGCTATTGTTACGTCACTTCCTAGAGTGAAATATGACTTTCGATTTCACTGGTTGAATTATCGGATTTGATTTCACTCGGAAATCCGGGTATTTCACCACACTCAATGTAATAAATAAAAATATTAGACAAATATTTCTGAATAACATCAATCTTAACAATCTCGACGATTCCCAGAAACTTAAAATAATTTTAAATCCTCAAAACAAAGAACATGTGAAATTATTTGGTTCCTTTTTAACACAGTCGCTAGCACTGAGGACAGGAGGCATTTAGTTTCATTTCGTTTCATGTTTATTATAGCACAAACGTTATTCATGTTATTTGTAAGTTTTTATTGTTTTGTAGTTCATTGTATATTTACCATTGGCCCTTAATTGGGCGTAATTTGAGCAATAAATTTGATTTGATAATCCACTGTTAACAATGTAAGAATCTGTATATCTTTCAACTTCAAATCCCTACTCACTCAGAAATCTTACCAATTGCCATTTAAACCTAAAGCACAAATATATTAAATGTTGTTTTCATGTTTTGGCTCAGTATCTTGGTACAGTATACCAGTTTCTATAAGAAACTCATACACTAAAATTAGTTTCTAAGAAATATCAACAAATATGTATGATAATGAAGCAACAGATGGTGCCTTATCATTTTGAGAAATATACCTGTAAATTTCATTGCTACTAAAAATGTGTATGTTATTATAACTTTACTATATATGCCATGAATATAATTGTTAAATATGCATGAAATGAGTACATACTCTGAAACTTATCTTTGAAGGGCCTTAATTAGGGCAGATTAGTATTTAAGCTAACTGTTTTAACCCTCTTTAAATACATTATATTATTATAAAAGAGATTTTTAAGATTGATGGATATTTTGTTTTTGGTACTTGTGTAGTTCCCTTTCAAATTGTGTCCAGGGGTTCTGACCCCAATACAATGTGACCTCTGTTAGTAAAAATAGAAGATAAGATAAAAGATAGTTAAAAAATCTTCTCTCCTCTGGAACTACTGGGTTAGTTGAGGCCAAACTTGGGTTGTCAGCTTTCAGAATTGTGCTTTGGGGTCTGGACCTTGGACAAATATAACCACCATTACTAAAAATAGAAAAAGATGCAAAATATTTCAAACTTCTTCTTATTTGGAACTTCTGGGGAAGTTGAGACCAAACACTGATGAAATGGTACTTAGGTGGTTACCTTTCAAGAAAGTGTCCAGGGTTTTAGACCTCTGACCTATCGCCATCATTACAAAGTATGGCAAAAATGTTTTAATAACTCTCTAAAACCACTGGGAAATTCTAGTCATGTAATTATATCTGTCGGGGCCATTGCTACAAAATCAGTTGTACTGCAGGTGTACTGCATATTGATTAAAGTTTGTTTCTAGTCATGTAATTATATGTGTCAGGGTAATTGCTACAAATCAGGTGTACTGCATATTGTTTGACTTTAGTTTGTTTCTAATCATGTAATTATATCTGTCAGGGCCATTGCTCCAAATCAGGTGTACTGCATATTATTTAACTTTAGTTTGTTTTGGATACTTTGTATACTTAAATCATCTGATTGATATTAAGCTAGAATCAGTAGGTAATTTACACTAAAGATTTAGGTATTAATATTTATTTTGTGAATTTTTCAACAAAATTATTGGTTGATGAAATTAAAGTAAAATTTGTGAAATGTAAAGAATGAAAATACAAAATACATGAAAACAGTAACAGATGCAGAAATTCAAAAAAGTTGTTTGTAATCTTATTACCAAGCAGGAAATTCAAAAGTAGAGAATTAAACATACATGTAGAAAAACAACATATTTTCTTCAAACCTGTATAGAAATTTTGTATTGTTCAAGTGGATCAGACATTAAGCATGAAAAAATTAAGTAGACTCATCGAACCCAATTAAAAATAACCTATAAAATGGGTATTTACAATGTACTGTCTATTCACTCTGTCTGCTCCTTTACTGCACAGGAATGCAAATAAAATTTTGATGTTTTTAAAAAGGTAGCAAAATAAAATTAGAATTTCTGTTTTGTTGTATCATGAATTGCAATCAGTACAATTTTTGGTGAAATTGTGTATACAACAAGGAATGTCTGTGGTCTATAATTTCATAAAACATTCCTTAGGTATGCAAAAATAGAACTATGTGACATGATTCAAGTCCATTTTTGTCTTGCCTGCGACGAAAAGTAGTGAAGGCGAGATATAGGTGATACTTTCTGGCGGCGGCAGTGACGGCAGCGTAAACTTTTTAAAACTTTAATAACTGCACATATACTACCTTCAATTAAGATGAATGGTCCACAGATAGCTTATCGTATAAGGTTTGCCGCAGTATACATGTCTTGTGATGCTGACCTCATTTTCATGGTTCACTGACTTCATAAGCATAAATGTAAAATCTGCATCCAAGTTTCGTGGTTAAATCCATTTCTCAGCAACTGTAATACCTAGGCCAACCATATTTGGTCTATAGATAGTTCTTAGTGGGTACATGCCAGTCTGACACCTGGCTTGGGACCTTGACCTCAATTTCATGCTTGAGTGACTTTGTCACATTTTTGTGGTTAAGTCCATTTCTCAGCAACTAGAATACCTAGAACCACCATATTTGGTCAATAGATTGTTCTTGGTGGATAAATGTCAATCTCACACATGTCTTTTGACCTTGACCTCAATTTGAGTGACCTGCGTCACATTTTTAGCTCACCTGGCCAAAGGCCATGTGAGCTTTTGCCATCACTTGGCATCCGTCGTCCGTCCGTCGTCCGTAAACTTTCACCAAATTTTACAGGAATGATGTATGAAAGGTCCTTTACTAAGATTGCCGAAATTTTTTCGATCCGCCGTAAAACATGGCTGCCAGTGCAGGACATAGTTTAACATTGGACGCTATGGGAAAACATGTTAAAGTTCATCTTTTCTAAAACTAATTGAGCAAATTTAACCAAACTTTACAGGAATGATGTATGGAAGGTCCTTTACTAAGACTGCCGAAATTTTTTCGATCCGCCAAAAAACATGGCTTCCAGAGCAGGACATAGTTTAACATTGGACCCTATGGGAAAACATGTTAAAGTTCATCTCCTCTGAAACTACGTGAGCAAATTTAACCAAACTTTACAGGAATGATGTATGGAAGGTCCTATACTGAGATTGTTGAAATTTTTCTGATCCGCAGTAAAACATGGCTGCCAGCGCAGGACATAGTTTAACATTGGACCCTATGGAAAAATATGTTAAGGATCATCTTCTCTGAACCTACTAAATAAAATTATGTTCAATATCTGAGAAAAACATGGCGGCCAGGGAGGAAATACTTTTAACTTTGGACTCTATGAGAAAAATATATTTTGATCATCTGCTCTGAAACTTTTGAAGCAAATTCAACCAAAGAATTAATGGAAGTTTGTAGAAGCATTTTGTCAGGTGAGCGATTCAGGCTCAGCCCACTGAGCCTCTAGTTGCAATTAAGACCATTTCTCTGAAACTGTAATACCTAGACCCACCGTATTTGGTCTATTGATAGTTCTTGGTGGGTACATGTCAGTCTGACACTTGTCTCTGGACTTTGACCTCAATTTCATGGTTGAGTGACTTTCATTGAAGTTTCTTGATTAAGTCCATTTTTCATCAACTGTAATACCTAGACCCTCCATATTTGGTCTATTGATAGTTCTTGGTGGGTACATGCCAGTCTGACACTTGTCTCTGGACCTTGACCTTAATTTCATGGTTGAGTGACTTTCATCCCAAGTTACTTGATTAAGCCGATTTTTCAGCGACTGTAATACTTATACCCACCGTGTTTTAGTCTATAGATAGTTCTTAGTGTGTACATGCAAGTCTGACACCTGTCTCTGGACTTTGACCTCAATTGCATGCTTGAGTGACTTTGTAACATTTTCGAGATTAGGTCCATTTCTCAGCAACTTTAATACCTAGACCCACCATATTTGGTCAATAGATAGTTCTTAGTGTACACATGCCAGTCTGACACCTGTCACTGAACTTGACGTGAATTTCATGCTTGAGTGACTTAATATACATTTTCATGATTTAGTCTATTTCTCAGCAACTGTACTACATTTGTAACGAGACCCACAGTATATGGTTGATACAACTTCTTAGTATAGACCACTTTATAATCTGACACCTTACCTTTTTCATCTATTTCATGCTTGACTGACTTGTTTCACGTTTTGGGATAATATCCATTTCTCAGCAACTGCAATACATAGACCAACCATATTTGGTCAATAGATATTGCTTGGTGAATACATGGCTATCTGAGACCTTGACTTGAATTTCATACTTGAGTCACATTTTCATGATTAAGTCCTTTTTTCTGTAGCTGTAATACCTATATCAAAAATTGACCTCAATTTTAGGCTTGAGTGACTCTTGTCCCATTTTTACAAATAAGTCCATTTCTCAACAAATTTTATAAATGTATTATATATAGACCCACCATTTTTGGTCTATAGATAGTTTTTGACATGCATGAGATTTTTCAGACAAATTATCTCCTGACCATTACTATTTCTTTAAACACATTTTCCTTTGACTTGCATTGTC